>QVRM01005378.1:110000-710000 GCA_003439945.1 Dermanyssus gallinae | reverse complement strand
AAAAACTCGCGCACAAGCAACGATGTGTGAGCAGGGGCGTTATCGTGGTGCAAAAGCCAATTTTTGTTCTTCCACAAATCCGGGCGTTTCTGGCGGATTGCTTCGCGCAAATTGCGCATAACTTGCAGGTAATATTCCTTATTGACCGTTCTACCCTGTGGCAAGAACTCATGATGCACCACGCCCCTGCAATCGAAGAAAACTGTCAGCAAAACTTTCACATTCGACCGAACTTGGCGCGCTTTTTTCGGTCTTGGTTCGTGCGGCAGCTTCCATTGAGATGATTGAGCTTTGGTTTCCACGTCATAACCATAAACCCACGATTCGTCACCAGTTATGACCCTCTGGAGCAAATTTGGGTCGTCGCGGACAGAGTCCAACATCTCATTAGCAATGTTCATGCGATGCTGTTTTTGGTCGCAATTGAGCAATTTTGGTACGAATTTTGCGGCGACCCGTCTCATGCCCAAATCATTGATAAAAATCGAATGGCACGAGCCAATCGATATGTTTAGGTCCTCAGCAACTTCTCTAACGGTGATTCGACGATTGGCCAATACCATTTTCTCCACTTCATTAATTTTTTCGTCTGTTGTTGAAGTGCTCGGGCGTCCGGCACGCTCTTCGTCGTTCACATCTTCTGGGCCTTCTGAGAACATTTTGTACCACCGATAAACGTTGCTTCGGTCCAAGGTAGCTTCTCCGTATGCCACAGTCAACATTCGGAATGCATCCGCGCACTTAATTTCGTTTTTCACACAAAATTTGATACAGGTTCTTTGATCCATTTTTTTGAATAGGTAAAAATCGAAGACGATCCAAAACACGTGCAAGCAAAGCAGCTGTCAACAATTAAGTGAACATTCAAAATGGCCGAGCTTGTCGGCATAAGTGAGAGACATGAGTAACAACCTAACGCCACAAAAAAATCGAAATTCGAATATACGTAACCCGCGAAAATTTTTCCCCCCGCGATACTTTTTGAACAAACGGTATATATATATGAAGCAACTAAAAAAAGACAGAAACTTGACTCGAACTTGCACGTAAACTCACATATACGCCAGTGAAGACAAGGTAAGGTATCTTCTCTTCCTTCATTTGTGCAATTTATTTTGGTTTATTATTAATATTATTCAAACCCCGTTGATTTGAAATTATCGTACCTGTCGTTGACATTGTGACTGTCGTTTGTTTGCTGCTATGATCGTGTTTGATGTTGTTTTGGGTTGTTCTCCACTTTTGCCTAGATGTACCAAGTAGAGTGAGCCTGGGTTCTTGATGTGTTCCTTTTGCATGCGTTCTTGATGTGTTCCTTCCTTTTGCGTCTTGTCTCTTTCTCTCTCCCTGGCTCGTCGAGAAAGCCTTGCTCAGATGAATGGCAACAAAGTATACTTGTCAATAAACGGCATCCTAAAGCATTCTGTTCATATTCAACGGGAACGCCCTTAAATGAGGCGCCGTGGTTACGAAGAGCCTCATTATGCTGTGGGGTTCCGACCTGCGCGTATACAGATTCCAAATAATGGTATAACAAAAAAAATCTAGCTGTATAATGGTCATAGTAGCAAAAAAGAAATAGAGGTACATTCCTCACAAGGTTAACCGGTAACGGCAGCTACGTCGCGGCCTGTGAAACGAAAACTCCTGCTTATCAAGAGTCGTGCCTTAAAGGGGCTTCGCCATATCACCAATAATATAAATCAAATTTTAGAGTTTTTCCCGATGTTACCGCTCACCTTGGCCTTATGGAGTTACCGTTCGTCAATATGGAAGGAGGAAGAGAGAAGGAGAATTGACTTCCCGGAGTTCGATCGGTTACGTGCTTGGTGCTCGTTTGACAAGGGCAGCTGTCTTCTATACACACACGCAAGCAGAACGGCAAGCCGAGTGCTTCACGACAGCCGTGTGACTACTGAAGCTGGTTGGCGAGGATATATCTCAGCTGTTTTTCCAGCAGTTCGGTAACCAAGACTTTTCTATCGCCACCGCTTCGGGATGACTGAAAGGCGACGCTGTGTCTACTGTTCTGGTCATATTGTGGCTCCCACTCATTCTACTGGCGGTCATCTGGCGGACCTGCGCGCGGCTGACCTTGGCTGATCCAAATTAGCCAGGCCAGATTCGCATGGTCTTGCCGACTCTTGAGAGGGCAGGTAATATCCGGCGCTACTACCACAGGAATACTAACTAGCCCGACTCGCTTCGCCCGCTTCTTCATCTGAGCAC
Organism: Dermanyssus gallinae; assembly: GCA_003439945.1. Lineage (NCBI taxonomy): Eukaryota > Metazoa > Arthropoda > Arachnida > Mesostigmata > Dermanyssidae > Dermanyssus > Dermanyssus gallinae. Next base: position 707,771 of record QVRM01005378.1, on the reverse strand, counting down.
GCACATGTACAAATGCGGTGAGACAGGGCACCCCCCCCCCCCCCCCGCTAAAATCACGAATCATGACGCCAACTAGTGTGTATTGCCAAGGCATGCTAGTTTGAACCTGTTTCTCGCACTGTCTGTCCGTCGCTAGCGGTCTCTCTGTTCAGTATACAAACTCTATCGTAAAAAGAAGTGTGTACAGGTGGCTTTGCTTCTGTATATGATGTGTGTCCACGTGTGGAGTAGGTGGTAGACTTTTACGTTCGCTTTCGCCTGGTGAGGTGGAACAAGGAAATACGTCAGTGCAGTCGCCCCATCGCCCTCGGCATCATGGGCCCCAGCATCCAGCGCGCAACCTCAGTAATCGTCCTCGTCCGAAAGTAAGGTGTAGAGGGGTTATGTGCTAGGCATTACTAAATAGATGACTATTCTGGGAACTTTACCCAACACATCCCCTAACTGTGTGACTGCGTGCTTTGTGTCAAGACAGATCCTAGTTGTTGTTTGTTTGTTTACTTCCCTACATACACTTGTTGTCTCTCTCTCTCTCTCTCTCTCTCTCTCGTTGTTGGCGCTCACCGGACTCAATATGATCAACTTTCTTCACGTTCCAGTGTATTCACTCATTGTCCAGTGCTGCAGCTTCGTTCCGTTCCTACTATCCTACTGGTCCTCCTGTCTGCGCTCGACTATTTAGAGCCCGCTATTGCACACAGCTATCTCACCTTATCGCATATGTAGAAGTGTATACTCTCGTCGCCGTCAAATACTACTCGAGAAGTTTCCACTCCCATCAACATCCAAGGACGAGGTGTGCTGTGCCCGTGCAGGACTACGGCAAGACCGCGGTGCAGTGGATTTTTTTCTTAGTGTAGATCGACGAATAGACACCGAGGTCCACATCGACACAGCGCACCATCATCACCTATCCACCTAGAAGTTCAGGTCCATGATATTCTCTCGTGGTGGTCTCGCCTCAAGGAGGCATGTTTGCCGCCTAACCACTGCATAAAGCAAAGGTACACTAATCTTGTTTTTCTGCAACTTCGCATATATATATTAGGTTAGCAGCCGTGAGCAGACAATTCACAGCAGTAGCAGCAGAAGTTGATTGCAGGTATTGTCGTCTGTGTATGCCCCATGTGCGCATGGGGCCAGTCGTCTAGCTATGAACCGCTGTGTGAATACGACGAACACGTATGTACTGTTTCCTCTGTGTGTCTGTGTGCGCGTGTGCATGTGTCGCTAAGTAGCTGCGATAGTATATCTGGTTGCAGCGGTAATGGTGGTGATGGTAGTGTTGTTGTGGTTGTTGTTGTCGTAATCGTAGTCCTGTGTCGATGCTGTGAGGGTATAAAATCGATGAACTCATTATCAGACTTGCAAGGACGTGTTCGCCATGATGACGCGATGATGATGATGATGCTGATGGAAGCTGGTGTGTTAGATGGTGGCGTCGTGATGCACTAAGGTCATGATGTGCTAACAGTACGTTTTACACTACTGATGATATACAGGCCAATGTACAAATGCATCGTCGGCAGCTGCTAAATCCCTAGCTCCCTCTGTCCACCATTGCCTTCGTTAGTTCGTTCCTTTCTTACTTGCCTTCGCGCGCCTAACCGACAGGCCCAGGTCGGGCGCGGGTTAGCCCAAAACAGACAGCTACAACTACCAACATTTACATATATTCGACTACCCTCCGTACACCGGGCAACCCGCTAGGGCCGGTCGGTGGAAGACCGTATACTATGGCCTGTGTCGACGTTTTGGGGCGAAGATTGTAAGGCAGGCGTTGCTGCTGCTGCTGCTTCTGTTGCAATGCTTGCCGATAAGCACCCCGATGTGGTGGTGAAGTCAGTGAAGTAATTTGCGCTCTTTATCAAGCAAGATCTATTTATCACCGCCGATTATCATCGACAGCTGTATCATCAGTTGCCCTTGCCTTCTCGTTCCAATCAAATATCATACCTACACGGCCCAAACCGCTGTAATCATAATAGTATTAGTAAGAATAGTAATGCTGATAATTGCCGTCGTCAGTGTTTCTCTCCGCTAATCATATGCTCATCGCTGATAATCTGCTACGTAAGCGTCTCTAACAGTATTGTTTCCCTGTTGCGTATACATTCTCTTTATGTATGTATACATGTATCTATTTACTATTGGGTGCGTTCGTCTGTTAGTCGCACATTGGCCATTAATTCCTACGTAACGAGCGCCTACGCTATAACGGCTGTTTGTATGAACGTTAATCACTGTTTCTTAACTTTCGGCGATTTCCCTCCGAAATTTGCATTTCATCATCCGCGCTTTTCAATGATCGCGGTTTGCTTCTGCTTTATCGCCATCATTTTATCTGCTCATCTCTTTTGTTTTCCAGCTCAACGGTCTCTAGAGGGAAGGGAGGTGTGTAGATGCCCTTTTGTCTACTTGTACACAGATATAATTGCATGGCCGGACTGATCCCGCCTCAGATACAATTCTTGGCCGTGGGTATGACTGGTCGACAGCAGGCCACACAAAGAGCAACAATAGACGGATGGACAGCGAAAAGGTATGCACGACAAAAATCCGCTGCGTGCTGAAAGTAGTTCTTTCGAACTCTCATCACTTCAGCTTTCTCTATTCGACGATTCTCGACCCTGTTCGACGATGCCCTGTTCGTTAGACGGGATGACTGATTGACTGATGATAGAACGGCAATAACAGCAGCAACAAATTACAACAACTGCGAGCCGTTATCCACCGCCACTCGCGCAAGAAGGCTACATAAGAAAGTCTCCTTGAATTGGTTGAGTCACAATTTTAGGCCGTCGGCCAGCACACGCTTACGCAAACGTAAGTGTGCCGTCCGTAACGTAACCTATACACACCAACACACATGAGCACTGACACACCTAACGTGTACCCTGCATATCGATGTATATATATATATATATATATACACACTGTATACTCGTAAGATGTATGGCACTTACAGGGCGGCCCGAGGCGTCTGTTTAACCGTTCTGTCAGCTTCTGCCCCGTGTGTGCGGCGTGTTTACACGATGCTTGTTGGGCGAGGCTGCTGCTGCGCGTTTGAACCACCGGGGGGAGTGGAAGGCGGGAGCGGGGGCCTCCCGTGCGCCCCATATGCGTCCCAGTGCCCATACGCCCCTCAACATATCTTCGCCGATGTTGCCGACGCCGGCTATCGTTTTCGTCGTCGTCGCCGCCGCCGCCGCATTTGCGCCTGAACCACGTCCGGACAACTCCGCTAACTTTGACTAGCTCTCACAGTTGCGACAACCGCTACCAGCTGCCACACACCACAGCAGTAGGCATTGACAACCGCCGACGGGTCTATTCTGTTTGTTTCGGCAGCACCGCTGCGATGCCAGCGATACGACGCGCGCAATTATGGGTCCACAACAAAATGAGGTTCATCGCGTTGCCAAATGACTGTGTGCGTATACGCCTCTACATACTCATCTATCGATCGAGCGATCTATCGACTCTTCTGTTTTTATCCAGCGACACATACACATGCGCAAACACGTAGACATCTACGTGTATATGAATGTGTAATTAACTTTTTTACGTACGTTTTAGGTACGTAGTCGTACACATATGCATATTAAGCGTAGATTAAAAAAACTCCTCAAATAGTGCTTTATGTATAAGTAACAAAACTCATTATTATCGTAGTGGATTCGTAGTAACATGTAACTGTATTCATAATCATATAAACGATATATCTAACGGTATAAGGTGGTTAAATCGTACTTATAGCAATAATAATAATAGTAGTAACAGTCATATTTATTAACGTATTTAAAACCGTTAAGATTATATAATAAACGTCAGACACATTGCCTATCTAGATACCTCGAAATACCGTCGTACTGTTCTGACTCCTACTGATTGAGGCAACGCTAACGAACCGAATGGCATAAGAAGGACGTGGCCAGGCAACAGGCGGCAACGGCGAAAGCTCACTACAGAGGCGATGGTTGCTGACGTCAACCATGTACCACAACGCTCTGCCAATCTGTAGCCACGCGAGATAGTCTCGGATTCGTATCTGCCATTCTATATAAAGGTGAAGTTACTGTGCATGCTCATTTGCCTGCCCGGAGAGATCTTCCCGTGTAGGCGCCCTGCTGGTGATGGTGCGGTCCGCCGGTGGACAAATCCGTAGTCTGTGTCGATGCAGGTCTCGATTTGAAGTGGCAGGGCTCTGATTGACATTTGGTGGCTGAACATAGGGAGCGAGGAACCGCGCCATGTTTCGGGGACCTGAGGACGCCGGACACTTCGTCGGCGTCTTTCTAGCTCTCCGCAGGACACGGACATAATGTCGAAATGTCAATGTGAGAGTGCGTATGATCATTGCGGCCACCCCACACGCGGCTCGTTGTTTGAAGACGCCACGGCGATGTCGCCATCGTATGGTGCACACTCGAGTGACTACCGAGCCGGTGGAGGAGCGACGGTCAGTCGTGATTCTGATAGCATGGACATGCACGCCAGTGCCAGGGGAAGTACGTTGGAAAGGGCATCTTCCCCCACCAGGTGCCCCCAGTTTTTGCCCTTGCTGCTCCGGGTTACCAGCGTTCGTATGCGACAATGAGGTATGCGCACAAATAAATACATAGATAGAACGATGATATCTGTATATGCGCGCGCGTGTACTCCGTCGACAGCGTGATGAGCGTGATAGTGTGCGACTCACCGACTAGAGCTGCTCTGTACGCTAAGGCGCTGCATCGCCACAAATATTCTGCGTCGCTGCAATACTTGGATATGTGTGCCGCCCCCTCTGAATGAGCAGGGCTCGCCTAGCTACCACCAGTGAGATGATACACGCGATAGCGGCACGCCAATACGAAAGTTCACCTAAAGTGATCATGCGAGTGCCCAACGTTCGCACCCGTTCCGCTGGTCATCGTGCGAGCAGAGACGTGCCGTCTACCTCCTCTGATCGAGAATGCATGGACGCAATCAAGGTACTACGGATATTACTCGCAATGCTGTTGGTTAACAGGTTGTTGTTAGTATTGTTGTAGCTGTTGTTGTCGTCTTCACACGTTTAGTATTGCATCGGGCATCGGACTGTTGCTGTAGGTGGGTTGATGAGAAGATCATACTCTGCTGCTGCTACCGTTGTGTTCTGTGTCGATTGTGCCTGACTGCATACCTTAGTGTTGCGTTCTTTGCCGTCCATTGAATCGACAGAATATGGCCCACTTTCTCTCTATCTCTCTATATATAATATGTTATGTTTACACCAATTTGTTGTCAACTCCGAGCGTAGTCTGAGCCGCTCTATTGGTCGTCCTGTCACGGCGATAACGGGATGCATGTCGGCAACGTTCTCGCCACTGTCATATTCCTCCCTATTATTAATATTTGTATTCTATCATTAGTCATAGAAGAGTCATTATAGTTTGTGAGGAGCAGGCAACCAGGCCGATGGTGCTGAGTGCAACTCGATGACGTGCCGGACCTTGTCATAGATCTCTTCCGCGGAGTCGCCCGTAACGATTGATGTGAGCACCTCACCTGCGTTATGAGATCATCATATGAACCACAAAGAAGACATTAGCTTACCGACACTACCGTAGCGACGTGAGGCAGCGTGCCCATAAAGGTTTCAACGATCATTACGCCTGATAGATACGACGATTGATGTAAAAGTCAATACTAATTCCAACATTATATATATATATATATCGCTACGTTGAGCGTCCTTTATTTTTCTCCAGTCTAACGATCAATTATTATAATGTCTCTGAACAGCATGAAACTATTTTGCACTCCTTACAATTGACTTCCCTGTGCGAAATGTCGTGTACACATATATATATATACATATATATACAGTATATATATGTATATACATATATATGCTACGCGAACTCATACAAGTCCGAGAAGACACATGTTTTACGCTAGCGTGTATGCTATCATTGCCTTGTCTAAGCGCTCGCTCCAAACGTCTGCACTTACTAAACTCCTGTTCGATCTTGAGAGCGCGTTCGTAGAGTTTTGCGGCCTGTTCGTCGGAGATGCGACGATTCATCTCGAGGATGGCGTCGACTCCCTTCGGCTTGATGAGGATAGCGATCGGCTCAAGTCCAGCGGCCTGCAACCTTTTGATTGCGTTCGCCGATACGTCGAGGATGCAGTGTTTCCGCTGCTGTTCAGCTACTAGCCGAACAGCAGCGACTGACGTGCCGTACAGGTTGTCGTTGTACTGGCCTGCCTCGATGAAAGCGTGCGCCTGAATCTCGCGCTCCATCTGTTCGCGCGACGTCACGAAGTGATAGTCGCGACCGTCCACCTCGTAGTCACGCTGCGGACGTGTTGTGTCTGTGTAGCCAGCATAAACAAACAAACAGACAAACCGAGAAATGGCAGCGGCGGCAACAACAACAACAACAACGACAACGACACATTAGACGGATAGCAAGGATGATGCTTTAGACGTGAACGCTGGAGCCACAATATCGAGTGCAGCAGCTCCGAGAGCACGTTTGCAGTATCTACATTGTATTTTATAATACATAAAGGAAGTTTATTGACCAAATAGCAGGTATTATACTTTGTTACATTAGACGGTTTACAGAAACCCGATTGGAGCATTCAAGTAAATGATATGTTGTGCACTGATGGCCGCATCTACATTGTGTTTGCACTAAGTTAGAAACTAGCGACTAGTTAGAAACTACGCGACCTCTTCGCAACAACCAATTGGTATTATAACATAAATATATATATATAAATATGTATATATATATATATACACAGCTACGATACGTGTGATGGCATACATAAGGTGCCGAACCCTTGCAATAATTTCGCAACAGATACATGACTCTGAGAAGGATGCGGGCGCATTCGCTCTGACGCTCGACTAAAACTGGCGGTCAAACGTTGGGACACGAAACTTACGTGGTACACAGGAGGCAAAGTTGCCAGGATACTCGGAGATAAGGTCGTCGTTGATTCTGTCCTTGAGAGGACCCAGGATGACTACTGGTCGGACATAGCTGATCGGCGTTTCGACGACTGCCTCGTAGCTAAGTACGGTCTCTGAGTCGCCACCGACACCACCGCGTTCCCGACAGCCAACAGATGAGGCTTCACTGTCCGATGATACGCCGGCTGCATCTTTCGCACGGGGATAGATAAAGGCACACACACACACACAACAAAGCATTCACACATGATTAGATATCTACACTAGCATGCCTTTTAGCAGAGGACCTCATCTTCGCCAGCCATTTCCTTGACAATAGAAATAACTTTCCATACTACATCCAGTTTAGCATATCAAAGACGCACTAGGTAAAAGGCATCTTCTTTACGTCGAGAATGGCTGTCGTGTGTAGGTCCGTTGCCGACTGCAAGATAAAGGAGCACTAGGACTCACAGATGTGTTCTCGCATCCTCTTACTTATATATATATATATATATATATATGCAACGACCCTTATACGCCCATATATATATATATATATATATATATATATATATGGGCGTATCTAATGCCCTTCGCACATTGGAGTCATACTTAAACACGCCCACTTATTATATCTATATATATTCAGGTGTTGCGTCAAAAGTGAACAGCCCGTGAATGTGAGCAGAGTTCCTAAAACTACATCGTGCACCGAAAGGGTCCGGTTAAGCTTTGAGTACAGTAGCGGCTTTTACTCACTGTCCTGGTTGCTGACGTCGTGGCTACCGTCGAAGTCCAGATCGGAGCCATCCCGGCTCTTCATGAAGGGGAATTTGCGACTGAACGAAAAGTTCTTTTTCTTTCTGTCCAAGGTCCCTCCGGACCCACCCGAGTAGTGGCCCAACCCGCCTCCCTGAAAAACAACCGCGACAACAACACGATTAAACTTTGTTAACAATGTTTACGTGCGCATTTAATTTGGCTTTTATAAAATGACCTGGACGTTAATCTTCGCGATGCCATTGACGTTTGTCTTAATCTAGATGTATACAAATATATATCACACGTTCAACAGTACCACACAGCCTGAATCAAGCAATAACACGGGTACTTCGTATTCGCCAAATTGCAGAGTATAATCGTAAGTATATACTATATATAGTAAGACACTGACTTAAAATAGCTTATTCCGGTGGGGTACTGGAAGCTGGCTCTTGAAGAGCTGAGCACATCTTAAGAAAAAAAGACCAAATCCCAATGAAGGAAAACCCGCTTGCTATGCTGCTGTCCTTTTTCTAAACTATGGACGTTTGTATACATTTCATCTCAAGGTCTAAACGAATGCAATATAGTTATTCCGATACATTAGAAATAGTTTACTTTGCAATCTAGCAGCGCCTGAGCGGACTAGTCGCTACGCGACAGAACACGCGAGTGTCCTTAATGACGTCGTAGGGGTTGTAAGTCGAGGAGGAGGAAAAATAAGAAGAAGAATGAGGAGAAGGAGAAAGGGAAATAAAGCGAACGCAGCGCTGTAGTAAACTACTATCGCGCATCAAGTGTAATTAGATGTAAGAGATGTATGTGCGCCCCTCCAGATGCACCATCTGCCTTAGATACCAGACCCAAGCAATGGGTGAACAGATGCATCCTTCTGCTGGTCTGCTTGCTCGTCGACCTTCACACTGTGTCGCGCCGCCTGCCGCCTGTATATTGTGCCATGCCATCTGACGGTGCGCCCCCCCCGCCCCCTCACAAGCAGTCCTAAACGGTCCACAAGCGGGTGGGGGGTTTTGTTAATGGTAGAGACAAAATGACCTCGACCCCAATGGCGAGAGAAGCCTGTTATCTGGCCTTTCAACTGTCCGACCCCTGTTCCCCTGTCGGCTAATTGGACGGTAGCCTGTTGACGGCGAGCGAGAAGAGACGTCCTGTGCCGAGATAGAACGCGCCAAATAGAGGAAACAAGGTAGGAGCGAACGAATCCGCCGGCGACACAAGCGGACGGCGGCTTCAAACTGGCAGACCAAAATAGTATCGTAGTTATCCACAGACAGGCACTATACATATGAAAAGAAGAGGAAGGAACACGAACGTATATATATATATATATATATAGATATATAAAGTGGCTTCACAAAAAACGGAAGCAATTCTTTTAGACGGCCTGAAGCGTCCTCCACAGAATCTAAACTTACACCCGGCAAAGCAACCCGTAACACCCAAGCCCATAGGTAAGATACCTGGGCGTGATCCCGGATAGGGCTCTCACAGGAACACCTCATGTGCGCTATGCAGCAAAAAATTGCCAAAGCAGCGCTACAAAAAAAAACCCTCCTGTGGACTAGAGGAGCAGCCGACTCTCGGCTCCGTCTCTTAGCATCAGTAATAAGCAGCATCATGTTATGCGCCGCACCCTTATGGAAGCGCACGACTACTAGGGTTACAACACGCCGCCTCAACATCGTACGGGCAGAAGTCAGACGGCTTTCACAGCAGCCATACGACTTCTTTATAGACATTTTCCCTGGGACCTAAAGAACTAGCATCAAGAAACCTCTGAACTAATGTCCGGGCGGAAGGAATACTAATTAGCAGAACAGACAATCTAAGAAAATGGAGCCAGTAATGGTAAACAATCCAGCTGGGTACTGGACAAAATCAATACTCCCTTATCTCAAAAATGGTACAGCCTTAAACATGGCTCGTGTACCTACCCACTCGCGCAACTGTTAACGAGTTACGGTGGCTCCACCTATGCCGCACGTGCAACTTAGGAGCGTCTAACGGTGTAGGACAGTGTAGGGCACTGCTACGAAGCTTTAATGGCAAGGTAAGATGGCCAGGTGAAGCAATCTCGACAGACAGTATATATATATATATGAACATAAAGTAACTCATATCACATTTATTTCCCTCACAGTGAGCGTGAATATAACATTGACCCTTATACAGTTGTCAACTGCCCTCGCCATGTTATTCGAGGCAGTGCAGTGATCTCTTTTCAAGGGCCAGGCAGGCAGACGCATGATACTTCGTACACGTCTGTGAACACAGTCGACGGACGCACTCCGTGCGCACTGTGTCAACGATGTGCGCAGTGAATGTCGTCCCAGTATAATGGAGCCGAAGCCCCAGATACCGGAACAAGCTGACGAATTCCAAGAATTGGCCGCAGCAACGTTTACCGTCTTTGGAAGCCAATTGACTCCCTCTTCTGAATTTTACAGCCTTGATCGTCATAGCGAACAAATTTTAGTGCGATATCTTTATATATGTTAATGCTGTCCTTATCCAATACGCTTCAGATATTTCGGAAAGTTCCGCAGCAGTAAGACCCCTATTGAACTCACACAAAATTGCCGCTCGTAACTGAAATGTTTCGCTGTCCCTTTTGACAGAATTTATATAGCAGCAACAATAACGAATGAGATTGCTTTATGAAGCTATTGAAACTTCTACAGTCTTTTGTGTTCTCACAGAGATAAATCTAAAAATTACTTAACAGATACTTGTATTGCTACTAATTTGAATTTCGTCTTTGAAGGCTACGGGCGCAAAAAACACATAAATAATGCCAGCTACGCCTATCTTTTATGAACAACAGTGTACTAACAACTAACCACATTGTATACCGTGGCATGAAAAAACCGAATTAAACTAGAGAGTGAAAAATAATAAAGAAGAATAATTAGACATGTTTTTGAATACATCAATGTTTGTTGTTGCGTGCTTGTGACCCTGTGACAGCATCCCCCACCTTAAAAAACAAAGGCCATCTTTTTTTAAATGAAAGGCATCTAGACAACGCGTCATGAACAGATGAGAGGAGGAATACGTATGTCCTACAGTACTCAGCATGATACAATGACGGCAGCGTTGTGGCTGCAGGAAATTCATGCTGGGAAGAATGTTGGTATGTATTGTTCGCGTTGTCCAAGGCGTTGACCACGTTGCGGCGGACCTCTACGAATAGATATCTATGTTCATGTGGCTACGGATAGATGGCGGCTGTAGTCGTGCACTAGATGTATACTACCAGAGTCTGTACGAGCTGATGTTATATTAAAGTAAAAGTAGTAGTAGTAGTAGTAGTTCTAATATATTTTTATTTCAATTACCTGAAACTTGACAGTCTTGAGTCGTGCACGTTCTCGACGTTCGACGCGTCGTTTCGATGGCACAATGCCGACGATGTCCTCGTGGCCGGGCGGAAGGACCCTCCGCGCCTGCCACCATTCGTCGTCACTGGCATTCGTAACGTGAAGAATGTCCCCGAATCTGCTCGGCCGTGTGCAGACAACAGTGCAGAGTTGGAGAGACCGCGAGATCCACGATGCCAGCGCGAGAGCACGCAGAAAGCAGAGCGACACAAAGAACATCGGAAGATCGTTAACAACAGATCAAGTTATCATAGTTCCCCGGCATAGCAACAGCAGTTGCGACAATAGGTCGAGCCCGGTGGCGTGGTGCATTAGTCTGCGCCTCGCAACTGGGCGAGACACATAGCAGGTGCGCGGGTTCAAGCCCCACCGTTGCACATTTGCATTTATGGGGGTCCGTCTATGAAGCAATGCGATATATCTTGGTTGAGAGTCAGCCCGAAAACTCTGCTTACTTAGTTGCGACAATAGAAGTAGGTACAACATGTTGGTAAAAGCTGCAACGTCGGCTGGCAATGACAACTAAACTTTAGATTCAAAACCAATACCTGAAACACGTATACGTATATATATATATATATATATACAACCATTCAATTAGGCTTACACGTCCCATTTCCCGTACTGTGAACGAAACTGGTTTTACTCTTGCTGCTGTGTACCTATGTAAACTTGTGCTTGTGTGCAGTTTGACTTTCCAGGTCGTGCCGTCAGGAGTGAGGATCGCAGTCTCACCTGAAAGGTAACCCCCGTGAGGGTAAACCGCTGTCCCTCTGCGGTTCGTAGTCAAACAACGCCCTGACGAAGAGCGACCTCTTCTGGGAGGTCCTGATACTCCCCGAGACGCAGCCACCCGAATTGTTCAGCATTTGCTCTCGAAGTTCGTTGATTTTGGCTTCAAATCTGTTGTACTCTAAAAACGACAATAAGACACGCACATCGACGCACATGGACACGCAATGACCGTTAGCGAATTCTCAATAAACAGAAGAAGCATCATTTATATATTCAAACCTAATTCTACAGACGCATCCTATATATATATATATATATATATATATATATACATATATATGTATATATATATACATATATATATATGTATATATATATACATATATATATGTATATATATATACATATATATGGTTTTTCCCTGGTATAATCGGGGCAAACGAGTCTAACAAAACGAGCGAAGAAACTAGTACCACATGAAGTCAAGCTCTGCACCCCACAACAAAATGCTAGGTCCAAAAAATATATAAAATGAAAATATATATGTATACATATGTCGACGGAACGGGATGGCCGAGATGACCGGCGACTCTGGTACTAGGAGTTGCGGATTCGATTCCGGAGCACACATCACATTTCAAAGAAATCTTTCTTAAGGTTGGCAAATTTGGTTTGAAGTTATAATATAATATTAAAACAAAAACCTATACACACATATTTGTATGCCAATGAAACTCAAAAAGGTTTATAAATGCAATGAGTTGTCTTTACACGCAGAAGGACCGCCCGTAGATATCCCGCTTATAGAACAACCCATATATGTATATATATATATGTATATACTGAGCAAGATGGCTTAGTGGCAAAGCCTTTACCTTGCATTCGGGAAGACTGGGTTCGAGACCCAGACCGGCCACTCACGGCATTAGCCTAAAAAAAACTAAAAAATATATATATATATGTATACACGCAAAGTGCTGCCAGCCCCATCTTCTTTCCAAGTTCAGTAGCAATTATACACAGCCACTATATATATATACATACATACATATATACATATATGTCTACTACTGACTATCGTGTGATTTATCGTGACTTTGGCTGACACGGCCTCTTCGTACATGATGACACCCTATGCATGCGCACGCGTCTGCCTATTCTTATCGCTCCGCCGCCAATAGTTCCCGAAGGACACAGGACTGTTGGTCGGTGGGCCAAGACGAATCAACGACCGAATACAGGACAACGGGAGGCGACATAGTAAGCAAGACGCGCGAGACCGAGAGAGAGAGAGAGAGAGAGAGAAAGAGACACACACGCAGAGAAAGCAACAGCCGGCGGGCCGACCAGACACAGCGAGAAGAGGAAGGAAAAAAGAGAGAGCGAGAGAGAGAGAGAAGGACCTCCCCCGGCCTCTCCAACTTGTTGGACCGGCTGGCTGAAGCAATCGGCTAAAATAGCAGCCGGCCGGGCTATGTTTGGCACATGGCAAATGTTGGTGGCGGGGCACCCTTTCTATGTGTGTGTCCGTTCGCCGTCTAGTCCTCCAGCCTCCAGCCCAATCTCCATTCTCACTCGACCGGACGGGCAGAACCAGAACCAACAGCTGCGTTGTTCTCCGTTGAACGACAGTGTCCTCCTCGTGGTCGTGGTCCTGGTCGTCGTCGTCGTCCCCTTCGACGCCATTATGGGCGACCGATCTGGTTTGGCTCGGCCTGAACCCGACAAGGCAAGGTTGACATAAAACAGGACCACCGGCGCCCGCCAGCGCCTACACAAATCATCAATCACAGTCACCAATCGCCAGCAGGAAGAAAGACCCAGCATCCACCTCATCGTCACCCTGATGATGATGATAATCATATGACCACAATTATCATCCTTCTCAGCCTCAGCATCATCATCCCAGCATCAGCATCATCATGAGGGCCATGATCCTGACATAACGGCCCACTGGTCGTCCTGGTTTGTCCTCTTTGTCGTTTCTAGACCCTTCACCATCTCCACACCTCCATCGAGATCAGGCAACGTCGTCGTCATCATTGTAGAGAATCGCTCGCAATAACAAGAATACTTGGGTATACGCCAATATTGCACGGCATAATCATGAGCTTATTTGGTTAGACAGACCAACACGTGAAGCATGAATGAACTTAGTGGGCGCCGGTGTTCGACATGTACACACACGGCCCCCCTCTGAACCTTGCTGGCGACGAAGCATTATGTGACAAACGAAGCTTCGTGACGGCTTGTTTCAATAATTTGTTGTTGCTGCTGTACTATAAACAGTTTGGCATGTCCATCTAGTATTCGAATCGAGATCATCTCGTTGAAAAAGACGAATCGCTGTTCGTCTGAACATCTTACGTTTGCTGTTCTACCTTCTTACTACTTCGTCTTTGAATCTTTAACGTTTTGTCTCTTTGTCCATACACAGTTCTGCCCTAACGAGACGTTCGAGGCCGAGCCAATGGGGAGCAAGTTAGATGGTGGCTGTTAATGGTGACGTGAAAAGGGTGCCACGACTCGCGCCGATACTAATCAAGTCGCGCCATCGTTTGATATGGTCGAAGCCGGTGGCGTGGCGGGTGCATTCGGACCTGCGCCTCGCGACCGGAGGAGACAAGCAATGCGAAACCCAGTTCCGTGTACGTAAATCTTGGCTGAGGGAGGGTCAGCCCGAAAAACTTCATCGTTTGACATGACAACCAAACGATAGGGCCGTCAATTCACAAATCTCAACAGCGGCGAAGGCGGCGACGAAAGAATTGGCGGAGACGCCCTTTGTAACGTATCTCTATGTACGCGAGCTTCCACAGTAATATACCTTCGTAGTAGCGGGAGTAGACCATCTGGAGTTCGTCCCCACGACGCGTTCATCCTGTCAGAGACTGCCAAGTTCTTCTATGGTGTAAACACTGACCGGAGTTGTCCTTTGTGCTTAAGTATCCTCTCACGCTCGGTATGAACAAAAACGTAGACACGGAGAGGGCAGTTTTTGTTGTTGCAGATTTTGTTGCTGCTGCTGCTCTTGCTGCGGACGTCGTTGTTATTGAAGCAGTAAATCTTTTTGTTGTTGCTACTGCCGTTGTTTTTTGTAGCCAGAGCTCGCTCTTCAATTGCTTACTGCTGGTCGGCACGACTAAATTTTTTGTTATTACTACTACTATTACTACGAGTAATATAAGTGAATATTTTTCTTCGTTGTATGATTTCTAGTTACAATAATTGCACAATGGATTGAACAACAAAATATCACAGTCATATCCAGGGTGTGATTGGTCCGACGGATTCAGATCGCTGAGATCGATGAGACTGATGGGTATAAAAGATGAAGATGGTCGTGTGATGAAGACCGTGACGTGACGTAGATGATGGTGCGTCGATGTCAGTCGACGATCAATGAAGATGCGCACAGCGTCAAAACGCTGTGATTCGTGACCAGTGGTCAGCTTCTGACGGAAGTCATGTTTCGACCCCCACGGTTTCCGTCGGATTGACGGACGACGACGGCGACGACTATGAGACTTCAGGAAACCGCACACTTCAGTACACTTGTAGGAAAGGTGCTAAAAAGGATATTGTTGTTGTTCCTTGTTGTTGTTATTGTTATTGTTACTGTTCAACTAGTACCAGAGGCGCCGATGGATGCGGGTTCGCCCAGCACGTGCACTCGGTTGACTGACAGTGGCGTTGCACTGTGTACGATCGCCAGCCAGTCCAAAGAGCAAACAAAGGCGTATGTGTTGCTCGTTGCGACGCAACTGTCCTCTGACTGACTCACAGATCCCTCATAACCGGCTCATTCCAAAAAAAAAGAGCACGAGGGACTGTTCGACGCGATACGAACTTGACTGACATAGCTACTGCGATTGCCTGGCGTTAACAACGACGAGGGCGACACCTTGTCGCTGGAGAACACCAGAGAGCACCAACGTTCGGTCCGGTCCGTCGAAACTGTAATGTTGTTGTTGCTGTTGTTGCCAGTGGTAGATGTCGCTTCACGTCGCGGCCTCATGTGCATCTGATACAACTGTCCTCGGGCACTCGAGCAACCATGTTGCCAACTTGTGTGCGTTTGATCAGGCACGTTGACACGAAATCTTCTTTGTCGCCTGCCTCCGGCGGCGGCACTGCGTGCTTTTGTGGTCTGTTTGCCTGGACTGGCGCACGGACGGCGGGGAGCTGGAGCACGTGCATCCACACACACGTACCATAACATACCATCACCCCTGGGAGCTCTCGAGCCACGGCGGCATACTTACACCACCCCTCCGCGGTCGGTACGTCGGGCGGGCTGAAGGCGGTGGCGGGTGGAGGCGCGTCCAGGCCAAGAAGCCAAAGCCACACAAGAAAGCGATGACAACAACAACCGCAGCGGCAGCCACAGAAACAATAACGACGACGCCGACGACGACAACACCACCACCACAGCAACAACAACAACAACAACAACTGACGGTCGACTGACGCAAACAACAAACTCCACAACAACAACAACAACAACAACAACAGAGGAAGTCCGCCGCCGCAGCTGCCGGTGCCGGAGGCACAAAATTGAATATGCGCCCTTCTGTGTGCGTGTGCAATACCGAGCAGTGGCGTGGCGTTCACCGTCGTTCACTTTCGTTTCCTACCGTCGGTGCAAGCTGCCCAGCCAGCCTCACTAACTCCCCCGGCAACTTCGTCGACAACGATGACGATAATGAGATGAGGAGAGAACAATGTTCGTTCTTTGTTGTTGTTGTTGTTCGGAAATCTACTCGTCGTTGAGGTTCGTTCTGCCTGTGTTTTGTTGTCGTTGCTGCTGTCGAAGTCGACGATAACGACTCTGTAACTGGGGGGATGGATTCAATGCTCTACCACTACTGCTTTCGGAGTTGTGCTCTCGTTGGCCGGTTGGTCTCGCTGTGTGCTGCGCGCTCCCTTTTTCATTGTCCCTGTTACACCTCACGCTCACCCTTCATCTCACTTCATCTTTCTCACACACACACACTGTTGGGTTCGTCTGGTTAGCGGGCGTGTTTTGTTGTTGCTCAGGTTCTTGGTGGTGCTCGTTCTTTCATGTCACACATTCGATAGATATATGGCTGCTCAAAACAACACCGACGAAGACAAAGTTGAGAGCAGCAGCAACTGCCGCAGCCGCAGAAGCAACAATAGCAGCAATGACAACCACGACTGCAACTACGCTCACAATCGCAACAATAACAACGACAACGATGATGGCGACGACGACGACAACAATAATGAGAACGAGGCGCAACTACCACAACAGCTGCAGGAACGCCGACGGTAACGGCAGGGGCGGGTGCCAATCGTTGTTCCTCACTCGGCGATTCGTCTCAGACCTCTCTCGGTCTCTTTCCGGAGGAGGATCTAGGACGGTAGGCGCTCCGAAGCTCGCAGCTGTGTCGCTGCCGCCGCCGCCCCGGTGGCGGCGGAGGAAGGCGGAAGCCATCTTGGATTCTCGCCTGAGGTCCACTCTCGCGCCCCCTTGACACACACACAACCCCCCGCCTGCCCGCCAGCACCCCACTGGCCTTCGAGCTGTCGGTTGCAGTGGACTTGTACTCTCCCCGTTACTCCCCCTCTTAGGTTTGCCCGAGGACGATGATGAGAACCCCACCATCACGACCAAGGCGGCGGCCCTAATAGTAACAGTATCAGAATCAGCAGCAGCAGTATTCGACGACGCGGCAGTGCTGGCTAGGTAGGTGACCGACAGGTGAGCAAGCGGGATCTAACCCCCAACCACCCACGGCACACTTCCTCACAGACGCTGACTAACTACTAACTGACTAACCGTCTACACCTAGTTATTACTTGTGCTCGTTCTTCATCCCCCGCTATTACTACTACTAAAGTAAAGTTTTTCGGGCTGACCCTCAGCCAAGATTTGACGTCTACGAACCTGTTTTTCACATTGCTTCATAGACGGACTACCCCCATAAATACAAATATGGGGCAACGGTGGGGCTCGATCCCGCGCATCTCTGATGTGTCTCCTCCGGTTGCGAGGCGCAGACTTAATCCACCAGGCCACCGGGCTCGACACTTGTTTTGACACTCGCCAAGTACAGCCAACCTATCTAGCCGACACAAGGCCAGCTCTGGCAGCGCTACATTTCATAGCTGAGCGGGCAAGCCGATGGGCCGCCCATGACCTCCTTACTGTTCCTCGGCCGCGATACGACCTACCACCACCACCACCAGCACGGCCCCCACGACACTACCCCATCGCCACCACCACCCCCAGTTGACGTGTCACGCCGACAGGCGAGGACGAGAGAACAGCAACCAACCACCGACTCAGCACCTGCGCCGCGTACGACGAGAGGAGCAGCGAGAATAGTAGCAGCCGGTGAGACGAACTCCACGAACCGGACGTCCAGCAGTGGAGGAAGGCCAGCGGCATGAACTAAATCAAATACTCGCCGCAAATCGAAAGGCGCGGGCCACCCACCACTCATAGGGCGGCTCACCGGCCCACCGGCCGGCCGACTAAGTGGTTTAAATTTGATGCCGCTGATTGCATTTGATTGCAGAGCTCACGAACATGAACTGCGGCGTCGCCAGCATGAACTTCTCCTCGGAGATGAAGGTGGGCAGCTGAGAGAGCAGGTTTGGGTCGGGTCGTTTTTACCTTCGACAGGCAGGCAGGCAAACAGACCGATCGACCGACCGAGCTCGTTCACCCACGATCCCTTACTTGATACTTCGCCTCGACAGGTACCAGGCACGCCGTTTCGACGCATCGTTGGGCGGCGCTTCAAACGTACTTTCCATATTCATCGATATAGATATGCATATTACATCCTCCATGTTTATCTATACAGATATGTAGAGTAGAAGGACCAGCAGATGGTATATTTTTGCATTTATGTTGCTCCGGATGTAGTTACTACGTAAACAGCGGAAGTGGCCAGAAGTAGGGACGACCGAACTCTGTAACACCATGTCGAAATAAACGGTCTAAGTTACAGAATCTGGCTTGGCTAAAAAAAAAATATAAAATGCCGGTTTCCCCAACGACTCGGATCGGGCGTCCAGCCATCTTGCCCTCATCCATCATCTCATCACTGTACTCACATAATTTGTATGAATCAACCAACATAATTGAGTACAAGTTGTCGAATAGTAAGTAGGAGTACTACTGGTGGATGACGCTTTTGTGAGGTTAGGCATGTGTCAACGTGAAAGACGCTTCTCAATGTAAGAGTGCCCTCCGCGAGGCGGGTAAAGCGGGCGGACCTTCATTGCGGATGCATTGACATTGGGGTTTCATGATAGACAACCACCAATAGACGCCACCGCCAGTGGCGCTGCTAAATGGGGCGTCTATATCGTCGTACTTGTCTTAGGGGTCGATCGATTGGCTAGCCAGTAGACCCCCCCCCCGCCCCCTCCGTCCAGCAATGACTTGAGGTCGTGCAGAGTATCTGCTATGACCCTCCACCATTTATCGTCAGAGGGGGGCTGTGCGTGGATGGAGACCGGGATTACTGCGACCACACGACGGCACAAATTGTGGCTAGCGTCAATACTACCCGCGCGTCGAGCAGTACCGTACCCCACTTTTTAAACTAGCCTGCGATCGACACATGAGCGATAAACGATGACGACGACGACGACGATGATGGCGTTGCGGGACGAATCGATCCGCCACGCGATCAATTGCGCCGCGTGCGCCGTAGAGCACTCTGCCACAACCCCCGCCGCTTTCACGCCAACTCACAGACTCGCTACACCCCCCCCCCCCCCGTACGCGGACAAGAGACAAATGAACGGAATGACCAATATAGGACAAATAGGTGTCTCGAGACGCGGGCGCCGTCGTTGTCATCGTCCATTGTCTGTTGTCATCAACAGATCCGACCAGCCAACAACCACCTGTGTGGCTAAAAGTGGTTTGGCTCTCAATAACGCTCAGTATATTGCAGCATGCAGTATGCAGTGTACTACTCAGCTCAGCTGAGGTAGGCGCATACGCCTGCATACGAATGCGCCTCACCTTACCGATGTGCGTGTAATACGGGTGGGAGACAGACGGAAACGTTGAGAGTGTGGATTCATATTGCCCGGACGGAGTTTCATTATTGTAATAATATGTTTGCTGTAATTCATATGAATGCTGGAACAGAGATCTCTCTCTGGAGATCGGGGCAGCTAGAGACCTTGACAGATCTGTTTCACACATGGACTGAATGCCACGGTGGTGAGCGAGACCTGGTTTAGGAGCTCTAATATTGCTAGCCATAAGGTATTTCTGACTTGTCCACATGTGGTCGTGAGTCAGAAGGACGCGGTGGCGAAGTTACGAGAAGTCCGTCATCGCTTTCGCCTGCGAGGAAACATCACCGGCGAGACATCGCCATCATTATCACCATGCCGCGCCATGGCGGGAGTGTGGAGGTCTGACAAATCTTTACCCTTTGTGTTTTCCTGTCAATCCGTGTAGCCAACCGAGTACAAGCGTAGCCTATGGGAAGCAGCTTGTTGGGAACCCTTCCTCGAGAAAAAAAACTGGTGTAGGAGGACGCTGCGAACCAAACACGCATTTTCTTAACTAGACGCACAGAGCTATGAACAAAGACACGAATTAGTTAGGCTTCTTTAGCGAGCGTTTACCGCGAGTTTATGGTTCTTCTGCCTACTGTTTCGCGAAGCTCTATTGATGTTCAAGTTTGAGCGTCATGCTCACAGGAAGGTACAACACACTCGCAAAGTTCGTCCGCTTTGAAGCCTATGCTTACGAACAGGGCAGACTAAGAAGAAGTCGTAATGTCTGCGCAACCAACGAAAGAGCTTGTGCGAGGAAAAATGCAGTAATAAAATACAAAGTGAAATCTCGGCGAACAACCAACAGTATCGGGGGGGTGGGAATAGCCAACTGTCGGGAAGGTGTGAAACGGGCGATGGCGTGACATAAACAAAAAGTAGGCGCAAAAAAAGGAAAGCGCTTGTGGCTTCATATTCAGGACATTGTTTTGAGAACTACACGATTACGGTGGTCACGGCCATGGGTAAAAAAGCCATGACACCTCTCTTTTCTGGGTGCCTATATTTAATAGATAATGAATCATTCACCTACATCCTTCGATTTCATTTTTGCTGCGTGCTCTGCCTGGCTTATCCATAATAATAACAATAATCTACACGCAGTACATGCTTGCAAGAAACGGGGTGAATGTACCTACACACACACACGCACAAAGTTCCGTTTCACATGACAAAACACGTTTTCTCCAGCCCACAAGTCTTCAGTTCTCTATGAGGAGAGCCTATTTTTCTGAATCGATAGTGGTACGAACAGCCAGTCTTGAAACTTTGGGCCGAAAGCAGCACAACACGTTCTAACTATAGCTTACTATAACTAATTATTCGAACCATAACTAATTCTCACAGCAACGTCGGCAACCGACGGCCACCAGTACCCGTCCGTCGGAACAAAGGAATAAGCAACACCTCATGACGCACACGCACAGTGAAAAGGTCTCTCACGAAGAAAAGCAAAACGAGAGAAAGAGAGACCAAACAACTAAACAAAGGCGGGTAGAAGGAGGGAAAGCGAAAAACTGCAAAAGTTTATATTACCATCAGGTCTATACTGCACTGTCATCGCCACGGTGTGTCCGGCCCCCTTGAGCGCTTGGGCGGCCTGTTCATGAGTGGCCTGTCGGAGGTCGATGTTGTTTACCGCGAGAATCTGGTCGCCTCTCCGCAGCTGTCCGCTGAGGTCAGCGGCGCCTCCAGCAAGGATGAACGATATGAAGATGCCCTCGCCGTCTTCACCGCCAACGATGTTAAAGCCCAGGCCGGACGCGCCCTTACTCAGAACGACCTTGCGGCTGTCCCTGCAAGCAACAACAACAACAACGAACATTGATTATGATCACTGTTTTTAATAGTCGACGTTGTAATAACAACCACACGCATCATCATCAACAACAACAACAACAACAATATAGCTCTTAGTCAACATCTGTCGCTCGCTGCACGTAGAAGAAGTGCCCCCTCCACAATGGGAGTAGTGGGATACCCATATTTAGGCTAGGAATTAAGAGGCTGCACGCACATAGAGTGAGACACCCACAACTATGAGAATTATAATAATAGTAATATTTGATGATACCAATCATATGATAGTAATACTTATGATATTCTTATACACTTAACGTCGCTAGTTAATGGTTAAGTGAGTTTTAACTTCAGTCGATATATATATATATATATATATTCAATCGTTTATTGCCACCTTGGTTAGGTATTGCAGATATATATATATATATATATATATATATATATATATATTGTTTTTTTTTGTCATATAATACACTATGTAAATAATACAAAATAATACACATACCAGAAGGATTATCTAAGCCAATGTGCCTAGCGGGTGTCTATGGTGATCTATCAAGGTAATCGAAAGAAACGGTTACAGCCCATGATCTCTGCGCGTTAGAGCTTTCATATCCGTTTTTGTCTTTGTTAAAGATGCAAACTTTCCTACGGCCATCAATGAGGCAAATATCACACGGCCCCAAACCCAAAGATTCACGGATTCTGCATGAAGTAACAGGCGTGATATTCGA
The DNA here is from genome assembly GCA_003439945.1 of Dermanyssus gallinae. Classification (NCBI taxonomy): domain Eukaryota; kingdom Metazoa; phylum Arthropoda; class Arachnida; order Mesostigmata; family Dermanyssidae; genus Dermanyssus; species Dermanyssus gallinae. Next base: position 685,341 of record QVRM01005378.1, on the reverse strand, counting down.
TTTGCCTGGCCCCTGCGCGGCGTACCAGCGTAATTAACTGGCAGACCTAAAGTAAATTAAAAATGAGAAATACACCAAACCTTCGGCTGAATGTGAACTATATAAATCTGTACAGAGCCTAGAGCGGGCATTTTTCTTAAGTCTTCGGTTACAAAAATTTGTAGATAGCAAGCACGACGCCTTAAAAAGACTCCTGAAGGATCCACTGATTTATCAATTCAATCAGCGGAGCACATCAGGTCTGCCGATGCCCAAGCTTAATAGTGAGTCAGATGCCAGTTGACCTCAAGCAGATGCTAGTGCGTGACACGCGCGTCGAACGCCGAGAAGCAACGCTATCACATCAAGATACACGAACTCGCACAAAAACGTGCCAATTACACACCCTAGTGGCATCATATATAATCACACATTGTCATTACGCAGCTAATGAGCTTGTGGACACAAGCAGATGTAGTTCCTCTCCCAAAAGCGTTAGATCTGTTAATCATGTGCCAATCAAAGTTTAGTCTGACGCCAGCCGAACCAAGCTCTATTCTGCCTTTCTAATCGTCTTGTCGTAGATTCTCGTCTTAAATCAACACGACACCGCTTCGAAGGAGACACGCCGGCAAAGCATTAGCGTCAGCTCAAGTGGGGGTAGCCTTCGCGCATCCATCGTGAGGTACACTTCCCCGAGCGGCTTTTGAGTGGCTTAAGTCACTCGAAGCCGCTCTCGAAGTGTCGCCTGAAGCAAGCGGTGCAAAAAGCTTTGCTCGGCCTTGGCGACATTGGCGACTGAAACGTATACCCATGACGCCATATAGCCAGAGGCCACTTTATTTTCAGCGGGATTCGCCCGGGAATGATCGGACGATTCATCACTAATAACGCCTGCGGCAACGGCCGGTAAAAAACAGAGCAAAAGTCAAACACGGGAGAGCTAGAGAGAGCCCGACAGAGAAAGACTGAACAGAACTATCAATATTTATCTATTAGAACTATATATTATATATTTATTTGTATATATATATCTCTTTTTTAGATTTTCCGTAAAGCTATTTATTGCTCGTGTACGGTTTTTTCATGTCACGGCTAATTTTAATCCACTCCGGCATTTACCTTGTGTCTAAATTGGAAACCATGCAAACCAATTTAAGAGTGGCCGGTCTGGGTCTCGAACCCAGTCCTCCCGAATGCAAGGCAAATGCTTTGCCACTAAGCCATCTTGCTCGGTACATATATATATATATATATATATATATATATATATATATATATATATATATATATATATATATATATATATATGTAGAAGAACTTACACCGTACTTAAGTAAACGGTGTAAAAGTGATCGTACGTTGAGTGTTGCTGCTGCTGTTATTGCTTCTGCTACTCTTATTGATGCTGTTGTTGTTGTTGATCATATCGTTGCTCGCCATGACCGTACGTGTTATTGTTATTGTTGTTGTTGTTGTTACTGCTCTTATTCTGGCGTTGCTGTATTGGCGGCACCCGGAGTGGCCTCCAGCCAGATCTTCTGTCACCAAGAGGCATTCGCGCCCATTCGTGGAAGAGGAAGACAATGACAGCGACGACAATGACGACGACAGCAGCAACAACAACAACAACAACAATACCAACAACAACAACAGCAGAAGAAGAAGAAGCAGCAGCAACAACAACAACAAGCAGACTACAGCAAGGAAGACTAACACGGCTGGCGCCTCTGCCGTATATCGATCGAAAGTTATAGGCAAAGCTCGCGAGACAAAACGAGAATTCGTTTCGTGTGCTGTTTGTGACGCGTCGAAGATATGCCGGTCATACCGGCAATTCCAAGCCCGTAGGCGACGGAGGAGTTGGGCTAGAATTGAAAACAACCTCTTTAATGCTGCAGCTGAACGACGGTGGCGTTGAGTGGTTCAGGAACTGCCTAGGCATCTTCCCTCCGATTTTCCCACCCGATCTCATTTCGTCTATGTGTCTCCTTTAGACTTTCTATCTCTCCTTCTCTATCTCTCTCTTGCTATATATCTCTCTCTATCTATCTCTCTCTCTATATATATATATATATATATATATATATATATATATATATATATATATATATATATAAATATATGTGTGTGGTTTATTTGTTTATATGTCTGCAAAGTCTCTCTCGTTTGCTCGTTCTCAATGCTTCTATGCCGCTTGGCCTCGCCCTATCTCCCTAACCGACAATCGATTGGTGGGGGCCCGGCGAGCGAGCTAGATTCGAGCGGTTGATCCGAATGGCCGCCCACTACAGACAGGATCAGTACCGCCAGTACTACTACTACTACTACGACTACTACCAGCGCAGCCAGCACGCAGATCGCGTTGGCCTGCCGGCTCGATCGACGAGCAAAACGACCAGGGAAAACGAGAAAAACGACTAGCTATTTCTCCTGCTGCTGGCAGTTATAGCACAGCAGCAGCAGGAGAAATAGCAATGAAACAACAATAGCGACAACCACAACAACAAATACGATACCAAAAGCAGAAATATTCACCACACTAATAGTAACAGCAGCAACAACAACGACGACGACGACGACGACAACAACAACAACGATAGAAACAACAAAAACAGCAACAGCAACGACAACAACAGCAACAACGATAGCAACAACAAAAACAGCAACAACAACAGCGTCGACTTGGTTATGTGAACGAACGTTGGTTGCTGTTTTCAGTCTAAACAATCGATCTCGTATGTGCCTCGGCCTATCTTCTATCGTAGTCGGTGTCAAGGCAATTCGTTCCTCCTCCTCTTTCTCTACTGTATCGACGACTGTACGAGAGATGAAACGTCATGCAAGTAATAAGACGCGTGTGTATACATATCCGTGCACACGTAAATGTATGTATATGCATAACGAAATAGCGAAGCGAGAGGAGGGAGGAGAGAGTAGCCCAATATGGGCTAGTATCTCGAGCTCAAAAGAGCCACAGATTGACGAGTCACCAGAGGACGCCAAAATGATCGAGTTCCATGGCGTATCATTCGCGCATTCGTGCTCAGTTTGGCAGTCGTAGTTTTTTATATATATATATATAGGGTTGAGGTTATTCAAAATGATGCACTTCATGCCATCTTCTACCGAAGGCGTTACAAGTCAGTTAGTGATCTGATCACTGCCCATAGCCTTTTATCAGTAAAAAAAAAAAAAATATATATATATATATATATATTCTTAGAACAGCCACGCTTGCCTACAAACCCTCTCGTGGTTTACTACCGGCGGATTTAGTATTTCTCTGGGTGCCTAGACGGGGAAGGTGGTTACCAAGAGCGACCGGTTGTATTTGTGATGCCGCAGACCAGAAAAGCTCAGGCCCCATTTTCTTTTGGGCCAGCTACCGCATATTTGGAGCGTGCAATCTGGCCGCGTGAGATCTCTCCTCTTTGTGAATGTTCTTTTACGGGAACTAAATACATATCTTGCTTCCGGCTCTGGTATAATAATAGACCAATGAGGGTATTGGCAGGCATTTCGAAGTGAAGAGCTGCGGGGATGTTAATTGATTTATGAACTGTAGGCGCCACCAACGGAGGTCGGCAATTCTGTTGTGCTAGTATATTTCATTGCTACAATACTGTGTCACACTAAGGAGCTGTATATAAGACCATGCGGTTATGTAAATTATTTTATTTTGAAAGAAAATCTCATTATTTTTTCGGCAACTCTAGCATTTGTAGTGCAGTTTCGCAAACAAATTACGTTCTGAATATATATATATATATATATATATATATATTTATATATATATATATATATATATATATATATATATATATATATATATATATATATATGCATGCTTTTTTACAGTTTGAAAACATGTTTGAAAATGATTGAATTAGTAACCAGAATCAGAGACGTCTTCCTTGGCCTACTTCCAACCTCTATACCAGCCGAAGCAGTCAATCATTTAGTTAGATAGAAGCGAACAGTCACAGCAGTATCCGCAGTCGCAGGTCAATAACAATAACAACATAGGGACCATCGCACCATGGTTCACCATGGCCGATCGTCGGCATACTTAGGCTGATACATACAAAACGCATAGACGAACCACGGCCGGCCGTCCGGAACGACGGAAGGACAGAAGGTCAAAGGCACATTGATGAGGCCAGATAGCCCGACAATGTTATGTAGTTAAGTCGACGGAAGTCGACGGATTGGGGGGGGGGGGGCGATGGAGACCGACGGCCGGCTCTGACTCTGGCTACGAACTACGAACGAGTCGCCAGGCGGCTGGGCTCCAGCCCGGCACGCGACGCATACCTACTACATTTCGAAGTGGAATGCTTCCTTCTAAGGATTTGCAAATGTTGGTCAAAGTCATCTCTAAATACAATATATGACCTTTTTAAAGTATATATATATATACACATATTTTTTGAAGGATTTTCCGTAAGGCCCGTAATGCCCGTGTACGTTTTTTCATGTCATGGCTAATTTTTATTCCTCCACTCCGGCTTTTATTTTGTCTAAATTGGAAACCATGCAAACCAATTTAAGAGTGGCCGGTCTGAGTCTCGAACCCAGTCCTCCCGAATGCAAGGCGAAGGCTTTGCCACTAAGCCATCTTGCTCGGTATATATATATATATATATAGCAAAAGAGATGACTATGACCAAACTTTCTGAGAGAGAGGAACAGTTCTGTCGAGTTGCCTCAAAACAAACGGGACAAACAAGGGCACTGGTGTAGAAGTAACCTGATATGAGGAGGTACGAATAATGATAGCGATGATAGATAATACTGATGATGAAGATACATGTGGAGTCGATCCCGACGCAGAACGACACACCGATACAACGATCAGGGCCGATGACAACACAGATGACAAGTAGTTTTTCTCTCTCTGTATAAGCTTCTCTTCGTTGTGCAAACAATCAGAAGCCACGTTTGACTAGATCTAATCGATCGATTGACATACACTGAAAGCGTCGGATGCGTCGTCGTCGAAGCAACAAGCAGCGCCGTGCGTGATTCGTAAAGTGAAAAAAAGTGGCACAAACACGGCGATGCAACGCGAAACGCGCCGAAAGGCGAGCGCAAGCGGCACGTCAAATCAGCTAGCCATCCCAATGAGAGTTGCGCGAGTGAAGTTCGCCCGCCGATCTGACTGAACTTGGTCGGCAGCACACACACGACACACGAGTGTTGACACTGCATCGGCAGCAAATGACAAAACAAACGATCACGATGAAGACGGTGAGGATAGTACATGCTGCTTCAGTAGCAGCAGCAGCAGCGCGAACAACAACAAACAATAACGAGGGCAACATTAAACAACTCCAAGGGCAACAATAAATAACAGCAACAACAACAAAAGGGCAATAACAGCAACAACAACAACCAGGGCAACAATAAACAACAACCAGGGCAACAATAAACAACAACCAGGGCAACATAAAACAACAACGAGGGCAACAATAAACAACAACGAGCACAACAATAAACGACAACGAGAGGGATCAAGAAGAAGATAGCGACAATAATGATGGTGGTGGTGATGATGACAAGACAACCGCTTCAAAGATAACAACAGTAACAACTAAAACACCAAAAACAACAACAACAACAATCGAGACGGCGGCAGCAACAACTGCAATAACAAAAACGACAACATCAATAACAACAACAGCAACAACAACAACAACGACTGGATGACGTGATCCGACGGGCGATGCCGCACGCAGTAGCGTGGTTTGGATCATAAATAGCAACAGACACTAACTCCGACTATACGACTATGATTACCATGGGAGTATTACTATATATATATATATATATATATATATATACGAAAATCATGTTGCATCGAATAAGAATCGTATAATTATCCTGAACATGATATCAAGTTAGAAATGCACTTGCGTATCAGCTCCAACAAAAGCCTCAACAATGGTAACGACAACAACAGCAACAACAACAACAACAACAATTCCATCCAGGCTGGGCGCATCATCATCGAGTAGTGTCGCACGACGCAGACGACCCCTGCAAGCACGGTTGGCTGGCGTCTCTGCGCGCGCGCCCGTAGGCGGGACATTGAATTAGAAGATGATGATTGTCAAACACGAGAGCACAGCGAGCAAGCAAGCGTTTACGCAAGAGCATACGAACGTACAAACGTGAACGTGTGGGGGGACGGGACGCACCCCCCAGAGAGAGACATGACGTGCTCGCGTCATGTCTCTCGGGGGCCTATCGGCCGCGCGTAAATGAACGCGAGCGAATTGTGAGTGAGCGAACGATCTATTCACTCAACCAAATTCCCACCACCCGGCCACAGGTGCAAACGACAGGTCGTCGGCGGCGGACGAAACAAGCTGTACAGTTCAGGCCATTCGCAGTCGTAATCGCAGCTGCGACGAGTTTTCGTTGATTGGCTACTAAACACTTGCGATGCTGGCTTATCGCCTGTAATGGCCACTTGAGAACTCGCATATATATATATATATATATATATATATATATATATATATATATATATATACATATGTATATATATATATATATACATACCGAGCAAGATGGCTTAGTGACAAAGCCTTTGCCTTGCATTCGGGAAGCCTGGGTTAGAGACCCAGACCGGCCACTCTTAAATTGGTTTGCATGGTTTCCAATTTAGACAAGGTAAATGCCGAAGTGGATTAAACATCAGCCATGACATGAAAAAACCGTACACGGGCATAAACCGTACAGAAAAACGCAAAAAAAAAAAAAATATATATATATATATATATATATATAAACTATACGGCAAAATTCACGAGCGGGTTTGTTGCTAATTTTGCCGCCATAACCAAGTAGGCAGTCCTTCACAATGGATCTCAGAGAACTCTCTCAGAGCATGGAGGTCATTGAGCTGTGCTTTGAGCATTTGTTTGGTTGAAAAAGTTTGATGAGCGCGTGATCTGCCAGAAAGCAGACGTTACATGTGGCCGCCTCGTTCGTGCGGCCTGGTGCCTGTAGACTTTTTATTCTGCGGGGTTTATTGGAGTGCAAGATGTTCGCCACTAAGTCCGCTACCATCGACGAGCTGAAGGAAATATTCGCCGGTATCTCAGATAGATATCTCAGATAATGCCCAAGTTATGCCGAAAAGTCACCAGAAATGTACGTGTATCTCGTATCTACAACGCCGAAAAGCTCCGTGGCGGCCGTGTGCCTGATACAATCTTTCAGACAGGACGGCATGCAAGGTACTTTCTAATAAATCACTAAATAAGAACTCGAATTTTGACCGTACCTGGTATACTTTGTTTATTTATTTTTTAAGAGATCCCCGTGTGCGGGGAAATTTTCCGTTTTTCATGTCATGGCTAATTTTTTAATTATGTTAAAAATCTTGTTAAAGCCCTCACGTGACACTATATATACGTATCATACATGATTTGACACTGAATATACGTATAATATATACATATAAAAGCGCCATCTAATTTTGGCGGCAAAATTCAAATCATATGTACAAACCAGAACGACGTAAAAACGACGTATGTTCCATACTGCTTATCAAAACAACAGCAGTAGTAGCAACAGCATTACTACCATAGTAAGGTATCAACAATGAATATAAGTTGTATCGCTTTGAATGCTTTGCTAATGTCGTTGCCGCTGCTGCTGCTGTTGAAACGTAGTATGTCATGATCGATATCCGAATTCGTTGAGGCGCATATATTTGGCGGAATGTCGGAGTGCTCACGCGAAACAGTATCGCTTTTTTGCTGAGCCAAAGAGAAGGAAATGCCTACGGAATGAATCGGCCCCGCGCAATGTTGTAGCAGATGCAAATGTATGCAAGTGTGTGTCTCTCTCTCTCTCTCTAAATGTCTGTCTGTCTAATGCAAGGTCGCATTGCCGGCATGAATCCAGCCGGAACAGTAATTTGTAGGGCTGGCCATACAGGGCTTATCCCAGCACATACATACGTATCCTCCCGGCTGCAGCGGGCCTGACTAGCTTCACGCAGACGAAGGTAAGAAGGTATTTGGTCGACACAAAAGCGGACAGCAGACTGTAAACAGGGGGAAGTCGCTTGATGTCTAGGCTGTATCACGGAAGAGTTAGTAAAGGAACTTTATGGCCCCCTTACTGAACCTACGGCCAGCCTAGACAAACGATATACTGGACCGAGAAAAAGAAGTTCGCACACGGGCATGAATCAGCTTTACGTTACGTATGAAAGTCATAATCATCGTACACCGTGTTATCAATAAAATGCACTTTAAACAAACAAAAAAGTATCATCCTGCCCACCTCCCTCCCGCCATTTTTGAGTATGTCGTAGAAACTATTACGACATGGCTTGCTGGCCTATCCTTATCCTGGAGTTCAGATATGTGGTGACGCTGGTTAATGCAGTTGCAAGAAATACTCTTGCATCGGTCACTACCAGTCTGGTCAGTGACGCCGCCATACGAGCAGTACCGGCGGCGAGACATATCTTGCATTGGTATGCGGTTATTTTTAGCCGGACCTGCGCCCGGACTTGGCATTGACATTGAGTTCGTCGCCGTACGGATCCCGGCGCTAGCCAGTATTGAGCTCGCCAAGGCTACGCTATCGAAGGAGGAAGGGAGAGCGGGAGGCAGACGGCTTGGAGCTCGTTAGATGGATCGTTAGCAGCAGCAGTAGCGGTTTGTCATCATGCACAAAAATGATGTCATCCGATTAGGATTGGAGGATGCTCTCAGAGGACGTACGCTGACTGACACACTGGTTTGAGTAGATCACAAACGAATCTCGCATGGCGGTACCAGGAATCTTTATGGCCGGACGGATCAACGAAAAAGTGAGACGTTAGTGGGTTATTATTAGCCGTGACACCAGCATCGCCGCCTCCGGGTCGACTGAGTCACGCACTACCTAGAGCGTGTAGAGAGTGAATGCAATCTTCTTATGAGAGAGAAACGTCGAATAGAGAGGATTAGCGCGGCGTCCCGGCTTGTGATGATCTGTGGATGATGATCTCCCATTATTTGAGACTTGGTTCAGCAATTTCATAGACCGAGACGCAAACTTTCAGCGTTAGCGAGACAAACTATGCTTTTCGATTCGATCGTCCACAGCTCGTGGCGAAAGGCTCCCTGTACTAATTGACTATGCCGCAACTCCACTGTGGACATTCAATCTAGTCCAGTTGCTACTGCGGCTAATTTATCGATCGCTGTCCTGATGGACCACCCCAGAATGCTCTTCGATTCGCGTTGTTATGTCAGTGACTCCGGGGCAGAGCAGCATTTTACGTAATCCAAAAGCATTCAACGTATACCAAAAAAAAAATATATATATATATATCAAGCGGTTCTTAAACCGTATCAGTAGTTATAGCATCTATGATAACAAACAAAGACGTCAGGGCCGCGCCACATTTATATATATAAATATATATATATATATGTGGGCCGCGCCACATTTATATATATATATATATATATATATATATATATATATATATATATATATATATATATATATATAGGTGTTTGTGAGTAAACAACCGAATGGCGGCCTGGTTGACAAGCTCTCCGCCAGGATGTTCGTATACCGCTGGATATATTGTGGTGTTGTTTTCGCTGCTGCTGCTGTGACTGCGTTTATACGATCTGCTTTTACGATACATGATGATAAAGGAACAAACCACCGGCGAATGGCGAACTCCGTTGACAGCGGGCCACGACGATAAATGAATGGAGCGCGACGCCACCGACAAGTCTTCACTTAGTAGAGACGTTCCTTATTATTACGGACGTAATACAACAGGGAACAGGGACAGATCGAGCTCGCAAGCGGTGCTGAGTCGTCAGGCTACGTAACAGCATACTGCCATCTATCTACACAGACTGGACACAGACAGCGGACGACATCGAAACGACAACATATCGAAAAAGAAGCAAACTTTGGCTTTGGGACTAGACTTACTGCAACATGTAGTGGCACCGCCACTGGTTGCCACCACCGATATTTTGGTGTGGGGGGGGGGACGGGACGGATGTAAACAAATTGCAAAGCGAACGTAAATAGATCGATACAAAAGACAGGCAGGCAGCTAGAGAGATAGATAGATAGATAGATAGATAGATAGATAGATAGATAGATACATAGATATACAGGCAGACAGATAGATAAATAGCAAGAAAGCAGACCACCTGCTGTAGAAACAACATACATCGATCGTTCGAAGAGAAACCCACTTATAACGACAATACGTGCACGCTCATACATACAGACACACACACACAAATATGTGTATATATGTTTGTAAGCCATATATATATATATATATATATATATATATATATATATATATATATGTAAGTGTCTGTTTGCATAGAACAGACATTTATTTATATGGTGGTGTCGTCCTAAAGAGCCCACTGTAGCAAAACAATGGCTCATCTAACTTGCGTGAGCAGCATAGCATTTCTTACCCCCGGCCATCACGGCCTCCTTCCCATGCTTTCGTCATCATCATCATCATCATTATCGTCGTCATCATGTCTAATCATATCATTTATTTGAATCGTCGATCATCAAAAAGCCGCTTGATTCCACTTTTTAGTGCAAGATGAGCAAAATGACGCTTTGTGATGCATCATCTCTCTCCTATGTGCTTTTGGTCAGCCCCAATTCAGACACATTACGGGCGTATTACCACGGCTACTACTATTATGATTGTTACTATTATTATTATTATTGTTGTTGTTGTTGTTGTTGTTGTTGTTGTTGTTAGTGTTGATCGTAACACTTCAGCGGCGCAAAGCAAAGCTGGCAGGGCGTCGTGTAAAAAGTCTAAAACGAATCCGATTCAGCGTCCATCTCGTCATCGCAACAATCATCGGGCACCAATAGCATGTTGCCGCAGTTTGATCGTCTGCTGTTCTATAACCTACAATAAGGACAGCAAAAACAGCAGCAGCAGCAGTAGCAACAACAGCGAACACAACATCAGCAACAAAAAGAAGAATAGCAGCACTGCTATGACAGCAAGTTAAATCGAATTGCGGAGAGATACGCACAGCTCAGTGGGCTCACTTATATCACCCCGAAACCTCGCATATCAAAAACAAAAGAAAGTCACAAAACCACCAAAAACCACAACAACAACAACAACAACACTAACAACAATGAAGACGCTGACACGATGAAGACCATGGCAGCGGCAGCTACTAAACATTACAGTTGTTGCCGGAGTTTACAGAGAGATTACGGTCTCCTTCTATTGTTGCCGTTGTTGTACCAAGTGTATTTTTGGTGGTAACTGTTTTTTTTTAAGATTTTCCGTAAGGCTATTGTACGGTTTTTTCATGTCATGGCTAATTTTAATCCACTCCGGCATTTACCTTGTCTAAATTGGAAACCATGCAAACCAATTTAAGAGTGGCCGGTCTGGGTCTCGAACCCAGTCGTCCTCCCGAATGCAAGGCAAAGGCTTTGCTGCCACTAAGCCATCTTGCTTGGTGATGTTGCTGTGTTTTGAGTAATGTTACCTCTAGTTTTGACTGTATTGGCAACAAAATGTGCTCGGTTTACTCGCAGATACTATTATTATTATTGATCACTATTGTCATCAAACCAGTAATACGTTACACTACGCTACTATTCCTGTTGTTGTCGTCGTCGTCAACGTCATTGGTACAGTAATCTCCATGATTGTTGTTGTTGTGGTTGTTGTGGTTGCTTCATTGTACAATGGACGACAATGGACATGGTGCTCGGACCTGCCTCTTCCTTGCTTTGTACTTCTTATAGAGTAACTGTCGCTGCCGTGGCATCAGCAACAAAATCAGTTGTAGAAATAGTGATGACAACTGATGTTCATTCAGTGTGTCTGGGCGTTTTTTTCACTCATAACATTTCAAATACGCCCGATACGGACGGAAGCGGCATGGCTTGTAGTGACACGGCTTGTAGTTAGATTATACTCGTACAACAGATGTTGTAATGTACGGTGATGAATGATATCATTTGTGTAACGGATCAACCACTCCCTTCAACTAACTTAACATCCGGCCCCCAAGATGAGCAATTTTTCCACCTATGTCAATCGACTGCAGCAAGTTACTGTCTTCATTTATAGTCACTAGTAGTTGAACTTAGTAAGTAAACTCAGTTTTATTGGGGCGGGGGGGGGGGGGGATAAACGGTTATCGTTGGCAGAAACTTACGCAAAACTATTTAAAGATAACTCAGAAGGAATAGACGCATGAATACGCATCGTAATCCTCACCATAAACAGAGTTTCTGATCTTCTTATTGGAAACAGGCTTGCTAAGATGAATTTACAACAACAGATTGGTGTATGTGTAGATATATATATATATATATATATATATAGAAGAAAGGTTTTGTTTGTTTAGGCCAGACCGAAATTGATATAAACTCGTGTTGTTTTCCTTCGAAAGTCAAGCAAGTCTGTTAATATCTCAAACTATACAAAGAGATGCACCATACGCGGCCACAAACTCAGTTGGATGTAAAAGACAAAATCTAATCGTTGTTAAAGCTGATCAGAAGAATAAAGAGTTAATTCGTATGATGTAGACCACCACAACAGCGGTCACCAGTACCAGCGGTCCGAACGAATGAGACCGGTCTTCCTCACGGACTACTACAGCCACGATCCAGCGTTAGCAAAGACTCTGCCGTTGTTGTTGTTGCTGTTGCTGCTGCTGTTGTTGTTGCTCATGTTGTTGTTGTTGTTGATGATGTTGATGTTGTTGTTGTTGCTGTCAGTCGGTCTGCCACAAGCCACGAGGCAGGCGTATTTCAGCGGACCGCCACGGCAGTGGCGGTTAATTACAAAACGGTAGTCACAGGAGAACGACGAGAAGAGTCAGGAGAGCAGAAGATACAGAAAGAGAGAGAAATAAAGAGAGAGACGGGGGGAGAGAGATACTGATACGGATATACTTCTGTCTTCTTCTGCTGCTGTTGTTGCTGCTGCCGCTGCTGCTGCCGCTGCTGCGGTGGCCATTTGTGCAGATCAGATCTCGCTGTGGAGAGACACCAATCCGGCAGCAATAGTACGTCGGTGCGACCTGGTTGGTCGGTCAGGATGCGGCCAGAGTCTGCACGAGGACGATGATGGCAAGGTAAATATCTGCTGCCAGCACTGCGAAGCCAAGCAGTACCGCTCAAACAGAGACAAGCGAACAGGAGGCAAATGCAGTTGTTGTGCCGCACAATTGGCTATATATGTATATATATATATATATATATATATATATATATATATATATATATACGTACATACATACACATATATTGCGACAGCAACTGCGTTCTCACATCGACCTCCGCAGTTCTGCAGTATGTACGTACATCGTCATATATATATATATATATATATATATATATAATGTGGCGTGAAAATCGTGATTCGCCCAATATAAGCGAGCAAGCAAGCCAGCGAGCAAACCACTGTTTGTCGGAGAGGCGACGGCAACAGTAACAACAACAACCACAACCACAAAAGCAAATGCTGACGACGCCGAAGACCCGAAGTCTTTGTCATATATTCAACTGTGGTTCGCACGCAGTTCAACAGACTCAACAGACTGAAGACAACAAGATTATATATATATATATATATATATATATTAGATAATTTACTATGAGCTAACTTCGAATATTGAAATTGAATTACCAACAGCATCCCCTCCACGCACGGCGCATATATATATATATATGTGTGTGTATGTCCTGGTTACCATAGGACTGACTGATACCGTAGTTGATCCACGCAAGCTTCGACTGTTACATGGCGTTATAGAACATCACCGCCCGATCGGACCCGTGATGTGACTGCGGTTGGTGGTGACAGCACTGTCATGATAATTATTAGTAACAGTTCTATTATGATAATCTGATTGCCGTAATTATTGTTAATCACACATCGATAGGTGGCAAAACCAATATTTGCCACAGAAGGGAGATGGCGGAACGCAGGCTGTTGTGGCTCTATCTTTCCCCTATATATATATATATATATATATATATATATATATATATATATGCTCGTCTGGGACGCCACTGTCACCGACTCATTAGCACCTTCAATGGTCGGTGGCGGGGCGATCTCAGCAGGCTACGCTGGTAATCTAGCCGAGGCAAGGAAGCTCGCAAAATACGCCTCAATAGGTTACCCACATGAGTTTCAACCGCTAGCGTTCGAAACCTTAGGCGGTCCTGGCAACTTGACTCGCAAGCTCCTCCACAGAGTCGGTGAGCAGCTGAACCTCGCAACTGGAGACAAAAGATCTGCGGCTTTCCTGAAACAGTGCCTCGACCTTGAGGTCCAACGCGGGAACGCGGCATCCGTCCGGGCCACGCTGCTGAAGTGGAATCAGCCCACTCTATACGAGATAGAGTAACATTGCCTGTGCACACGTTCTCGGGAGACATTTGTAGCTCCATTTTTGTTCCTTAATAAATGATGATATATCTGTATATATATATATATATATATATATATACCGAGCAAGGTGGCTTAGTGGCAAAGCCTTTGCCTTGCATTCGGGAGGACTGGGTTCGAGACCCAGACCGGCCACTCTTAAATTGGTTTGCATGGTTTCCAATTTAGACAAGGTAAATGCCGGAGTGGAATAAACTTTGCCATGACATGAAAGATCCGTACACGGGCAATTGCCTTACGGGAAAAAAAAAAAAAAAAAAAAAAAATATATATATATATATATATATATATATATATATATATATATGTATGTATGTATGTATGTATGTATGTATGTATATATATATATATATATATATATATAAACACACTTCCCAATGATACTCGCCAGGTATAATTCATTGTAACTAGTAGTTGTAATTATGGGCTTCACTGCACGAGTGCAGGGTGCGTTGTCGAGACAACCGGACACACGATTTGACCCATCTTTCTCCAGCCTTTACTTGTAAACAGTGAACGGAATGATTCCTTCTGATTAGCCAGTATCCGCCATTCTGTCGTGACGTGGCCTATTTTGCCCGAGTTTCTTCCTTTCTTTTGTTCGACCTGTCCAATTATGCTAATCAAAGTTGGAATAAAAAGTATGCCAACTCACCGAACCCATCTCACGCAAAAAAACAAACGTATTTTAGATATGTATGGACGAATGCAATGTGACTAGCCGGATAGCATCGCTTATGATGTCGACTATTAGATATACAAGCGAGCCATTCTATAATATGATGATATCTACACGTCGTTCCGCGGAACTTAGACGTGTCGGCATGCTCTTTATTATTGAACGCTACTATATATATATATATATATATATATATATATATATATATATATAGGCGTGTGTGTATTTCCTTACGAGCATGTGTATCACGTCAGACAAGTTAGTAATAAAAAGAAATTACGAATGGCCCAGGTTTGGCATTGCACAATTCAGCAAGATTCTACGCTCAAAAGTGACGTTACCCCGCTGAATGTCAAACGAGAATCTCTGGTGTTGGTATTCAATAGGTATAATGTCCCCTGTAGAACGACTGAGCGCGTTGCGGACCTGAATAGTTTTAGCGGACAAAAACTGACTCTCGAATAGGCGAATGAGTCAGTTGGTGTGGGGACACTGCTTGGGGTAATTTTGGACATTTCAACTTCAAAAATTCAGCCATGTTCGCTTATGTTGCCCCTCTTTAAGCGCCCTTAAATATATAGAAGGGTAACATATGTATTTAGGTATGCAAGCGAATAGTAAAACCACCCATCCATGTGGGCAGTATAAAACTGAATTACTTTGACATGGTTGAACTGTCCTGATTCATATTTAGCCTTGTGTAGAACCATCTTGATGTTTCGCATCCAATCTCAGATATATATATATATATATATATATATATAGATCGATCTATATCCAATTTTTTGCCAATGCACAATTTCGCAACGCCACATAACAAGAGTGTGAGACTTTAGGTACGCACTTTCACCTAATGTGCCAAGCGATACATACGGCCATCGAATTTGAGACGACTATCTGAACACATTGCTTAGGTAATTATACAACTACACAAACTCGCATTGGTGCCGCGTTGAGCATAAAACGCCCTTGCGGTGAAAACAGTAGTGCGGTTTTCTCTTACTCGTTCTGCGACGAGATATGCAAAAACGAGGAACGGACAAAATACGCACGAGATCATTTGCATTTATATCGAGACATACAGTGTCTGACTGAACAAATTCATCGTATGCACATGTCACGAAGAAGAAATAGACGTCATCTCAAAGTAAAGTCAATACAAAAGCCAGCGACAACATATAAATCACACACACACTGTCACAGCCCCCAGGTCATTATTGGTAGACCATTCACATGGCTTCACTCGAAGCTGGATTTCGAGCGGGAAAGCTCAGATGCATTGATTATATATATATATATATAATAATAATTAGGCGAGCACTGCCGAGTGTGCAAACGTATTGTAAATTATTAATAAATCATCACAATATTTTCTATATATATATATATATGTGTCTACCAACGCAGATACCCTGCGGTACCGACAATATAAAATAAACGTTATCATTTAGCAATCCTACGAATTGAACCAATCCCATATTTCGGCTGTTCTTGTTGTGTATATTTAGTTTAGGCTGGAGGAAAGACACTTGCGCATTTGTTTTGCGTCAAAAATGAGCTACACGAACTGCAGGTACCTCCGAGCCACAACGTATCATATCAATGATAAGCTAATAATCCAACCTGTTGAAGTGAGCGCGTGCTCATATGCCTCTAAATATACGTTAGAGACTCAAACAAAATAGAAGCCTCCTGTCGTAAAATAATGTCACAACGAGATAGATCACCACGCATGGAAAACGCTTGCTTTCCCGAGAGAGAAAAACCCACACAGAGTGAAAAAGCAAAGAGAATGAGAGAAGGATACGGAGCCTAAATGAAAACTGGAAAACAGCGAGAAACGCCAAGGCGAAGAATCCCGCCCACGTCAATGTGTTGGGATAGTAGTTCGCTTGAATCTTATGGTGCATTGGTGGCTTCATACCTCGCCGAGTTGAAGTTTCGGTCGCGCGACTTCGATCGTGACCGGTTCGAAGACGACGAGGAAGACTTCTTGTTACTGCTATTGTTCGCATTGCTGTTGTTGTTGTTGTTGCTCGCGTTGGTATTGCCGTTCATATCTTCCGAGCTTCGACTGCGACCCATTGTGGCGGAGGTTTAAGGTGTCGGTGGGGTTCGGGGCAATAGGAATAGGGGGGGGGGTGAGATCACGAACGCGTTTCACCACGTCCGAGTCACGATTGCCTCAGCTGAGCGGCGGGATGATTGTCGTTCGACGGATTCGTTTGTTGACCGACCAAGCCGCCGGACTACCACAGAGACACCGCCGAGGAGACGGTCGCCGAATCTATTTACGCCGATGATCTATGGTGACCTCGATCTCGAATCGAGAGACGCCGATGATGAAGATGGCGATGGAGATGATGAAAATTCGTCGAGTGCGTGACGGAACCGCCTGATGGAGCAACGCGGCACGGAGCGGACACACGGAGGCAACAGCAGCCCCACCAGCAGCAATAAATCCTACAACAGCAACAATAAATCCTTCGTCAAACGAAGGCGACGATGGCCAAGAAAGTCACTCACTACGTTCAGTCAACGTCTGCAAACGTTGAGCCAAAGTCGCTAGGGAGCTGGGTGGGTGGCTGGCTGGCTGGGTCCTCCTTCAGACGTGACCAACGCACAACGACTTTGAATGAATGACTTCAAGCGCTGCTGCATTCGTTCGTGATCATTGTCGGCGTTTCTGACTTTTGATTCGGAATTAGATTTTTCGTCGGAACAGTAGCAACATCAGCGGCACCAGTAGCAGATGCGCTTGCTTGGGAAGCAGCTAGCGGCATGCTTAACATTGGGACGCGTAGAGTAAACACTGCCGCCGCTGTCACACACACAGTAGCCGTTTATGCGTGACAACCTTTCAGCGGAACGCTTCGGGAGTGGTGTACGGAATTGTTGCTTTTGTTGTTGTTGTTGTTGCTGCTGCTGCTACTGTTGTTGTTGTTGTTGTAGCTGCTGCTACTGTTGTTCTTGTTGCTGGTGACTTGGATGACACATGTGGCAGCCGCAGCGACTAGAGGAGCTTTATAGTGTTATTGTTGATTATCATGTTGTTGTTGTGGTTGTTGTCGTGACACAACAAACAGGAATTGAAAAACCTTCATTGAATGAACAAAGTAATTCCCAGCTGCAGCAAGAACACTCATCGATGGTTAAAAACGTTTTCGACGCGGGCAAGCGGAGTTTCAGCCAGAACCTTTTCATGTGTTTAAACGGCTGTTGCTGCTGCTGCTGTTGCTGTTGTTTTTGCAATTCGTCTTTCTACGTTCACATTGTGTTCCACCACTACCACCACTGCCACAAGAGTAGGTGATGTCGTTGTCATTGGCATGATTATCACGAATCTTCATCAAGACGAAAGTCCTCCGACAGCGTTCGGACAGCAACAATCACAACAGCAACAATAACTGATTTATTAATACAACAACACTACGAGACGACTTATTATTGTCGTTTCGTTGTTTTTTCTCAACTTATTTATTGGTGTAGCCTTCGTGAGTCTTCTTTTTCTTCTGATGAGTTTGAGTCCATGCTTACGTGGCGCCGGCCGGCAAAAGTACTAAACAACAGCCAAACAAACTCAACCCCGCCGTGCTCAGCTGTCAGTTGGAGACGGCAGTTTCTGCGGCTGGCGGCACGGACCCGGCCTTCCCTCATTGACAGGAGGGTTGTTGCTGTTATTGTTGTAGATGTTGCTGTCGCAGCCGCCACTGTATCCTACAGGCGCGGTGAGACGGAATACGGCCCTACCCTGCTATGTTCTCTCTGCTTTGTTCTTTATGCTCAGCTTCTTGTTCTTCTTCTTCTGACCGGAAGAAGAGATTACTCACACGTACAGGCACGCTCAGATCATTGAGAGATACACATAATCACAGCCGTTTTCGCTGTTGTTTGAGACTGAGTTTTGCCACCCCACCATCAACGTCGTGGCCGATCAGCAACAATACACAATACTTCGTTTCTACATAAAGATCTTCCGTTGTCCATCCCCGCTCGCCGGCTCAGCTCTCTAACGCTCGCCCGACCGGTCGTTCTTCAAACGGGAGGGATCGGTCACCTGTTGACGTCGTCACGGTTCTGACAGAGAGATGTTGTTCCAGCTTCTGTATTTATTTGCGATCCGACCTCGATGTTGGTGCTGCTGTTCTGCTGTTGCAGCTGGTGTTGTTCGGTGATGCAGGACATCTGTGGTCGCGGTGGCCACGTTCATACAATTACATCACCGACAATAACGCGCCAGGGAAGTCGCGCCAGGGAAGTCGCGCCAGCACCACGAAAGTAGGACATATTCATAGACGCTCGCCGACAGAGAACCGCGCCCTTCACCTTGTTGTTAGACTCACACATACACATTTATACACGGTTGCACGGGATATTATATGACGGACGGGAGATGGAGAACGAGATGCAGCTGGTGAAGCTCGCCGAACCTGTCACAGAGAGAGAGAGGTTGCTCTTCTTGGCTATTTTTGGCTGGTGTGTTTTTTTAATTCATTTTCTTGGCACCACTCGACGAGACAGTAATAATAGCAAAGCTGTCAGTACCAGCAACTGTAGCAGCGGCAGAAAGAGCACAAGTTCGAGTAACACCAACGCCAACAACAATAACACCCAAACTCACTACAACTATACAGACGTCACGTCGTCAAACACTCCACGTAGTCGCCGCCGATCGAATACGCGAATAGTCCGAGGGCCGTATTTTCCAACAGACCACCACGGCTGCTCAGTGTTTCTTCTTGTTCGATGTCAACCATAAGCCACCAACCAGCCCGATGGACAGCCAGCCAGCCAGTTTATTGTCGATCAACAACAACAACAATAACAGCAACTCAAGTCAAGCAAACAGCCCACACAAAGTTATCTTTTCGTAGCGAAAGCATTAAGCAGCCTCTCCTACAATGGTATCATCCTGGTAGCAGATGAGCGGCGGTGTCAGATGAGGATGAGCGCCAGTTTACAGCAGCAACACCAACACCAAATACGACAACAATAACACACTAATCACACAATACGAACTCTCCCTATCTATGTCAAAGTAACATGGTTAAGAACACCGCTACCGACCGCCACAGTCTTCCATGGCTCCACTGTCCACGACTGCTGACGACGATGAAAACGACGACGACAACAACAACAACCACCACCACCTCCTTCACAACAACAACAACCTCACCAACGACCACAACAACAATAACATCAACATCGACCACCACTACCACCACCACTATCTCAACAGGCACCACTGCTCACTGTGACTAAATTCCACTCGTGAATCAATGATTGCCAAAGCAGACGATCCGGCGGCGGGCCACAATCCGCCGCCGCCAGACAGACAGACAAACAGACGACACTCGGACAGATGATACCGATACATCCACAGGTAGACGATGTCGTCTTTGTTGTTGTTGTTGTCGTCGTCGTCGTTCTTCGTCGTTTAGCTAGCAAGAAGAGTATTCGGCAGAGCTGCCGCCGCAGCAGTAGCAGCCGTCAGACTTCTTCAGAGCAGTAGGATCCGCAGCATAGCCGCACGCAGGCAGGCAGTGCCTAGCGGCCGCTGTAACGGCGGCAGCGGCGGCGGCAGCAGCGGATTCCTCCGCTGTTGTCGGATCGCTCCCCCTCCCCCCGCTGCTGCTGCTGCCGCCGCCGCCGCCGCTGCCGCCCGATCGACCGTACCGCTACAACCATCACCGAATCATCCGCGTAGCAGCAGCAGTAGTAAGCGTCAAGCCCGGTAGCGTGGTGGCTTAAGCCTGCGCCTCGCAACCGGAGGAGACACATAGGTGCGCGGGTTCGAGCCCCACCGTTGCACATTTGTATTTATGGGGGTCCGTCTGTGAAGCAATGTGAAAAACAGTTCCGTGGACGTTAAATCTTGGCTGAGGGTCAGCTCGAAAACTTTAGTAGTAAATATAGCGTCGAGCCCGGTGGCGTAGTGGATTGAGTCTCCGCCTCGCAACCGGAGGAGACACATAGGTGCGCGGGTTCGAACCCCACCGCTGCACATTTGTATTTATGGGGGTAGTCCGTCTATGAAGCAATGTGAAAAACAGTTCCGTGGACGTTAAATCTTGGCTGAGGGTCAGCCCAAAAACTTTACTAGTAGTAAATATAGCGCGCTGGCGAATGTGTTGGCAGAACCAGCGGCGGGAGCGGTGGCAGTAGCGGCGGCGGCGGCCGCCAATGATTGCCGATGACGACGACGACAACAACAATAACAACACCAACAATAACAACAACAACAACTGCTGCTGCAACCGCTCACGACGAGTGTGATCACGCTTTGTTGTGGTGGCGCTCCGCTCAAAAACGAAACCACTCAAGAACGACGGCTGGCAGCGGCGGCGGTGACAGCGGCGGAAATACGCAACAACAACAACAACAACATCAGCCGCAGCGGCAGTGGCGGCAACGTTACCAGTAGGGAACTGCCGTCTATCGGCAACACTACTAATAGGTTTCGGGCCCTGTTTCCGGCTCTATCTGCTTGTGTTATTATGGCTGGCTGTAGGACCATAGAAATAGCAGGAGGTGGTGGTGGTGTGGTTGCCGTGGTGATCCGTTGCAAACTGCTGCAGAGTAGTGAACTGGAGAACAGACAGAGTACTTATTACTGCACAGGGTGTGAAAGCTACCTTTCACTTCGAGAAGTGCAGTTCTTGCAGTAGTATTCCGGCGCGGCGATCGTGACAAATGGCAACCCAGAGGACTCATACTAGGGACTAATTGATGATGAACGGATAGAGGGTGTAATAATATAATAATATATTATTACACATTAATATATTATTATTATTATGATCAGATGATATATATATTGATTGATTTATTGTTCGCTTGGCATGTACACCTAAACACATATGCCGCCGTTTTACATCAGGGGCGCTTAGAGCGGCAGCATATATATATATATGGGTTTACGTATTTGAATCATTATTAAACCGAATAAAAGGAAGTAAATAACAATAATAATATTAATAGCCACGTCAAACTACCATAAATAGTCCATTCGGACTATGCCTATTTGGCAAATATGTTGACGCCAAAAATGTTTGCGAATGCAATACAGAGATACATAAGCGTATATTTAAAACAGCATGTGAACGTATATGCCAAAAAAAGACAAATAGATATATATAATATGCACATATAGTCATGTCATTAGTAACATCACTAATAGTGTCATAATCAAAGTAACAAATTGATATAGAATATATGCATATGCCATCAATAAATGTTAATGTGTCTTTGAGTAAAATGTCTCGTGTTTGATTTGGTGACATTCCTTCGGATGCAACGTCGAGAATTGCTGGAGTCCCACAAGGTTCTATATTTAGTATTATATATATATCTATATATATACGCCTGTGATACATATAAGCCACCCAAAATGACGTTTACGAAACATTACTCGACTAAAAGATGCAGCTATGAGGTCACCTTGTCAGTACTTCCAACGGACCGGCGCATAGTTCAAACTGCCAAAAGATTGCCTTGTCGCACCCATCCTTGTCTTTAAAAATGCTGTTAGGTTGGCAACCATTTTGGCTGGACCCCAAAATGCTGACCTGAGAAATGGACGTGTCTTAGAGTCCTTTCGGTAGCAAGAAAGCGCGATTACGGCGATACAAGAAAGCTTGTCTTGATTCTGCACAACATGATTTCGCTTTTCACCAGCCCATTACCACACAGCTGCTAGAAATAACCCAAGATTAGGCCAGCTACTATCTTGACTTGCAGAAAAAGCATTGTATTACTGTACCGTTATCATTTACGTTAATCTTGAACATATATCGAATATGTATATTCATTTATCCAGAACTAAATGACACCGATCCAAGACCCAAATACCTGACCCTGACCAACAGTCTCATGATGGTATTTAATACAAATGAGGTCGCAAAATGTACAGCGACACTCACCGCAAGGGCTATGGAACCCATTTCGGTGGGGCAGTTTGTGGTGGAACCCGCCGACGGAGAAACGGGCTAGGAAAAGCTTTAAGAAACCTCTGATACTAAACTTGGAGTTTTCTTCTATGCACGACCGGACGGCTACTACCGGACTTCAGAAAGAGCGAATTTTTTTCTGGGATGATAGTGGACTTCGCTAGAAACGGGTACAATTCCGACAAGCTGGTCGGAATGACTGCTTGCTTAAGGTTATCCCCTAAAAGCAAAGGCGATCCGCTCTGTTCATGCACTTTGCGGGGCGCCATTGGAAAGAAAAGCTGCAGCTACAAAATATTGTAACGCACACAGTTAGACACAGTGTAGCGACAGAACAGCCAATCATGGCGTCGCCGATAGCCGATAACCGATGACGTTAGTAAGCCAAGCCCCAGCATCGCCATAAGCCGACCGAGCACATCGTTCAACGTGCACCTCGTCTTCCAACTACCAACCGGACGCGTCACGAGTCACAACATCGAGATCTTCATAGACAGCCCCGACATGAGAACGATCAGCTTGACATGCCGACATGAGAACGATCAGCTTGACATGACGACATTAAGACACGTGCACCACCGCCGACCAATCAGCGATGGGGACAGCGACGGAACATTCGGGAAGTCGAATGTCCGGGAAGATTCTCGAGCCATCAGCTAACATCATTACTATACGAACGCTACAACGGCGTCCCTTGAGCAATCAAATAGCCCGGGGAAGGATGATGATCAGACTCGGCAACCTCGACGATCGTCCGGCAGAGCTGCCTGTTAGACGTTACGCTGTGTGTTGTCACTCCTGTCGTCCTAAGTCTCTCGCGTTCTCGTAGTACCCGTCTTACGGCTGAGCTTACATTCAATTCCCTAATCAACTTAGCGTAACCAACCAGCGATGCGATTTGATTGCATCGTTACATCCTTACCCGGCGATGACCGCCTCGCAGGAGCTTTTAAACAACGTGCGGTAAGTCAACTTTAAGCACCAAGTACGCTGTATTCGTGGATTGCAAGGCGGCGTTCAACACTGCTCCAAGGAAGATTGTTATAGAGAAGCTAGCACAAAGCTGTCGCGGGCATGAGCCGACGAGTTTTGCGATCTTTTCATTTGTGGCTAACCTGAAAGCAAACTCTGTCATCCTAAATGACGGCATTCAGGAACTCCGGGCCTGCCTTCAAGCCACCTTCACCAAGAGGAGGAGATACAATGGACAAAATCTTAAAATGGTTCCCATGATTAATTTTTTTTTAGTATAAGGTCAGTGTCTAGATCAGAAGCGATAATGGCTGAAAAAGGGCAATAAAGAAAAACGGGGGCAAAGCAATACGTTCCGAGCATAAAATCCATAAGGAGTCCGTTCACTACACTCAATCAATCAGTCAATTTCCAATCAATTGTGGCGAATAATTTGCGGCTCCTATCATAATGGATAATTAGACAGAGCTCTCGTCGTTGTCTCGCATTAGCAGTAGTACCTGCGAACGTTTCTGAAATTTCCCGCATCTTTGAGAGTAGCTTGGCCGATAGTACAACTACCAGCGAAGATTAACTGCACAAGACTGTTTCGAAGAGCTTCAATCAATCATTGAAGATGAAGCCCCCTCCTTCCTGGAGATTGTGCGTGTATGAATGGTAAAAAAAGGCATCTGAGGCGAATCAGTGTTTGAGGCGATCGGCTTGGAAATAGAAAACATCGAAAAAGGCGATTTAAAGGTGTGTATGAATCGACGCACTGATCCACTGTCTCTAGAAAGAATGCCAATTAAGTCGAAATCTAAATAGGAATTTGACTTGCACAAAAATTCTCCCATCGTACCCTATCATTTCAACAAAATTTGCCAAGTGCCTACGTGCCTAACCACTACTTGCTAAAATGCTTAGCTGTGCCTACGTTTGCCAAGTGCCTACGTGCCTAACCACTACTTGCTAAAATGCTTAGCAGTGGACATAGACACCAACACAAATATATCTAGCATATCTATTTACTGCTAGATAATGTGAAAAATTACTATATCTTTGTTCTCACATATCACGTACTGACAACATCGGTAGATAGAACGCGCGGTCTACTACCAGTAGCGAGCGCGATAAATATATATATATATATATAAAAATATATACATACAGGGGGGCAAGGGAAGAAGAGCCAGCGAGAGGAGGGAGTAAGGGGGGAAGAGATTATGGAGTACAACACGGTTACAACGCTCCCGATATAACCCGTTTGCTTGGCACGAACTAAGGCGCGCTTGTTCCGTAGCGCTGAGCGTGTCAACGAAGTTCGATTAGAAGTGCAAAGGTTTGCAAAGCTGGCTATTCTAACTATCGCCTCTGTCTGCTGGGACGAGAAGATCGTATCACACATTGTATCGTATTATGGTGGTGACCATGCGATGTATCAATACAACAACCATTTACCTCTATCATCACCACCACACGGCCACCTTCAATAACAGCAAGAACAATTCGATTGATCAGAATGTAACCCTTCAAATATTCGGCTGATCATATAGATATGTACACAGCACGGTGTGTGTGTTCACTATGTAAATATTTATTTATTTAATTCGTTGTAGTAGTGGTAATCAGAACAGAGCGAATCTGTCTGTGTATGAGTGGTATGGCAGTCCGTCGAGGCCGAGCGTAGTCGAATGCTTGTCGCGCGTTTCAATTTACACTACGACTGTTCAAAGCGATAAAAACATCCAAAATCTTGTAAAAGTCAGAATCGAAAACGTCTTGCACCGAAACCAGATCACGGCTTCGGTGTCTCTACAGTATAAGCTGTCACTGTAGATCGCCTCCATTGAGACTTGATCAACAAACTTTGTTCTATGTGCACAGAACAAATTAGCGATATATGTCGGTAGGGTATGGTGACAAATGTTAGCACACTCCGCTTGTGGATGTAGTCCTTACAAGCTTCAAAAACAAGATACGACCTTCTATGCCATTATTGCATAATTACATATACCTCTGCTGACTTCAACATAAACGCGAAACTTCACCACTTCAATTAAACCTGAATGCGTTAACAGGATCTCGAGTACTAAGCGATACCAGCTCGCGGGCACCTTTTTTGTAGCCAGTCTTCTTCATGACATGAACAGTCGATAAGATCTACTTAAGTAGCTTCTGTATCACTGACGGACCCGCAAAGTGTAAGGTCACTTATTATATGAATATACTATGAACACTACGAGCGCGGGAGGTGTAAAATACGAAATTTAACAATGTATTGTCGGGCTTCGCCGCACATGAACACTCGGTATTTTACTACACCTAAGCCCTACACGGGAAACACCTAAACAAAGTCAAATGTAATAATTCAGTGGCTTTCCTTCTCCCGTAGTGATTTGTGGTACATCTGATCGAATGTGTGGTATGAAGAAATACGAAAGTGCGACATAAAGCGCAATACTCAACCCGAGTTTCGGATGAAAACCCACACATCGGCAACCATATGCATATACGTATAGTTGGCTAGGATTTTATTTTTGAAGCCTTGTCGTCGTAGATGAATAGTAGGGGTTGAAGTAGTATTAAGGAATGGTTCCAGCTTTTCGCCTCTTCCTGAGGCCATTTAGGTGAGAGGTTTTTAGTGGGTATTATGCCAACAACATCGGCATCGAGTCCCACACTACCCGCTTTGGAAGTGCGTAAAAGCATTTTTCCCTCTCACAAAAAAAAAAGATGAAGTAAACTGAAACCAGTTTGCTTGACGAGTGATTTGGTATCTGATGACGATGATGGTTTATGGTGAAACATGCAATAAATTGCTCGTAGTGAGATATGCAACATATCCTTTAGCACTTGACTTCGCTAATGAATGGCAGATGTAAGCACGTAATGGTGACAAAGGTAACCATGCTAATAAACAATGGCAGGGGCGCACGCGTCTAACTATGCCTTGGAACACGCTTAGTTTAACGCCAAGGAGCGTGCAACTGTCGGTGGCCTGCGCGTTCTGTATGGACGTCGGTATTAAACTATTTGCCAACTATGAGGGAAGTCATCCTCCGGGCCTGGACCCCTGAGTCCTCCTGCCAGGTGCCAGGTCCTGTTGGCCTATCTGAGGTGAGTGTAAGAGCCAAAGATAGACCGGCAACTCAAAGCCATGCTGCCAACGAACACCGGCCCAACCAGTTTCGGTGGCGTTTCCCACTTTCGGTGGTGTACAAATCAGATGCCTGCTGCCTTCATTTAACAGGCACAACGAGCACTACATGAAGCAGACTTTGCTGCGGTCACGTCGTCTGGACCCTGCCCTGACCTGACCTGGTGTGGGTCTAGCCTCCTGAAAAGGGGGCGCGTATCTGTATATGCTAGGTTGTAACGCGGAATCGCGAGGTGAGGAATTGCCTTCTCAGGGTACTAGTGGCCCCGTTCCGGTCTGTGATAGCGGGGCGGACTGGGGCGTCTGTCAGTTGGTCAACTCGAATTGGCGGGCCAGTGCAATAAACACTGCTGCGGCTAGAATGTTAGTATATCTCTCAATCCTTTGGTTGCACATACAATCAAAATACGCGGCATGTGCATCCGGCTAAACAAGGCCAGGACGGCAATTCCTACTTAGATGGTAGAGTAGCCACACCCGCCAAATTTGCGGAGAAAGTCGCAATGGCCGTCGGGGAGGAGTCAAATGCATCGCCAGGGGTCCACACTAGGTGGCCCGCAGTAGTGACTGAGTACTACTACTCGAAGTGGGTGGAGGTAGAACTAATGCATCCGGAAAAGTCCACATCAGAAATTTGAAGTGCGCCATTTGACAGTACTGATATAACACCTTCAGGCGAATCGACACTTCGTAGAAAGACTCAAACAAACCCCAGGAAAAATTTTATGAACTAGAATTTTAGATTGAACTTGGATTTTCTCTAGGAGTCTAGGAGAAGAATCACGGACGGAGTCGGAACGTTGATATGATACCCCATGCAACCACGTGAAGTAAACAGAGCTCCTGCCTGCAGGACCGCCCGGACTCACGTTAAGATCCGACTAGACATGGCAGCAAGGCAGATGACGATGTTGGGCTTGCATGGAATAGAAAAAAACGGTAGCTAGGGCTACGTCTCGGAGCAACCCAAAAGGGGAAAAGGCTATCGCAGAAAATGGCAGAATTAACCAAGTAGAATAAAATGAAACCATTCAAGATGATTAAGACGGCAGCCGATTAGACACTCATACGTCAAGCAAAACCAAGCAAGATGGCATAGTGGCAAAGCCTTTGAATTGCATTCGGGAAGCCTGGGTTCGAGAACCAGACCATCCACCCTTTAAAAAAAAAGTTTTCATGGTTTCCAATTTAGGCAAGGTAAATGCCGGAGTGGATTAAAAATTAGCCATGACATGAAAAAACCGTACACGGCCCTTACTAAAAAAAATACATCTCCAACAACGAGCAGACGGCGTGCTATCGACGGCGAGCGATGGCGCCAAATGTAAGTGCACTCCGTTTGCAGGGAAGAGGAATCAAACGAGTGCATTTTGCGGATCGCCACGGAGCAGCATACAAACGGAACACATTGATCATGGCGTTTAAGCTGCGTATCAAAACGAGAGAATAAAGTTTAAACACTTTTCGCAGTACCGATGCCGGAGCCGGACGCATTGTGACTTAGACTTGACTGCGTGTGGATCAGAAGCAGCAAGCACCATATAGCACACCATTGGACATTCTAGTCGATAAACGCGCTGCTAATAGCACGATTCCGCCCGGCATTCATGAATCCGCAAGCAACATTGTGCTTGTTTGGAGACATAGTCAGAGCTCACTGAAACTCAACTAAACATAACAGATATTCCCAGTAAATTATACACTATATGACACCGACCAGCCTATGGCAATGCTGCCATGCATATCTTTGACAAAACCCTTAACGTCAGCTTTACTGACAATGTGTGACCCTTTCTGCCTCGAAAAATGAGCTACATAGAAGTCAGGGCGCCAAGATAACCTACTTTTACGTGTCATATAGCATCCCTTTTAGAATTCAGCAAGCTCCCACAAACGCTGGTTGAGATAAGTGCATGCAATCAGTTCCACTAGCCTTTGGGAAGAGCAAAACTCGAAACACGCATTCAACGGCTATATTCGACGTCTATTATATTCTCGAGGGCTTTGAATATGGTCAGCAAATGGCAGTAGTCATTTGGGCACTATTCTGGACGACATCTCAAGCCGCACAGCAGTGTTCTAGCTACTAGAATAAGAGCCCTAACCTTATGCTTGCTTGCATACGAAGAGAAGGACTGCCCTTTTCCGCGAAGGTTCTCTCGCCCATAAGCCAGGGAATGGGCACTAAGAACTTTTACATCAATGCTATTTTAACGAAGGCTCTCCCTCCACAAGGCTTAAACACCAAGCATCTTCGAAACTTGGCTCAGAGCCGATGACGGCAAACAGACGCTATCACCATCCCGCTGTAGGCTAAGAGAAGAACATAATCGGTGTGAAATGTAATTTCAAGACGTTGCACTGTAGTCCCGCCGTTTCTTCGTCACAAAACACTCGCGGCCGCTCAAAATCCGTTGCTATTCCGAAGAATATGCTACCTAGTTTTTGAATGAGAGCGGTCGGATCGGTGGGAGCCGGACGCGATCCGAAGCGGAGTCGCTAATCAAGGACCGCGATATGACCGCGCACTTCATCAGCAGTGTCCTTTTTTTTTTAATTGGACCGACCACAATTGTGATACCGCAAGTTTATTTGAAAACCAGCAAAAATGTTTTGCACTTTACTTCACGGATCAACAGTGTCCTGTCGGCCGTTCCACCTTTGCCCGTATTTGAAGGAGATGTCGATTAGCTCATGACTAAGGGCAATTACTATCTACTGCTATACGCACTGTTCAACACAAAGTCGTACAAATGTACGCATTCCTTAATACTTGCACGTGGCATTCCTTTGTTCTTGTTGTTGTTGATGTTGTTGCTGCTGCCGTTGCTAAAACTGCTGGTGGTCAGCGTTCTAGTGTTCAAGTTCTTAATAACGGGTCCTAGCCACGCACAACTGCAGCAATGCTTTTGAGCATCAATGGTCCTCTTGCACGGTACCTGGCGAGCTGATTGTTATTAAGCGACTTCACTCACGCATGTCGGCCTAGATCGATTCGTGGATAATTCGACGGGGAGGTTCAACACATCGGCTCTCAACTGACGCCAGGCGTTGATGTATTCGCTGGCACTAAAGCATCCGCGCAATGAGTGGTGGTTTTGAATGCTTCAAGTAGCCGAAGAGCAACAGCAGCAACAACAACAACAACAACAACAACAACAACAACAAAAACCACGACGACGACGACGGCGTTGGCACCAAAAGTACCGCGGCTTTAGACAGATTACACTAACAATAGCCAAATTGCTGAGTATGCATCACCGACGACAACAACAACAACACCGGTAGTAAAAACAACAACAACAATGACAACAACAAAAACAAACAAACAACAACAACAACAAACAAACGACAACTCAGCCCTCGGGTTGACCTACTGAACAATAATACGTCATGAGATGCTCAGGTGCAATGCACTGTTTAATATCAAGATGAACACCATCAGCAAGCACACTAAGTATGAGCACAGCAAGTGTCGTCGGTTTTGCACGGTATGGTTGCAAGTGCAACGCCAGTAGCGCCGCAAAAATCCTACCTCTGAATGAGGTAGAATCGGTCCGCCCTGTGCCGTTCGGCATCTCCGTTAGCCTACCGGCAAAAACCAGAATTGGCGTATATATATATATATATATATATATTGTATATATATACCATCATCTTATGCCTTTCGGACATTTTCAGTGGCGAGTCGGTTCAGGTTCTGTTGTGTTCCCGAAAGAACATATATATATATAGAGAGAGAGAGAAAAAGAGAGAGAGCGCTAAACAGGGAAGGCGGGAAAAACAGACGATCTAGCCTTTGAGTCGATTGCGGCGACGTCGCGTTGTGAATTTTAACACGCAAAATGCATTTGGTCCGGTCTCATCTGACTGCTTTCGTCTTCGTCTTTTGGTTGCCCCTCGCATCATTACTGTTATTACCACTGGTTCTACCTCAACTACTACTACTACTACTACGACTACTCCTATTGCGACTACAACTACTTCGATTACTAGCTACCGCTAGCTATCCACTCCCTATTCACTTTACTATTGGGTTCCTTCGTCGGCTTCGAGTCGACGTACAAAAACCTATTCTCCTTTTTACAGTTTGCCCAACCACCATGACGCAAATCGGTCGGTCGGGCGGGCGGCCGGCCATCGGTCGGTCTGTGAGATGCAATTCGTGCAATGCATGCGCCTCTGAGGATATGCGTGTTTCTGTATGTGTATACCTGTGTACGCACTGCATCTATATATATATATATATGTATATATAGCGCGTAAGACACGGTTTAAAACCAACATGATTAGGTCGTGTGACCAGCGCAATGTATGCTGGTGAGTCAAATCAACCGCCGTCATCGTCGTCATCGAATCGAGCTCTGCCCGAATCGTGAGAATATCAGCTAACAGATAGATGACTCTCCCGTCTGAAGCATTCCAGCCACATGCCGCAAGAGCGATTTTCCCTCTATCAGGCATACTCTATTCATAGCGTTCGTATGTTACACGGACGCTAGCAGCAACAATAATATCGTAGTTGCTGCGGTAATATTACAAATAGATAACGCCACGTTTATAATACCCAACACTACCTAGCCAGATCACTCAAAGACTGAAAATACAAGAATGCATACATCGACTTCTTAAAACTATACTCTCTCTCTCTCTTGAGAGAGAGATTGTTTTCCATACGTTATGAATATTGCTTATAAACTAGCAATAATACTATTGCTAATGCAATGTATATAACATGCATTATATATATATATATATATATATATATATATATATAGAGTGGCATCCTTCGAAACTTGTCATGCTGCCTCAAAGTTTAGCAGAAAACAATACCAAACTTCTTCTAACGCAATTACCACGGTAACATACGTGTTATGACATGAACTGCAAAAGAAAACAAACAAGCAAAAAAACTCACATTTCCATGTGAGTTTTTTGCTTGTTTGTTTTCTATTTGACGTGACCAACGCCCAACTAGTAGA
Organism: Dermanyssus gallinae; assembly: GCA_003439945.1. Lineage (NCBI taxonomy): Eukaryota > Metazoa > Arthropoda > Arachnida > Mesostigmata > Dermanyssidae > Dermanyssus > Dermanyssus gallinae. Next base: position 653,174 of record QVRM01005378.1, on the reverse strand, counting down.
TGCTTAGTCGTTTGAACCGTGCCGGTCATTGACAAAAGACGCGATCTCCATCAATGACGACGTAAACAAAGCGATCATCATATTGCGAACAGCACTCGCTTCCATCAACTAGTTGGAACCTAGTTGACGGTCAGCTACAGGCTTCATTTACGATATTATCCCGCCCTCGCGGGTATATATATATATATATATATACATATATATAATGATAACGGCTACTCCCGACAGAGAAAGATTGTGCCTACCGTCCACATCGGTGAGTTGGCCACAATCGATAGGCGACAAATCTTCATGGAATGAACGATTCGTAATGATCGTTTTATGTTACTTTTAATAATTACCTTAATTACTCCACGATAATTAATAGTATAGCCGTCGCCGTCGACGCCATCGTCGTCGTTTTTCGTATCTTCATATCCAAATGCATTACCATCACTAGAACTACAAACCACTATTACAACTACGCACCATCGTTATCACATGATCTTCATTCATTTAACGGCTCACTTCAGCGGTGCGGTGAGTGAATGAGTGGGGCATAGGGGGGCTAGACACCTTCACCTCCCGTACGCGACGGAGGATAGCATAGACGGGCCTCCACGGGCGAATGGGGGGACGAACGGAGAGACACTTGCTTCGATGGGAGCACACGTTTAGGCGTGTTCACGATGTCTTCATTGACGAACAAACATTCTCGTACAAACACACTACATGTCTCCGGTAGGAGATGTCAGCAAGATCCGTATGAAGCGTTTGTTTCGTCGATTTTGATCCATTGTTGGCTATCCACAGCAATAGGTCATCGAAGCATGCCATGCCACTAGCCACTCGCGCGCGAACTCACACACTTACACACACGAGAATGAACGAATAGAGAAAAGAGACTGTATCACCACAACCATCACCATCATCACCACTACGAGCAATAGCAACAACAACAACAGCAGCAACAGCAACAACAACACCAACAGCAACAACAACAGCAGCGGCAGCAACAGCAACAACAACGACAACAACAACACAACGTAACCAACAGCAGCCGTTATTGTCGTTGTTTCTACTGTTACCACTCTATTATTGGTTGTATTGCCTCGTCGACGCCATCGTTGTTGTTGTTGATCGTCAAGTGCATTCGTTGCACGATTACATACAAACTCTGCCGCAGCTATTAAGGGCCGGGACAAGTGCACCGATAGCAGGGCCGCTTGCGGCTGCTGCTGCTGAATAGATGGGGGCGTGACGTCTTTTCGAGGACGCAAGGCCGCTGAGCCTGACTGAACGGTAATACGCCATATATATATGTATATATATATATATATATATATATATATGTGTGTGTGTATGGCGTCAGTCCCCGCTGTTGTGGCTCGTGGCAATTATAATGATTTCGGTGTCGGTGGCCGCTGCGACAATGACAAAGAGAGAGTAACGGCTCGTTAACCCGTTTCATCAAAATTGTTGTTTTCGTTGTTGTTGTAATCCACAACCAGAGCAAGATAATCACCATCAACAACAACAACACTAACATCACTAAGTAATCGTGGTCCTTGTCATCGTCACCATGACCACCCTGATTGTAATCTACGCTAGATAATACGTGAATACGTGTAGTGAGCGAATCAATGGGAGCCAGCCAGTATTGTGGTGAGCAAAGTCAGTTTTATCTCATAGCCTTTCACCTAAAAAAAAAGTACAATACAATGAGTGCGGAATTTCCGTTCCCATCCTTGACACCTGCCCCGCTTCACTCGAACGATGAGTATCGAGTTGAGCAAAGCGCAACTGCCAGACGACAACATGGTCACTGTCTGGGCGAAAAGAGGTTATTGAGTACAATGAATAATATATATATATATATATATATATATGGACGATGAGATAAAAAAACAAAAAAAATGAAAAATGAAAAACTAATCAAAAACGACAATATCTTTAGCTACCTTTGACTTTTTATATAGAGAAGTGCCCCAAGCAACAGAACCAACGACAGCCTTTTCTCTTCAACCATACTGATGAACGGTGAACCCTAGGAATACATACTTGTACCAGTTAATAATAAGACGAATAATAATAATAATAACCCTCATCATGATCAGGTTTCTGCACATATAATAATACAAATAATACGTATTATAATCCTCATGACAATAATATCGAATCTAATTTTAGATAGAATGGTAGCTATTCCTGTATGCCTGATTTTGCCTCGAGTTGCTTGTCACTTGACGTGGCAACCGAGGCAAAATGCTGCAGCAGTGATGAGTACTACACCTCAAGCGACGTCCGTAGTCAATTGATCGATCGATGCCATGGGGTAAATATCGGTCGTGCTTTAGACACCTGCAGTTGGACGCACGTTCGTACTTCACAATCGTAAAATGAAACCGTGAAAAGAATCACATAAATCCCTCCTGCGCGCTCTCTAGCAGCGTGCGATCACGCCTTCACGCGGGCAACATCGAAGGAGTTATGTTATGTTATGTTACTCAGGCAGTAAGCAGTGGCGCCAGTTTGACGACACGGTTCTGCTTTAGATAGATCTGCCTGCTTTTGCTCCTTTCCCGTATCGCCTCTCTTTAGCGATTTTATGTTGTAATGACATCCGTTGACACACACCGAATACTTCGAATGCGCGACATTGTGGTGGTAGTACTAGTAGTAGAGGCAGAAGTGAAAGTTATATATATATATATATATATATATATATATATATATCGATGTTACTGCGCCTAGCAATGTCTGTTACATAGCGGTCGTTGCAAATACCGTCGTCGCTGCCCTGTGCTGCTGGAGGCTACAAGAAACAGCAGCAGCTGCAACTTCAGCGGGCAAGATTTTCATCAAGACCAGCCAGATCACCAGCAGCATCACTAGCAAGAACAACAACAACATCAACAATAACGTCATAAACAACAACAACATCAACAATAACGTCATAAACAATGACAACAATAACAACAACTGGAACAACACTAAGCTAGCCCTGAGTTAGAGAACCCGTGACCACATGTTCGCACGGAGACAATTGTCCACGTGTCCAAAGTGCTAACAGAGCAATGTTATATAAATAAATTTGTCATTGTCTTATATATACAGAACAAAAACATCAACAGTAACGTCATGAACAATAGTAACAACAACAGGAACATTAACAACAACGTCATGAACAACAATACCAACAACAACAACAACAACAACAATACCAACAACAACAGGAACATCAGCAAGAGCAACAACAGCAGGAACATCATCAACAAGAACAACAACGGCAGGAGCAGCAATGACAGAATACGAGCATCATCAGCACAGCTGCATCCGCTGTTGTTGTTGTTGTTGTGCTGGCGGTGCTGGAAGTGTCATGTATGCAGAATTCAAGACATGAATGTCGTTGCCAACAACTTCAGCCTATGCTCGGGCGTTTTCTTATCTTTCAGAATATCTCAGTGGTAGCAGCAGCAGCACCAAGGGTAGCCGATTCACTCCACTTGACTTCCCCCCCGGACGCATCTATCTCAGCAGCAGCAACAGCTGTAGCGGCAGCCACCAGAGCATACGAGAGCAATATCAGCAATAACAGTCTTAGCTGGTAACTAACTGCCACAGTCAGGTAATGATCGCACCGTACCGCACTAGGCTTGCACACACATACTATATATATATATATATATATTAATATTTATATATATATATATATATATATATATATATATATATATATATATATACGTAGGCAACATTCCATTGCAAGCAACTTCCATCGTCCTCAATTTCGCAGAGACGTCGACAAACGTCATAAGAGCGACGAGACGGTTTCGCAGGCTGTCGTCGTCACAGACACACACGCCAAGAGATACGTATACAGCTACATCACACAAATAAACACTACAAAATACACCGACCACGATGTATCTATCGTTCAGGTAGCACAATCGTTGTTGAGGATAATGACACTTTTCTCGACGTGCCGGCATCCGACAAATACCAGCGCACTTCGGATTATCTGTACAACGCGATCCACTCCATGTCAACTACGCGTTAATAATAATAATAAATAAAAAAGGTCAGTCACTAGCAACAGCGACGAAGCTACAACAACCGCACGTTTTTAGAATGAACAGAACTCAAATTACAGAAAGCACATGTTTAGCACGCGAAGGTATAGAGAGAGAGAGAGAGAGAAACGTTTAAAGATAGTCCCTCGGCAATATGCGGACAAATCGATCGTGTAATAATAAATAGACGAAAGTCTCTCGAGACGAAGTGCGGCGCTACTTCTCGCTTGTCGCTGCGAGTGTGAGGAGGCCGACAACAAAGTTGCTCCTGATGAACTTAGCAGCTGCACCAGCAGCAGCAGCAGACCGGTAGGAAAGTCCGGCGCATGACGCTGATGATTTCAGCAGCAGATGATGACACTTGCTTTGCGTAGAGGTGCTATAAACGCAGCGCATTCATAGTGGAGCAGCATAGTAGAGCAACATAATGGAGCAACGACGGGCATGTCGTGCTCTAGAATCTGTTGAGTACAAGATACCGTACCTTGCAGTTCTGTAGTGCTGTAGTGCAACGCGGGTAAGGTAATAATAATAATAACAACAACACAACAACTCGAAAGGACATGCACACACCTCAAACATGTTCGGCCTGAAAAACGACCGCGCAGTTGGTGATACTATAGCTGCTGCTCCGCAATGAGGCAAACAGCATGTCTATGAGCAGAAGCAGTGCGCCCTTGGTGGAAGAGGGACGTACTCTTCCTTGAACTGGTACAGCTAAGGCTGAGAGAAGAAGAGACTATATATATATATATATATATATATATATATATATATATAGAGAGAGAGAGAGAGAGAGAGAGAGAGAGAGAGAAAGGGCACTGAGGAACATTGGAGAAGATCAAAAACCGTGGTGGAAAACTGCTCCGGTGAGGCCGCCCAACCGCGCTCGCTACGAGCGTGCAAGCAGGAGAGTGCAAAGCAAGGTGAGGTAATTGATGGCGACATTCTCTCGGACTCAGCCTCCGTCAACAGTCACAGCGGTCACAAAGACGACAAGCACGAAGGCATTGTGAACATTGAACGTTGAAAACTTTCCTGTTGAACAGTTGGAGCTGACACGCTTCTGACACACGGTGACATGACTGGTTGATAATAGTAACAGCTGGGCCTGAAGTAGCTTCTCCTAGAAGGCACCAGTAGCAGCAATTATTAAGCAATTTTGTAACTTATCAGTGCAATCATTTACAATGACAGCAACAACAACAACAGCAATAATGACAACAACAATAATGGCAACAACAACACCGAAAATCTAATCATCGCCATAAACAACCTAAGTGTACATCGCTTGAGCTCAGAGTCGCCACAATCATCTCGTCTCGCCATGCTATCCATCGCGGTGGCGTGGCTTCACTACCGATCAAGCTGATGATCACAGCGGCTGGTATGGCCGCTGATGTGTGGCCCACTTGCTAGTTTTGGTTATTAATTATTAAGGCTTACAATCAGCAACTTCCTTCTAACAAGTAGTTCACCACCAGTGCACAGTGTGCAAACTTCTTCACCTTACTACGCGGTCACTACAACGAATACTAATTTGAGTCGCTTTCAAGCTTCCATAATGGCCTAGCGGCGAAAGTGCATGGAATGGTGAGTAGATTCGCGTAGACTCAGCTTAAGAACCCGGGCGAATGCACGATGAGGTTCGAGGTTTCAAGTCATAAAGGCATTCTTGAGTGGCTCTCGGACATTCACCAAAGTCAACACGGTTGTCACTAACGTACAAAGCATAAGTATTGCGTACCTTGCTGCATCTGCTGTTGAATGCGGCGGGTCCGTTACAACATTACGTTTACATGCTAAGAGCTCGCCATTTCCTAACGGCACAAGCACCATGGTTTTTTTTGTTGTCTCGTAAGGCTAATGCCTCTGTACGGTTTTTCATGTCATGGCTCATTTTTAATCCACTCCGGCCTCCCGAATGCAAGACAAAGGTTTTGCCAGTAAACCATCTTGCTCGGTAATATGTCAACAGACGTCTGCCTTTTCACTAGTTTCGTTTACACGGACGCCTTTGACCACTTGTATAGTATGCTACAACCGATACCACAATTAAGTACGCACCTTGAATAACTTCGATGATGGTGAGAGTTCACCCTCCATTAAATTATTGTATGCAAGCGACTACATGAATGCAAACATCGATGCGTTTTGCAAGACCGAATTTGTCAAAATGAATATACATCTCACTTTTTGTATTAGTTTTAACGATTCATTAATATGTGTAGTTAACCTTTTCTAGGGTTCCGTTTTTCCGTCTGGTTGTGCTCACCGCTATCTGTCAAGTTGCTGTTTGCTACAACACGCTTATCGGGAATAATAAAGATGATTCAAATGTTTTAAAAATACTCTAGAATTTATGGATTAGTCTAGAAATATATAAGGTTTCCCCGAGCTAGAACATAATTTTCATTCCAAAAGGCATTTAAATGTGTGTAGTACACTAGCATTTGAACTTATAAAGATAAGTCTAATGTTTACAAATAGTCCAGCATTGTAGAACTAGTTTTGAACCAGATATAGTGACTCAGAGCTATAGCTGACTGATCATAATTTTCACTCTATGCGGCAGTTAAATATATCTAGATGATTTGATTTTGCTACGGCAAATATAGGAAGTACGAAGATGCAAAAAGACGTCTGGCATTGGCATTCGATGAATGTGATTTCAGCTAACTAGTATGATGATAATTGAACTCCTCGATTTGTCATTCCATTTCATCTAGTACTGGATCTCCTCGACGGCTAACTTCGACGTCATTGCGCGAGTGGAACAAATGAAGCGGACTGTTTTTGATCCAAGAGAGGTAAAGACGCCAGGGAGACAATAGGCGGAGCGACGCATCTCGTACGATCTCTGGAGCAGCATTTTCCTGCTGCGTAAATATGCGGTCCTCTACTTTCGTACACGTTAAACGCATGTTTATTTACTACTAATCTACTTAACCTACATCACACAGGGTTTTTCTTAAACGGTTTGTCCATCACTTGTAACCTCATGAATTCTATATTGAATGGCGAACGCCATCTGATCAGATGTCGGGGAACTACAAGAACTGTCACTGACGATGTTTGGAACTAGTGCGGCAGCAGCAGCACCACCACTGCACTGGTCTTACACACAAAAAGTTGCGAATGTTCGTTACGCCGCGACTTTTGTTGAATTGACTAGTTAGGTACGTTTACTGAGAGATTGATTGAGCGTTCGATTGGTGCCCATCGTCTAGGCAGCAAATTGCTGAACAGCCCTTCAAATCGATATAATCTCGAGAAGAGTTTCTTCTACCTGTCTTTTTCGCTGTTCCGCATTGCGTTATTATAATGTAACATCAATTGTTGCGGATATAGTTTGTATGTCTGAAACGTGGGCAAAAGCGGTCAAGATCCGTTGTTGCAGTGCCGCATGAAAGACCGGCATTAGCAAGAACTGGCCACGAACGACTCTTTCCTCCGTCTCCAAACACAGTATTTAGTATGGTTTCGCGAATTTTTCACGCGCAAACCGCATGAAAGATAAATGTAGTTGTAGTTGCATCGTTGTGTAATGAGTAAAAGTAGAACGTGTTGCAGCTGTTTCTCGACAGCAACGCAGCAAGAAAGCAAGGGACAAAATGTAGTTAGTACAAATCACCCGCGGTGCGAATAAACAGGCATTCGAGAGGCAACGAACAGCCGCAATAGACTTGAAAAATTACTACGGCATTTTTCTTTCTCTCCTATTTAAAAGGCTTTAAAAGATGTGGTCGACACTGACACTTTTACCACTGTCCCGTTACCACTTGCGCCCGGCAGATCTCCACTTTGCGAAAGAAGTGAAACGACATCAACGGGAAGAACAAGAGCTGGTGCGGTCATTAAAATTTACAAAATTATTATTATTTTTACAAAACATAGGAATGGAACACCAGTTAATTAATGGATTAGCAAATTCTCATACTTTTAATGGCACACGCCACATCTCTCACGATTCGATATGCTCGCCGCTGTTATAACCTTGTCGTCGGCAGTGACCCTCGATGCTTTCCAATGTCGCGCGTTTCAATTTCGGTTACTGGTTGGTTGATTTTTGGCTGGTTATACATGGCGTACATTGGTGTGAGTGGGTGGTAGATACGTGCGCCCCCGTTCACCATTTGCTGGTTGTTGTTTTCTTCTTCTCGTTTTGCCTTTCTCTTCTGATTGTTTCGTTTCTAGTTGTTATGTCCCGCACGCTCTTCTCTAGTTCGGCGCGCGATCCGAGCGCAGCTGCGACTTCAAGCATGCGACAGAACAAAGTCGATTTCTGTTTCTATTCCGGTGGTGTCTGGGTGGCCGGCTGCATGGCCATGCGGACTGTCAGACTTCAGCAGATTGTGATCCCCGTTGTCGAGCCTGGTGGCGTGGGAGGTGCATTCCGTCTGCGCCTCGCGACCGGAAGAGACACATAGGTGCGCGCGGGTTCGAGCCCCATCGTTGCACTGATTTGTATTCATGGGGGGTAGTCCGTCTATGAAGCATTGCGAAAAAGCAGTCCCGTGGACGTTAAATCTTGGCTGACGTTCAGACCGAAAAGTATTTATAGATTGTGAGCCGTTGTGGTCCACGCGAGGTGTCACGAGCCAAGACGACGACGATCTCGAGGTTCTGGGTGTCGTCGAGACACAACTCAACTCGACAATGACGACGGCAATCACGGCGCGTTTGTTGATTTAGCTTGTTGCTTGCCGTCTATTCGCCGTTTTGCGTCCAAGTCCCCCACCCCGCCTCCCAGCGCAGCAAGAGTAGCAAGCGATTTGGCAGCACAGTAACACTTGCTCGATGCATTGCTACCCCATTCTTGCGACGACTACAATGGCCGATAAATGGCCAACTGATAGAAACAAGAAGAAGCGGCGGCGGGAAGAGATGTCGACGTTTTAAACAGGGGGTGAAAGCAAAGCAGGAACTGCATCCACTCTGCCAGCAAGAGCAGCAGTGGCAACAGAAACGGCAACGGCCAGCTTAAGTGGCTGCTTGAGGGGCGCAATTGCCTGTTGTTTTGCCATCTTCTATGTCGTCGTCGCCGTTGTTCGAGCGGCGTTGCGAGCCGGCGACGAGTTTAGTAATCGTAGCATAACAAAGACAACGCAAAGACGCAATTTGCAAAAGAATAATAATAACAATAACAATAATTCAATGGGAACTCACTCTATAGAATGCAGAACGACACAATCATTCCGAGCAGAATGCGCAAGCCGATAGCGCGAGATAGATAGATAGACTGATAAGCAGATGCAGCGGGTCCAGCCCATCGTCACGGCAAACCCACTCACAAACGACACGACCATATATATAAGCTATAAAAATAACCCACTTACACACACACACATATATATATATATATATATATATATATATATGAACTGCTGTAATCTCTTCTGCTTTCTGTTCTATTGCACCAGTGAAGCATGACCACGCGTCGGGACACATACTTGCTGCGGAAGAACAGACCGGCGTTTTAAATGTTACAAACAATCAAAATAATCAACTGCGAAATATCTAAACTAATCGTGCTGCTCGTCACTCCTAATCTGTGCTAACAACATACTTTTCTTGCCAATTGTTAATCAAGATCTACCCGTCATTTTTCGACATAGTGACACTAGCTTGAAATGTTATTGTTAAGCCAATGCAGATAACTGACACACATTTGTTTAGTATATGTATATATATATATATATATATATGTTAACCCAGCCTTGAGCCCACGACATTTCGAGTTGCAAGAAAATTGTATTAAATTTCTCAACCATAAGACAAACTTGCTAATTCACACACACACACACCTGTCCCGCAATCGCGGGTTGTCGACATGTGTGTTTACTCTTGGCTCGTTTACCAAGTAAGTAGTCCAGGTCATCTTCAAACTTAAAGTTACTCAAGCTAAACGATTACACAGGAAAATGTTGTTGCAGTACCACATACTTTAGGCGAGCGCAACACGACAAACTCTTAACTTGATGATTATTTAGGAATATATATATATATATATATATAATATATGATGGATATCAGTACACTGACAAACAGTTCCTACCTGGCAGTGAGTGTGAAAGTCAGAGTACTTCGGTGGGAATTATAGAGAGGAAGCATAGAGATGGGTAGACTTACCGACTGATATCCGCGTCGTCGCTGGCAGCTTTCGATGTGGAAGAGACGTTGGTGTCACTCAGTTCGTCGATGGCACCCACACCGCCCACTGCAAGCACAGTGAACCGCACATATATAAATACATATATATATATATATATATATATATATATATATATATATATATATATATATATATATATATATATATATATATATAACTAAAATCTGCAAATCTTAATTGTGTCGCACCGGGAACCAATTACTCGTAGCGTCGGAGTGTTACCTGTGATCTTCTCCATTCCGTTCCGTCAATGCCTATATATATATATATATATATATATATATATTCATTTCAGAACGTGGTTTATTTGCGAAACTGCATTACAAATACTCAAGTTTTCTGAAAAAATGACTATATATATATATATATATATATATATGGCCATTAAGTCGCACATTGGAATACGCAAAACATGTTTGCTGAAGAGCTATAGGAGCTACAGTGTTTAGTATGGCTTAATGTAGTATCCAAAATCGGAATTTATAAGCTGAAATCTATAATCTGTGCTGCTGGGCCCTTAACGTGACCACGCGTAAATACGTTAAGATGCAACCACTTTAATGACTATTATGGTTATGGTTAGTGTGCCGCCATTGTTGATGTGACTGTCCTGGCTGTTTTTGTTGATGGTATAAATGTTAGTTTTTCTATGGTTATGCTTGCGCATATAGACAAAGTAGTAAACACATCACGTATGTGAGGCACTGTTGCAGTTGTTAATTTTCGTTGCAACCTTGATTGCTCGATGTATCTCTCGTGCGGCAAATTTTGCTATCCTATCGTTATCTTTTCATGAATGTTTGTTTGTTATCGTTAGTACTCTAAATACTGTTTCGGACAACGTTTTTATATCTTTGTTTTATTAGTTACCAATAACTTCATTCTTAGCGCTATTGTCGCAGGCGACCTCCCTCGGTTCGAGCAAAGCTAATTCTTTAAGGCTCTGTAACCAAACCCACTTCTCCTAGCTAGACGCAATGCTAAACCAGATTCATAATTTAGAAAGAACAAGTCATTTCAGGCGGGATTCGATCCCACGCGTGCCGATACTCCAGTTCTTTACACCTGCTTTACAGCTGCCTAAGCCACTAATAATACCACTTTGGCAGTGCTCTGACAAAGGAACAGTTTGCTGGCATTGGTGCTAAAAACAAAAACAAAATACTATTCATATAATTATGGAACATATGACTGTTATATTGTGGCCATCATTATCGTTGTTGCAATTGCTGCTACTGTTATTGTTGTTGTTGTTATTGGTGTTGTTGTTGCAACAACACCAATAACATTGTTGTGTAGTGGTATCACGCACGCTTAGCATTGCTGCTGCTGTTACTACTACTACTACTACTACTACTACTATTATTGTTGTTGTCATTGCTGCTACTACTACTATTGTTGTTGTTGTTGTGTGCCGCCGTAATTGTTGTTGTTGCTGTTGCCTGCCATAAAGCCTGCTCTCGGCTCTCGTTGTCTCATTGGACACATCTGTATGTGGTGGTGGTGGCTGTTTTGTGGCTGGCAGCTGACAACTCACGGTTGCCGAGATCGGGTGGCACGGGCGGAGGTGGCGGCAGATGATGTGAGGTCTTGGCGACCGTGAGCAGAACATGCTCGCCAGTCGACTTGAGCGTGGCCACAGCCTGTTCATGCGACACCTGCTCGAGCTGGACGTCGCCGACGGCCAACAGCTTGTCGCCCACCTGCAACGACATGCAAAAGAGAGATGGACGAGCATGGTCATACATCAACATCTGACGACAATAACGGACAAGGACCAAGCAGCCGAATGAGAACAATATCACACCACCAGCCAGGCTTGTAATGGATCGGTTGGCGATCGATTGAGAGAGGTAACAATAACACATCTATCGATAATTATCTCTGGCTGCCACATACACCAACTTACCAATCAATAAAGTGAATATTCGCTCGATATCAGAGGAAAACAGACAGACAGACTGCAGGTGAAGGTGGCACCTGAGAAGCTTGGCATTATGATGTGATAATACTACGTACAACGTACATGAGTAGCTCTTTTCAACAACTCGACTCACTTGTACAGGGAGGGACGGAAATATTTGTTTTTCTATTCAATGCAGTGCAATCGAATCAGGCCGCACGTAATACACACCAATTAGTGCCAAACTTACACACTTACACATGAATAAATGGAACGCGAGATAAGGAGCATTGTACACTGTGTGTAAATCAAGCACTGCTATAAATGGAGCAAAATCCGCTGCATTCACTTGTGCCGCTAAGACTAATATGTTTAGTATTTTCAATAGTAAATAGTAAACACAGTACCACAGTGCTGTAAGACCTTAATTCCAATATAAGTGGAAGAATATAACAGCAATGCAATGCAGAACTGTCAGACACAATACCAGTGAACGTACTTGTACTTATCTGTTGTTTTTTTTTGCGAGAGGAATGTTTTAGTTCTAAGTTCCGCTTGTGGGACTTAGCTAAGTCTCTAATGCTCTCTATCTATGTGATATTGCGACGAAGCTTTCCACTCTGGGCAGTAATATAACAACAGTCCAACTGTGCGCACTACACTGCCTACGCAACAGGCCGTGGTTCAAATAAATGCTAACCGACTACGTCCAACAACGACCGCACTACGACAGCTTTCGCGCCAAAACCCCATCGACAGCATCCGCGCCAAAACCCCAACGTTCTCAATCGTCCAAAGAATCACCAGCCGATGACGACACGTATCAACCCATCAATCGGAGGGAGAGGGTGGACTCAAGATGATCAATTCAAGTCAAACCCCAACTAATCAGTATTCCTGTACGAACTAAACACAAACCGATGCAAATTCCGGCCAATTTGAGAGCGGAGACCGGCTGGCGTCTTTTGGGATGCCAGCACGCCGCATTGAACAGATTGAGAATCAATGAACAGATTGAGCATGGGCGGACTCAAACTGTACCGTTCCCGGCCGTGCTGCGCACCAGACATACGTTTGTGTGCTGTCGCTTACCCCTGCGAACCCTCGCCGTACTGAGCTCTACATCTCCGGTTGACCTAAGTAACGTCCTCGTAACATTCGTGAAGAAGCAGCGTCACAGTATTGTAGGAATAGATTTTTTTAAAATAGTAAATCAGTCTTGCGCAGCTTTAACAAATTTCGCGTCGCAGCTTAGACGCACCAATTAGTACAATGCACGGTATTTTAAACTAAGGACACCACACAGAAACAAGAGTATTCTAAAGTTATCTAGTTAAGACAGCAGTCTATGCAGTTTATCGTAATATAAACACTAGCTGTATTGTGCTTTGTCAAACGAAGGATTTTTTTTCAATTTATTTAAAATGTATTCATAGGGCACAATATTTACATTTCAAGATTCATACAACAGTCAGTTTACATGTGTGCCGACATTCCTGCCGTTTGCGTTTCGAGTTCGCAGAGCCCTGGCCATCTGCCACGAGAGCATGTTGTTTATATTACCTGTCTTAGAAATTTGTTTTGGCGGATATCGTGTTAGCGCATCTACGATCTTTTGAGCGAATGCTAAAATAGTTCGATACAGTTTTAAGAGTACGAAATACGATTACAGTACAAACGACAATTCGTTTTAGGCTGCAATTCCCCAATAAAGCCTATCACAATGGAGATGCAAGCAATGTTACACCTTAATGCGACACGGCAGAGAAATTTCCACTGTACGCTTTCAATTACTGCAGTGTGTTTGTCTACGCAGGAAAGTGCGCAAAGACATGGAAGTCGAATTACCAAATAAATAAACTAGTTTTTACTAGTAGAAGCTACTGTAATGCCGGATTGTGCAAATCACAAAAGTCATCACAGATACGCGTGTTCTGATCATACGTACTGACTTTACATTAAGGAGATACCACGTAAATCCAAGCTGTCTGTGGGGGAGCAACATGCGTTTATTGGGTTTAAAAGTTTCATACTGGGCTGCAACGAGACATGCAGACGTTTCAGTTTTAGCGGTTGATAGCCTCAAGGTGATACTTGTTGTGAACTGCCAGAGAGAACGACGAGAAGTGTAGTCAGGCGGAAGAGACCGGAGCAGAGAAGATCACGTCAGTGGTTTTCTCAGCCCTGCTATATCGCCTACCGTGCTCGAGCTCTTGCGCCAAGCAAGGGTAAAGGCACTACCGCAGCTGCTAGAGAGACGCAGATTTGACTACTTCAACAGAAGAAAAGCTCTCGTAAAGCTATGACGACAAGCGTGAATAGGCTAGGCGGGAGAAAACCCGACTGCTCGAAAAAGCAAAACGGAAGCCCTCAGCCTACGTTGTGCGACCTCGTAGCCGGGCGAACCACCTGCTCAGCAACAAACATATAACGAATCACCTAACCGGTCTTCTGCTTAACTGCGAGACGGTACGTCTGGCTCCAGTGATTGAGCGCCCGCTCACATTGGAGCACGATACTATGAATCTGCCTTTTACGGTATAAGAAGTAAGTCAGAGAGCAGGGTGTACTATGGTGTACTATGAGCACTGGGTATCACTCTTTCACCTAAGCTACCATATTTGTGATTTCTTCAACGAGATCACGAACAGGAGACAAATTCCGGGAACCTGGTATATCGCCAGGCTTTCTCTGCTTTTCTAGGGCAAGCATGGCGGTGACAGACGAGACCCAAACTTATACCGCGGTATAGCGTTTGACAGAACGCTAAAGGAGATCCTCTGCAAATTGGTTATAAAACGAATCGAGTATGTGGTCGACCAGACGTTTCCGCCGGAACAATTCGGCTTTCGGAGAGGTCAGAGAGCGCGTGATGTGCTCCATGTGCTTCAGTCAGAGATAGAACGAGCTGCGGCAAAACCCGGAGGCCATTTGTGTCCAGTCTTTATAGACTGTGTTAAAACCTTCGACAAAGCTCCTAGAGATCTGTTGGTGAAGTCATTCCGACACGCATGCGTTGGTGGCTCTCCTCTGAGTGTAATTTGGAGCTTCTTTATTAAGGACACCTTATTGGCACCGGGTAAGCAGGAGGTGTTCCAATGCTGATGTATGGTCTTGACTGAGTATGGGACCACCTCACTTGGGCAAACTTGGGTTGCTTGAACGTGTTTCACAATGTACATGAAGCGAGTACTTGGCCGGTCGAAGCGAGGAAGGAGTCGCTTTGTGTACCTAATGTCAGACTGTGCATCGGTTGCTGAGATAATTCGATTGAAATTAAAGACGCAGCGAGGTACATAGTTCATGGCTATCATCACCTGGTCTGTTCGGAGTGCATTTGTCGACTGTGCTCCTAGGCGTGTACGAAGTATCATGCGTCCGCCTGGTTGGCCCTTGAGAAGACATCGCTACACTGTCTCTCTCGAATAACATGCCAACACAGCTGACAACTGTATAAGTGTCAATGTTATATGCATACTCAATATGCATTGAAATGAATGCGATGATGATAACTTCCACACTAGTCACTGTCAATTGCCAGTGACGCAGAATGTCCACCAAAAATTCCCGACATTTTGCATATACACAAGGCAATACCAACTATTATTACTACTACTACCGTTACTGGTACAAATTTCTACTGGTAGAAGATCGCGTGCACCGCTCGCCAAGATCGCTTTTAAGTCGGAGGCTTCTTGCTAGGCAATGCTAGCAATTTTGACCGACCGCCTATGCACAAAAGCCAACATATGTAAATATCAGCCCAGCAGTAGGTCTGTTTTTTTTTTCTTCTTTCTCTTCCTCTCTCTCTTTATCTCTATGCACTTGTACATCACGTATGCACTCGTGCTCGTCGAGATAAGCGATCCCAGACTCGAACAAGGTGGAGACGACGGTGCGGTGATGGAGGTAGCTGAGCGAGCTTTCGCTTCCAGTGCGGGTTTGCTTGTTGACGCTGAAGGCGTATCCGCTGAATGCTTGAATGCTTGTGTGTCTACGTGTTAACGTTGAATGGGTCCGATGAGGGTGGGGCGTGTATTCACCGCCGTCATAGGGCGTACAACTGTGTCGTCCTTAGAGAAAGTCACCCACCAACCAACCGATCAGCAAGGACTCTGCGACAGTACGCGTTCAGAGAGACCCTCCCCCGCCCCCCGCCCCCCGCCCACTTTGTGGGGTTGTACAGGTCATAGAGACGCACACAGTTAGTATGGATGTCAAATGTCACACACGAGCAAAAAGGAAAGAATAATTAGAGAGAGGAAGAGACTGAGCTCTGTAGCGAACAAGCAGTAGACGGCGGCTTTTACGCCTCAGCGCGAACGCGGCGAAAATGGCATGGCTAAAAAATGTGGTGGCAAAATAAAAATAGAGAACTAGAGAAAGCCACGATGGACAGATTGGGATAAGGCATTGCATTAGCAGAAAACAGTCTATATATTATATATATATATATATATATATATATATATGTGCATGGCAAAAATATAACGATAGTATTGTAAAGATGACGTGCGGAACGTGAACATATCTGTGGGAATCTTTGTCCGATTGAGAATAAAGCTCGTATCCTGCTTCTTCCTTCTATCTGCAGTACGTCACGGGACGGTGGTACATGTTACGCCGAAATACTGCTGTATCGTCATCTGATCTTTTTCTTTCCTAATCAATTCCCACCGAGACCAGCCGAAGACCAGGCTCAGAGAAGAGTCCGTGGATACGGACGGTTCGCGCCATAGACAGGCGAGAAACGACACGCCAGTGCCACGGAGATAGCCTTGACATATGCACACGTGACTGTGATAAGAGAAACAGGATCTAGTTAGGTCGGCATATGTGCCACTAACTTCGTGTCGTATGTTTTTCATTGCCGTAATCGCACGCCACCCAAGAACAGGTCCAAGCAGGCTGGTACAAACATGGCCCAACACATAGACACAAGTGAATACGAGTACACCAACTAGAAGTACTAGAAGCCCAGCAATAGCAAAGAATAGAGATTCCAAAAAAGGGAGAAAACAAGAGATAATCACTTATAGGGAAAAGAAAGAGAGAATGCAGTACGTCTGCGGGAGTATGGAACAATTTTAGTGCATACAGTTAAGAAGTATATAGTTAACGAAGATTATTATGTAATCATGTTAGGTTAGCTAATAGCAAATACCCGTCTTACTATCAGTTTGTGATATCTCCAAACTATTATTCTTTCTAAGTGTATTTCTGTAACGATTACTGTATCTAATTGTAAATAACAATTGTGTATAAAAGAAGCAAGACTAAACTGTACTGTATTACACTATGTACAGTAGAAAACGAACAAAATGCCAAAAAAACCTATCTTTACTTATACATATATTTTTATCTATACAAGAACCTATCTTTACTCACACAAGCAACGTTAAATGTCATATATTTAATAACATAAATGACATAGAAAAGCTTCGATACACAACAGATGAAACGACAGCAGTTGGATGGATGGATTTAATATTCGCTTGGCGTGTTTACCTCAATACACATGCCACCCTTTCGTATCAGTTATAACAACTCTACTTTGGAAACACGAATGGGTGTGGCATTTTGGGATTGTTACTATAATTCCGGCGAATCTCCAAGGAAAAGCGGTGGTGTAATAATCATTCTAAGAATTTCTCTGGCTGAACTGAAAGTGGCTAGCATTAGTATCTTTCTGTAGGTGCGAACATGCCTGAAGCGGCAACAACAATGAAAAAATATCTGCGATTTGGATACCGATGTATAGAAGTTAGAGTTAACATCTTTGATATTATAGCAGGTTCTCCCATAGATCATTACTTTGATTGTTTTTGTTTTTAGTCAAAAATGATACTGAGGAAAATGAATTCCATGAGTGCCTTATCGTATTATTAATCACAAATACATCTAAACCATTGGTAGTAGCCGCTACTCAGAATCACTAATTAATACGATTCAAACTTGATAGAAACGTACACTATATATATATATATATATATATATATATATATATATATGTAAAAGGAAATTAATACATATAATGTTTTGTTAGACAGAAACCATGTGACAGGTGCTACTATTGTTGCAGCATGAGCGGCAACATAAGCGAACATTGTAAGATATCAAGAGTTTTCCCAACAGTCCTTATTGGAGCAGCATTGTCGTTGACTTCCAGCAGTATGGTTTATCATGTACTCTTCGTGAGCAATGCTCAAAGAAATCGAACCGGCGACACCCCGGTAGATGACAACCATGCTGATGACAACCTTACTAATCCGCCCCATATCGCCACGCCGTCACATTCACGCGTCACGGTTTTACGACACAACGGTGTTGACTTACCTGCAGGCGCCGGTCAAGATGGGCGGCCCCGCCTTCCATGATTTTGGTGACGTAGATGCCATTGTCTCCCGGAATATGTTGGTTACCCACACCGCCGGCAATGCTGAAGCCGAGGCCTCTTGTACCCTTTTGCAGCTCGATCTCGACAATTCCCGGCGGTTCTTTTGCCGCCCGCTGTGCACGCAACGAAAACGCAAACGAAGACGCCCGCGAAAAGATAAGCAGCATTAACAACGGCAATATAAAGAAGACAACGGTATCATGATGTTAACTGATGAGACGCGTAGGGCGGAAGCATGCGAAAACAGTAAGTGTGACAGCAGCAGCAGCAACAACAAAAGTAACGAAAAAATAGATACAACAGGAGGAAGTAACCTAAATGAGTCTCATAAACGAAAAAAATAATTCGAGTCTACTTGCCTAGTCAACGACTGTCTCCTAAAATGTTAGTAAACGACCAAATAACCTGTCGAGAAACGCTGTCTTAATTCAGCCGCCTTGTGACCTTGTTAAAGCTTTTTTTGTTTGTCAATAAAGAAATATTGTATTGCCTCGTGATGTTCAGTGGCTACAATGACAGAGGGTGGCACTGCACCTGACTCCGAATATAAACAGATCCGACTGCTATGGCTATACAATTCTGCTGGGCAAAAGGATCAACCGCCCATATAGACTCTCTAGATAGGGTAAAATTATAGGGTATACCATTTATATATGACTACTAGTTATGGGCCGCCATCCTTCCACAAACCTGGTGTCAACATGAACAATTATAGATCAATAGCAACAGAGGAGGGTTAAAAGCACCCTAACTAGTATGAATCTTATGTCAACACCAGGTAGATTAAATGATACTATTTTAATCATGTGGCCTATTTATGTTGGCTACTCTGAACGAACAATTTAACTAACGCTTGAGTTCAAAATATTTGCTCGTCATGACCGCCGGAAAACTTTAACTGCTCCGGAAGCACGGATCAAATCGCCGCAGATTTGGTACCAAAATGAATGCCGTGAAATTTTCCAAGAAACCGTGCCCGGGCAATAAGACAAGGAATAAGGGCCCGGCCAATAAGGCAAGAATAATAAGTGTCAAGGAATTTAGTAGTATAATTCTCTGAGACTATATATATATATATATTTATATATATATATATATTTATTTATATATATATATATATACATATATACATATATATATATATATATATATATATATATATATATATATATATATATAGTTTTCCATGCGTGACGTGTTTTCTCTATATACGTTGTATGTTAAATACCATTTTACTTAACGCTTTACCTTGACGAGCAGCTGAACCGAGTTTCCGGCTCTTTTAAGTGCCTCGACAGCAACTCGATGGGGGACATCCACAAGGTCTACCTCATTTACCCGAAGAATAATATCGTTCACCTGAAACCAATAGAATTAATTTGTATATATATATATATATATATATACTCTCGAACATTGCTTGAAATCTACTCAACTTGTTTTAAATATCTACTATAAAATTAGTCTGAAACATGGACTATATAAAAAAAAGATCGCACCAATTGAGCTTGAGCAGTGCAAAAATTGAGACTGCAACCGTTGGCCTTAAATGACGGCCCCTCTCGATATAGACAGTTGGCTCAGAAGCGACTGCAGCATACAATCAATCATAGATCGTAGGGCGAACAATCGCTCAAAATAAAACAATTTTTTTATCGAAAATGTAACCCGTTTTGGTATGTAAACCCATAATATACATGACACACATAGTAAAAACGGTTTATGAGTATTCTCGCTGAAGCTAAAAGAACGACACGGATTCAGTACAGTTGGTGAGGTGATACAGGGGGCATGGACTACCATAACGACGTCATTTGCAGACCTCGTTTGGGTTTATGAAACCCGGCAGACCGACATAATAGATAATGCAATACGTGGACACTGTTACAAACCGCGAGATGACGACATGGACGGCGAAATTCTGTCAAAAATGAAATTCTCTGGGTAAAATACCTTTTTAGAGAATACTCGTGCCGAAACGTTTCCAGGGTGGCTTTTTGCCATAGATTGAAACAGACTACGAGTTCATCGATAAATTATATTGGAAAGGTCAAGTATTCGCTTTAGGAAAGTTGACTTTACCCTATGCAACTCTCATAAATAAGAAACGTTAAGATGTTCTCAGGTCACCATACCGTAGTCAGCTACGGATGCAACATTTAGTGTGAAATATGTCATGGCCGTTTGAACGGACAGCTGTTTGGGGTTCCTGATACCCGCTCCAGCGATAAGCTTTTTCTACAACGTTCAGTTACATGTTGTGCAAAAAAGATGAGAACATTTATCCGAGATAGAAAAGCTTTCTACGAACTGCTCTCAGTCGCTGCTAACTCGCAGTTTATGCCTGCAGATTCGTTGTCCCCGCGCCGAAACTCTACGGCCTTTGTTTTTGACACATTAAATATAACGTCATTCTGCGAGAAATATTCATCAAGTGTACAAAGCACATTTTGCAGGTCAGTACAAAATGCACTGAGTATTACCAGATTATCTGCGTAGAAAAGGATCATGACAAATAGATGCCGCCCCTTTACGATGCGTGGCAGATCGCTTAGCAACGTTGTGAACAACAATGGGCTGAGATTGCGCCTTACGGATACCCAGTCGTCTGATCAAATGTGTCATGTTTGCACACTCCATCTTCGAGAGTAATCTGGTTAGTCCTCAGAAATGCAATGAGTAGAGTGAGCATTCGTCCACGACGAAAAGAATACGAGAAGATGTCCCTGCCGAATGTGTTCATTCTGCACAAGGGCCGTCGCGAATGCCTTATTGTTTCGTATACAAGTGAGGGCTATTGCTTTTGCCACTCTACCACTATTGACTTCGTCTACATAAAACGGTTCATCTGAAGAGAGCCTGTCAAGAACCTCTCGGGGTTTGGGCTCGTGTGGAGTAGGAGTCCTGACAGGTGCCATATGTGAAGTGTGGCTGAAAATTGCTTAAAAGTGCCCCAGTAGTTTTTCAGATGAAATTCGGACCGCTTCTTAAGCTATAAGACTGTTGTGCGATGAGAAGAGCATGTGAATAATGAATCAGTAATTTGCTTGTACCGTTGCGCATATTAGCTTGTTTGAACTGTTACGCAAATGCGCTAGACACGAC
Source organism: Dermanyssus gallinae (assembly GCA_003439945.1). Lineage (NCBI taxonomy): Eukaryota > Metazoa > Arthropoda > Arachnida > Mesostigmata > Dermanyssidae > Dermanyssus > Dermanyssus gallinae. Next base: position 631,542 of record QVRM01005378.1, on the reverse strand, counting down.
CAGATCGCCTGACACAGAATTGAAGAATTCGGTCAAGACTACGTCTGCTATTTGGGAAAACCTCTTTTTGACCTTGGTGCCACACAGACATTACTTGGAATCACAATTCATAACACTGTAAACGTCTTCCTCAAATGGATTGTTCCGTGGCTGCTGATAAGAAGGGTGTCTGCTGAAGGTGCGTGCACATATAGCACCAAACTCGGCCTGGATAAATTCTGCAGTGTATATAGCAACGAGATGCATCATGTACACTTCGGGCTTCTCAAAGCTTCTCAAAATTTCGACACGAAACAAGCCCTGCATGCCTTGCTTGAGGGATTACTTTTACTCTAGTTGTCAGTATCGTTCGGCCGAGTATTTTGTAGCCTATAACCTATTCCCTAAAGGCTTTATCCGAACTGCAGCACTGCACCAACGGATATTATAGCGTCATATCTCCTACGTTACGCTTACGTAACCTCCCCAAGGTTAATACCCGCGTCGTAGAAGTTCCCATCGTAAGCAGCGCGGTTGCAGCGGCCGGTCTGTGCTGACGAGAGCTAGTTCCTTCATAACGTTCACAGTAAGTCGCATGGGCCAATGTCTCAAAAGTTCTAATGGATAATGAGAGAAGCGCAATTCAGAATAAACAGGTCTCCACGGACAACGCGATTATAGCGACTCCAATTCAAAGTGACTCCAACGCCTCATCGAGTACCTGTCGTCAATACGAAATAGAAAAAGAATCGCCTCGGTTGATCGGCTCAACTAACTCGTTCACCTCGAGACCATTCATGACCGGCTGTTGGTCTGCTCAATTGTCCCTGAGTGCGTTATTTATGCTACGAAGAAAGAGTTACTTACGAAGGTGCCCAACCGGAGATGTTCAAGTCGATAGAATCTATTTAGGCGTCTATTGCAGCAAACGTTGACAGGGAGAGTGGAGTAAACAGGCGCTTTGGTATCTATATCCAGGAGCCGTAGAGCGAAATAATACAGCTCCGATAGTAAAAAATAGCCCCTCCCCGCTACGACTTCGCAAAATATAGGTAAAACAAATCATAACATTGCAAAATTCAGACATATATATATATATATATATATATATATATATATATAAGGGACCGGAGAGAGGAGTGTGTCTATATACGACGCTATTAGAAAGTTCCAAAGTGAGCAAAGGAAGACGTGCACTGCTGCGTGAGTTCAGGGAACGTTGGTGCCCACGAAGAGTTAAGTACTTCGGCCATCTCGGGGCCGCGGCCGGCTAGTAGACCCGGCCGGTAGCCAGGTGGGGCTGGCAGTCGAGGAGCAGGACTGCGCATCTTTAAGCAGTTCAGGCATCGGCGGCCACTCAGGCATACTGCCGGATCGCCTATGAGGGAATATAGACTCGGAAAAGTTTGCGTCTATATAGTACAAGAAATAGTATAATTCCGACAGAGGGGAAGGGCGCACGAGCTAAAAGTTCTAGAGTGAAACAGAGCCAGTGAAACGGGAGAATGTTCAATAATGTTTATATATATATATATATATACAGTCCGCGAAAAAAAGTATAAAGCCACCCATTTATGCCACATTCCACGCATTTATTATAACCAATCATGTAAAGATCACAGTGATACATGCTCACAGAGTAACAGCGGAGACTTCCATAGACAGTTGGAGTCTTGGATTACCTTGAACCACGAGATCTTCACATTTGGCACAGCTACACCGCGAAAAAATTATAAAGCCACTAGCAAGATGCATGTCTTAACGAGTTAATTAAGCGGATTAACGGTGTTTGGGCTCATTTCACGGCACCCAGCAACTATACTTAATACTCAGTGAACTTCCCGTTAAGTCGGATAACCTCAAAAATGCGGTTTGGTGGTGTTAAACAAATTTTGGATGACGTCCTGCGAAAGATCGTCCCAAGCCTTCGCAATTGCTGCTTTTAGTTCTACCTGGTTCAAATTGTTAGTGGTTCAAATGGTTCAAATTGTCGGTGTAAACCTATCGGGCGAGCCAGCTCTACACATTCTGGGTGATATTAAGATCAGGACAGACTGCAGGCCAGCGTAGGACCTCAGTGTGACGTTGGTTGAACCAGCTTCCGCTCAGCCTGGTGGTGCGAATCGGGGCGTTACCGTGTTGAAAATACGAAGTATGGCTCAATCTACTCATCAGCTCAAAATACTAGTTAAATCGATCCGGTTCATCAAAGTTGAACTTTTTCGTCGGAAATGAGCACTCTGTGTCTTTCAGTGGTTCATGACATCGTATCGTGGGCACTCAGTGGTCCATGACATCGTATCGTGGGCGAAGTCAAGATGAGATTTAATCGGTCAGCGGTCAATCGTTGTTTTTTTGTGTGCTTTTTTTCTCGTGAGTCAATGTGTCTTCCTGAGGAAGTTTTGCACATTTCGCACGTTTGTTTGCACGCCGGCCGCCGCTGCAATTTCGCTCTCCAAGGACCCAGAGTTCGACGCTTTCTTCAGAATTGCACGCTTGCTTCGTTCCGAAATGGCATTTAGACGCTTAAGTCACTCGCTAAGACATGCATCTTGCTAGTGGCTGTATAATTTTTTCGCGGTGTAGCTGCGTCAAATATAGAGATCCCGTATTTAAAAAAAAATCCGAGACCCCAAATGTCGATAGAAGTAAGCTCCGCTGTTACTCTATGAGCATGTAGCAGCACTGCAGTCCTTGCACAATTGGTTACAATAAATGCGTGACAAAATATGAAAGTTAAACAGAGTTTAAAAAAAAAAAAAAAAGGTGGCTGTATACTTTTTTCAGGGGCTGCATACATATATATATATATATATATATATATTGATTTTCGTTTTAGTCTATTAAATATATATATATATATGCTTAGCAACCTGGAGTCGTCCATCGGCGGCGGCCGCTCCTCCGACGATGATTTTCGTGATATAGATGGAGGGGTCATCCCCGACGTGCGGGTTATCGGTGCCGCCCGCGATGCTGAAGCCAAGCCCAGCTCCGCCGCGTTCCAACGTGATCTCCTCGAGTTCCCAGTCGACCACGGGAACGACACAACCACCAGAGCCTACAATCTCGCCAGCCCCGCCGCTACCCACCTGCCGCGAAACACCAAAAAACATACAGACAATACATAACACAATACACACACACACATAGCAGACGCCATCAAAACGATGAACATTATATATATATATATATATATATATATATATATATATATATAATATATATATATATATATATATATATATATATATATGTGTGCGCTCAAGCAGTGAAACGACAATGTATACAAACATCGCGTCTATGCATAACGGCTAGAAGCGCTAACTACGCTAAAACTATGCGTCAATTATGCCATCATATGGGAGTGTGGCGGCTATGGTGAACAGAGAGAGGTGTGCTATTCTGCCAATCTGTTGAGCAGGTTGCAAGTGCACCATCATCCGTGTGGTTGTTGTTTGCAAGTAAGAGGCAATAGTTCAGCCAATGCGTGTGGTGTAGGAGAGAGAGAGAGAGAGAGAGAGAGGTGCAGACGTGTAACGCGCGACACGAAACATATAAGAAACGCCGTTGAAGGTGACAATCGAGTACATTTGAGTGACATGATGGCCAGAGCTGTAGATATGTTTAGGTGGTTGCTGTGGGAGAGGTGCTGTAGTTGAGAGAAGAAAAAGTCAAAGAAGAAGAAGAAGAAGAAGAAGAAGAAAAAAAAAGAGGGAAAATACGATGAAATACTCCGCAAAAACTTCTGCATTGGTTTGTTCCAGGACGAGGTTTCTCTGTTGAATGGAATGCATGCGCGGTTTGGATCGAACGAGCTCGTCCCATGTATCATCATCATCATCGTTAGTGTCGCCCGGGTGGCGTCCGAGTACTTTCGACGCTTACCAGGAGACGATGTGTCGTCATTTTCCTACTCAACCGTACTCACCCCAAAACGTTGCGAGGGTTCGTCGAGGTCGCCATCTCCATTGCCGAGTATGCTCGGACTCTGCGCCTGCTCAACAACAACGAATTGCAAGGACAGGTAGGATGAAGGCCAAAAGTGGCGGCAGTGAACGGAGGCAAGAAGAACAAGAAGATCACAAATAGCATAGACCATGAAATGTTTGCTCGTGTGGGCAACCTGATTGGCAGGCAGGTTATGTGCTCTTGCTACTGCTGCTGCTGCTGCTGTTGCTTTGCTTTGCTTGCTTCTAGGTTGCTTCTGCCTCAATCAATGTGTGCAAGATGGGAAATAGTATTAGGTAGGAACAAACCTAGAGCCTAGAATGTGCATCAACTCCTTAGTGTGAAACGTGTGTGAACATCACCTCTAATGCTAATGCTGGTGGCCAGGTGGGTGTTTCAGCATGTGCCACAGTGGTGCGTTAGCCGGGCACATCATACATCATGAAAGTGCTTCGTTTTGTGCTCGCCTATCAGCAAGTTCAGTACCAAAACAGGTTCGTGTGTAGAGGGACGCTGGCGCGATCAACGAACAAACTTGAAGGATTGCTTGCGATTTACTGATCGACGGACTATCTAGTGTGCTGCTTAACCATTTTCACGCCCGCAACCTTCATCGGTCAGTGTTTACAAGAACTAGTATGAGCATATGAACTTTTTGCTTCTTTCTAGGTGCTTGCTTTCGCTACTGTGGGCTGTCCGTCTTGACAAAGAAGTAAAACAAAATCGTTTGAGAAAAGAAGAGTTTCAGTCAGTGCAACTGTCAGTAAAACCGAATTGCCAAAAGCGGGCATTCATATGTCCCGACACACTATGCAAATCCAAGACACGAAAACATGGCATTTATCAGCAGACAAACCGTGTTCCAACAAACGCAGATACATTAAAATTGAACACATACACACAAAAAAACAGTCAGAACATGCTCTAGCCAGGTGAGTGTCCCATTCTTAACATTAATCGCCACCGAGGCACTAGCGATAAGTTGACACGTGTCTGCGCGCAAATACAAATGGTAGATGCCTTCTGTTGCGCATAAATATATATATATATATATATATATATATATATATGCGCAACAAAAGGTGTTTTCCCCTTTCTCTCGACAGGACGACAACCCCAGACTTTTTTTTTTAATACAGCGGAACAGTACCCAACCCAAGTATTCCGTCGCCTTCTATATTCTCTTTTATACATTTAAGAAATTGTATCTTCTCCAACCCCCTTCTAAGCATTGTTGAACACATATTCTCTTAGTCCGTCTCTGATCTCGTGACGATCTGCGGGGATCGCCACCTATTAGAAACTTGGGAATGCCTTTCGCGTACGGAGCTTCGTCTGTTATTCTCGAGTGAGGTTGCTGCAGTGAATGGTCCATGACACACGTCCTGCCCCGTCGTGTTCTGAATGGCCACTCAATGAAAATTCGACGACACAGCGCTGGTTATTGGCGCAAAACTTTTTGCTTCGCTTTTTTGTAGTAATCTAGTCGTTGAACAGTAACAACAACAGCAACAACAACAGCAATAACAGTAACAACAACAACAACAACAACAACAACACAACTTTAGGAGTAGCAACAACAGCAGAATTAACAGTGGCGACGACGGTACCTCAAAAGTACACACAGACCACAACAACCGAAAGAGCAGTACCAAGACAATATTAAAGGCAATAGTAGGAAAAACCGGCGACGACGACGACGACAACAACAATACTGTCGTCAAAAGCAACGTTAAGAGATGCTACCCCACGGGGCTGACTGTCGGCCCATTTAACGAGTTATGGTATTGCAACCACTGGCCACCAGCCACTGCTCTTACCTCCAGGCAACTAGAGTCATTAATGACAGACTCCCGCAGGAGGGGGTTAACCAACCACCACCACCACCAAGCAGAATAGTGATGCTGCCCAGACCGCTACTGATGAAGGCTACTGATGGGCTCTGCAGAGGGACGCGTCTTATGCACGTCTTCAACGGCGCAGTCCGTTTTGTATATATATATATATATATATATATATATATATAACCCCGATATCAAATCCCCCTAGAATGCTTTGCTGGAGGGTCTGCTGCTAAAAGAGGGGGAGCTGCTTACGGTAATCAGTTCACGTATCGGACCACATTTGGTACCAATTTGGTACAAAAATAATCCCTATGCAATGTGCTGTCCCCTGAATGCGTTTATTTGATGAGCAAAATTACAACATTTGGATAACTAAAAGGTGAAAAATACAATATGAGGCATCGCAGGACCTCGATTTTTGCGAACTGTTCTCAGTGCGACTAGTCCTTCTTTGCAAAAATCGGGGTAGAAGTGGTAAATACGTCACGTCTGCGGCAGATGACGATTTGAATTATGATGGCAACATACAGAATTGATTCATCATATTATTGGTAACCAAGACATTCTAAGTAATGCCCCAGACAATTCAAACTTCACGGGTGCGTAGTATTATTATTATTATTATTAGTAGTAGTAGCCTTGAGAAGCGTGGAGACAACAAGCCATGGCCATCCCAGGTGTCTATCTATCCGCACCGGGTAACTGATTTGGAACGCCGTATGTAACTTAAAAATTACATATCTCACATAAATGGATGTTTGCAATGATCAGAAAAAACGCATGATATATATATATATATATATATATATACATACTACAAACCACAAAAGTGTTCCCTGCAAAACAAGGTCAATTGTACAGCTCTACCCATTTAGACGTTTACGATCATTGCATTGCACACATAAAGAATAACAATAATTCAAACAACCACAACATAGTCTGCTGGTCTTAAACTTTTCGAGCTGACCTTCAGCCAAGATTTAACGTCCACGGGACTGCTTTTCGCATTGCTTCATAGACGGACCTCTATAAATACAAATGTGCAACAGTGGGGCTCGAATCCGCGCACCTATGTGTCTCCTCCGGTCGCGAGGCGCAGGCGAATTCACGACCACGCCACCGGGCACGAATCTGATGGTCTTGTAGGAGGCTACTCAGAGTAAGGTAGGCACAGCAGAACCTTGCATGGTGTGGTCAGTACCACAGGTCCGAAGTGCAGACTGGCAATAATTTCTAGCATTGGGCGTGCGTTGACTTTCTTAGCGTCTGTAGTTGAATCATTGAATAAACTTATATAGATCTACGCATATATAATGATAGGAAGCTCGCAATGCTCTGCTGCTGCTGCTGTGTTAGAGTTAGATGTCAGTTGTCAGAAAAGCACCCCGTACAGAGCCTGACCGAACAGCTGTATGATTTCTCTCTCTCTAATCACATTCAAAAGCTTGCGTTACGCTATACGTGACGGCGATACGAGGGCAAAATGTCACTAATGCCACAATTTCTGCTATAAATACTGATACAGCTGGAACAACTTTTTCCTGTTCAATACATGTTACAACCATTTCGGAATCGGAACTACTTTCGTTTCACTTCACCTTGGTACTAGAAACTAAAGTTTTCGGGCTGACCCTCAGCCAAGATTTAACGTCCACGGAACTGTTTTTCACATTGCTTCATAGACGGACCCCCATAAATACAAATGTGCAACGGTGGGGCTCGAACCCGCGCACCTATGTGTCTCCTACGGTTGCGACGCGGAGACTTAAGCCACCACGCCACCGGGCTCGACTTCACCTTGGTACTACAACCTAACCACAAACCTACACCACAAACTACTACTACAACCACAAACCACCCGGCAGAGACCGACCGCGCCGTTCAGCGGTGTTTCATGCCCGTACAGAAACGTACACAGAAACACAAATGCAGAGAGAGAGACTGTACTAAGTCAGCAGTGGCGATACTCGTCGAGGAGAGCAAGGAACTCATTTCGATGTCATGTTGTCCCCCGCCCCCCCCCGCCTTCCAACCACCTCCAACCAACGACGATGCCAGTACATCACCGCCGACGGCCGCACTCTGTTGTTTCAGACTCTTCGGTAACATCGACCTGACACACTTAACAAGAAACGAAAAACAACAAGCTTCCTAAGCGTGATGTTGATGCTGCTGCTGCTATTGCTGCTGATGCAGTCTTCTTCCTCAGTTTATTCAAATCGGGTTAAGCATTGCCCCGCATTGTGAAACATACGACTGCCGGAGAAAGCGAAAATCGTTCCAGTACCATACGCACGAAAGGTGAGTGAGAGTTCAACGCGGATACAAAAAAAACGTGAATACGATATTATGGCTTCGAGTAATACGGACCTACCGGCTAACACTCCGAACCAGAGTCGCTTTGTTATACGCGTTAAAGCGTAGACTCCTCCCTCATGGTGACAAAGCTTTAAGAAATGGCCTGTTATTGAGAAGAGTCACATACGTGTTACTTATCAGGTTACAGGTCTGTTGCTTGATGGGGGGGTGTGATCGATTTCAGCCCGGTGTTAAACCTTGGCTAAAACTATTAGTACTATACCGAACTTGTCGTGTTCTGTCGTGCAGGTGATCCGGCACGTTGATGTTTTCTTTTTTTTTTGCTGTATTATTTCTCTGCATGTGTGTGGGTGATACACACTGCTACCACGGAGGGACACTCCACGGGAAAGCATGGCTTCCTTTTAATTGAGCAGTCTGGCTTAGTAAGCACTTTGAACGTGAAACACGCATGGGCGGAGTTCGCATCTTTCGCGCTTAGTAAAGGCGTGTACATACTACGAAACAGAGCAAAAGAAGGAAAAGGGAAAAACGCAACCTGGACCACAGAACTAGATCGACAAACAGACCTAAACGACAGCGGGAGAAGGAGAGAGAGATTCTGAGCAGAACGTACAGAGTAGAATCAAAGCAAGATTTTCAACGCGCATAAGGAGGATAAGGTGCGCTAGGTGTTGTGAAACAAGTGTAATGTACAAACACGGAACATATACGCACGCAATACATGTACAGCAGATATGACTGTTGAGAAAGTCAATCGGCTGAGAGAATTTGCACTTTCACTGGCGAGTATACTCATTAGATCGCCGTTAGACAACGACAGCGTTTGTTCACTAGGCCTGTGTAAGTAGATCATAACAAAAATTAAACCAAATGTTTCCCCGCCAAAACGGCCAATAGTTCGATTTGTGGCTACTGGCGTTATTTGTACTGTTGAGGCTGGAAAGCCACAAGCCATCTATATATATATATATATATATCGCAGATATTGCCCAGGTATAATATTGGATTATCAAACCATGGGCCGAGCCGGTTACGCCCACTAAATTTGTGGTTTGCCATATATGAGAGACCCAATATACATACCCGATTACTTGCCGTTACTCGAACTAACTCAGTTTGCCATTCACGGAGGTCGAACACAATTTATGAGAGTTAACTCGAGACCTTCAACGCAAGGCGCCTCCCGCGGGGCGGGCTTTTTCAACAATTTAATTTAGTCTGAAGTGTGTTGTTGAAACATATAGCTTTAATCATGAGTACTTGCAAATACACTCAAAAGTATACAGCCTCTGTACTGCGAAGGTAGCCCATGGGCTTGAACAAAGGTCTTGTGCTCGTTGCGTCGAAAGGAAAAGAAAACTAAATTAATCAAAGGTTGTTGGTGATCCAGTTTCTAAAGGTCGGAAAAGTTTAGGATTCGGGTACCAATGGTGAAAACGCAACGACCGACGGTTTTACCGAACGTCCTTAGCGATTTCCCTGCCGCTTGACAAGCGTCTGTGAACTCTAGCCGGGCGTCGACTACGCCTCCGGCCATGTGCAGTGTTGCTGACCGGCTCCCGAAGCGCCTCCCAGGCTGCGGCCGTCCCGACGCAACGAAGAAGACAAAAAAACAAAAAAAAAGAGTATAGCGAGTCTCGCGAATAGCAAGAAAACACGTGGAAGGCACCGCCGGCAGGCCATCGGCGATCGGGGCTGAATAGAGAGAGTGTCAAAAGCAACTCTCTTAAGTCGTCAGTCAAGTATCTACGTTGCAGGGCTGTCCGGAGGCCACCGCATGGAGGCACCATGCGCCAAAGAGGATAGAGCCTGCCTGGAACACCGTCGAATAGTAAGTAGCAGCTGTTCAACGGTTTAACGTTGTTAGCCCCGTCCCGGGGGATGCTTTATCTGTGAGCTGCTGACGCCGCCGCCGCCGCCGACACAACTACTGCTACTTCTTCCTTCAAGCGCTTCCTCTGCTCAGATATGCAATGTCTGGCCTGCGTCCATACGACACACGGTGCGCTTATTTGTGCCCAAGCGACCTTCATGGGTGGCGTTATCGCTCTCTCTCTCTCTCTCTCGCCGTTGTTAGCCGCCCACTGCTGCCCGACTCTCAGCCTTGGTCGGGTCTCAGTGCTGCCGATGGTAAAACGCCACCGATGGTCGAGAAGTTCTGCCGACCGTCCGAGGTGCTTAGTGCCGAGGCGGGGGGGGGGGGGGTTGTAAAGCCTCGTTTCGTGAAGAACTAACAACTCTGACTCCTTGTCCGTTGTTGTTGTCGTCTCGCTTGTTGCATCGCCCTAAGTTTCGCTCGAATAGTATACCTGGCTCATGGCCCGCTGTTCCACCGACAGCCAGCACGCGCAAGGTCCATTCAACCATCTCCATGAATTAGTAAGTACAATAGCAACGACGCGCAATGTTCATGAGTGGCAGTTCATCGGTCATCGTGTGATTGGAATGACCGGAATAAGCTATTCAGGTTCAGCCTAAGACGTTGTCATCGGTATATTTATTTATATATATATATATATATATATATATATTTATGTATCTACATATATATATATATATATACACATACATTGCTCTAGTGCCTTTACACGCATTGTCAGCCAGCAACTTGTTTGTTTTCACGTGCGTGCGCTTCGAGCGCATCCAAGTATCATCTATATGCGTGTTGTTTGCCGCTGCTTAGCTAGCAGTGCCTCGGAGGGGGCGAGGCGGAGGACGAGGAGCCCCCGAGCGTCAGGAAACTGTACACGGATTGTATTGCAATGCAGCGTCGACAGAGTGAAAAGAGCCGTGCGTGACATGAATCCACAGTGGGACAAACGGGCGCGCGCGCGGGGACAAACGGACGGACAGACGCTTGTCGTCCGTTGCCGGCCCTCTCTATGTCCTCTTGGGTGGCTCTCTCGCTGAATGAAGCGGCGACATCCAATCCTCGCCGACATAGACTCGGTCACGCGGCGGCCAGAGGGTTGACGTCACGTCACGTCCTCCCACTTATGTCTTCCTGGGTATATGTTGGCTAGCCAAAGCTTGGCTCCATCGAACCATGAGGATCATCCACCAGATGCCCCATCCAGAGTCCGAGTGTGGACTCTCAGCCCTTTCGACTTGTGGACCTGTATTTCGCCGCTTCGTCGGCTGGCCGCTACGTCGTTACTACGACGCGCATACGGCGTCTAAAACAGGGCCGGGCTGTGTCGGAGCCGGAGGATTTGCACATGCGTATAGCCAGCTCTATCGTCTATCGTTCTGGTGGCGGCGGTGGCGGCAAATGTTCGTACGGGACAGCACTTTGTTGCCGATGCCATGCTATTCTTTGTGTTCCTGCAGCGCAATATCGTTCAGGACTGGCATGCGTTTGGCAACACTAAGTTTGGGTTGCTGCTCCTCGTCATTGCATCAGGCAGCAGCACCAGCAAGGTGCCATGTCGTTGGTGGTGGTCTTAGCAGAGCATCTCGGCGGCGAACACCAAGCTCATGACATCACGACAAAGTTGCTCGCATACGTGCAGGTCTCGATCGTACGAGTGGTATCATACGAGTGGGTCTGCCGCCGACACAGAGCACTGTTGACAGAGAGAACAGCGTCAAACAGCGCAGAGAACGGGTAACTAAGTCGTACTACGGTAACGCGTAATCTGTTTCTTCTGGTCGGCCAAAGCAAAGTATCAGCTAATCAACCACAGCGGGTTTGCGGAAAGCCGCTTAGTGGCCAACCGGTAAGCGCTTGCTGCGCAGAACCCTGTGCCAGTAATAATAATAATTATTATTATGGTTTATTAACACCCAGGTTGGGTAAAATTATAAACATATACATCAGACACAACTAGTGCTTCCTTCACGTCATTGGGTCTTCTCTCATCTTGCAAGCTCAGCTATTGACTGAACTGCAGGACATGCTGCGGCGTGGTATCTATCGCACTGGGCAGAGCACCTCGTGCACCTGCAACACTCCTGAGGATCGTGGAATTCTTCCGTGCTACATAACACGTGATGAAACCCGTGGGCTGCAAACGCCGTAGTTAAATGTCTGCCTTTATACCCCGCTGCTCGCCAGGCCGTGCTTGTCATCGCTACCGTATTATATATTCCTAAATCGATTCCCTTCAATTTTTCCGTCCACTTCAAAGTATAAGCCTCAAACGCTTTCGTCCTAGGTAAACCCCATCGAAGTTGTAATTCCTGTGTCATTAAACTCCCCCCCTCTAAGATATAAACTATTCTATTCTTACTTGAATTGGCTAAACCCAAAACCCGTTTCATAAAGAAAAATCTGGCTCTATCTAGTAACTGCAGTTCTGTTTCTCCCAATTTTTCCCATATAAGTGATATACCGAATGTTGCTATTGGTTCTATTTTAATTTTGAAAAGAGCGGAGGCGGTATGTATTGACAACATTTGCGGGCTCTTAATTGCTGCTGCCGCTCGAATTGCTTTTCCCACTCTGCTTTCTATATGTCTTCGGAAACTGCTACCATTCGACGTTATAGTGACACCCAGATAAGTAAATTTATTTACAAATTGTACTACATTGCCCCTAGCTTGAATAACGTCGTTTTTTGCTAATCGACCCCCTCGTCGAAACTTAACTGCTACTGTCTTTTGCCAGTTTATGCTAAGCCCCATCTCGTCCATATAATCAATTATTCGTTCCAGTCCCTGTTTAACCCTAAATAGACTCCTACCATAGATTACAATGTCATCTGCATACATTAAAGTACTTGCCCACTCTCGAGTCCACCCCTGTCTCACCCGGTTGGGTAGTTCTCCCAATAATACTGAAAAAAGCAACGGGCTAAGCCCGTCTCCTTGTAATAATAATAATAATAAAATATAATAATAATAATAATAATAATAATAATAATAATAATAATAATAATAATAATAATAATAATAATAATAATAATAATAATAATAATAATAATAATAATAATAATAATTAATTAATATTATGAGCCCAGCAACAAATTTGAAACGGACAATCGTAAGCCTGCGTACACTTTACGACTCACCTTAGATAATCAGCCCAACTCGGGCAATCTGCCTGTTATTCTATCGCTATCGGTTTCCCCCAATTCCTAACTTTCTCTCATCGGCGTCGTTGCATTCGTTAGAGGTATATGCTTGGTGGAGAGCTATGCTATTCTGGCTATTTTATATATTCAGCTTATAGGAATCTGCGTCTCTTTTTCAATGTCTGTTTTTTGCATACGATAGCGTCCAAACCCATTCAAAGAATAGCAGCCGCAGCAGTAGCAACAACAACAACAACAACACAAACAGCAATAACAACAACAGCAACAACAACAACATGGCCGTAGGGTATGGAAACGATTCGGCATATCTGTCTAACGCAGAGCTCATGATCGTCCGATGCTGATCGCGTGCGATAGATAGTGGTGTTCGAAAAACCCAGTTGTTCACTCGCGTGGTCGGTGATTTCGGGCCTTCGCATTTGGGCCGTATCGGCTAGCGGCCTCGCAGCCAACAGCGTAATCTCAGAAACCTTGAACCTATCTGCACGTATTGCCGCCATACCATATGTTGAGGCCACCGCGTGCTTAGAGATGCGGATGTGACCAAGCTAGATCGAACGTAACCCGACGTTTCGGCGCCAAGCCAACCATTTTCCTCCGGCGGTCATAAAAAGGGCCCACGAAGATGATAATGATGACGGCGATGATGATGATGATTATTATCATCATCATCATCGCATCAGGTGAATATCGAGACTACCCTTAGAAAAACTAACGTTTGATAACAACAACAACAACAACAATCACGTTGTTGTTAATGTTGTTGTTGTTGCAAAGGCTAACCAGCTAATAATCAAATCGATGGGCAAGGCTATAAACGGGAAGGGATAAAGTCGAAACTACGTGCTCTCCTATCTCTCTCTCGATGTGAACACCCACAATCTAGGTGTTCACGCATGGCCCTACAGGAGAAAACCCTCTATACTATTATAGAAGCGAGAAAAGGATGAGACGGCAACGCAATCGTAGTATGCAAAAATGGTCTGCTTCCCCACTACATTTTGACTTTTTGCCGAGGGACGCAAACTTGCGCATATCTGCTCTATCTACTATAATGCCTTTTGCGCGCGTGTGCCATTCTTTGTCGATTCCTTCTACCGATGTGTTCGTGTACGTCCATCTATATATATATATATATCGATGTTATAACGTTATTTTGACCTCCGCACTCCCGGAAACATCCTCCCATCGGCACGATGTCGCCCTATCTAACGGAGAGAGCAATCTCAGCGAATATATATATATATATATATATATATATATATATATATCTATGTCTGTAACATATATATATATATATATATATATATATATATATATATATATATATATATATTTGTATTCACGCCTGTATCTAGGTATCGAGCCGACTTTGTTCTGGAAAGCAGGAACGAGTTGAGTCTCTGTATCTCATACGATGTTGCAGCACACGTGTACAGCGTATCACAATAGGCGTGCGAACGCTTGGAGATAGTCGAGACGACCTTCTTTCGGTCTTACCACCGCCACACCACTACTGATCTCGTTCTCAGCGAGCGGCGTAGTATAATAACTTGAGCTCCTGTTGATTAGAGCCAATCGCTGCCGAGTGGGTAAAACCGACTAATTGGTCACGCGAGAAGTCGAGTGGCACGCAAGTAGCTGCTTCTGTAGATGCAGCCGGCAGGCACACCAACCAATATAAGTTGTTGTACCTGTTGCGCTAGTTGCGTCAAAGAACAGCCTGCACCCCGAGACAACAACGCTGGCTTGTCATTCGTTTCGCTCGCGTATGCTTTTCCAACATATGCTTGCTTATATAAAGTTATTATTAGTATATTATACAATATTATATACAATTTGTTATTAGTATTAATATTATTAAATATATATATATATATATATATATATATGCGCCCGCTCTAAGCGCCCCTGATATGTGTGGCATAAGGGTGACATGCAAATTTAGGTATACATGCCAGGCGAATAATAAATCAATCAATATTTGAGAATGTACTAACCAGCATTTGGTTTATACACATATGTATTACAGCGTTCCGACATCACTTTCGTCAGCGGTAGATCGCTCTTCTACACTGTTGCAGGTGATGCAAATTACACGATTTTCGACATAGCTTACATACGCTCGGTCGCTTATTTGCACTCGGTCGTTATATCACCTATTTCGTGTGCACAACTTGATCGGAAATCCATGTATTGCTACTCCGGTAACGAAGTACTTTCTTTGGCAACGTGAAAAGGCGCATTTATCAGCACGTTAGCGTTCCGCCGAGGAGACCGCCTGCGAAGCTCCGGAGGAAAGCCTATGATATTTACATTAGCCACAGACGCCAGGCATGATCACGGCAAATAAACAAAGGTCCGCAAATGAATACCCTGCCCTTCGGTACCAGGCGACACGACTTCTAGTTGCAATGGCGCTCACAGTGCATCATTAGGCAGCAGACCAAGACGGTGAAGCGCTACCACCCACTGACTGGAGCTATCGCAAGAGGTTCTCCCTGCCCCCAAACGCGCTGAATGCCCCGAAGTCAGAATGCAACGCAAATACAAAATGTTCTACTACACAGAGTGCACCCCCAACCGAGCAAACTCCGAAAAATTCCGGTGGTATACCAAGAATGTCGGTCTCTAATGCACGATATGAGTCTGACGTATATGCTAGCAAAAAGTCGCCCGGAAATGACTTCCTTCTTGTATACGAATGCTAGTATGCGGCTTTATAGAAAAATAGGCGGTGCGGGAAGCTAAACTGGAGCAAGAGATAAACGTACAAAAGAAGCCTTTCAGAGAGCCCCCTGCTTCATGCACACAAATGATTACCCCCCACCCCAACAGCCTGTCCAATGTCACCTGAAAGGCTAGATAGTTATTTTCGACACATGTTCGCTAGCTTTTCCACGCCTTCAATTGTGCCCCGATGTATGTCCCCATACAGGGCTCTATTGGTATCTCCGAGGTGGTAGTGGATGCGATAATGAGGGCGCCGCCAGGAAAGGCTGTGGGTCCAGACTTCGCCCAGAACGAACGTAATCGTCGCCAGGCGGTTGTTATGGCCTCTTGCCTCGCTGCTCTCTTCAGTGGAAAGTCAGGTGTGCCTCTTAAGTGTGATACCGAAAAGAAAAGGGATCCTTTGGCACCTTCATCGTACCGCGGCATAGCAGTGAAGAGAGCCATTTACAAAGTTCCTTTTATGCAGGAAGATTTCGTGGAAAATGCCGAGTGCTTGCCAGAGCAGCAACACGGTTTTAGGCAAGAGAAATCGACGATTACGGTTCGCGCTATTCTTCTCAACAGCATTTAAATTACTTCGTAGTAAACGAAATTTTTTCGTTGCTGTCTTCGTAGACTTTGAAGCTGCCGTCGATACATCGTCACGAACAGTAATCCTCGAGAAGATTGTGTCATGTGGTGTCCCAACAAAAGCCATTATAGGCTATCATACAGGAGGGCGTGTAATCGTCGAGCACGGGTAGTAACTGAGCCTACCCCAGAAATTCGACCACGGGGCTCGCACAGGGCGATAACATCAGCCCGCTATTGTTCTCAATATTGGTAAGCGATCTGCCGGACGACATCCAACGGCGCCACTCGCCAGCGAGTGCACTTATGTACGCCGATGACTTTGTCCTCTACTCTGGAATTGATTTCACCTACAGCAATCGCTTGCATCACTGCAAAGGTTTGCTGGCCTTACGTCTAGTGAGTATTTAAAAAAAAAGTGCTGGTTATCTGCCGTTTTAGCTGCAACCGACTTGTCTATCGGCAGCACTCATGTGGTGGAAGGATCTCAAAACGACTTATGGCTTACCGAGAACGGAGGCCTTTAACAATCATCTTGCTGAATGGCAATATAGTTTGCAGATGTATATATATATATATATATATATATATATATATATATATATATATATATATATATATATATTTAGCATCTTCCAGAATTCGCCCAGCAAATTTTGACGTTTAGTACAACTCGGCAAAAAATTAATTCTATCCAATAAAACGAGGGGCGGAAAAATCGTCTCGAGAATGAGCAATTGAGCGTGAAAGCCAGAATATAAAAATTGCAAAGAGTTTTTTTCTTGACATATTTTCATTTTTAATCAAAGCTTTAAGCTAACGTAGAATGTAATTCAACAGATGCAAACTTTTCTTCCAAATGCGCAGATGTGATCGGTTTGCCGATAGGATAACTCTCGCAATCGCGGATTTAGTAAATATATGCCAGGATAAAAAGCTCAATTCAACTATTTTGGTTAGTTCGCTCTCACTCCAAAAAGAGGCATCTCCGCCCCAATATTTTTTCGCCGAGTTGTACTAAACCTCAACGTTTCTTCAATTCAAGAAGATCTTTCAAAAAGAAATTCAAGAAGACCCTATATATAACTCCGGATGTCGTGTATATATATATACAACGGCAATTAATTGCATCGAAAGCATGATAGCCAGCAGATACCATAACGAACTGTGGTGGCTGGGTCTGTGGCCAGCGGCCGTTCTGTCTGGTTTCTAAATAACTATCATATTTATGGTGATAAATGGAACTTTTAACTACTCCGCTTAACAATTAGACAACATAAATACCATAACTAGTACATTAATCATAAAGACATAATACTATTAATATTTCCACGCGTAGACGGAACTGTTTTTCACATTGCTTTATAGACGGAGTCCCATAAATACAACTGTGCAACGGTGGGACTCGAACCCTCGCACCTGCTATGTGTCTCTTTCGGTTGCAAGGACGATATCGATGAGATGGTGGCAGTTGTTGTCATGCTGTTGCTGCACAGGTTGATAAGGTTTCCTATTGTCTCTGCTGGCGTCCGTAACGTTCACGGAACTGTTTTTCACATTGCTTCATAGACGGACTACCCCCATAAATACAAATCGGTGCAACGGTGGGGCTCGAACCCGCGCACCTGCTATACGAGTATGTCTCCTCCGGTCGCGAGGCGCAGGCGGAATGCACCCACCACGCCACCGGACTCGACTTACTACTACTACGACTACGACTATTTGTAGATGTGCTACTTCTAATACCACTTGCACTACGTCATACAGCTAGTGACGGCACGAGGCCCAATTCGAGATCATCACGAACAATAATTAAGTTCGTTCATTCGTTGCTTCGTTCAATGGCCGCGCTACGGTATCTGAACGTGACAATATGATGATGATGATGATGATGATGGTAGTGGTGATGGAAAAGTAGCCGAATCCAGTTTTTGCTTGTGGGACGAGTTAGCGGGACAAGAAGCAGACGCTACGGGGTTGAGGGGGTGACGGTGAGTGTTGTGATCAGGAATTGATTGTGTGTACGAAGACCGCGGTAGAAGTGGAGATACATATAAGTAAGTATGTAAGTAAGTCGAAAGGCCAGTCAGTCACAGTGAAAGTGATCAATTGCAAATTAGGCTACAGTTGGGGTGCTAGGTCGTGTTGTTCTTGTTGTTGCTGCTGTTGTTGTTGTTTTTTGCTGCTGCTGTTGTTGCTATTGGTGCTGCTGCTATTGTTGTTGCTATTGGTGCTGCTGCTGTTGTTGTTGTGGTTGTCGTTGGTGCTATGTGCGCTATGTGGCACTTAGTGGTATGAGCAGTCCCGTTACTCCGGCTGGCCACGGTTGGTGTCCTGGTTCCTCATTCATCGTTCACAACAAAACAGACCATCGCCTCCTTTGCCGGCCGGTACAGTGTTGCTAGCTGACCAGTGTGTCGCAATTGTGCCGCAAGTGGTGAGATCGCAGTGGTGAGACCGAGAGTGGTGGTCGGTCGCCACCAAGGAGGAAACTGCCGCTAAACAGTGAGCCGTGACGATGCTTGTTCGGTTCTTTGTGTGCGTTCGTGTACTGTGTGCTTCTTTGCGCTTGCGTCTGTCTGTCCGCCGCAGGCTGTGTGCTTGCAAGCAGCGTCCGTCCATACCTGCTCGAATAGTTCTAATTTCTTTGCCAGAAGCACCGAATCCAGTGGAACTCCGTGGCGTCGGTAGCTGCCCTGTAGCGGGAATGGCATATCAGACAACTCGTTCGGCTTTCGCCGTCATGTCTCGCGGTCGTACCTATCGCGGTGTATGCGGAGTGTTGTACTGTATGCGTGTGTCTATGTGAACACTTGTGTATGTTACATCTAGTTCTGTGTGTGCGCTTAAATTTACAAATGTATATATATATATATATACGCACAAACGTATCTATATACGAAAATCTATACACATATACTGATGTATATATATATATATATATAGATGTATATCTATATATATATATATATATATATATATATATATATATATATATATATATATATATATATAAATCTATACACATATACAAATGTATATATATATATATATATATATATATATATATGTATATATATATATGAAGATGTATTTATATATAATAAGACAGAGACATAAATGTGAACATTCGAGGTAGACAAATTATACGAATCGGTCCTACAACCCATGGCCGACGATAAAAACACGTGCCAAAAGAAATCGACAAATTCGTCATCGAATGTTCCACGTTCATATACATCGAACTTATTTAGCAATTATTATTATTATTATTATTATTATTATTCTGTCCGCTATACCTTTGTTGCGCTTCGGAAGCGAACCCACAAAACCTACTATCGTTTTAGGAAAGGTTTAATGTCATACATGGACGTTAAATGTACATGATTAGTATACTACCGATGTTAAAAACAAATCATTCTAGAATCTAAAGGAACATCGTCGCTGATGATGGGCCAATGAATGGATCATCCCAGCGTATATATTCATATATACAGAGCGTATGTATATGTTGTGAGGTAGAGAAAGGCATATCATCTTCTAGAGCTTACTGATGTCAGTCAATGCGATACAAGTAAAGCGCGAAAAACGGAAGTAGAGAACGGTAGGGCAGACACATCTGCGGGTAATAGAATACTATCACCAATTTCCAGGTCCACCAACAAAACGCGGAAAGCGAAACGAAGAAAATCATCAATAATGTACCATTGGATCTGTCTCACAATGGTGCCGAGCGACCACCGTTTGTCGATTTGCTCGCAACGTATGCAAATCATAGCGCCACAGCTACCATTGGGAGACATCACGTGGAATACCGTAAACAATAGCACAGTAGCAACAACAACAACAACAACGATAAAATAAAACAAAAATAACAACAACAGAAGCGACACGCTTCATGAAGAACGGCTCCTTAGTTAGACAATGTATACAGTAACGCATTGTACGAATTACGGGTAAGAATGTCAATGTCCTAGTAGACTAGCCAGGACAGGGATAGAGACGTCCTACCTAGACGCATATGGGAACATCTGTCGTCTGAATATGGCGTGAGGACGAATCTCGAGAACAAGTCAGACCGACACACAGACGGGACGGCAAAACAAGAAGAAGAGAATGGACAAGAAGAAAAAGAATAAGGAAGAAATGGTCAAATACTTATTACCCGGCGGGACCGTCGTACAGTCCCGCTTCGCGATAGGACCACTGCCTCGGCCGGAGTTACAGGAACCGTAAGAACAGATTCCTCAGCGCCCATCCTGGCCGGAGCCGGAGCCGAAGTAACCGTTTAGTAACTTCAGCAACACCACCAACAGCAGCGTTGGCCGCAGCAGCAGACGCGGCAATCGTCGTCGTCGTCGTTGTCGTACGAATCGTGGCAACAGTAATGAAGCAGAGGCACCTCACGGCTGTGACGGTGATGTCCTGTAAAGATAGCAGCCGCCTTCATCATCCGCCGTTCCCGTCTTCCGGCGCCTATGAATGTCATATGCTGTCG
Source organism: Dermanyssus gallinae (assembly GCA_003439945.1). NCBI lineage: Eukaryota > Metazoa > Arthropoda > Arachnida > Mesostigmata > Dermanyssidae > Dermanyssus > Dermanyssus gallinae. The sequence continues at coordinate 610,609 of QVRM01005378.1, read as the reverse complement.
CTGCCCGCCCATGGGCCCGTCCTGCATAGCAGGACGTCGGTTTGCATCCTGGCCCCGGTTACCGCTCGGTTCCCGTGGTCGTCCTTCGTCCTGTTACCGAATACACTTCTGAGGTGTTGGACTCGGTGTCAGCACTCGGTTGGTCTGAAAGTTGGTCGGTTGGTCGGTCGCTGGGTCAGTTAATCCCACCTACACGCAGGACATGTCACATGAGCTAGTACCGCTTAATACGCACTGCAGTGGCAGCTGCAACAGCAGCAGCAGCAGCGGCAGTAGAACCGGAGCGCATCAAGTTCTCACGTGTCTCTGCAGCTGTGTTGTTTGTCATGTCCCGAATCCGATTGCACTTAGTTCTCTGACTGTGGCCATCGCGCTCGGCCGTTATGGTAAATAAGCCAGGCAGGCAGGCAGACAGCAGAGGAAGAACAGGAACGTAGCAGAAGACCTTTATGCCAAAACTAACAAAGCTCATAAGGACGACGATGACGACAACAAACACAACAACATCGTCGCCGAGGATGACATCAGAAGTAGCAACAACCTCGCCGACGATGGCGACGACGACGACGACGACGACGACGACAACAACAACAACGACGACGTCAAAAACATCATCATCATCATCATAGACAACAACAAGAACTCCCCGAAAGGCAAAAGCGACAACAACAATAACAATAACAACCTGTGGAGTTCAACCAACGGGTGATGGCGGTCAATTGCGTACGCGGTTGTACTCGTGACGAGTGTCTAAAGGTACGTGCAGTGACACTTGCACTTGTAGCCGCAACAGTTTCATAGAATGCTTGTTGTTGTTATTGTTGTTGTCGTTGTTGTTGTTGTTGTTGTTGTTGTTGTTGTTGATGTTGTCGTTGTTGTTGTTGTTGTTGTTGTAAACGCCGATTGATCTACGCCTGCAGCCACATACACATGGAAGCTGTCGGTATACACAGGCACTGACACGACACCTCAACTACAAATGCGATGTATCTCAATGTATCCTCGGTTGTCCTTCTTGTACGACAGGCGACATCCCACCCACGCGTTGTTAGGGATGCATATTGTGCATTCACGATGTGATACCGTCGTGATGTAGAGCGATCGCCTGGTCAGTTTTCTAGACACTAGTTGATGACGAATGCCACAAATTTGAACTGGCCAACCACGACGACAAAAACACTCGTTGGGGGCTCAACAACGGGTTGTGTCATCATGCCCAACTACAAACCTCACCACGTAGTCGTTACCATTTGCGGTGTTGATGGTCGTGGTCGTGGTGCAGGACCTCATCTGACCGCCATCATCTACTACCACGTTTTGCTGTCACCAGTGTCAGTGGTAAGCCAGGAAGGATCCTAAGCAAGATGTCAGTCGGTCATCAAGCAATCGGTGGGTCGTTTCCTTCATCCGCGCTTTTTCTAATTGTTGCTGTTTTTGTTGTTGTTACTGTTATTTCTACTGTTGTTGCGGTTGCTGCTGCTGCTGTTTTTGTTGTCGTCGTCATCTGCGTAGTTATTCTCATCGTAGTCATAACGTCAAAACGTCGTCTTCGCTAATCGTTGCCTCTTCAGAAGTTGTCGATGTCGTCGCCGTCGTCGTTGTTGTTGTTGTTGTTGTTGTTGTTGTTGTCATCGTCGTAAGCCTCACCATTGTGATGACGACTGAAGCCCTGTCTCTAGCACCGTTGCGATTGCCGAAGCCGGTCAACACGAGAACACTTGAGTTGAGTTGGACACTCTCTTCTTGATCATCAACGGCCAGGCGATGCTTGTTGTTGACGCTGCTGTTAGACCAAACGCAGGTGTCGCACACACGCTCATGTGTTGAGAGACAGAGCCTGCCACGAACGGCAGCAACAATAACAGTAGCTGCAACAGCAGCTGCAGCCGCAGCAGCAGTAGCAATAAAGGCAACAGCAGCAGCAGCAGCAGAAGTTACGGTCGGCTGCAGGACACCTCACTGAAGGACGACGCACCTATTTAGTCAGGCGTCGGTTGGTTTCGGCACTCGCTACGAGGTGGCATGCAGAATTACCCCTACCAACACCACCATCGCCACCGCCACCACCACCACCACCACCACCACGACCACCTCGTGTAGGGCGGTGGTAGCCGCGGCCGCAGAGTATCTGCTGCTGCTGTTGCTGCCGCGGAGCCGCATAATGCGTGCGTGGGGCAACTGGTGCTACCTTGAGAGACTTGTTGGTTGAGGTCTTGCAGCAAGCAGGCCCGCCACTACCGACCCAACCAGCCCACCTACGAACCTCACTATGCAGGCTGCTGCTGCTGATGTTGCTGATCCTCTCCTCGTCCTTAGTGGAACGGTCGGCGACAGCGCCAGGGTACCACGACCACGACCCTACCACACGACAGCAACAGCAGCCGCAGCAGCAGAAGCACCCCCACCACAACCCCCAGCTCAAGGCTTGCTTAGCGACGGTTTGGCGGTAGACTGACGGCTGGCGCCGCTAAATCGGGCGTTGCATGTGACTCGCCAGCCGCTGTTATGTAAGCATTAGCGCCATACAGATGGAAAGAGAGAGAGACTCGGAGAGAGAGAGAGAGAGAGAGACTAGCCGTGTCCCCTTGTCAACTTCGTCGTCCCCACAACTCCCCTTCGACGTCCTCCGGCACCCCACTCGCCCCCCGCCCGCCCGCCTCTGCCTCTGCTCCGGCTTCACCGTGCTCTTCGGCCGCGCGAGCGCGCGCCGAGGTTCGAGTGGCACGCCCCCATAGGAGAGGGCTGACCTGTTTGCCTGAGCCCGCGGGAAAGGGTGCCCAAAACGGCCGGCTTGTCGGCCACGAAACGGTCGCGTCGATTCACAACGCAACGAAAACCGTGAACGACGGCTGGTCGCGTTCGGCGTGTCTTCGGCGAGCCGGCGCAGAACGGCGACTTCAACCTCTAACCTACTGAATGGCTGCCGATGATTTGAGCCGCGGTGATTTTAGTCAACTGACGTTCGTCGCAACAGCATACGTCATACGTTCTCACTCATACGTACGATGTACGTGGGGTATACGTACGTCGTCGAGATTCCTCGATTTTGCCGCCCAAACAAAAGACAAATCACTCTTCGAACCTAATCGGAAACACCAACGCTTGCTAACGGAGCAGCGCTTTTTTAACAGACGAAAAGATCATACTTTCATACTTCGAAAAGAGCATACTTTTCATTATACGGGGAAAGATGAAAAGAAACTGATATTTTTCTCTTACACGCTCACACAGATGCGCGCACGTGTGCAGATACAAGAGATACACGTTTTTGACAACGCGCAATGGAAAAAACAACACAAACAATCTTCTGTATGTCCGAGTAGTCCCTCCTGGTTTCTGAGAGCAGGACTCACTAAAGTAAAAAAACATCCCCCCCCATGGATGGCAGGGTGAAATCGCCTCATGGACGACCTGCATAGCTTCACCAAATCAACAGCATTGCTTTACGCCCAATTGGCCGGCGGTCAATGACGATCTGAAGGCATCTTTGGTAGATCGACTGATTGATTTTTATTCGCTTGATTTTAATTGAAGTGTGTGTGCACATATCATCATCCTATTATATCAGGGACGCATAACGCTGCAGCAAACGCGTTGTCAAGTATCGCCACATTTGTGCGTAATATAGTCATCTAATATATGTGACGAAATAAAGGTGCCTCTATGTTAGGTGATGTTAAAATGAAACGAAACAGTACAAAGTCGACGCCTGCAAAGACAGAACACTACGCACTCTAGACGGCGTCATGGTTTCAACTACTGCCATAGGGGTACAAGTTGCAAAAACAAGCCCTTTTTGTTGTGGGTGTCGTCAAAGTCGTTACTGTTGTTGTCAACGTTGCCCTTGTTGTAGTTGCTGCTGTTGTTATTATATATATATATATATATATATATATATATATATATATATATATATATATATATATATATATATATATATATATATATATATATATGTGTGTAACGATAATACAATATTGTTTCGTTTTGGTGAAGCGAACGGCCATTTTAGCAAACTTTCTGAGAACTTTCCACTTGAGAGATTTTTCTTCTGCGTTCTTTCAAAGTGATATAACGCTGGTTCCAAGGAGAAATGGGTACTAAATATGTTAGCACACAAAGTTCGCTGATCTAATAAATGCGACAAGATAAAGGTTGATAATCAAAGGCATCTATATAATAAAATGTTTGCACGTACAAGCCAAGTATCATTAAATCGTATTTTTAGAAACATCTATGCATTATTAAAAATGAATGGACCTTAAACCAGACTACAGTACATTTCATCGCATATGCTTAAATATACATTCATATGTACACCTACATATTGTATGTGCTACAACTCTGTCTCAATAACGATATTTAGTTAATGCCTATACAAATATATCATAATGGCATTGCACTGAAATAGTATTTGGATTAAACCTTGAAACGTTTAATTTCAAATTTTCAACCATCACTTTCAACCCTACTCATCATCACTCAAGTTGTTTAAGTCACGATTTTAACTACTTCATTCTTTAATTTTTTATTCCAGTTTTTATTAAGCGCAATTAACGTGTATTAGGTAGAAATCCTCATCCTAGAAAATCGGTGGACGACTCAATGCAGCGCTTTAAATGGCAATTAAGATATTTCACGGCGCCAGTGTAGTCGTGTCTATTGTATAAAGTACTTCAGAAGTCCGCAAAAGCACGGCTCACACTAAATAAGCTTCTGTATATATATATATATATATATATATATATATATATATATATATATATATTTACTAATAGTACTATTATAAATTCATTATTTTCTAGCTGTTTACATGCGTCCAAACTACGCAGTAATGAAGCGTCTCACCCGAAATCTCTAAACATCGACGTCTCTTGCCAACTAGTGATAGCATTCCAAAACTGTCGATGCAGCAGCAATGGAAGGAATCACACAGAATATATATATATATATATCTATATATTATGCAAATAGCCAAGAAAACAGCTAAAAGTCACAAGCCCGGTTGAAGAAGAATCCGACGCAAAGCGCTACAAAGGTTGCTCGTGACTTGAAAATATCGACCAGAAACCTGATGCGGATCATGGAGAATCATCATCGGGTTAAGGTCTACAGGATAGAAAAGGTTCACAATCTTACGGGTAAACAAAATAATGTACGTTGCCCTCTCTCCCGTCACGCTTGTGGCGAGCTTTCAAGTGTCATCTTCTCTGAAGAGAAACTGTTCACTATTGAACAATCTGTGAACAGGCAAAACGATCCAATATGGCTGGCTGCAGCAAGGCTAAAACGACACGCGACAGCAATTTTAAGCCACAACTATGCAAGCGCCGGCCTTAGTGATAATGTAGGCTCAAATAAATAATTAAGTACGGGTACACGCCGGCCTGGCCCGGGGTTTACGCACCGGGGTTTATCACATCTGAAGACTGGTCAGGGTACTCGTTGGATATTAACCCACTTGACTATTAGGCCTGTGGGCAAAGAACTTCTTAGTCTTGGATCGGCTATGTCTGAATTTCTTCAATCGACTCTCCTCTTGGAAGCACCACTGGGAGGATCGGGTGTTGGCTTTGATGTCGTAACGATATCACAAGCTTTTTCGAGAATTTCTTCTCTTATTGAAGTCGAAGGCCTTCCCGGACGGAGGTCACCTTCGATCTCTTTACGTCCATCGCGAATTTGACTGTACCATGTGTACATGGTGTTTTGAGACACTGCATTTCCCCCACTTTTTTTTAACACAGAGCTTGATGCAAACTTATTGCACCCCCAAAAATTGACTATTCAAAAAATCGCTGAACCTCGTTTTCTTCACTTCTCTAAACCAAACTCAAATCATAAACGCCGTAATCAATGAACGCGAAATTTGGCATGTGTGTAGCTGAAGAATAGAGCAAAACAAACCGGAAGACATTAGCGGTTTCAGTTTAATTTTTAAAATTCAAAGTACTATAACTTGCCGATCCGCCCTCGTATATATATATATATATAAGGGAACGTCAATGGCGGCGGTTATGCTAAAGGCGGCACTCGTCAAAGCCGCCGTATCATTAACAGAAGCAGCAACAACAATATTGCAACTGCTGACTGAAATGTGAATAGAACAGCCGTGCCGAAGCTCGCTTTCAATCGCCATCGCAGCTCCGAAGGCGACGACAACAGAGGCAGTAACAGCAACAAGAACAACAATTAAATTATTACGACGATAACAACAAGAACAGCAATATTGCTACGACGACGGCGACAACTACAACGACGGTCGTGTTGTTGGTAGCGGCAATTCGGCCTACTCGTCAGGGCAACTCTAGAGAAGGCTAGAGATCGGTCGAAGCGGTCTGAGAAGTTAGCACAGACGAGAACATAGGCAGGCACCTAGGAATATAAAATGCACAGCAAACCGAGCAAACCGAGAGAGGCAACGAGCGAAACTGGACCCGAAAGGCTTCACCTGGGCCGCGTACACACGACTCACGCCAAGAGGGGCCCAAGTCCAACAAATCGGTAGTCAGCATGGCTGACGCCCCGCCGACTGGCGCCTACTAATGCTGCAGTGTACAGCAGTTGTAGTTGTTTAGTAGTCGAAACCGAGCCCGAGGGGTACGATAAGTTCAACCCCCAGCCCCAGCCACCACCACCACCACCACCATTAACAACAACAACAGCAACAACAACAGCAGCAGCAACAACAATAACAGCAACAACAACAACCACAACAGCAACCAGTTTGCCCTGTGGGCGACAAGCTACTTCTTTCTTTCTCCCCGCCATCTTCTGCTTCTTCGTCGTGTTTCTATTTCTCGCCTTCTTCTTCCGCTTTTTTTCTAGTTCGTTCTCCGTTCTCTTGTTGAAGCCAGGCTGAAACGAAGTTGTTGTCGTTGAACAACTTCGTCCTAGTCGTAGCCTCGCCGCTGCCGCTGCCATTGTCGTCGTCAAGGTCGCGAGCGAACCGCACCGCCCCACCGGCCGACGCCTAGAGAGCCTGCTGGGCTAATTTTCCACTTCTTCTCCGCTTCCTCTTCCTGCTCCTACTCGTCCTCCTGCTGGCCACGTCTTCCCTCTTGTCGTTCACGTCTGTACGTGAGCAGCAGGAAAGATCAGAAACGCGTGCACACGTGTATGCGGTTCGTGTCTGTCTGAACGGTGCTCGAACGATCCGAGCGCGAGGAACGGAGGGGCGCCGCCGGCGGCGGCAGCGGGGTTGGGCAATGATGGGACTAACCGGAGCGGCTGGGCCGAGGCGGTTGGGGATGATATTCTTCCACAACGTCATCACCGTGATAATCATCATCATCACTACATCATCATCATCATCAGAACCATCACCACCACAATCATCATCATCATCATTATCATCATGATTATGCTTTTGCAGCTGCTGCTGATGCTCGTGGTGGCTGAAGTTCGTGGCACGTTGTCGCTGTGGTCGTGTGATCTGCTTTACCTTCATTCCTCCTGCGCTTTTCTGGGTCTCTCGCTCTGTCTCGGTTCCGTTCACGCTACTGCCCGTACGGTGGGAGTTGTTTGGGATAGAGGGATCTCTTGGCCTTATAGAAGATGAACGAAGTCTTGTAGCTGAGTCACAGCGCGGACGAGCTGACGTACAAGCTGAATCACAAGAGCCGACAGGCGGAGTTCGAGACCGCGTTCCCATCATCGTCATCGTCGTCACCACCATCATCATCATCACCACCATTATCATCAACAACATCTGTTCAACTTAACTTCAATCTCAACGACGCTTGACACTCGTCGGAACTCGTCCGCTTGCTGCAGACAAATTTGCGCCAAGGCTGCTGCTCCTGCCGGCCGCCGCGCTGTTACGACTCGGAAAAAAAACGATCTCGAGGTGCTGAAAACTCTTGAAGAGGCGGCATGAAGGACGGCGTTCCAAAGCCTCACACAGACAATCGAATACGGGCGGCTTTGAACTTTGCTAAAAGAGATTATTCCAATGTTTGTTATGCTGCTGTGTGTTTACTAGATTAATCGTTTTACAATTCCTTTATATATAAATATATATATATATATATATATATATATATATATATATATATTCAAATTATGGTTTGTTTGACTATTCGAATGCCAACCACCTCTACCTTTGAAACTACACGGAGAAACGAAGGCCTCACTGATGGCGTTCGCCCGTTCTCCATTCGTTCGTTCGGGGCCTGCCTGATTCGTTCGAGGAAAAGCCTCCGTGTTTCGTCTTGTGTGCTCCTGTACCGAGTGCCGCTAAACTTTTCAGTCACCTTTCGACTACTAATTCGCCTGCTTGCGGTTGCTATCTATAGGTCTTGCTTCTCTCTAGATTTCTTCCCTACGCGCCTATATCGCTCTTTCCTCGCGCACTCTCACGGCGGGACGTGGAAGTCGAAGAAGTTCGTCACGGCGAGGAATACCGTGCCTGCGTGCCTGTGTAACGACGGCGGAGAGACACAACCTCAACGAACGGGGAGGCGGCCTGGCAGCCGGTCGTATCGGAGTCCACATGCTGTACGCGCTCAGAATCCACGCACGCGCGTTCTGCGAGGTGCCATGTGGTGTTGAGTATCGGCTATTTATAGAGAAAGACAGAGAAGGACATGTAGAGAGAGAGAGAGAGACTAAGGCTAAGTTGGCGACCGATGGTGCCATCGTACCTACCGGTGACCGTGTCTGCTCTGGGGCGCGCAGAGAGTCGTACATATAGGGGCCCTGCAGATAGGCCCCCTGTTCCACAGCGCTGCCGTTCACGTTCACCATTGTCATTGTAGTCCCGCGGCAGTTGGGGGGAAGGCAGGAGGGGGGGGAGCAGTATCTTAAATATCTGCACATCAGGCCCGCAACATCAGCATCAGCAACCTCAGAAGCAGCATCCAGTTCGTTTAGAGCGCTTTGATTACAGGCGCGACCCAGGCGAGCTCAGTTAAGCGCTAGGGTAACCGAGGCGTCTCGGTTGCGGTCTCTTCTAATTTGCGAGGTGTTTCTCTTTCTCATCATTCTTTCCCTCTCTTCTTCTTCTTCTTATTTTTTGCTTCCTCAGGCCTTCTAATCTTCCTCCTCGTCTTTCTCTCTGCACACCTGCTCTCATGTATACGGTTTTTTTTCTCTATTACTAGCAGATGATCTTTCTTACTCAATTTCTATATTCATCTCAATCTATTTCTCTCTCTCTCTTAATGTATTTTCCCCGCCAGACGCGCATGCAGTCGCCCGCCCACGTACCCAACCTACCAATCCTTGGGCTCACACAACTCTGTGTCTTAGCCCGTCGTTTGTGGAGCCAAGGACTGCTCGCCAGCTTCTCGTTCTGGCGGTTGCTCCCCTGAAGATCTCGGCCCACTGAGGGATCACAAGGTGCAGGACGGGGAAAAGAGGAAAGGTGCGTAAACATAGAACGGCGATGACGACGACCCGGACAACCATATGGTGATGGCAGCAGCAGCAACCAGCAATTGAAGAGTGTCGCCACATCGAACCAACAGCGACACCATTCTGATAAGTGAATACGACGATTATGTCGTGATGCTACTGCTACCACTGGGGCTGCCGATGCCCCATCTCCGGGGTTTAGCTCTTTTGTATACGTTGTTCTGGACTGCTTCTTGTCGCGTACAGCCAAACTGTCTTCTACAAACCGACAATGTCTAGTGATGGCGAAGCCGACCGACGATGACTAGTGGTGAGGTAAACATCATCGCATCAATGACACTCCTCAGTCGCCGGCTCGACGACTTTACTAACGAGTCCCCCGCTATGGGATATTATGGGAAAACAACGATACAACAGATTTGCCCCACCTGACTGCGAAGCAGGTATTCTGGCACGCCGGCTGTGTCTGCCGCCAGCTTTAGTTAATCAAATCTCTCTCTCTCTCTCTCTAGCGTTGTTTCTCTGCGAAAATGTCGGGCGCAGCACTACTCTCGTCTGCCCTTCGTATCTGCGACTCTAACCTTGTTCTATTTAGATTTAGATCGATTGAAAATTCGAACGCCGAATAATGAAGACATTTCTTTGACACAAACTCTTAATATCGCTATGCAGGAACCACTGGCTGCAGAAACGTCTGGCGGTGCGTTTTACGTACTCGGGCTGCATGGGCGCGCAATTAGGGCGCTCAGCGCAATCTACGATGAGAGTCTCTGGCCTTACAGCTGACCCGTCTCCTTCCGGCTCTTCTTGTTGTTGGGTTTATAAGCAAGGTACTGTGCGCGTGTGTTTGAGACAGAGTAAATTGAATCATTCGATTACAGATTGGAACAAAAATACACGGTTTTCTATTATCTAGTTGATAGAGTTCCGTGTGGTGTAGGGTTCTTCTACCTTGTGTCTTTAACAGCTGTTCCGGCCGCTTTCCTTCGATTCTACTGGATGCTAATTATACTACTGCTGCTGCTCAAAACGAATCGGCCGAATAACCCGGTAAGTACGGATAGATTTGCGGCTAAAAATAAACCGCACGACGTCTCGCCGGACTCCCAAAAAACGGTAGCGCCCAATCCCTGTCGCTGTGCGTTGCATGATCCATAATATACGCGTGTTCGTTCGCGTAGACGTATGTTTTCGTAGATAGGTCGGCCGGACGGACGCTTAGTAGATCTATATTCTGCGTCTGAGTCAGCAGTAGCAGTAGTAATATGTCATACGCCGAAGCCATGGCTGTGCGTGTATGCATTTGTCACTAGAGCCACGGGGCTGTCTATATCAATATCTGTATATGTATATAAATATATATATATATATATATATATATATATATATATATATATGTATATATATATATATATACGCACACATATCGTCCTTGTCAAGCGGCGAACCGCTCTGGGACCGGACGCAAGCGCTGATGATGCTGATGACGAAGGGACGAACGAAGATGCATGCCGCCGGACGCACAGATCGGTGTCAACTGCAATATGCGACGGATGCGACGTTCGTAAAGAAAGGCACGTGGACCAACCACCAGTGTGACATCGACCATCGGTGACCACCATCACAGACTACCTGCACGAATAGAAGCAGAAGTTGAAGATCTTCAACTTGACGAGATCCATACGAACACACCCATCCACCCACACACGCCTTCATACTTACGCGCTTTTCACTCACGTCCTTGTACGTCTAGATAGATAGATACTGCCTGGTGCAACTGCAACTGTTACCAGCAATTACGGCCCCGCCGATCTCCGCAAGCCGGTCTACTATCGGCCACCTCGGACGGGCCGAGGGACCCTGGCGGCGTCTGTTTCGTTTACGGGGGGGAGTACGACCACATAGGCGGATGGAGAGGCGAACCCATAGGTATGTAACCGGCTCGCAGAGTCATACCGAGCCCGGCCAACGGCCGAAGACCTTCCGCTTTGGGCCAGCGCAACGGCGAGCAGGACCGGAACGGGCGTGACCTGGTGGGTTTCGTCCTTCGTGGGCTGCCTTTGGTGATGGACATGGACGACCGCATTTTTGCTTTGCTGACAGAGGACAGGCGGGAAACTACTTCTACCACTAGTAGTACTACCGTTACTGGTTCAGGTCACCCATCTTCGTGGCCATCACCAAACGACGTCCCATCAACATTATCATCTGTGTTTTCATTATTACTGCAAGATGACTGCAATACCATCACCGACAAGACCCCCACCACTAGAAGACCATCATCGCCAAGAGCCCACAAGGTCATTCTTCGTCATTTTTTTCACCTTTTTCTGTTACCCTGCTACTAAGTATAAAAAAAAACATATATATATATATATATATAGTCTCCCAGTAGTGTACTACTATTTAATTAGTCTCCTTGTTTGCCTTTTCCTCAACTTGCACCAGCAGGGCAGCAAAGACATCGGACGCATGCTGACGTGCGCTCGCTAGCTCATTGGCCCACATATACACACATACATATAAACCTCGTTTTTTTCTACGTCTCTCTCTCTCTCTTTCTCCCTTTTTCTATGTTCCAGTTCCATGTCGAATGTCCAAATACTTCTTGCCCCTTTTGGTGACCTCCGCCTACCAATAGTGGCTAGCGTCATATATGTTGCCGCCATATTAATAGCTACTAGACGACGAAAAAGACGTCCTGATCAGCGTCCAGCGACTCCTGGGGGTTACCTGGCGGCGGCAGCGTCGGTGGTGGCGGCGGCGGCAATGAAGCACGACGGCAACAGGGTCGTCATCGTTGCTATTGTTGTTGTTATTGTGTACTGTCGTTGCTGTTGTCAAATTGAGCACGCTGGGCAACTTGACTGCAGCAGTGAAACCTAATTACGCTCGGCAACGCCACTGGATACGGATTATATCATATCATTTCATATCAGCAACAACAACAACAGAAACAATAGCCTTGCTGGGGCGGTGGTGAACGGCGTCAGGCGCCACTTAATATACAGTAAAAGTGCGTAGAGTACATAAAGGCAAGCTGCTGTCGTGGCGCATGAAGTTTGGAGACGTCTAGAATTAATCTAATATACTGTATATACAGACGTCCATGCGTATCGTATATATATATATATATATGTATATATATATATATGTATATATATGTATATATATATATATATATATATATATATATATATATATATATATGTATATATATATACATATATATATATGTTGAGTTCTCTGCGCTCTGTCCGATCATCGCCGTCATAACTGTGAGCAGAGCGTCGTTAAACGCAACCGTAAACATAATTAATTTGGCAAGATGTGTTATTGTTGTGTTTTGCTGCTATTGTTGTATTTGATCCAGCGTATCCTAAACGATATCCGCAAATCAGCTGACCGTAACTAGACGTCGGGTTGGCTGGCGCTCGTCTGCCGCTCTGCGATTAGACTGGTGGGGCGATCAAAACTGGGTGCAAGGCGTTTCCAGACTTCGAAAAGTCATAAAAAAGAAAAACACATATTGCGGAAAAACGAACAGAAACGACAGTTTAGCCCTTAAGGGCCAGTAGCGACGAGAAACTGCAATAAATGGGGCAGTAACAGCCTCAATACTACCATTAAATGGTAATATCCCTAAGAATAATAATAATAGCCAGCACGCAGAGCAATACCGTGGAATAGGTTGTGAGCGAGTGAAAAGTAATAGTAAACATGACTGAAGTAACCACGGCAACCACGGTAGCAATTCTTCACTTCGATTTTGTTACTCGAACATTTAACGAACACCCATAATAATAATCACAGAACAAACAGTAATTCAATAGGCAATTGCAAAGCAACAACAGCCGCGTCAGCAGCTGCAGCAACAACAACGACAAGAACAGGAATCATATAGACAAATGCGCAGAAGGTTGTCGTGACTTAATGGGCGCCAACAACAATAACAACAGCGACAACAACGACAACAACAACAACAAATGTAACGCCAGCAGCAGCAGCAACAACAACAACAACAACAATTGTAACGCCAACAACAACAATTGTAACGCCAACAGCAACAACAGTAATGGCAGTAATAAAAACAACAACGCGCACATACACAGCGTGACGGTCCATTTACTCGGTCTGCGAGTTTTTGCTATTACTACTATTACTATTACACTACTAAACTATGTTTGTGAGCCATTAGAGCTTTTGCTCGCGCCAATTCTTTCGAGACGCCTAAAGGTTTGTTCCTCTTGGAACTGGGCTTCATTTTTGTGAGATTCTGTGTTTTTTTCTCGTTACGAGTCCGGTACGAAATGCTAGTTAGCGTTTCCGCCACCATCAATCACTACTACAACGACGACGGATATACTAAAATAACTACATTGTTGCTGTAGGCGTTACAGGTGTTGTTGTGCTCTTTATTGTTGCTGTTGTTGTTGTTGTTGTTGTTGTTGTTGATGTTGTTCTTGTTGCTGTGGTAGTTGTTGTTGTTGTTGTTGTGTTTGGCGGTGTCGGTGTCGGTGAGGTGTGTACCTTGTCGGGAGAATCCGCTGAACTCGAGTGAAGCCCCCCTGGGCCGTGGCTGAGCACATGATTGGCCGACTGGTACAGTCGCGCAAGGGTAGCGTTGCGAGATGGTGGCAGCGAATGGTCGAGTGGGATCAGAACGCCGCCTCCTGTGCCGCCTCCACCGGCGCCGCTCATATCCACGTCGACATCGTCCAGACATACGCCCCCATAGTAGTCCTTCTTCTAGAACGCAGAGAACGCAGCAGCAGCAGCACGTAGGCGCCATAGTCAGCAAGCGAACAACAACAACAACAGCAACGGCAACAAAAACACCAACAACAACAGCAAGAGCAACAACATCGACAACAACAACGATTACACAAGCAGCGAACGAACGAGCGAGCAGCCGCCGGCGCTTCTGCGTACACCGCCACAACAATAACAACAACAACAACAACAACAAGGACAGCAACTACAAAAACAACAGGAACAACAACAACGGTTGCCGCCACAGCAACAACAATGAGAAGCAATCACACCAAAAAGCATACGAACACCAACTGCAACTATATCTGCAACAACAGACTGATGAAGCAACGGAAGCAACAATACCAACGGCGACACAACAGCAGCAACGACAACAGCAACAACAGAAGCCGGAACAAGAAAAACATAGCATAAACATAGCACATGGCAACAACAGCAGTACAAACAACAATGACGGCACGGCGAACACGACAAAAGCTATGTAATAGTGCAGACATCTAATGGTAAATAGCGTAACGATTAAGTGTCAAAGTCATAACTGTACCACATAACTGTTACGACAAGTGTCGGAAAAGCATAAGCAACATCCACTATATATATCGTTTGGATCTGCATATAGTGTATTTTTCGCTCTACTTTTAGTCATTACTGATCACAGCCTTTATATATATATATATATATATATATATATATATATATACATGTATATATATATATATATATATATATATATATATATATATATATATATATATATATATATATATATAGAATAAGGCCGCAATCAAAACGAGAAAATAATTTGCTTATTCATACTTAAGGATACAGAGGTTTGCGCAGAAATATCTCGAAATTTACCTATCCTACCAGTTTTTATATCTGCAGCCAGGACGTGGAATCTATGTCTAAAAGGGAACGTGCGCGGCCACTATCGCCAGAAAGTGTACTTGTGTGCAATTTCTAAGAAAATCGCGACATCTGGAACGAATTAGATATACCAGCTTTTCGAAAAAAACAATTGACCATCTTTTCGACATCTGCGAATCTCGTGGCTTCACGTTTAGTTGATGTATCAAAAGTAATGCATTTAAATATGTTTTTAAACAGAGCTAAATGCTATTTCAATAATCGCATCAAGTAAGGCCCTTGAGCGAGACCTATTGCCTGTTTATCGTGCATCTGCAAGGGCAGGATTCGAAAGTCATAATTAGCGACAACACGCGGCCCTTAGGGAAAGAGATTAACGGACATCTGTTAGGGTTTGCGACGAACGCTGGGGTGGAAATTGTTATGCACTTGCTAGGTTCGTAGGGAGCGGAGAAGTATATAGAAGTCGGGCTTCAGAAACACGGTACGAAGGGACTACGTGTTGAGATTATAAGCCTAGACCATTTTTTGTCCCCTACGGGCTATAACACACCAATAGGCAAATCTTCAATGCACCGATGACCGAGACATGTTCAGATATCTAGGATTTCCCCAACCGTCCTTGTGGCAGCATAGCCGTTGACTCTCAACGATATGGTTTATCATCTATTCTCAATGAGCATCGCCTAAAAAAATTCGATTAATTAATAACAGGGATCGAAGCGGCGACACACCGGAGATGACAACCATGACTAGCGCACTAGTCCACTAGACTACGCCGCCACCAAGAGATTGGGGGGTTAAAAGGCTCTAAAACACAGGCACTCGTACTGGTATCAATAAGATAATGGGGTCTCCACGACCTTGTCACCCTAAGTAGCCCCGCGCTAGTGGCATCGATGTCGCTGGTGGAGGGCTGCAGGATGGTGGAGGACCACTTCTAGATGCGACCGGTCTGGCAGAGTCCAAAAGCGAATTCTCATCGGTCTTCGACTGGACGCAACGTTGGTAGAGCTTCATCAGTGC
Organism: Dermanyssus gallinae; assembly: GCA_003439945.1. Classification (NCBI taxonomy): domain Eukaryota; kingdom Metazoa; phylum Arthropoda; class Arachnida; order Mesostigmata; family Dermanyssidae; genus Dermanyssus; species Dermanyssus gallinae. The sequence continues at coordinate 594,586 of QVRM01005378.1, read as the reverse complement.
AAATGCGGAGAACATGCGGTGGCTATGGCACATAATCCGCTACTATGCATTCACGGAAGTCAGGGAAGTTCCAAGTATAGGATGTCACTATGTCGCACTGATTCATTCTTTGTATTGTCTGACGCAGGATACTTCAAAGAGGGTAAATAGCAAATGAGGCTGAGAAGAAGAAATGTGCTAAGCACTCAAATGTTGGGTACGCTTATAACGTTACACTGTTCCCGGTACTGTATCAGCGCTAGTTGCCTGCAATTACCTCGTAAACTTAGGGTCCCGCCCATGACATACTACGAGGCCTACGGAACTGCTGGAACATAGCCAAGAGTACTTTGAACAGGTAATCTCAGGACAAGCGCCTGACTCTACTGATTGGAAATCACAACTGCACTTAAGATCTCAAAGTCATGGCCATCGGATGGAACGGTCTATTCCATGCAGCTGTCTCGGATGAAAAACGTGCTCATTAGTTCAGTTTCCGTTGGTGAGAGGCTCTACCTTCGACAACAACTGGCACGTTATTGGATGCTACATATTTCCAGATTTCCTTTAGTCTTCGCTTGGCCGAAGAGTTTGCCAGGAACACGATTGCGTTCTATGCCGTTCTAAAGGCGACGCCACTGCCTATACTTTGTTGTTCTTGATTGCTGTTCACATCACACAGGGCAGGCTATTCCGCACGACCAAAACAATTACTCTACTCTGCATACTCTGTTTCAAACTGTGCAAATCTGTTGTCGCTTGTCGACGACTTTGTCGGCGGTGTTTCTCAATCGAGGTCTCATAAAGAGCTCGAGAGAAAATCAAGAGGTAGCGTTTGGTGGTAACATCGCCAGCAGTCTCACGAAGGTGTGAGGTGTGGAATTACAGAACGAGGTAATACAATAACAACGACAGCAAACAACAACAACAACAACAACCACGACAACGACAGCAAACAACAACACCAACAACAACAAAGTCGTTGAGATTTAAACCGTTGAAAAACAGGAAACACGAGATGGCGGTATTGGTGGTGATGTATATGTTGTGCTATATGCGTATGTTTGTATGTATTATGGATGTATATGTATATAGTTTTATTATACGACTTTTTTATGTTAGCCCTTTGAAGGTGTGTATATGTTATGATAGTGACGACGAACAGGCGGGTGGGATCAGAAACAAAAATAAAAACAAGATAACTAATAAGAAAATAATGAAAACAGCAAACAGTTTGGCTAGTTAGTCGAGTGCCACTTCGGAATTAGCTATTACTGTAAGCCCAACTATAGAACGTTGCAGGGTAATGAGATAGGTCCCTGCTCTTTCGCAATTCGATGCGTTTATTTGTCTATCTATTTCGATGACGGACGCCTTTCGATGTACGTATTGATGTGCCTAACTCTTTGTCGATCTGTTTGCTATTTGTTGCATCGCTGTTGGCGTGTGGACTCACTAGAATGACAGTGCAGACTGGATTGGCCACTCATCCCTCATGCCCCCTAGATATCACACGACCATGACGCAAGAAATCACAACGACAAGAAAAGCAGCAACAGCCACAAGCAACAGAAGCGAACATAATAAACAACAATAAACCCAACGACAACAAGAACAGCAAGTATAACAACACTGACAACGATTACAATATTTACGAAAACATGCTATGTTGTTGTTGCTGTGATCGTTGCAGACAACAACAACAACAACAACAACAAACAACCATGACAAGGACAACCATGATAATTGTGTTTCAATCCCTACCTCGATAAGTGTGGTTCATCGTCCGTAGTGATCATCAACCACAAAAATAAATATACGTGATAATGACTTTAATCAGTAAATTCTATAGGTATATACGTATCTACATTTACAGCGACCGACCAGCCAAACAGATGACGACGGTGACAACTGTGGGCCCATGCGCGAATGTGCCTTCTTTCATTCGTCCGTTGGTCATCGCGATATCGTCTCCCTTTAATTGTGTTTCCGGCACTTTGTGCCTAATTGTCGCTGCTTCTACGGCGGAAGTCCAAACTCTGCGGAGGTGAGGTGTATGTTTAAGTGTGTGTTGATCCTGATCAATCACCTGATCAAGACCCGAACGCCACCAATATCAAAGGCGCGTGCATACCAAGCACGTTCAACATGGTCACAGCGCATCCGTCGGACTGGTTGGTTCGACGGCCCGCGTTCTGATGCGCCCATCCGCCGAGTGGGAAACTTTTTCTCTCGACGTAAATCTATGCAGGCGCATCGAAATGAAGGAAAATCGATTCGAATACCGATAACGACTCGAAGCCGCTCTATAAAGATTGGAGGGCACTGTCGGTCAGCAATGGTTGGGGGTTTGGGAGCGTGCCCACTTTCGTCTGCCATTGCCCCAAATTCGAATCGCAGCGTCGATTCGTCGAGTTAATCCGTCCAACTCGGCAGCCGGCTGGCTCATCATCCGTTTGGAATCAGCCGGTCGATGAGCCGAAGGCGAGTGTTTCCTTCTCGATATTCGTATTGAGTTTTTCAAGTCTACCGGGTCCCGTTCGACGCCGTTTTGCTCCGCCGCTCTATGTCGTCCAACACGTGACCATGCAACGTGAGTAGCAGCTAAGCCCCCAAACAATCTATTCCTGGAGATCACGGCAATCTGAGTAAAGTTAATATAAATATAATGCAACTTTAACTGTTGGTTTTGCAGGGTGGATATACACACATATATATATATATATATATATATATATATATATATATATATATATATATATACATGAGTTCAATCGACATACAACTTCTCAAGGCGCCGCGTCGGAGATCGAACCGATTTGTTTTAGATAGTTTCACAAAGCTCTCCTCTGTCCCTTCTCGTGGGCGAAAACAACCGTCGCGGTAGATACATGGCAGACCTAATAAAGCAAATAAAAGGGGTGGTACTAAAAAAGGCACCCCTTGTATTTTAATAGCTTTTTTAATAGCAAACTATCATAGGTGTGCTTTGCTATTAAAAAGCTTTTTTAAGGCTTTTATAGTAGCCCTGTGACATGGTATCAGGTAGGCCGATGACAGGCAAAAAGTTGGAATTCGGCTTAAGGGTGACGATCGTAAGTTAGAACCGAGATCAGATAGACTCTAATTGGTTATGGCAGGATCCCATTTGGGTAATACGATTACTTAAATTTAAGCCGTTTAGCAACGACAACAAATAAACACGGATATTTGTTTCTAGCGAGGAGATCCAGCACTATTCGATAGCAAATTATCATTATGGTTTAAATCATAAAGTGTTGTCAATATTCAGGCACATGGCTTTAACCACAGCTAATCACTGGAGGATAGAAGGTCGGCAGCTTTCTCATCACGCATAAGGTGCAGCATACGATAGTTTACTCTTTGTAATAATAATAAGTATTATTATTATTATTATTATTATTATTATTATTATTATTATTATTATTATTATTATTATTATTATTATTATTATTATTATTTTTATTAATTTTGTCGTTAAAGCTAGCCGGCAAATGTACAGATTGAACTCCCTACACATATATAAATTTCTCCAGGCCTCTTTCCTTCGGGAGCGTGCCGAGAATTATTCTCGCGTTGCCGCGCTGAACTGCTAAGGCAATGTGCTGCCAAAGGAACTTTGTGGATTGTTTGTCCCCGCTCGACTTTTCGATGGCCTGGCCAATTGTCCGCGTTATGGCCGTGACCTCCCGTTCCCACACGCGCGATGTCTCAGTGATGATGCACGGGCAGATGGTGTGCTCTCGTTCCCCAAGACTTCGTAGTGACGAGCCTTGTCCCTCACCGCTCTGAGTGCAACGCCGCCTACCGTGCGGGATATTGCCGTATAGCGCGCCGCATAAGTGTTCCAAATCGACACGTTTCAGCAATTTACCCGTGGCGCGGCTCGACGCGAACGGCAATGCCCGCATGTCTGAAGGCTCTAACAAGCGCATCATTTACGGCGTTCTGGCGTGCCTGCTTCATGGGAGGTGCTGCCTCCTTGCAGCTTAGCTTATCGTGACCCTTCGCATCAACCATGTTCGTGCTACAAGAATATGGACGAGCAGCGAAAACATGAAGGCCCAGGCGGAGGCTACATGCAATTCGAACGTCCGGGTTTGACAGTACGGTGCCAAGGTTGTGATCCGGATAGACGCTCAGCCAAAGACCGCTCTCCGGCCTAGAACGGTGTAGGCGAAACGGATCGAGTCTATTGGGCTTGCGGCTAGGGGATATTCGCACTTCTTAGCCTGAGACACGCGAGGCTGACCGGCAAGGTAATAATAATAATAATATAAGGTAGCTGGCGGTTATGTGACAGGAAGCATTAATGTTTCGATAAAGGATCTGGCGATCAAAGGCAGCTGACCCAGGAGCCTAGTACCGAATCATAGGGTGTGATATAGGGTCGGATTCCGCCCGGGTAAGGGAATTAGCGCCTAAGGAGGGCGGCTGGCTGCATGACCGCTTTGGCAGAAGCGTGGTCAGAGACGAACCCATAGTTCGACGACACCAACATCACCAACATGTAACATTAATCGCTAAGGGCTTTTTTTAGAGGACTTACTGGAAAATGCGGTTGCACACACGGTCACCACAGCGGGAAAGCTCCCTGCAAGTGGGCCGGTAGTGTGGGGCTCCAACCCACTAAAAACCAGTCGTGCCCCCGTCCCCCGACCTGACTGGGAACTGCTTGCGCATCCCATCAAACAGTCAGGGGGGGCGAGTCTACTACTCCTGGCGGGTGTGTTCCCCGGGAGCCACGGGGAGGGGGGGCGCCTTAGGTGGTTGGCAATCATTTTCTTCTGTAAAATGGCTTGAAAGGCTTCAGCTATGGTGTTCCAGTTTAAGAGCGATTCCGTCATTTTGTTTTGCAGATGTCACGTAAGTTAAAAGCCATTGTATTCGTTAGAAGCAGTAGGGCTGCGCGCTGCTCTGCCCATGCTGGATACCTCACTGCTGTATGATCTGGGGTGTCATCTGGTCCATCGCCACAGTGGATGCATTTTGGACAGAGAGCCTTCCCGATCCTGAGCAGGTAGGACTGGAAGTCGCCATGGCCTGTCAGGATCTGGGTCGTGTAAACGATGAGTTCCCCCCGGTCGGTTCAGCCAGTCTTTGATGTTGGGTATTACGGCGCGGAGACTGGAGCCCGCGGCACCCTCTTGTAAGCCGTCTCACTCTTCCTGCCAGAGGTCAATAGTATGCCGACGCTCCTAGCCCTTCTTGCGCTGGGGGTTACCCCATAAGCCGCGTCGTTCGGCTGCTTTCAGATTCCAGGGGATCGTTCCAGCAAGGACGAGGGCCGCCGCTGCGCTCACCGTCCGGTACGCCGCGATTACTCTCAGGACTCCGACCCTCTGGGCCTGACGCAAGCGGGTCCTGTTAACGGCGAACTTTAGAGTTCCAGAGCTCCGTACAGGGCAACTGACTCGGCCGCCGACATGATTATACGCCGTTTGGATTGTCGTGGTCCATAATTATTAGGCATAAACCGTGCGAAGTTGTTTGCTGTCTTGATTGCCTTCTCGGTGGCCCGCCGCACGTGTTCAGTGCCGCGGAGACCCCTGTCTAGGGTGACCCCGAGGTACCTGACCTTATTAACGAGCGCAATCTCCTGGTCTTCTAGACGGAAGTGAAGGACGGGCAATTCCTTCGTCCTATCTGCAGTATGGCCTCGCTCTTCGCAGGGGCGAGGGCGAGTCCCGCCGCTTGCATCCAGCAAGCGACGTCGTCAACTGCTTCATTCACACGGCTCTGCAGCAGGTCCGGTGTCCGGGCCTGGACGGTAAGGACAAGATCGTTGGCATAGGCTAGGAGGCTGACCCCGGGGGCAAGGTCCCTTAGCCGCAGCACATCGTTGTACGTTATATTCCATAGCAAGTGGCCAAGTATGGAGCCCTGTCGCACCCCTGCAGTCATGTTAACATTGGTTCCGTGGGACTGTATTGTCCGGTCCTTTAGGTGGTAACCGCTAAGGGCTGCCAGTGGTGCAGGCGCATCAAGCTCTCTCAAAATTCCTACTAAAAAGTGCCTGCACATTGACGCACGTGACGCGCTTCTCGAGGCAGGAAGCAGCGAAATCAGTGCAATGGACGGGCTTGGACGTCACGCAAAAGCAAAGGCTACGTAGAAGAGCAGAACAATAATTTACAATTGTTCAGGTACACGAAGAACGGATGGGAACATAATTCACACTGGTCAGCTAGCTTCAACCGGATTGACTGCTAAGTGTCGTTGTCTGCGTCGGCGTCCATTGGGGTTTCGTAACAAATATAATAAGTGAGGGTTTACCAATCGTACAAAAAAAAGCTTCTGCTGCTCGTACTATTTAACGTATAGATCCTTCATGGCAATAAGCTGGCTCACTTACTGCTATTGTGGACGGGTAAGTTCTAAATCAAGATAAAGTGAAGATTAAAGTAACTTTGCCTCTTCCCTGACTGTCATCATATGACTGGATCCTAAACATGGATATCTACTTCGGATTGCAATCAGCAAGTTGTATGTAAATATATATATATATATATATATATATATATATATATATATATATATATATATATATATTGTGAGAGAGATGACAGGCGAATTTATTAATACAAGATACATTATTAGTGCAATATAAAGATAAAAGTACGAGGAGCCTCCCTCCCACAGAGTTCGTACGGCACCTAGAAGCGTGACTGACCTGCGCCAACGCGCCGAGAAAAATAAATGCCAACTTTAACATAACACGCCAGGCAGACAATCGGTGCGACCACGAGACCAAGCGAGGCCAGGCCAAGCGAGACAAAAAAAAAATTTAAAAGCCGTAACCAAGCATGGAACGTAGCAGGCGACTAGAACGGCTCGAAGTGAACACCACCACGCCTGCAGCAACAATGCTTGCTGGAATGTCGCCTAGATGTAGTAGATCTACCCTTCCGTCCTGGAGCAGCTTTTCGAAGGATGCAAGATTCCATCGCCACGCACGCACGCACACACGTCACGTCACGTCATCGTATGCAGCATACCATTCTCAGTGTTGGCATTCTACGACGCAAAGCTGATTCCCGTCTTTGCGACGAAGCCCCCCCCACTGGAAGCGCCTCATCAAACCTGCCAGCCAAAGCTCTCTTCTAACGGCTAAAGCATTAACAGTAGTGGAACAACCGTCGAAGCAGCAGCAACAACAACAACAACTGCGATAACAACAACAACTACGGCAACAACAACAACTGCGACGACAACAACAACAACAACAACAAAAACTGCGACAACAACAATAGCGACGACGACGACGAGAACAACAATAAGGACGACAACTATCGCAAGTCAACACACAGCATCAGGTTAATAGTGACGACAAACACCAACAACACGGTGGTGATGGCGTCTGGTGCCAGATGAGGTTGATTCAGCAATACGGACACACGCACACAATCTTAAACATGAATGAAAACATGTAAATTGTGGATGTTTTGTAAAACATTAAATTCTGCCACACATGCACACATATATATATATATATATATATATATAATGGCGGTTCATTAACAGTTGCCGCCATCAGTCCATCATCATCTCGTAGCCGCAAGCCTTTCTGCGCGTATCGTGGTGATTGCTTCACGACCCGAACGGCTGTGATTGAAGGAAATCAATTTTTGCATGGACACGTGTACAACAGCAGTTCAGATCTTGCCCTGATTGAGCCCACTTCACGCACGCCGAACAGCCAGCAGAAACACCCTTGAAGTAGCTACAAGCATTTTTAGTTGTTGTTGTTGTTGTTGTTGTTGCGGTTATTAATATTGTTGTGGCCATCTCGCCTCGAACCCACAAACACCCAACTAGATGAAGGGGTCACGGTCGTTTTCGCTACAACGCACCTACACCAAGAAGTGACATGTTCAGCCCATTGTCTTGTAAGCTATACAATGTTAGCTGCGCATGAGTGACAGTGCCAGCAGAACGCGCATCTGCGTGTTTGCTCACTAGTTTTATCATCCTCGTTGTTACTATGGCATTGCTGGTCGAAGTATTGCCGCTACAGACTTTAGTCCAAATTGTGCTTTCGCTCTGAATGCTTCCCATGTATGCGTATTGAATAAGGAAGCATCGACTTGAAAATTAGTTACAATCAATGATAAGTAATCTTTGTTTTTGTTACAGTTGTAACAACGGCAATTAGGATGCGCTTGAGCGACAGGTGCTATACTGTCCCAGTATAACGAAATGCCTTAGGTCAGATTGGATTGACAAACGATATTGATTAACGCCCCTGATGATGAAAATAACTGACGACTATTCAACCAGTCGTTCGTTTAAATCGGCCAGCGAGCATAGCAGATGGTGATGGTGAGGGCGGCGATGATGATGATGATGATGACGGTGATGATTTGATTTGAATTGTTGATTGGTCACCGGTGTCGGAGGGGGGGGGGGGGGGGCGGGGAAAGGCAAGCTGGTACGACAATGGATCTCCGAGAGTGGGCGGTGGGCGGAAATGGACAACAATGCACTGAGACTCAACGAGAAGACGAGAAAGAAGACATTTCCCATCCTTCCTTTCTTCCTTCTGTACCTGAAGAAGATCCGAACCGCCGTGAGGGTTCGGTCGCTGGTTGCTCTCAGCGTTGCTAGTATGCTCAACGTTGTCGCTGTAGACCTTGTGCTCTCCGGCGGCGCCGCAGCCGGCGCCGCCATCGTTGTCGTTGTCGGTGGTTGCACTGTTGTGCGTAGTCGGGTTGCTGCCGAGCCGGAATCCACAGCAGCCGAACGAGTTCGAATTTGCCTCTTCCTCGCGGCGCTGATTCTCCACGTGGGCTAGCTCGGCGCGCCTCTCGCGACTCAGCATAAACATGCCTCCGTACGAGCGATTGCCGCGCATGATCGACACCCAGTCCAACATCGTGCTATCGCTTGAACGTGATGGTGGGGGCTGTGAGCGGACGTCCGGAATGGACTAGGTACGTCGTGGTCGTCGTTGTTGTCGTTGCAATTATTGTTGTTGTGATTGTTGCTGTCGTTATTGTTGTTGTTGTTGTGGTTGTTCTTGCAGTTGTTGTTGTTGTTGCCGTGCTGTTGTTACCGTTGTTGCCCCGTGCTGTGGTTGTAATCGTTTTCGTTAGTTGTGCACCGTTCACACCGCCGTTGTGGTTCACAACCTCCGAGTGATTGATACACACGACACATCCATCGGAGGTTCACATGCTGGCACTCACTGGCACATGCACACAAACACTTGACGCACACGGTCATGGCTGCGGGCCATTGCGTGATCTCTCTCTCTCTCTCTCTATACCTCTCGTCTCCTCTCTCTTTCTCTCTCTCTCTCTCTCTTTTTCTGTTTCGGCGGTTAATTGGCCGAGAGTCGCAGTTGGTCAGGTTGTCCACGTAACCTCACGTCAATTCGGTCAATCACAAACCGTGAGGCCGTGAGAATTGTTAAGAGTCCGCGATCTTGAGCGCGGGTCGGCCTGTGATGGGCGTTCGTTGGACGTTTCTCCGGCTCGTACAGATAGGGTGTGGTAGATGCGACGAAGCCGCTGTCAACAGGATCATCACATTACCACCACCACCGTACCATCACAGTGGCATTAACACACAGAGATGCGTCTTCACTCGACGGAGAAAGAGTGAGGAACCTACTACACTGGTAAAAGTTGTTGTTGTTGTTGTAGTAGTAGTAGTAGTAGTAGTAGTAGACGTTGTAGGATAAATGTGTCATACAATCGTTGACAAAAACAACAACAACAACAGAAACAAGTACAACACACCGACAACACCAATCCTCCGTTAAGCCATGGAGTGATCAAATCCGTGTGGACAAGAAACATGCTAACGCCATATAGCGTTTTGCTAGTTTAGCTTCCGTTGTTAATACTGTTTATTTTTTGTTTTGTTTTGCTAGATGTGTTATTATGATTGCCGTTACTGGTGGTAGTGGTGGTGGTTGTTGCTATTGTTGTTGGCGCTGTTTGCATCTTTCTTGTTTCTTCATGTTGTGATCGGTCTTGTTTGAGCCGTTGTCGTTTCTTTGGTGCTGCTGCTGCTGTTGTTGTTGTTGTTGTTGTTGTTGCTCTTGTTATTCTTTGTTTTGTTCCTGTTGTTGTCCTGGCTGTACTAATTTGACTGTTGTTATTATTATTGTTGTTGTTCTTCCGTACGATTGTCAATGTTATTGTTGCTGTTTCCCCTGTTGTTGTTGTTGTTCTTAGAGAGGAGGCATCCTCCTTCAGAGCACACCAGAGAGGGCTGTAGGCAGACGTCTGCCAGTCAAATGTTTATTGCCTAATGCTCTCACTTTACCTATCTTTATCTATCGCCTACTTTTAGGCTGGCAGCCTGACGGGGCCCGTAACAAACCAGAACGATAGCCGCTCTGCCATTGAGGCGTTGAAGGCATTGATGGGATGGCCCTCTCCGTTAGGGGTCCCCTTCCCGTGGCCAGTTCGTCGGTGGAAATAGGTGCACGAACTGGGTGTGCTGGGAAAGAGCGGCCTCCTCGCGATTCTACCAGTACCTTCTTTCTCTCTCTCTCTGTCCCTATCCCCCTCTCTCTCTCCCTCTCACTTGCTCTTCTGTCTCCCATGTACCACGATAAGGCTACTACGGTGGTAGGTAGGTACGTGGGTACGCCGACTGTAGAGGGGATAGGAAAATGTAACGAAGACGCGAGAGGGTGAATATATATATATATATATATATATATATATATAATATATATATATATATATATATATATATATATATATATATATCGATATATATATATATATATATATATAGTGCGGGTGGGAAGGAATAGAAAAAGAGAAGAGAGCGAGAGAAAAAGCGGTAACAACCAACGTTTCACAACAGGTCAAAAACGCCAAGCAGAACGCCAAGTGAGTGCTTTGCAGCAATGGTAGTTAGTGGTAGTGATCGAAGCAGCAACAACAACAACAACAACAACAACAATCTCAGCGCTCGTTGGTTGTGAGTTTGATGGCGCCTAAATGCTCACTGTGGGTACTCGCTACCTCGACAAAGGACTGCGGCTATCGCGCAGGGTTTAGCCGGCCCCGCCATTGTTGTTGCTGTGTTTTGTTATCGTTATTGTTGTTCCTGCTGCTGCTGCTGCTGTTGTCGTTTGTTACTAGGACCTACTGCTACCTTCAGAGCTGCAGCAGCAGCAAAGGCTAGAGAACGAGAAGAGGAAGAAAAACAAAAGAAACAGCTGAGGTCGAAAATGACGGCACGAGGAAGAACAGCGAAGATGATGACAGCGACAGCAGCAACAACAATGACAGCGACAGCAACAACAACAACAACCAAAACGGCAGGAAGGCAGAGAACAACAACAACAACCAAAACGGCAACGATGTTGCCAATTTCTTCTATTACTACAGATACTACGATTTGCTTTCGATTTGTTTATTGTGTTCGTGCTAACGACCATCTGCATCGGAACTAATGTCGTTTTACTTCGCTGTACTCGTCGACCGCTACCGCCAAGGTGTTGCTAGAGACTTGTACCTCCGCGGCGCAGAACCGGCGGCCAGCAAGCAGCAACAGCAGTAGATTAGCAGACGACGCTAAGATCAAAACGAGCGAGTTCTAGGCTTTCACAGGTTTCAGAGCTAGTCGCTGCGTAGTCTACGGAAGGGAGGAAATTGGGGTGGAAAAGGAGAGTACTATAGTCATGCTTGCTGTCGGGATCTGTCGGGATGCATCGCCCATTCAATCCCTGTCGTTGTCGTCGTCATTGTTGATCGAATGTTCTTTGAGAGCGATGCTCGTTGATACGGATAGATGATAAAACCATACCGGTGCTGAGAGTCAGCGGCCATGCTTCAGATGTCAGACACAGGGCACACAGGTGTTGGAGGAACCTTAGACCCATCTCGACGTGGGATGCGACGCTCGGCGCATTGAAAGTATACCGTAGTGGACCGATGATTTAGTCTAGAATGTTAGACTACCGTGGTGACGAAGGATAGTCTAAAATCGAATCTACTGTAGGTGACGGAGGATAGGCTAGACCTATCCTATCTACCGTAAGGGACAGACGAACAGTCTGGAACAAAAATCAACTTTTTTGAAACGACAGTCTCGAACAAAAAATCAACTTTTTTAAAACGTTTCGAGCGAGCGAGGCCCAACCACGGTGAACCCACGAACCAATTGTGGTTCTCGTCTGAAAGAAGGGGTGTAGAGGCATCCGCGTTTAGTGGGTTTGTCATTACCACACTCTAGTCTCTTGCTAACTGCTAATGACGTACGCGCATTGCGCAATCCGAAAACCTCTCAAATGAATAATAATTATTGTTTTTTTTTGTTAATGCAAACACGCTGGTATTTGCTGGGGTGTCGTTGTTGTTTCTTTGGTGATGCTCTACTAGTTGAACTCGGGTAAGCTTTTGAAACGTTCACATACTTGTTTAAGGATTTTTAAATAAAGCAAGTTGTTAATAGCACAATAGTCATACCCAAAAATTGAATCGTGAAAATTTATTTTGCACAACATCCAGTTAGGACTAAGTGTACTAGAGCGTTCTAAAGAACTCTGATTGACCATTAGAAACGAAGCTCTTTCTCTGAAGAGTGTGTATGATTAATACGAAAAATCTCAATCTGGACATTTCAATCTGTAGGAGAAATCCTGTAAAGGGCGTCCAAATACAGTAACGCATAAGGAAAATGCGGTTCAAATAAATCCTGCGATTGGCGAGAACTCAAACATAACATACGCGTCGCGAGCGAAGACTTTGGGCTTGAATGACATTTGCCTCCATAAAATAATTTATGACAACCTTGGACTCACAAAAAAACGCACCAAAAACAACCTTGGACTCTGCTCGGTGGGCACCTCGGAATTTGTCACAGAACGAAAAAGGAGCTCGAGATTTTCTAGGTCGAGAATTTCTGATAAAATTGAATGAGGGCCAATCTTCTTTTTTTTCGACACTAGTCCCTGGTAAAAAAACTTCGGCTCAGAACGCTTTTTATGACGCTTTATTGCAGCCCCAGAGCTCGCACTGATCAGGCTTCGTCGCGTCTCCACCCATAAAACCGAGGTGCTAGCGGTCGACTGGCATCGTGGTGGTCGCCAAGGTAAAGGCCAAAACAAATTCGTTTCTGCAAAACGGTCAGACGCTGAACGCGGTATGACGCTTTGTTTATTGTCCCTTAAATGAACATATTATTGTTATTGTTGTCGTTGTTGTTGCTGCGGCACCGTTGTTGTTTCTCTAGTGATCTGTTGCTGCCGTTGTCGTCTATAGTCGTTGCACCATGCCCCTTATCTCATCTTCAGTACGTCTACATACAGTAGTCTGTAGTCTACATACAGTAGTCTGTAGTCTACGTACAGTAGTATAGTCTGTGGAACAATTACATCAACTTGTACAGCCCCAGAGCCCATAGATCTGGGGCGTACTTAGAAAAACATGGCCTATTAACCAAAACATTTCTTGGCATCGCATAGAAAAAAATCCGCACAACAGTAATGGCGGTAGAAATCGTAGAATTAGTACTGATGGCAAGAATAGCTACAGCTATTGCCCGATCCGTCGGTTGTCCTATCACATCTACGCGAACAAGCCCTGGGGATTTCAGCGCGCGTCTAACATGTGTCGTACGGCTGAGACCTAACTAGCAGCGCGATGGCGTGGTTAGCAAACGAAGATTTAATGCCCTCCTAATCTTTAAAATATATCCCGCGAGAGAATAATATTTATTGCCCTCTTAGCCTTTCATTCCTCTATCCCGCAGGATAGTTCCTCCTCCAGCCGTCTAGCTCCCCAGTCAATCCATGAGGGTCCCATTGTGGACATAGGTCCTCCAGACGCCCAACTACATCTCAGTTACACACTATGTTTAAGGGTGTGTGGAGCAATCCCGCTTTTGCTTGCTTTAGGGTGCCGGCTATCTCAGAATCTATCCCAAGGGAGATTTGGTGCCTAGAATCATTGAAACGGATTTTATAGCGTGAACTTTTTAATGGCTTGCCTAAACATTGCGTAATAGGTACCGAATGTAATATCTACAGAATATTTTTCTGTCTGTTCTATGTGTAAGTATACGTCATGTAACTAATCATCATTTATTTATGTGATGTATGATACAATGATTTAATGCGCTCAAACAGAGTATATTTGTCAAGATCGTCATGTAAATATGTTGTGTTGCAGACACCCGCATGGGTATATGCATATGTATTATATATATATATATATATATATATATATATATATATATATATATATATGTAGTGCAATACCTACGCAGTGCAATACCTAATTATAATTATATGTTGGTGCATGTTGCCCTTGGAGCCTCTGCAGTGTGCTTTATTATTTTTGTGTAGTGCCTTATTGCAGTTAATCAAAGCGTTGATATTATGACGTTTCGTGAATAAACCACTTCTGAGCTTTTAATTGAATGTTCAGTATTCATGCATAGAACAACTCTACACTCGACAAACATAGATAAAAAAAATGCCACAAGAGTCGGTTTTATAGCTTTCTCCCTCCCCCCACGTTGCGAATATCCAGTGAGCCTTCCATTGGCTCAGGAAGTTTACGTTGTTGTCGTTACAACGTTGTAGAACTGTTTATAATTAAGGCCCATACCTAGTGTCTTATGTTTCGTAGTTTAGTTGAACCAATTTCTGACGACGACCACTTCAGGCACCCGCGTTTCCTCTATAACCCTGCTACCCTCTGGAGAAATAGGCCACGTAGGGTGGTGGTAGCATTATGGCAGCATAACAGTGACGGTCGTTGCGGCCCGGAGACGGTTCTTAGAGCTTGCACAGTAATGCCTTTCAAACTGCATGATCGAATTGACAAACTCATTGAAAATTCGGTCCGACGCGACACCCCCGAGCCCCCCCCCCCCTCCGACTTCTGTAGAGGGTTGTATGGCCCAAGTCTGTGCGAGATCGATGCAAATCGCTGGGAAGCGCTTGCTTTTCGTTAAGCGCCGCCTTTCTCTTTTCTCTAGAGAGGAGTCATCAGAAGACGATAACGACGATAACGTTCGTTGCGCTGCTGGCGTCTCCTGATGACCATCTCGAGGAGGCAGTTCTTACTTATCGACTTCCATTTACCGTCTCGTCCTCGCAGCACAGCAGAGTACGGTACTTGGTACGTTTATCAGCCCAGCCAGTGGTCCTGGTTGCTTTGCGTATGTGTGGATGTGAGCGTGTTTGCTTTATTGTCGTCGTCGTTGTCGGTTTTTGGGCCCTGCCTATTTCTGCAAAAAGGTGCTCGCTGTGCTTGGCCTAGTTGTGGCGGCAATAAATGTAGTTACTGTGGGTACTGGTGTTGTAACCCCCTGTTTAAAGTGGCAAATTAATGACTGAATTAATGAATGAAAAACATAGTTTTATTCATGAGTACTCGCTCAAAATACACTCGAAGGCTAACCGAAGCCTCTGTACTGAAAAGGTTGCCCAGAGGCTAGATCGGAGATTGTGCGCTCGTTGCATCAAAATGAATAGTAGTAGATACGGGCCAATTTTGATTAAGTCTAAAACATTGCATAAGAAATATTAACAACAAAAACAAAAAAAATAAGTGTATGCGAAGACACTTACACATTATGTATGGTGTAATTAATACTTGTATTACTATTCTTACAACAGCCCTTTATCAACGCGCTGCACGCGATTGCATCTTGCTTTGCCAGACCGACGGCCTTCTATTGTGACTGCCGCAATTATATTATATTTCTAGCACTGGCTGCCTGCGTCTTACCTTAAAACATCGTTCTACTGCTACTATATGATCCGCATCACCCCGTGTTGGCTAAGGTTGATCGTCGATCGCTTTGATTATCATGCGTAAAAGTATATAAACGTAGAATACAGCGTAGTGCACGAAGTTAAACAGTTGCATTGTAACAAACATATCTGGCTTACTCGTTACTCTTTCACTTCAAGGACAAGGCTAGCTTAGCGAACGTTGCCGGTTTCTCGGCCCCTATTCCTTTTAGTGTGAAGATGCACATGCTCACCCTTCTCTCGCTCGTCAGCGAGACCGTTTATTTCGTAGAACTGCCCTCGTGGCACTCTACAATGCACGTACATACACGTGCCATCGTCTACTTACCCGCGCCATGTCGCAATCGCACGCATCGAAATGCAACCTCATAGTCCTCGGGGAGCGCACATCTGCTTTACTTAGAGCTAATATCATATAGGAACAGATCCTCGGCTATGGCCATAGATGCATGTAGCAGCATCCAGTACAATTTGATCATTCCGAGATTTGTTCTAGCGCTGCAGGCTAAGAGTTATAAGGCTCCATAAATGCCGTCCGTTTGTTTCACGCTACTTTGCTTACGCATTTGACGTACGCATCTAAGTGAAATATTCTAAGCTTAGTTAATCCTTATTCGAGAAGCCCTAGCTTGATGTTCTCACAGGCATATGCCTCGCAAATACTTGCCCGATTTGCACACGTATGTAACTTTACTCCAATGTACTCAATCATGCGTATAATATTGGCCTTCTGCTCTTTGTCTAGATAGAATGTAGCCTAGCAAGAAAAATGCATCTTGCTTTGGGCATTTATAGCCCAAAATGAAGGGCGATCTAACGATTTACCATTGAACAACTAGTAAATTGCAATGTTTTAAATGCATGTGATAATTACACAGTTGTTTGCCCACTTTAGGTTTTGAAAATCTCCCCCCCGCCACAGGCCAAGGTTTTTCCAGGTTTAAATGTTAAATCAACTATTGCCTGAGTCGGGATGTGATGTCTCACAACTTTTGGAATTTGCCCTGACTGAGCAAAGAGTCGTCAGCAAAAAGGAGCATCGAAATAGCAAAATCTCTTGCCTTTAGCCCGAAGTCCTGAACACTTCTTCATGTAACGGCTGTGTGGCGTAAATGTGGTTCTATTACGCAAACAGCCTTGTACGCCTAACCCTGCACCATGTTGAAGTATGCCTTAATTTGTTGAGTATTCAAAGGAACAGAGTTCCTCATTATGCCTATTACCCAAGGCAGCAGGATAAATTTCTGGGCCACATCGTGCTAACCCCCACATAATGCCTATATCTTGCCCTTGAACTTGACGACGTGAACAATTCTGGAAAAATTGTGGTGGCTGTTATCCTAAATCAAATTAGTTTTATTATTCACGAAACTTCATATTCTCCAGTTTAGAATGTTTTTATTCAACTAAAAAAAATATATATATACTTTTCGTATAAAGCAGAAATCACGTAAACCCAATACATTTTAGGATTTATTTAGATTGGTATGCATTGCTGAATAGCACCCATGAGTCATTTGTCTGCTTGTTCCTATTACATGTATCTGTGTGTAGACAGACTAGAGATTAATGTATATATATATAAATATATATATATATATATATATATATATATATATATATATTATTATTATTATTATTATTATTAAGGCGAGCCCTGCCGAGTGTGCAAACGTATTGTAAATGATTAATAAATCATCACAATATTTCCTATATAGAAGAGCTGTGCATCTAGTACATGTCGTCTTCTCCAGCGAAGCCTTTGGAGTGTGATTCATTAGATTATTTGACGCTGTTTAGTCAGTGATAATACTGTCGTCCAGATATGAGCTTTTGCGATCTTCATGTTAAATCCAACAAGTCTTCCCTGAACTATTCTGATAATACTACTGCGGCTCCGTTAGTCGATCCAACCAAACAGCTGACAACCGAAAGGCCATCTTTTTTCCACTACTGGTACGTAAAAATAAATGTAAAACTAAAAAAAAAAACTACTCGCCACAGTGTACGCGAACTGCAATGGCACCACAATAGCCTTAGTGATAATATCAGGTGTTTTTCTCACGTTGGACTACCGAGGGACAAGTCGAGAAAGGTGGCAATTATGGTCCAGCAATAATTATCATACGGAGTTACGATCATGCCCTTCGTCTGTGCAAATTCGTAAACCGCTATTACCGTAGCGATTCGTTGAGGTCTCCAAGATACATAGTGTATCATTTCTAGGCAGGCGGGCACGATCGGCCGCAATTACAGGAAAACATCTTTGCAGTGAAGTGCATGTAAAAACCCTGAACAAAGAGACGAACCTAGAGACTTAAGAAATTAGCCTAACTAAAGTATACTGAAGGCGGATAGGTTGCGTCAGACTAGACGATGACTGGGCAATATTACATTAATGTATGCCATTGTGGTCGCTGATTGTGTTGGCGATTTAAGAATCCTGGCCAACACACCGCTAATGGGAACATTTTATTGGCATATTTGTATTGTAAATACAGATTGATAGATACTGCATATATAAATATGCAGTTATAGATAAGAAGGCACCCGCACCCTGCCGTATTACTTTCTACAGATACAATATATATATATATATATTTTTTTTTTTTTATCACTTCGGCCAGCACAATATATAGGCAGGTGTGGAAGGACATACTAAGTGATCTGAGGATGCGGAACAAAACAACAACAACAACAACAACGATACGATAATATGACGAACTACCTCCGCTGGAAGCGTATGCACGGTCGCTCGTGACCCGAACGTGATGGTGTAGCTCGAGTTATTGCAATGCACCTGTCGTTTCCGCCTCCTCCCCCTCCCCGGTAGACCCGGTGGTGTCAGGTGATTATTCAGTGGATTTCAGTGGAGCTCTGTAGACACGAAGATGAAGCCCGCAATGTGTGCCGCTGTCCGGCTATATGACGGATCACCTCACTTTCTCGATAGCGATTCAGGATATGAGCCTCACCTTGGAGTTATCTCCTCATCGCCTCTGCGCGATTTCCCGTCCTACCATATCAGACGCACCCAGAATAGCAGTACTTTCTTCGAGGTACACACAATATTGGTATGACGATATATACACACGGGACATACATTCGGGATTTAGCAAAAATGGCATCACCCATCGCGTTTGACTTTAGGCATTTGTACTAATGCTCGCAATAGTAGCGCCACATTGGCGTTACTAATGACTACATTATTCGAACAAAAATGAATTATAGCTTTTGCAGCACCCGAATGCAGAAGCGGTACGTCTAATTTTCAGCCCAAACGGCTCAAATTTGATGATTTCACGGTGATGTAGCTATTTTTCGACATCTTTTTCTTAAACATTTTAGACTGTAGGAAAACACAAATTCTACCGCAACATTCTAGTCACATTTCCAAGCTGATTCAATCGACGTTTGAATGGTTTAGTCAATTTCAATAAAACGCTACCACAGTGAGTGCACAATAAAAGTTCGGTATGCCTCGCCTGTCGCCTTTATAACCCTAGGCAACTTGTCAACAAAATTCTTCGCTTGCAGCTAAAACAACATTTTTCGGATTTTTCTCCCACTCGCTCTCAATGGCTAACTTAAGACCATTCAAACTGGTGATTTTTTGTAGCACACATCGCACTTCAAAATAAGTTACATAGAAAAATCTATGGGATTGAGATCGGGCAAGTATGGTGTACATTTTTTAATGAAATATTTCTTGGCACATTTTGACAGCGGAGCCACCATTGAGTTTGCTGTGCTTTGTGAGAAGGCGCAGATTCCTGGCGAAAAGCCGGTGCCAAAATCGGCTCGCGCCCAAGAAGTCATACGACCCTCTAGTACCAGTTGGCAGTGAAGAGAGGCATTCCGCTTTGCTCTATAAATGATAAATACGAGCGGAGTTTGATCTGAGGCAGTTATCTTTGACCAAATCATAACAGACTCCGCCCTCTCTGCCCAGAGTTATTCCTCACTATAAGCACTTTTGAGCGATCAGTATAAACATCATCGGAAAATTCAGGACCTTGGAGATGGAATTATTGAGAATATGGCTAACTGGTTCACGGCCCAGTTCGTCGTTGAATTTTTAGAGCAGAAAACGGCTCAAGTGAGAACGCAAATTAAGTTTTTTGTTGTTGCTAGAAGTTTAAAGGAAACACCGTGTCTCTTGGGAAAACACGTCACACAGCATAACCCTCCTTAAGTGTACGTGTCGCCGTAGGAATTGCCTGCGCTCTCCAGCCAGAATTCCCGTAGGCTGTGCTGTTCTGCTGTATCTCAAGAAACAAGGAATCGCATTTTGGCGCCGAAAGCCTCCCAAGGGTGGTCCGTTGCCAAGCTAGCAACTCCACTTCAGAACGGCGAATTTCGCTTCGCGTTCGATACGTGCGGCGTTCACTCACAGAGCTCTCTCGAAAGAGTGTGGCATGCGTATTCCAGTGGGTCATACTAATGTTTGCGTCTTTCCGGAGTCCGTGCAGTAGTACACTTCAGTATGGTCATTTTATTTAATGCCTGTCTAATATCCCAGTGCCGCCTTTGCCACGTCGAGTGCAGTTGGCAGACCCAAAGCCAAAAAATAAGTACACATGTGCCCACAAATCAATCAACTGATCATCAGATGTTTGTGCAAGTCAACAATTAAACGCCACAGTAGGCGTTAATGCTGCCTCGTTAATCTGTGCGTGTTATAGTTTATTTTGTTCCAATATCGAGTGTGAGCATTATTTTCCTACAGACGAGTGCGATGTCGTACGTATGTTTGCTGGCGCAAGCCACCATTAAAACAAATGCTACAATCTCTGTATATATATATAGTTTACATACATCTTGTTAAGCCAAGCGCAGCACATGCGTTCGAAGGCGTCGTTTCTAAGATTTGCAGTTCTGCTTGAAAAGCTATTATATTAATAAAAGAACTAAAACAAATACATACGTTGCAATTGGGACAAGAGAAAACAGATTGAGTAACACAAAAGGAGAGGGATATATTGAGATCAAGAGAGTCCCAGAGCGGAAGGGAAGAAAGAGAAGAGAAGCGGGCAAGCGTATAAGAAAAAAAACAGTTTGATATTGTTTTTTGACTGACACAGAAGATGCAGCACTCGACCCCCGGGCCAGTCCAGACACCGAGGTACATAGTCATGTACATTCGTCTTCCAGGATGATGTTAGTCATATCAAGGATGACGGCGGCGGCGGCGGCGGCGACGACGATGATGTCAATAATGCTGATTGGATGCTGATGATGGCCTGAACATTATTCTGCATGTGCGCATGTATACATGCATCGTGGGTCTCACAGGCTTATGTCTTTCCCCCTTCGACAGGACCGCCCGCCCGTTTGTCGTAGGGGAGACATGTGTTGCAACCTCTAAGTTACAGGTCGACGTGCTACTTTGCCCCGTCTCCAAGTCTTGTTGCCTACTGCTCCTCTTACTTTATAGGCCTCAAATAGTAGTAGTTGTTGTAGTAGTAGTAGTAGTAGTAGTAATCGTTCTCGCCTGCTCTCATCTCTGTTACACTTGTAGCAGTGGAAATGTGTTGTAGGAACAGTGACGACCGAGGAACAGCGTTCTTCCACCTTCTCGGTATCTCTTCTCTGTTGTATCTTAGCAACAAAGCTACGCTACACAAGCCATCATCTTCTATTGTGTGTATGTATGATGTATGCTGGAAGCGGAAAGGAAACGCGCCATGAAAGGGCATGGAGGAAGACAAACGGACAAACGGACGGACGGACACAGACACAGCGGGCGAACGGGAGACCCAAAAGAGATAGAAGACAAATGAGAGGAGAACGTAATAATAAATGAACGTATGAAAAGGAATTCCAGACAAAACCAAAGCATGAACGTCGGAAGATCGGAATGGGGCGCTCTCTGCGCAAACAACAAGTTGCAACGACCTCAATTCTATCTGGCACTGGCCGAAGGAACTCCGCGCGTGTGGATTGACTGTCTTCGCTGTGGTTGCTATCGGTCAACGGTTGCTCCCGACCTGATATGAAAAATGACTCACTCATAGCATAGTAGTGTGCCGTCCGGCTTCCCAATCTACCACGCTACACGTAATCCAGGCACGTTAGCCAGGCATCGAATGTCGGAGTCGTGCCCATCAATACTTTCACTCCCTTGTTGTTGTTACTGGTTTTGTTTTTCTTGCTGTTGTTGTTGCTGCTGATGGTTACAGTTGTTGTTGTTAAAAAAAATGTTTCGTCGCTTTCTAAGTGTTTTTTTGCCAACGCGCAGACGTTTCAAGGCGGAAAGGTACCGCATTATACCATGACGTTTCAACACGGCATCTTTAACGCGGCAATTGCTCTACCTCTATTTAACGTAACGTTTCCAACGCGTCTCTTAAGCAGAATCAAATAACAACAACAACAACGGTGCATTGCGCAGGATGTCACAAGCCCGGCCAGCACGACAAAAGAAATGGTGCGAACGTAAGCCATGTTAACTCATGTCGCTCTAGAGGGTTTTGAGGATGCTGCTAAAGGGCAGCTCATATCTTGATCGTTCAGACGTGACTCTGCTATTGCTTGCTTTGGCTGTTTGGGGCTGCGGGGACGGGGTAGGAGCGTTTACTTGAGACATTGCGAAGTAATTGGATGGACGGGGAAGACGCCGAGAGAGAGAGAGAGAGATAGAGAGAGGCTGACTACCCCACCGATGGTGTCGAAAACCAATATTAAGTGCTACAGTTGTCCGCCGACGACGACGACAACAACAACAACAACAGCAAGAGCAATCGTATCGAAACGGCCTACAACAGCTGCCACTGACCTTGAAGTCGGACTCGCCGATTAGTGCCGATGGATAGAGGAGATCGGTGCTCTCCCACCGATGGGCGACCTCGAGCGTCTCACGTGTCTTTTGCTGAGAGCTCTTGCCTTCGTCGAGCAGCGTTGTTTCGTAGAACTCCTGGATGTCTGCAAGCATCGACAAACAAACACGGAAATAGTCACACGTGGGGTACACATCTATTTCCTATATATATATATATATATATATATTTATTCATACATGGTCTGCACCATGGAAGAGAGCTAGAAAACGACTTCCGTGAAGGAAGTGCGGCAGTTGTCTCAGCCAGTACTCTGCCTATATAGTGGGTTGCGCACTTATTCTTGTTAGAGTACTATCAAACTCTGGCTTTCATCAACGGCGTATCGAAGCGGACGAAACGTCGATAGTGTTTGCACTACTGGACGGCTGGCTGTTTCGTATCGCTAGCAGACAAAACCTAAACTACATTAATCATACGCCGGCCATTAGGTGGGCCTTGCTTCTAGATGACACGCAGATACACTGTTTATGTAAAGGCCAATACGACGAATATTTCAAGAGCTCCGTCACTCGAGCCATAATTCGAGTACAAGAGGGTATTTGATGTACGCGCGAACGTGCTAAACGCATTTTTAAATTAACAAATGTACGGTTTTTTCCAATCGGGGGCTATGACATGTTTCCTAAACGGTGTTGGATCCATTTTGCAAAGCGTAGCACTACGTAGAAACTAGCATTACTAATCTACTGACACGGAACCCTGGCAACGATATCTCAACTCCAATCGATACAACTGGCAAACAATAGTGTTGAACTTAAACGCGGGGCAGCAATATTGCCCGATTACAATCCGTAGGTAGAGCCAGATCGGAAGGCGCAAAAAGGTATGGCGATTTTAACACCTTATCTAGAGAGAAGAGATTTGTCCAGCACCAAATTGAGAATTAATTTTGCTACGCCGACCTTGAAACTTATTCCTTTTCCAGCTGCATTTCCCACCTAGAATGGCTTAAGTCAAACGTTCAGAGCCTTTTTTAAAAACGAAGAATGAAACTCCAGTATAAATATATATATATATATATATATATATATATATAAAGAAAAAGAAAGAATAGGAACTCCTTTGTTCACGTAATAAAGAGTAAAGAAAGACTGAGTACAGGAGGGATGTGCGCAGTTGCCCTGCTGTGAATATCCTTGGCCACGCGCCAGGCGTATACATTATTGATGTGATCCGTTCTTGCAATGCATCTGGGCACATATATCATTTACACAAATGTAAATGCCATAAGAAGTGTGAGCAGTATAATGACCGTTTGGATAACACAATCGATTTGTACAAAACGAAAGATACACCATAGGCTTCTTAAAAATTAAACGGCACATACATCTATATATATATATATATATATATATATATATATATATATATGTGCAATTGTGTAAGGCAAAGATGCATTTGAATAAATACAAATGATCATAAAAATTACACAATTCGGGTAAGTTACGAGAAATGGACCCTAGAGGAACATCAGAGGGAAGTAAAGGGAAGTCGTCATACACATCTCTTAGGACGCGACACGACATAGGCCAATCGATGCTATTGTACAATGGACAGGAGGTTCAAACTGTCGGCGTGTCCAATCTAGGCGTCACGTTTCAACGCTGGAGCTCGGCCAGCGGTATGAGCAAAGGCGCTAAGGCGTTTGAAGTGTCGCGTTTTGTGAGGACGTTGTTGCTTTATCTGCTACCGCCACTGCTTTAATTATTGCTTTTGTTGTTGTTGCCGCTGATGTAATTATTGTTATTGCTGTTTGCTTGCTATGTCCGCAAAATTGCAGCCAGCAGCCAGTGACGCACATTGCATCGCGTATTGCGGGGGCCCAGGGGCGGTTTGTAGAAGCTGTAGAAGGTGACGCAATGCGCACAGTGACCCAATGGCAACAACAACAACAATAGCTACCTCGACAGGAGACCCTCAGAGCCCAACGACATGGCCCTACGACGAAAAGCGGTGGCGGGAAGTCATCAACTTTCTGAGCCTTCAACAGCTACCGCCGGCCGTAGCATAGAGTCCAAATCCAATAGGAGGCCAATAGGTGTACGCAACAGCAACTTGTTGGAGGTAAACCCCGCGCTCAGCTCCTTCAGAAGCACGCAGTACAATAATACTAACAAGCGGAAGAACAACAGCAACAACAACAACAACAACACTACCACCTCATACCTTCCATTCCTACAAGCACACTTTTCTCGATAAATGTGGCCGCCCCAGCGTCCGTTCTTCCGCCGTTCTACAGCCAGATTGTTGTATGACAACAATACACGGGAGCAGAGCTGACAGCTGTGCCATCACAACAACACCGATAACATGGAGCTAGCTGGAGCTGTTGCTGCTGTTTTTCTTCTTCGCCGGATGTCGGATTCGAGTAGTATTAGGCTAATAACTGCGCGGACACTGGCCAGCACAATGACAATCGCACACATACACGACAATGAGTCAATGAGCGTCCCATAAGTCAAATCAGTCCCGCAAAGCGTGTACAGCTCTAGACAGATATTGTCGCCGTATAAGTAATTCGGCGCCTGATTCCGTTGATCAATATTTCGCTTTAGCTGCTAGTTGCTATCTAGTTTTCAATTGCCCCATATATAAACTTTTCATAATATTCACATTTCCGTTTTCGAATAACCCGATATAAAAAGTTCAGCAACAGCAGCAGCAGCAACAATATTAGCAACACAATGAGGCCCGTCGTTAACGTTCCTATGACATAGCAGTGTTTAAGTGAAAAGCTATACATCTAAAAAGAGGTTACGTGTGTATAGTATATAGAATACTGGTAGCTCTGTTTAATTATTGCAGCGGAAGCCGTAGTCTCCATCGTTGTTTGCCGTTTTATCAAGCAGATCAAGAGTAAGCTTACGTCTGTTACTGCTGTAATGAATCCAGTGGCCGAATTGGCCGCAGTAGCAGTACTGACTATCACGAACAAACAAAGGAAATAGGACTAAATTCGAATCTAATCCGACGCATTCTAAACTATAACTTTGCCTCACTGCATGGCCGCAACAACAACCCAAGCCCTAAATGCTTGGAATTAGCTGACTAAGCTAAAAAGCTTGTGGTATAGCAGCGGCCTTTTTATTTAACACACATTTT
The DNA here is from genome assembly GCA_003439945.1 of Dermanyssus gallinae. Lineage (NCBI taxonomy): Eukaryota > Metazoa > Arthropoda > Arachnida > Mesostigmata > Dermanyssidae > Dermanyssus > Dermanyssus gallinae. Next base: position 568,906 of record QVRM01005378.1, on the reverse strand, counting down.
GAATCCCTAACCTTAACTGAATTGGATTTGGAGGAAATAATTTCCAGCTTCGTACATTGCAGCCAGTGCGCAGGAAGTTTTCCACTGTCATTGACAGGCGGAATTTCTGCCCGGCGCTGCTGTGATATTAGAACTCAAGGACATCACGAGCTACCATCCAACCAGTTTTGTACACTACTCAACCAGTCGCTTCATTTTATAGTGGATAGATAACCCTATAGTACCGTTGGTTGAGGTCTAACAAATGCGGTGGCCGCGATCTAAATCTCTATTTGCATGCGTCCTTTTTACGCACATTTGCCTCCCTCCTCGTTGTGTGGGCTTGCTCATTTATCGCTGGGAAACAGCACTGGGGAGGCCTTCGGGAGGCCAGACGGTGGGCTTTCGATAGTCGCACACACAATTAGTGCATTATTTTGTCATTAGAAAGCTAGAACACGAGTCACCGTCAGCTGTTACTCTGAACAATTATTTATTAAACAAGCTAATAGTTATTTAATAAATAAATAAATATACGCAGTGGCTGTAGCCCAGGGTTGGACACAGTGGTTTAGATTTTCACTGGTCTAGCACTTGAAACGGGTAACGGACCACCGATTTGACTATTTGTCTAGGTCATACCACGGGCTCGTTATTTATCGTATCTCGAAATTGCCTCTGCTCATGGTGTGTATGTATTTGCATGCGTTGAAAAGTCGTATTTGCCTTTATTGAGTGTATGTGCTTTTCAACGTGTTACAACAAATTTTTCATCGACGGGGCATCTCTACGAAGTACTTCACTTACAGAAAACGATTGACTACACAGGCTTACGAAGATGAGAGACATACAAAGTGAGCTGACTAGAAATGCTAGACATGTTTTTCGCTTTCAGATTTTAACTACTATGACGACTTATGCGAATAAAAAGCGGACGATAAACATTTTCTGCTGGCAAAGGCTCAACTTCCGATCTCAACCTGGGGCGGGGGCAATGAAAGGGCCGCTTACATGTCTAGACGTTTTGTTCGATTTAGAAAATGCCTTATCATCAATGTGCAGATGATGAACGATTACTCATGTTCTGATTGCTGTCTTGACGTTGGCTGCATTCGTTGTCGTCAACATATTGCTCACGATCAAAAATCTCCAGCTGTTGTTACTCAGCTCGACCCAGACTACCGTCACTTCTCACCCCGTACCCAGTAGGAATTCCCATACTAATACTACGACTTACTACTACTAAGTTTTCGGGCTGACCCTCAAACAAGATTTAACGTCCACGAGACTGTTTTTCGCATTACTTCATAGACGGACCCCCATAAATACAAATGTGCAACGGTGAGACTCGAACCCGCGTCCCTTCTTGACGGAGATTTGGAGAATCTATGTGTCTCATCCGGTCGCGAGGCGCAGACTAATGCACCACGCCATCGACTACTACTACTACTACTATTACTACTAGTAATTCTATTACTGATACTAATAGGGCCATTCTTACTGTTGCTGCGAATTCCACGACTACAACTGTCTAGGCCTAGGCTAAAAATGAGGGAGGGGAAGATGTTGGAGTCCGCTCGGAGGGGGCCCTCGTATGGTCGTCTCACTACATATGTGGTAACGAGTCCTGTACGAGTGACTCAAAATGCCTTGACTGGCCCCGACGTGACGCATGGACGAATGTCTAGATATCTGGCCGAGACAACAGCTAGGGAGCTGTCATCGAATCACCTAGTTTGTCAATTGCCTTACCCTCTAGTCGGGTAAGAGCACCTGAAATTTTATTCTCTTCGTACCGGCGACCCAAACACGCCACAGGTTGCTGCCAAAGGACGGGTATGTAAGTACAGCTTCAGGTACATTGCATTATGCATTCCCGAAGCCTTCCATATAGAATATAATATGTTTGAGGTAGATCGCGTACCATAAATTTGACTGCTCAAAATGGCCCACCGTTAACGTGAATGCGAGATAGCGCGCCAAACAGAACGGAGGGAATGAAGAATAGGGCAAAAAAGTAGTAGAGACATAGAGCATAGAGCAAGAGAAAGGAAAGTAAATATAAGCAGACTTTATGTCACGCTAGCGAGAGAGAAGGTAAATGAGGGCTTTACTGTAGGTCACTTCAAATGACGCGCGAAGTTTCAATGATCACGCGCTACAATTACTACTAACCCCCCACTATACACAGACGAAACCGGCGGATCAAACTCCGTTTTTCACCCGTAAATATTTTTCATTTAGTATTTTTCCGTCTCTGAATTAATTTAATTAGGCACTTACGCAGTTATTAGTTAGGGCATGAAATATGGCCGCTGCCAAATTTGCTACGGGAATGTGATCAGGTCATCTATGTATCTCTTCTTCTTCAGCCACCTGGCCCGCCAACAAAGTCCGCCAGGAAGGATTAACATAAGAAAAGAAGTTGCGTACTAATGGAGCAGACCTCCCTGAATCAACTGGTGAGATCTCTTCTTGCAGATTCTTATATATCTAGAGCCTTACTGTTTCGCAGAATAATAGTAACGAAGCGACACAAGTATAAGGCTATGCTGATAGGGTACAGAAGATATAATTTAGTTTTGGCTTTGTGGAAGGAAATTAGGTGTTTAATGCCGTAATTTAGGCTAAAAGTTCCGCAAAAAAACGAAAAAAAGTGATCTATGCATGCCTCGTTCATGCAAAGGAAAAATGATTTTAGAGGAAATTCCACAAGGTCTGTTCAACAAGCTCAGTGGCTAGCCTCACACTCAGCAAATAAATACACGCTGAGTCAAAAAGAAAGAACTTTTTACACAAGTCACCTTAGCTTTTGAATTTAGGCTATTCTCGATTCCAATTGCTCAATAACTTTTAGCTAGCCACATGAGATCATTCGAGTTCACTAATTTTTAATCTAGCAAAAAAGGCTTTTTTTAAATCAAAGTCATTTTTGGCAAGATGTCGTCAAAAGAGTAGTTTTTCGAGAAACAAAAATCATCAAATGCTAATAACGAAGCAGAAAACTTTACACCGTGTATATAGTAGTAGCATCAATATATAGTGTATGGTATATATAATTAGGTACGGCATTTAAAAGTTAAGAGTTAGAGCAAATGCTGCAAAAATTGATGTTGATAGAGCTGTGTGTGTGTACGAATCCTCCAGAGCTGCCAACTTGAGTTCATCGTGAAGCAAATACTGATATAAACACGCCGCGTTGGTAAGTCTCAGACCTGATAATCTAACTTAACGACGCGCTGCCGCTTGTGTGTGTCTCGGACAATTGAAGTCAAACAAGACGTCGCGTAAATAGCTTGACTATTTAACTATAAAAGCCTATCTATGCTTATTTGCGTCCCTGGGCTTGCGTCTAGCCAACCAGTCAGCGATCGGCAAGCCAGCAATGAGAATGACAAGTTCACCTGCACCAAAACGGCATTCGATGAACTGGCCGAATAAAGGGGGTGAAGCCAGCCCGGAGTGGGCTATGGGGCCGGTGGCAGCCGCCTGTGTTTTGGAATTCCACCGAATGCCTTCCGTCGCATTGCGTTTGGCCTACTCACTCATATCCGCCTGTCGGTTCGTCCGAAGTCGTCTGCTGCGTGCAAACGAATGAACCCGTACGTACTTTCTCTGCAGATAATAAACGATAGAGCACGGTGGGCTCGCTCCTATTGCAGGCAACGGCGACGGACAAGAAGTGACCATGACAAGAGAAGGGCCACCGACAAGAAAAGCGACCGCGACGACGAACACAACGTAGTAGGTGTGACGACACCGCCGACAAGAAGAAGAATCACCCACGACCGTAATACAGAAAGGACACGAGACGGGAAAAGAACAGTAAGGGAGGGAGACCGAGGAAGAGAGATCCTTCCTCCCTCCCTCCCGGCCTCCCCGACATGGCCAACACCCCGCTGCCAAGTGGGGTGCTATCGGGAGCTGCTGTACCGACGTACACTGAGCTGTTGGTTCGCACAGGCCGGAGTGCCATCCATTCTGGCTTCCAGATTAGGGGCGACCCCCGCCGAATGTGTTAAACCTGCTGCTGCTGCGGCCGCTGGTAGAACTGCTGCTGCAGCTGCTGTTGCTGCTAGATGATGATGGTGGTGATGACGATGATGGCAATGCCGCCTTTCGCCTAATTCTTTGTGGTTTCCCTGTCCTGTGGTTGCTGTTGTCACTGTGTGCCTACTGGATAGTGTCTGTTTACAGCGTCACTACCATCACCCCAACCGTCTCCGACCCCCACAACGTTTTACCCAACAGGGAAACAGGGAAGTGTTCGCGGGAGGGACACCCAAGAGCTTGGTGGTATCTTTGGTGATTGTTGTTATCGCAGCTGCTGCTGTCGGCGCCGCCGCTGCCGTTATCGTTGTCGTCGTCGTCGTTGGCTTGATCGCCATGATAGTAGTGGAGGTAGGTGCTGTCCATGATGGTCAAGGCGCCGTCTTGTACGCTTCTCCCGTCTTGTACGCTGGTCCTGCAGTTGCTTCTGCTGCTGCTGCTTTTAGGCTGTCATGGTGCGAACGTGTTTGTGCGTGTGGGGGGGGGGGGGGGGGGGCGTGGGGTATTGTGTGTACATCTAGATGGGTGTTGTGTACGCGGTGTGCGTAACTCGTGTGAGCGGCGAGGAGGTGTCGTTGTCGGCGAGCCAACGGCAGCTAACTGCTATAGCCTGGCCGTAAATCGCACAACTGCACTCAATGTCTGCGTCGTCGTGGTCGTCGTCGTCTTCTTCCTGGCAGGCAGGAATGCAGGCAGTCATAGAGAGATAGAAAGGCTGACTCGAGCCAAGTACCTTGGCGCTCTCCTTAGCCAGTGGCGGGTTCCCCGTTTTTTCCTTGTCGCACGCTGCCTGCTCGTCGTCGCTGTCCCACCATTGCCCGCAGGCTGGCTGGCTGGCCGGCTGGCCGGTAAAGCCCAGCGAAATTTGCCGTCAACCAGAACAGAACTCGCCTGCTAAGCTCTGTAACTGTGTAATGGCGGTGAGAATGGCGTAGCACAATGTCGAGCAGAAAGCTAAAAACAAAGGTGACGACGTAAACGGCCGACAACTACGCAGAAGGAGGGGAATGACACCTTTTCAGAGGTCAAAGAGAATCTCACCCCGTAGACAGGCTAAGTAAAGCAAAACGCGTTCCAGCTCAGGCGCAGTAACATAGCCGGTAGCGTACAACATATCATATCGTACAGTAACTTGTCGGCATTCGTATACACTAATGCATACTCTTATACACCAATGCATACTCGTATACGCTCATGCCTTTGTGTTCGCAGGACTATTTAGCCATTTATTTGCTTTACAGCGGTCTATTTGGCGGACATCGACATAAACAATAAATGGCGACCACTGCAATTTATGGACAACAACAAGAACAACAACAACAATAAATGAGGCGGCTAGAAGGATTGCATCTTCAATACCCTACAATTGTCGTAATAAATTATTATACAAGGAATACTACTTTTACGAGTGTTAGTTATAACTTTGTCATCCGCTCGTACCCTTCGTTAGTAGGAGAATTTCAGAAAATTGATTTCTATGCTGGGACCGGATAAAGCAAATGTCATCGTGCTCGCTGAGCTTATCCTTTGTGTCTTTTCGAAGGACAGTACTGGAAAAGGGAAAAACGGCTGTGTCAGGTTTCATAGGGGCCTATGTACTCCCTAGCGTGTGTCCGCTTGAGAGTAAATAGGGTGCTCTTAAAGTATCTTATGGTCCACGGAGGCACCTCATCTAGCCACCGCCTACGATTTGAAGCAAGCCGTGGCCAGAGAAACTGGCTAATTCAAACAGACCACAGTTAGAAGTTAGTTCAACGCAGCTCCACTCGTTCAGCGAGCCTTACCTTCTGCGGTGTCTTTTCTGCCATATTCCCTAGGAGTGGTACAGCGGGGTAACAATTGAAGCAAGTGTGCTACTAATCTAAATGCATACACAGGTTGGACATAATTGTACAACCTGCTTAAATGACACCAACACCCTTTACAGACCGTCCTATTGCCTTACGGCGCAAAGCTCAAATGGGAAATTATTCTGCTCGTCAAGCGCCTAAATAGCTCGTACCAGAGTAGAACATGACTGGTTTTTCTCACTCTCGCCAAATAGGTAATTCTGCAAAATCACTTTTGTTTCGTGTGCGTTTTTATCTAAACCACAACATCGCACTTTTTTGGTTGACACAAATACCCTTTTACAAAAGCCTGTTCATTCCTTAAGGAAATCCTTTTGCGCGGAAGTTTAGCCCGTAAAAATTCCTTGCTTAGGGATTCTGAGTATACTTCTGTTGTCTAATCGGCCAATTTGTTGGGACACTTACTTCATTGTATGATGTTTTTATTTCTCACAATCACCTTTGTCGGTTCATACAGTTCACTAGACAGTGCATCATGTTACGAAGGCTCGGTGCAGGACATATGGTAAAAGGCATGGCAGTCCTGGGAAATCATGCCGAAACCTTAATCCGGGACCTAGTTGCAGAGGCACCAACGTTGACAAACGTAGATATAAGGACCTCGACAATATAATGTGCCACATGTTTATTGTACAAGGATAGATCAAATAGTGAATTGCGACACGTTACAGGTAGCTAGTGTTGGATAATTAAAGCAAATCATATAGAACAGAGTCAGCGTGGAGCAACGACGACTTGCAGTATGTGGCTGGACTTACAAATAGTTTTCCTTGTAAATAGTTGGTATATATATATATATATATGAACATAAATAGGAAAAAAAATGTATATATGCGACGTACCAAGAAGTGCCTGAAAGAGTTTCGATTTGAAGATGCGTATAACGCGCTCGATAGCCTGGCGTAGCTGCCGATCCTGCGGCCTGGTCAGCTTGGCGTGAAAATCCTCCAGCAGCTCAAGTGCCCGGTGGGCCTCTGAAAATCGACCAAGAACAAGTGTTTGTTGTTAGACAATTAACCATATTATCCAGTGACGTGTCCCATGTCACTATCGCAGCACTAATTAAATATGCTCGGGTATTGGCTAGGACACCTAAAATCAACGTAGTGGTGGCGGACCAGCCACGTAATATATAAGTGACCCCCTGCTTTAAAGTTTGAAAAAAAAAAAAAAATATATATATATATATATATATATATACATATATATAGTTGCGTATATATTTATTTATGTGTGCTTTGCCATAATTATATCCTTTACTTCACCCCGCCGTTATCACTACCGGTGTTCGATTTGTGTTATTCCGTGGCAGTTACAAGTGTAAAGTATGACATGGGGATCACAGATTTGATGCAGAACAAACTCTTACTCTACAGAATCCACTCCGGGTGCAATATTCCCACCACACATCTATTTTTTTATTTTTAGATATGACTCGGCAATTAGTCTTGGGAGATCTTTTAAAGACCTTTAAACATGTGTGCCTACAAGTAAGACTCGCTAAAAAAGTCTATCCGCTTTCTAATAGGACCTAGTCTGTCCGGCTTTCTAATAGGACACAAAGAAAAGTGCCGCTTTGAAACGAAGTGCTTAAGTCGTTTCTCTGTTTCATTTCACACTTCGGCGTCATGAAGCCTTTTGCGTCACGTGAGCCTACCTAAGCTCTTGAGGCAGCTCTGTGAATAGAAACCATTATGGCCTACGGCCGTCTGAGGATTAACTGTCACATCGAAACAGTTAGGATTTGATTTAGTTAGCAGCGTGCTGAGCTGAACTAGAGCCGTCTCAAGCCAACCACCACTAAAGGAATTCTGCTCAACTACGAACGGAAAGAAAAATATCTGCACCACGCGTATTCAAAAGTAATAAGCACTAGTCCTCCACTATTGCCTAAGGCACTACTACGATACTATACTTTTCCTATACCGTGCACACCCCACACTCCTATCATAGTCTGCTATGCTGTACTATGCTCTTCCTTTTCTAGTCTACTATCATATACTATCCTCCTCCTCTCTTAGTCTACTTTCGTGTACTATCCTCCTCCTATCCTAGTCTACTATCGTGTACTATACTCCCCCTATACTAGTCTACTAACGTAGTTACAGAAAGTGATTTACCAGATAAAGATGATAACGTTGCCTGTTTGCTAGCATACACTGAGGAAAAGAAGTCGTTTAAAATGTTAGTTGTTGCTGTTGTTGTTGTTGTTTTTCTTTATCCTCTGAAATCCGCCTGAATGTTGCAGCATTTCAAGGCTCTGATGTTATCCTTTCTCTTCAGGCGCTTTTTGGCGTTCCAAAGGAAAGATACTGCGTCAAGACTGAAATCAAGACTGGCTTCTCCCAGTGTATGAAGCCTTGTGCTAGCTTTTCGAAGTTGGGCTTCAAAGTGTGCAACTGAATCATTTTCCATTCGAGTTTCTGAAGATTATTTATGTGTTCCCAAAGATTGCCACTATTGCACTTCCTTGAATACCGTTTTGGCACATATTTATCGATAAAAATATGCATAATATTAGAAAAACATTTGTAAATTACGTGCACGCAATCACAGGTAGCATAGACTCTTTTCCATGGTGGCCTTCATCCAATTGACTCATTGTCACTTAGCTACATTCGCCATTAGGGTTGGGAATGGTTTTTGGTTGTGTAAGTTCAATGACCAACTGGTGAAGTCCATTCGTAACACATACAATTATCAACGTGGGCTTCATTGAACTGGAGTCGGCAGGCTCTACATTAAACCAATCAATTTTCGAAAGGTCAAAGTCGCCTACTAGAATTGATCGTGTTATATCACACAAACTATCTAATACATCACACACACAGACTGTTTGAAGACGGCTTTTGCGATCGTTTAATGTCTTAGCTCTACAAAGTATATGTAAAAAAATGAATACCTGTCATTCAGAAGCTAGTGTTCTATCACGTGGTTGGTGGAAGTTTTCTGGACCAACTGATAAATGAGAACGTAGGTGGAGGACCAGAACTGGGAATTGTCAGTGGAAGGGCATTATTCGACAAATGCGTTGCTTACTAGAAAAAAAAATTAATTACGTCCAATCATTCTTCCAGTTCTGTACGACAGCTTTTACAAATGCACCTAAATATTCGTCACCAGATGGCTAACGACATCCCTAGCTATTGGCTGAGCATTAGGTCGGTATCCATGGGCTCCAAAATAGATACTATGGAAGTGCGTATCCGTGTTATGGATTTCTGTGTAGCTAAAATTCCTAAAGTATATTGCACCCAGATCAAAGACGTCAACTATAGCCTACTGTTCACTAGACGGCACTCGTTCTGCTATCCCACAACAACCACAAGCACAACAACAACAACAACAATAATTGGAATCGAGCACACAGCCAGAGTTTGTCTATGAACAAAAGTGACTAGAATATTAAGCGCGTCTTCAACTTTGTGTCCAACTCATCTATGCAGCGTCTCTTTCTACCATGTTTCTTATTTATTTGAAACGTCTCATTCAAGCCGTCGTGAAGTTTAACCAACTTGTATGAATTTGTCTTCTGGTGGTTCTAACGTGGCCAATTATATTGTCAACCCACCCTCGAATAGAAGCTTCACCGAAGGAGCTAATTTCGTCTCGCTCGTCTCTGCCGTGCTTTCATAATGCTTCTTCCAAATCTATTTACATTCGAGCAAGCCGGCAAGCAACGCCGACTATGGTGGCGTTTCCTCTTCCTCGTCCGGCATCTCCTGTCGAGTTGTTGCTTCGTATTTGTCCTTCGTTGTTGTTGCAATCTCTGTGTGTCGGCACAGCATTCGCCCTTATCAGAAGCCCCATTACCTCCGAATATCCTTACCGAAGAAGACTGCACCCTTATCATAGCCATTTTTTTTACTAGAGAGAGCCTATGACCGTTATGTGAACTCTTCTTCGAGAAGAAATGCAAACGGTGCAGAATGAGTTAAATAACCGCGAATAATCATGTGTGAGGCAAATAGACCGCTACAAGGGTCATGTTTCTCCTAATAAGGCCGCAATCTTTCTGTCCCGGAGTGTAGAGGCAGGCCTACGTGGCTGAGGGGGGAGGGCGCTGGTGGAACCTGCAGTGTTGACGGAGCTAACTCGTTTAGCCAGCCAGCTTTTCAGTCATTTAGTCGAGGTCATTGAGTTGAGGGTTAGACGGCTGCGATAACCGCGATGATGGCCATCATCGCGGTGAACGGCCACCACGGAAATCCGACAAGCGATGCGCAAGGCAGCGAAGTGCAAATGGGGCTCCTTGCGTTACTAAGACCTCACACGAACCACGGACCCACTTTGTCGACTTTCCTTGAGTGAATGGACGGGGGAGTGTTTAGATTTGGACAGATAGACAGACAGACAGATAGATAGATGAAGAGTGGCGTTTGGACTTTTGTTTGAACTTTGCCCGGTCACCATTTCACTCAGTGGGCAGCGCTGTGGCGTGCGTGCGTTTTGATAACCACAGTGTTATTCAGAGGTGATTTCACGGCGGCCGCGACGTCAAGGCCGGCGCCAACAACGCCAAATGACGCACCTTGTTTGCTTCACAACAAGCGCTGTCGGCGTTCGGACGCGTGCCGGCCTACCTGAAGGCTTGCGAAAGAAGGTTGGCCGACGAATTTGGCACTTTTGCAGTACATTTTGGCTTCTACGTCACAAATTGCCCGCTGGCGGCAAGACAGAACATAGTTATTTAGAAGCATAAGTGCAATACCTATTTCTACTAGACAAAGTAGGTAGAGAACTTAGCGAACACGAGTTTGTCCGATGGGCGCGGCAAGGAGTCATATTGAGGCGATCGTCGCGACAGGATTCGGAAACCGAGGGAAATATAACAAAAATTATTCGAGTTAGCAAAACCTCAATTATAATAGGATATAATGAGGATTAGTTAGAACGCTAGGTAACATTAGGACGAGTAAGAACGTTAGCAAAGGTTCGCTACGGCGAGTACGGCGACCTTAGTAAAGACTCGTAAGGAGGAGCAAGGACGTTACTCGAGTGAGGACGTTGTACTGACGGATGGAGGTCCTTGTCGGTGCGCGATATTTGATCTAACGTTCTGCGCCTTATAGGAGCTACGGTTTCGATGATTTTCGTTAGCTAATTTTGACTCCACTTAGGCTACTACATGTTGACAATGATAGCCCCATTGTGTAATAGAGTGATCCTGTTGAGGAGTAGCTCCAGCGTTGACAAGACAACGAGGCTCATGTTCGGCTGAAGAAGCTGTAGTAGTTGCTTGAATGGAAGTTGCATAGATGCATGAAGGGCCTGGTCGTCTTAAAGTATGAACCTTATGGCCGTCTGTGATCGTAGCCATAACTGCGACAGCAACGACGACAGCGACGGTGGTGGTGACGATGCTAGTAATAATAATCATCATTTTGACACGATCTATGATCATCGTGGTTGACCTTGAATCGACGACGGCGGGGGTAGCAGGGGTGGTGGTGGTGGTGGTGAAAGCGATGGCGGCATCGCATCATGACTGGAGGTGAAACGAGACAAGCTTAGCCCCGCAGTAACGCTCGGCCTGACGGCCTCCGGCCAGGGGACAGAGCCTTCCGCCAGTATGGCACGATGGCCGTGTTTGCTATGCATGCTAATGGCTACACGCAAACCGCTGCCATCGGCAGGTCCGGTGCAGCTCTCCGGCGACTGCCGCTGCTACCGCTGCTGCTGCTGCTGGTGTTGTTGGTGGTGGTAGTGCCGTTGGGCGAACTCGTTCGTTTTTTTGGCCTGGCTGTCCCCTTGACAGCCCCTTAGCCCCCCGAATTCTCCCCTCCACTCGCCCCCCCCCCCCCCCCCCTCCACATCAGCTCCCCCCTCTCAAGGTACAGACTATCTATCTGCCAGTGAGATGCCAACCCCACGCTCAGCCGCCGCTTGCCGCGTGAAGTTGCCGGCAGGTTCTCAGTGCTCTATATGGTTGTGGTAGCCACATCGTCAGTGACGTTGTTCTAGACGCCTTAAAGCGTGGCCACCCACTAACCCATATAGTTCACATACTCGTACACACACCCCGATTGCACGACCGACCTTCACAAACAGGCTGAGAGGTTTCTTACACGAGAGATCCTCCAACCCCCCGCCGTTTCCCCGACACCTGTGTTCTCCTCTCTTGTCCAGCCATAAGCCCGTTACCACCGTCTACCACCACAAACGATACCCATGAACATATTATATACGTACATATAAACATCTACATGTAAGCATACTGTTCTTGCGACTGATACCGATGTTATACTGTGTGCACACAGACATATAGACGCATGTCTAAATACGCACACCAGCACAGCTAGGTGTGCGCGTTCTTCTCGATAGACGAATTGACCAGATATGCAGAAGACACCAGAAAGACACAGCATATGTACACACAACCACGACGACGACGATTCGACGCGTGCCAAACGTGCAAAACGTGCAACCGTCAGAACACAGAGTAACCAACCAAAGCTGTCTAACCACTAACATAGAACAGGACCCTAGTTGAAACAAGGACAGGGAACCTCGTACTGATAGTGTATTTATATTACTTTTAATTGAAATATATGTTACAACATTTTTTTCCGAGATAACCGCTTGCGCTCGATCTACTTCGACGAAAAATCGGTTATTCCACGTTGGATTCCACGATAGTTTTCGTCGCCCGATCGTCGAGGCCAAGCGACGTTGGGCCTGGTAAGAACTGCTATTATTGCAGCGAGTATGACTACTACTACTACTACTACTACGAAATTAATGATCAACTCGTACGCTCTTGATTTGATTTTGAAGCACACCCACAAATGAAGCTCTATTAAAGGTTTTAATTTAGCTATAATTAAAAGAGGTCGCAACAGCTAACTGAGTTTGACAGCGACGCGGGAGGTGGACGCTTCGAGACGATCAATACGCCAACGACCAACCCGCAGCAAGCTTTGGCTTCGTCATATATATATAAATATATATATATATATATATATATAATATATATATATATATATATATATATATATATATATATATACGCACAATGCGCGTATAGACAATGTGCAGCAATATTCTAACAGATTTTAAAGCTGAATGCTGCATTATGTGCCGCGAGCGTGCAGACCGACAGTTTCAGAGCCTCTGCGCCTTCGCCGACGAAGGCTCGAGGCTGCCCTCGAGCTGCAGAAGCTGCTCCGTAAGAGATGGTGTAGCATGAGTGGCGTGACACGAAGCTATCGAGATTTCCGCATACTGCCCGCCTATAAATTTGTTTATGCAGTTTTGTAAATGTGCACATGAACGGTTATATATATATATATATATATATATATATATATATGTGTGTTAGATATGCGCGTCTGTACATACGTGTATGCAGAAGTGTCTATACATGGTTGTGTGTGTATGATTTAATTTACGTTGAGGCAAAATTCAACGACAACCAGAATTGGACGAAACGACTGCCCGCTCTCTACTCTAGTAACATCACTACGGTATATGGAAATGTCGGCGACAATGCATTTTAAAGTGCACAAAGAAAGCAATTTAAAAATTGGCCCAGTTACAGGGGCCGGTGAAGAGCATCAAATGCAGCTCGAAGGTTGCCTACCAGTCATCAAGGCGCAATACTACAATGGCAGCAGCGACAATAAAAAAACAACATAGAATACGATGCGCGCCAAACCTTTCGTCGTGCAAAATCTATAACCTTCCATCTTAAGCCAAACCGTTTCGAAACAGTAATGTCGCCGATATGATAAAGGCAGATGCTGACAGCAATAAGTGCGCTTAGGAGGGAGACCCTGTTGGTTGCTACTAACAATTGCCAGATCAGTACATCAAACTGGCCGGTTAACCGGAGAAGTGGATTGTAAAGCTTGGTAAATTGCTTGGTTTAAATCGCTGTTTAAGCTCGTGTGTTGCAGCATGCTTGCTGTTAAGTAGCTTGCCACCTGTTCCAGCGCCCAGGAAGAAGAACAAATCACGGACGAATATTGCGTCACCCGCAACTTCAAAACAGACACCTCCCTCGTCTGGAGAAATTAGTCTTGGTGTGACAACACTACGGACCTTCTGGTCTGGCATAAAATTCTTCGTAAGACCCTGGCTAGATGAACATCCAGATGTGGTTCGTCTAGTAGAATTACTGGAAGGAGGACACAAAATTGAAAGTCTTCTTCAGTTCCTTGCCAACAAAAACACAGTGTCTAGACCATGTCTAATACACTGGAATTGTGGCTGGAGTCACAAGAAGAATGTTCCAGTTATAAAAGAAATGTGCACGAGTGGCATCAAAGTAATATGTTTAAACGAAGGTAATTTTCCTAAAAATTTCGGAATTTATGGTTTTGTGACGTATGTTGACACAGATTGTCAATCAACCGGTACACCCTCACTGGCTACAATTCTCGTTGACACGAATGTAGAGCAGTGTGAACTGTCGCTCCAATCGGTAGACGGGGCTCGCATGTGCGGGGTATCTGTCAAACTGCAGGACATCACCATGAATATAGTTTCGGTTTACCTCTCACCGAACAAAGCCATCAACGTGACTCAATTAATGGATGCGTTGTGCCAGCATGCGCCACTCATCTTGGCAGGCGACTTCAATGCAAAGCACCCTGCATGGGGCAGTGCAAATGTAACCAAACGCGGAGAAGATCTGTTTAACAACCTTGAAACCAAAAACTACACCATTATGAATGATGGCAGCCCAACGTCTATGCGACAGTACATCTCTGGTTTTGTGGAGTCTCATCTTGATGTCGTCGCAGTGAGCAATGAGTTAACAAACTACTTCTTTATGGGAATTGAAGACACCAGCGCCACCTTCTCAGATCATGCTCGGTGCTACCTGTACTTAAGAGCAGATAATGGCAAGAAGTGGAGATGGACTTGCGTCGCTGACTGGAGGAGATATAAAGAATATGTCAGAGAACGTCTCTCTGCCGGGAACGAAGTTAGTACTGCCATCAGATAATACTACAAGATGGCTACCAAGCGAGTCAGGGTTCCTCCATATCTACCCCCACCGGACATCAAACTTGCTGGCCTACTGCAGGAGGTAAAGCGTCTAAAGAGGAGATTCAAGAAACATGGCTGGCTGTCCGATTACTCGATGTTGGCATCAGTGATGAAAGAGATAAATTTCTACTCTGCTGACTTGCGAAAAAGACTTGAAGAGAAGTTCATCAAACAGCTAGGCGTCAACACAGGGTTGGGAGAGGCATGGAGCTGAATTAAGTCAACGGCCGAAACCCAACTAAAATGTCCGCTGTTTGTAGTCTGTCTAGCTACTGATATCGAAGAAGCAGTTGCCAGAGGGGACCATCTCATGGCCGTGTTCTTCGAAGTCGAAGGAGCTTATAACAATCTCGATCACACTGCCGTTGTCACTAATTTGATAAAAGCAGGATTAAAACCTAGTAGCGCTATCTTCAAATTGATTGTGACATTTCTGAAAGATCGTAGCATGTCAATCCGGTGCAAGGGAACACACACGGAGGTAAAGATTCTGGGTAATGTCGGCCTTCCTCAGGGAGGAGTACTTTCTCCAGTACTGTTTGTCATGACACTAGCTGGGCTGGCTAATGTCATACCGGAGTGCTTTAAGTTGTCTCAATACTCTGACGACGGTGCACTTTGGATTCGCCTCAAGGGTCGCACGATTAATCCAGTCGCAGTGATAGAACTGCAACGGACCTTAAGAACAATCGTATCGTCCTTAGGAGCCATGGGACTCTCCATTGAGCCTTGTTAAACCAAGAGCATGGCATTCAACGTGAAAAGAAGACAGAAGCTTCTGCTGAGATTGGACAATCGACAGATTGAGCAAGTGAGCCAGGTGAGATTTCTGGGAGTGACATTTCAAAATTACTGCAAACGGAATAAAGAACTCGACATAATCAAGGAAAAGGGCGAGCGAGTGGCGAATATGCTGAAAAACGCTTGTGGAACTTCTTGGGGAATCAAACCAGATACGGCGATGAAACTAGCAATCGCACTGTTAGGATTAAAGATTAACTATTCCCTTGTCGCGATGTTTCGATTAACAAAAAAGAACTATAAGGTGATAGACTCTGCTGTTGCTCAGTGTGGTAGAATAGGATTAGGACATCTCTCTATGACATGTACTAGAGCTGTGTTGTCAGAATGCGGTATTATGCCCGCGGAATTAAATAGATAATTCATCCTAGAATGTCACCTTCTGAGACTGTGCCGCAGCAGGCATAGTCTAATCTTAGTATATTTGAGAAAAAAGTTAATACCATAGCTTCCAGGCTACTATGGTACTCAGACTCGTTTCGAAAACCTCTGCTGGTACCGGGGTCTCATGTATTTGACGTATCGACAGTCAAAAACTTGTCGACTCGGCTATCAATAGAAAGTATATCATCGAAAAAGAGCCACCAAGAGAGTAAACTACGAGCTACGGGTGAAGTCCATTTGGGCAACATATCAGTGGATAGCGCACAGATATACTTCACTGACGGATCGGTGGATGGATCTGCGGGAGAAGCAGGTGTATTCCGAATCAACGACAACATGGAGATCGTATCGCAAGCATATCGTCAACTGCAGCAGTTCAACTTCGACCGAGCTGGTAGCAATATCTGAAGCATTGCTGCAGGAAATGAAGGAACCGTCAAAAAGGGTCGTGATCGTCAGTGACTCGCGTGCCGCCATCTCGAGCATCCGGGCTGCAGATCATCTCTAGTGAAATCTATCATCAAGGTTATAGGTTATTTAGGCCAACCTGTGGAGCTACAGTGGGCATCCTCCCATGTAGGCATTTATGGAAACGAGGTGGCTGATGCACTCGCGAAACAAGGTCTGCTTACAAACGAAGGAGAAGTAGCAATATCCCTCGGTAAAACTGTGTTGAAAGCTAGGAAAGAAGCCCTAGATAAGCACTATGAGACTTGGAGGAGGCAGGGAACTACAACTAAAAGGGACGCGGTGAAGATTGCACCACGGCGAAATGGCTTGATTATAATGCCCTGTTCCAGACGAGAAGCGGTTACTATTCACAGGCTAGGTTGCGCTAAAGAGATGACGCGGAGCACCAGGTTCCACATTAAAGTTGCGCAAAGCCCGCTATGTGGTGTATGCTTGGTACACGATGTTATATTGCATGTCCTAGATAAATGTAAAAAATACGATACTGAGCGGAAACTATGGGAGAACGCTGTAGCTGCTGATCAAGTTGATGCAAGCCAACTTGCCATTCGTATGAGAGACCAATATATAGAGGAACTCTTACAATTTGTTAGAAATGCTGAATTAATCGACTAAATGAATGATATAGAGCTGCCCTGAGTAGGGTTGACAGACAGTCAAATGTGACGTGCTTCGGGTTTCTGAGATGAAACCTTCAATTGTAATTACTGTTACAATAAACTCTAATAAAAAAAGCTCGTATGTAATTGAAATAGTACTGCAGACGTTTAATACAAGTCAAGAAAAACTAGATTCTCAGTCACACAGTTCATCCAAAGAGAAAGCATGATACTGTGAGGAAAGCATAATACTGTGCGGGGGCGGCCCGGAGCTAAGTACTAAATTAATCTGTGTAAACCATAAATTCGTAAACGAATGGTTTGCCACTCAAATGTCGATGTCCTTCCCTAGTCAACAGTTGCAAACGATCAAGTATATATGCAAATCATACCAGAGGTCATCTTATTTTGTTGTTGTACACCAGGAGAACTATCTGGACACCAGCAACATTTGCTATTATTTTGCCAGACGTACAAAAACGTTAAACGTACGCTATCCATAGATACGCATATACAAACAAGCATATATATATATATATATTTTTTTTTTTTTTAACGATTATTTTGGTACTAAATATATGGTAATGCGAGCCGTGATGCGGAGCACTCGGTCTCGACATGCACGCCGAAAAAATGTAATTATTTTATATATAAAGTGTGTTGCAAAAATTAGCAACTCATGTTTTTTGTGATAATTTCGGCTTGGTTTATTTGAATGGCTTAAAATTTTAAGCGCATGATGTACATGACGAAACATGAGTATAGTGTTGATTTCATTGCAATCTCAACATCGGTTCATACAAAAAATAAAAAAGTGTGAAAAAACTGTGTTGCAAAATATTAGCAACAATAGCGCCTTACAGCGTATTCGATTCTTAGCAGGGCTGTATGACTCATTTGAAACCGCAAATTTTATTCTAGAAACGGGTTTTTCGTCCCTTCTTCTGAATCAAATCGTAAACTCGGTCTTTCATGGAGTTAATGAGCTGTTGTAAGTACGAAAGTGGAATATTAGTCCATGCTTGCTGGACAGCTTCTTTGAGGTCCGACAAATGATTATATTGTCGACCATTTGCGTAAATCTGCTTTACCAAATGTCCCCAAAGATTTTCAATAGGATTCAGGTCTGGACTTAATGCCGGCCAGTCAAAAAGTGGCACTCCTTGTTCTTGAAAAAAGGCTATAGTGCTAGCCGAGGTATGAAACGTGGCGATGTCTTGTTGAAAAACTGCGTCAGGTCCCCCAATTCTTCTGAAGTGGGCTTCTAACTGGGAACCGACAATGCGCTGGTACATGTCAGAATTGTTTCGGCCCACAATCTCGACTAGATTAGACTTCCCATTATATCCAAACGCGTCCCAATATTTCACAGAGCCACCACCGGCCACACGTTTCGAGAACCATTTAGGTTCCTTCCGTAAGTCGGTCCAATAGTACTGACAGCCGTCAGGGCCATCGAGATTACATTTCTTTTCATCCGAGAAGACGATGTTTTTCCACTCATCCCAAGTTTGGTATCTATGCGAAAATTCACGCCGTGCGACAATGTGCTTCGGTTGCAGTCGCGGCATAAACTTCCTTTTCGCGTATTGCACGTTTTTGTCAGAACTTAACACTC
This sequence comes from Dermanyssus gallinae, assembly GCA_003439945.1. Lineage (NCBI taxonomy): Eukaryota > Metazoa > Arthropoda > Arachnida > Mesostigmata > Dermanyssidae > Dermanyssus > Dermanyssus gallinae. Next base: position 550,157 of record QVRM01005378.1, on the reverse strand, counting down.
GGTACACTATGGATCGGTGCACTGGCCCCACTCCCAAAGTAGTCCTGATCCTGGAAGAAGACATTTGGTCATGAGTAGCCAACTGTATGATCCTTCGCCGATCTCGAATAGTCAAAACTGGCTTACGCCCACTGTTAGATCTGCACCTTTGGTTCACTCCAGGGTGTAAGAACCTGCTGATGGTGCTCTTATGCCGTCCTAATCTGGTTTCTATAGCAGTTACTGTATGACCGAGCTCAGCATATGCCTCAATTCTTGTCTTTTCGTTATCCGAAAGATCCTTTGTACGACCCATGGTTTAAACATAAGATTCGTCGTTAGTTCGGAACAACGACTAAGCTGTAGAATATTTTGCAGCTATATAACGATTGATTTAGCTAGACAATATTCCTGACATTTGATGCCTGGGATCGAATATCAGCTGTAGTATCGACTATCCTTTACAAACAAGATCTGTGTTGTTAGCATGTTATTGTTGCTAATATTTTGCAACACTGTTTTTTCATACTTTTTTATTTTTTGTATGAACCGATTTTGAGATTGCAATGAAATCAACACTATACTTATGTTTCGTCATGTACGTCATGCGCTTAAAATTTCAAGCCATTCAAATAAACCAAGCCGAAATTCTCGCAAAAAAACATGAGTTGCTAATTTTTTGCAACACACTTTATATATAAATACAATTTTTTATTTAACTCATAACGGGGTGTAAACAATTGTGTAAACAATTAATTATATATATATATATATATATATATATCGTCGAGGCAAAGAAGGTAAAAAAAGTGAGGTAACGGAACGTAATCCACATGTGATGGTACTAGTGGGAGCATTATAATTACGCTGCCGACAGCATTGCGTGCGTGGCACAAAAGTGGCAAACTGTTATCATTCTTGTTTTTTGTCGCCAAGAGGACAGATATGTAGATAGATACTCCGGGCCACCGTGCGCGCCGGCCACCAGAGAGATATATGGCGGGAACCCGTAGACACAGGCGTGCTCCAGCGTGCTCAATTCTACAACCGAGCGTGGTTATGCATTTAATGGCTCTCGCCGCCAGCAACGTCAGCTATCTACTACTAGTGGTGTCCTTCTGGAGCTGGCGAGCAGATTTCGAGACATAATTAATCACCACCTAGATAGCGTCTAATTCCTCTATCTGCTCGTAATAGCTGTAGGCGGTTAGCTGCAGGATGAGACCTGCAGAGTGGCGACGCTGCCCACCAAGCACATGCGTGATTGCCGCTGCCGCTGCCGCTTCCGCTTCTACAGTAATACTACAATACTTCAACACAATACAGAGCGTAGCGTAGATAACTTGAGACTCAGTACGTATTCATGTAGCGTCCCTGCACTACTTTCACCGCTGTCAGACCGCCGCAGTGATGACGGCTGAGACCTTGTGAATATGTTGATTGTACACGTTCGTGACAGAAAACCGGAGGTGGGTGCGAATCGGAAGCAAACGATCAGCTAACACTAAGTGACGCACAGGGAAACCAAGCAGAGGGAAGAGCTTTCAGGTGATACGGCTGGTGTATGATTGCTGGCATGCGAATGTCTATCAATCTATCCAGGAGTTGTAGACAGTTTGCTCGGTTTTGCCGCTCGACATCTCGCGGCTGCATCGCGTCTGCAAAGACGCGTTTAGTTATTTATTCATCTATCTATGGGAACGGGTTGTCCGCTACCTTCTCTAGCATTTTGCCGCTAGCAGCGTAAAGCACCCGTAAGGTGCTTTACGTTGCCGGCGGAATGGGTTGTAATGACGGTGATAAGGTTTTCGTTCCTATTTTTCATAACAAAAATCTGCTCGGTAAGGATAACGGGGCCAGATAACAGTCCACGGCGTGGCTACTAGCGCACCACCGATAAGCTAGCCCGAGCGTGAGGTATAAATATATATATATATATATATATCCATAGACACAGCTCTGCGGAAAGATACAATTTTAGACGTTCCGTCGAGTATCAGCCAAGTTGAATCATCGGAATACATTTTCACCCATTTTATGATGAATATCGTTTCGACCCGTCTTCGCGCGTTGTCACAAAACCGTTCACCTTCGTTTATCGGTACTGGTAACGATGAGCAACGAGCGCAGTAGACGTTCAAATACTAGTAGTTCGATTATGATCGAATACATCGAAAACAAGATGCGAGCCTTGCGTCTGCGCAGAACGTGCCAGGCTAATTGGCGTTATTCAAGCTGCGTTTTGCGCCCGGCTAACGACGGCTTTTATGCCGCTTGTAGTGAGACCCTGCACTGTTCCCGGCAGCGGCTTGTTCTGCTCGGCGGCGAATCGCCTAACACAGGCTATTCTTAACTATTCAAAAATTCCCACCCCTACTACAGCCACCCCCAAACTCAATGAACTTTAGCTTATAGTATTGCCCGCCGTCGTCGTTATTGTCGATATTTTTTGCATTGCTATTTGCTAGCCTAATTACTATGTCTGCTATAGAATCGGAAATACAGATTGTTCGATAAAGTGTCAGCACAGTCAACGGGCTTTCAACGGCTTCCACAGATCTCCGCGTGTACATATTAACGGGGTAGTGCGTATTCTCGAGTACGAAGTAGATTATGATAGACGAGCTCCTAGGCGCAAGTCCAGCCCAGATCAAGACCATCATTATTCATTTTCTGAAGGCGTAGTTTTAAGAAGTGCCCGCACCGGTGGTGCGGCAGACCGTTAGAGATGAAGACATTGAGCTCGTGGATGCATAGAATTCTGTTCCCGTTGTGGCCAAAAAACATCCTTCCTTGAAACCGTCGGTGCCGTGAATGGCTAAACGCGAAAATCACTTCAGTTCATCTCGTTGGCGGTACTGGGGGTGGAGATTATTAGCTTTGCTCACATTAGCTCTTTTGTTATTGAGAGGCAAACGTATAATCATGTGTCTTTGTGAACAAGACTATCACGTTGAGGTGATTCCAGCATGAGCCAATAGCTTTATAAACTTCTTTGGTTGCAGCATTAATAATTCAAGCCGAAATGCGATAGGCTTCATTCAACTCGAATGCGTGCGTGTATTGTGCGACCCACGTTCGTGCATTCATTTGTCCACATTGTATGATTGCAAACTTAAAAACAAAGAAATGCGTGGATCATTGGCGGCGTCACCTCAATTCAACGGGTCAATAGGACCTTTCTGGCCACCGTAGAACCGCACTGACCAGATAGCAAGATAGGGCTTAAGACGACGAAGACACCACAGCAGATGGAGTGGCTAGCAGATATTGGGAGAGTTATAGAAACATTGATTCAAATGCTTTACCGTCGTTCGAAAACGGTGAACAAGGTCAGACCATGTTCCTCGCTGAGTGCCACAGGGTACCACGATTTTTACGATCAAGCTGCTAGTCAAACTTCACTAAGCGACAAGGTGTGCCTTGTTTCCCTCCCTACATGGCTGAACCACAGCAGTTTAGCGGAATGGCCACCTTCGGATACATCAGTTACGACGGACCACAAAATTCAGCCGAGTTCAGACAAATTGAAGGTTCGTGGTGCTAGAGTCTTCACGAATGCCGCAAACAGAAGGTTGGCCTAAATCAGGTACACTGATATTAAACATAATTATTCTAATTTTCCAATCATTCCAATGAATAACTACGAATTCGTTTTTTTGTTCAGTTCTTCATTTTTTGTTAGTTTAGAGTCATGCGACTCTTGTGTTTTGTTTGTTATTTTTAATGTCAATGGAACTCAGCTCTATCTAGTTATGTCGGGCTCGGCTCTCCAAAGCATCGGGAAAGGGTTGCTGTGCACTAATTAAGCAAACGGGCATTTAATTCTCTTTTAAACAGTTTCTTCAAACCTGGCATTCGAGATCAGCAGGTTGAGTACAACCGACAACGATAGAACTTTAAGTTTGTTTGCACTACGAACCGCCCCGTGGGGACTAGTAGTATATATATATATATATATATATATATATATATATTAGTAGAGTACTAATTACATTATTAGGATATTATTTTATTCTAATTATACGATTACAGCTCACAGACACGAAGGCCGTGCATCTGTTAACTGGGTAATCGTGCAGGCGCGTTGATTCCATCCCACACACCCGCATGCGTAGTATGTGGCTACCCTAACCTAAAGTTTCCGGGTTTATCAAAGAATATTCTGCCGTTCCCACCTTCAAGTCCTGCCTTTGCGCTTTCAGAATACGATCTGTTCCGCTCAGTATTATTTACGAGGGTAAAGCTTGAAAACTTTGGAGCGTAATAAGCGCCACCTTACTTTCTTTTCCACAGAAAAACAAACATTTTGGAACAATGGGCTTTTTTTATTATGGTAGCGTTGAACGAATATTATAGAAAAACAGTGGCGCATAAAATGATCTTTATAAATCTTAACTATATATATATATATATATATATATATATATATAATAGCGGGAGTAACTATTACTCTCTTACCGGCCTTGGTCCGCTGGTGCGTGACTGCCACGCGTTGCGGGGACCTTCACTGGCCCCTATGTAAGTTAGTAAGACGGTACAAACTCCCAATAGTAACACTCCCGTGTTTTAACAACTAACCGGGGGGCAAGGCATACGATAGAGATTGGTTGGCAACGAATTTATATTGTCATCCTGTCGTGGCCCATTCGAGGGCTCTTAAGGCTATTGCCAATACGGGGGGACCGTGCTGCACGAGGACCCCCGGGCTGGACGGTTAATGCCCCGGGTGACACCCGGTGGTACCGTCCTTGACTTAATAGGCAAAATGAGTAAGAAGTGGCCACATGAACGCAGACCACCGGTCAAGAGGACCTTCTGGCCCCGTATTTACGGGGAACCCCTGCGCTGGAGTGGGTCAAACTCCCCTTCGAGGGGGCGCGTAATATTCTGGTGTGTAACGCGGAATCGCGAGGTGAACGCGTCTAATCGGTACGGTGGAGTAGTGTGGTACCCCCATTCCGAACCTCGATAGGGGGGAGGGTGAGGGAGCTGCTGGCCTGTCTATTCGGGCTGGCGGGCACTCCCGTCATAGGCTCGCGCGTATTAAATCGCGGGCGGCGGGAGTGTAAGTATTTCTCTCTTTTAGTATATACATTATTAATCAAGCGCAAATGTGTATCACAAACCTTGTTTCCGGTAAGGCATTCTAGCCCGAGTTGTTGATCTAAGCCGAAGGCTGGGCGTCACAGTGCAGTACTTGAGATTGGTTGGGCTCGATTTGGCCTAGCCGTAGAGCTTCGAAATGTGAAACCGACGTTGTTGTTTTCGCCGATGATATTTCGTTTATTTTTCTTCTTACTTCTCTGCTTGAAGCTGTTGTTGTTGTTGGCGCTGTTGTTGTTACGATGGTGATCAACGCCAACAGTTTTTGTTGTGTAGCCAACTTCGAGAGCGCGCAACTCAACTTTTTGGGGTTGCAGCCTGTGGGGTGTCATGAAGCGAGATCGAGGGGCCGAGCTCGCTCCCTCGCGCGTTCGCACAGCTCAAGACTTCACCGATGAGGTCGCTAATTCGTTTGGCCTGCGTACGACGTGCAGTGGATGATGTGTGCGTGCCCTTTGTTGTTTTTGTTGTTGTTGTTGTTGTTATTGTTGTTGTGATTGTGGTAATGGTGGCGGCGCTAGCAACTAATGTCAGCTGACGCGACGTCGACGATGACGCCAACGGGAGCGTCAGCAGAATCTGCCGTTGTTGTCCCTGTTGTTGCTGCCTTTGTTGCTGCTGTTGTTGTTGTTGTTGTTGTTGCCTTTGTAGTTGTTGTTGCTGTTGTTGTTGACGTTATTGACGTGATGCTGGTGGCTGTCGTCGCCGTCGTCGTGGTCTCGTGCAGAGCGGATCGCCGTACTGCAAGACAGCAAGTAACACACAGGTAAGTGCACATTTAGAAATAATGAACACACACGGTTTGACAAACAACAAGCATAAATATTGCACAGTCACTGCGTTCTACACCTGTTCTGAACACTCATATATACATACTGAATATTCATATATGTGTATATATATATATACAACTCTCATTTTTGTAAATGCATATTTTTTCAAATTTCACCGGCCAAATAATATTTGCTGACTATTTTTTTATTAAACAATACGATAACATATACAGCTGCTGCACCTGCTAAACGAGCTCAAAAGTCACATGTCCGTTTGATCAGGTTCAGGGTAGTGCAACCAACGTCTGGGCTACTACAGAGGCTCGCCTATAGAGCCTTGAGGCCATCATAGTTGATGGCCTTCCTGCTGGTTATGCTGAACGGGCATGAAGATCCAATTTCTCTCTCTCTCTCTCTATCTCTCTTTCTCTCTCGCGCGCGCGACTCCGTTAATAGCTCATTCTGTATGCATTACACCTCCACTAAACCTATCGCAGTATACAGTTGTCTGATAGGCGGAGCGTTTATGCCTGCGAGGCTGGTCATTGTGTTGACGCTTCGTCTCTATTTACGCGTCATCTTTGTCTCTCGAACTAGACATGGCCTTTAGCCTGGGGTTAGAGCACGACACTAGTTCCAGGCTACGAGCCATGTGTCTACTTTCCTTCTTCTCTCGGTATCCCCATAATCATTCTTTGTCACCATACAAGCGTAGACTTTTCTCCTCTCCCCTGTATTCCTTCCTTCTCGTGTAAGTGGTAATCGGGTACAAACCGTGCACCACCCTCCCCTCCATGGCACGTGCGGCGGCGCCATATATATATATATATATAAAGGCGAGCACTGCCGAGTGTGCAAACGTAATGTAATTGAATTATAAATCATCACAATATGTTCTATATATATATATATATATATATATATATATATATATATATAAATTGTCTAGTTGTTTCGATCTGACAGAATTGAAGGCACTATTCTCCAACAGCTTCGTCTGTCGTGCATCTTGTCTGCTTACTTATATTTGTTTCTGCCTCCCCCCGCCCCCCGTTCCTGCCCCTCTATTTTCAGCTAAGCGCTGCCTTAAACGTCTAGACTTCTCTAACAGTCAACTTTGTTGTCAACTTCGCCACCCGCACCAGTGCCGCACTGCTACGGACCAGTTAACCAACACCATGCACAATACACATCAAGAGCACCAACAGCAGTAACAACAACGTCTTCATATTCATAAACACTATCATCATCATCGTCGTCGCCGTCTCATCATCCACATCATTATCATCATCATCGTCATCATCATCAGAAACCTAAACAGCACTGATGATATGCGTTAGGTAACACCGGTGTTGCTGCCGCTGCAGCTGCTGCTGCTTCAGTTGTGATAACGGTATGAACGCAGTGGATCAAGTGGCCTGGCTGCCGCTTGATGAAGAATGCCCATCGAGTAGATCGTTTTCCCATCTGTCTGTCTGTCTGTCCGTTATTAGCTCAAGTAGTCCAACGTTACCGTTCACTTAATGGACGTCCATCAAGGGTCGTCCGAATCTCTGTCAGTCAGATGTCAATCGATCAAGTAATCGATCTGTCTGTTATTGCAATCGCTTAGGTGGCGAGCACCACTTGCCGGTCAGTGGACAACAGATCTTCATCTGCGTATCTACTACAGACAGACAACAGGTAGACAAATTGACCTTACAGCTATATATATATATATATATATATATATATATATATATATATATATATATATATATATATGTTCATATATATATATATCTATATATATACATACGTGAAGTAAGGAAAACCCGAGTCTTCTCCCTTACGGTACGATTACAGCTTTGCGGGAAGAACCCCACGATTGTGCCAACAAGGTTAAATGCAGCAACGGCTAAAGCTTTTTACACGCGCCATCGTCCGTCGACTGGAGAAAGCGTTTAGTAATATATATATATATATATGGAGAGACAGCAGCCGACATTCAATGAAACGGGTGGAATAGCGGTACAAGTCGACGAGCGGAAGGGAAAAACGTAGAATAGACAGACGCCTACGACGTTACAACCGAGGAGCGTCGCGGGAAAGCACCCGAAAACGAGAAGCAAGGAAAACAAGAACACACAAAAAAGTGCTGCGAAAGTGGTAGAAGAAGAAGAAGAAAAGAAGAAAAAAAACAAGAAGGCCGATGAATGAATCACTCAGTTCAGCCACGCCTGCGGTCGAAGCCGGTTGTATCTTGGGTTTGTTGGCGCCGATGCGTTTGTGTGGCTGTTGTTGTGTGAATGCACCGTTGTTGCGTCGTTCCTACATGGCGAACGAGAAAACCTTCGAGAAACGATTGAGGAGATATGGCCGCCACTCCCGCGAATACTCAGGTGACGCCGCAGTCAACTTTGAAAAACTACTACCAAACCACCATCGGTATTTGGGCCGCCGCCACCACCGTGGCCGACTGGGGCCAGGGGGAGACGTCGAGTCCGACTTTTGACGACCACAGCTAGCGCGTCAATACTACTGATCGCTTGGAGCTTGGAACACGGCTCTTCTACGGGCCATGGATAACCTTAGGCTGAGTAATAATAAGCGGGCAGCAATGCGAAAAAAAAAAACCAAAGGACGACAAAGACATGATGAATAAAGACGTGCGGATGCGCCGTAAAGCCGCAGAGGAGCAGTTCGAAAAAGATTTTAAAAAAAAGTAGCAGGCCTCACCTTGGCAAGCCAGAAATTCGCTCTCCGCCGCTGACGACAGAAATAAGCGCGGCGCTGTCGCTCGTCACGCAATCGTCGTGTTGCTGAAGTGCACGTGCAAATGACAGCGAAGTGTCACTTCGACAAGTTCGGCGCAGAGGAAGCAGTAGTAGAAGAATGCTAACTGCTAGCGGGCGCGGCGACACCACCGAGATCAGAAGAGATTTGTTGTTGCGGGACGAACTCCAATCTCAGGCGGTAGTGCTGGGAGAACAACGCATCGAAAGAGACTTTCATGAGAGACAAAAAGCTAGCGGGCCTGGAGGTAAACGCTACGATGCAGATTTGGAAGACTACGCGGGAATACGGAGAGTCCTTCAAGAGTGAATTGCATGCACGGGGTAAGCAGTGCCGCACGCAGACCGGGAGCGTCAAGGTGTTCAGCGAAGTGTGCCACAAAACAGCACGTTTTGATCAGAAGCACTAAAAAGGGTATCGCGCGGTAGACCTGGAGTGGAGTCGGAGAATAGCAGATATTCAGCGATATCGCTGTGGATGGAATAGAAAACCCGTACGAAGATGTGATGCTCTCGAAGGGTCGTAAACGATAAACCTCCGGCCCCCGAGGAGGCTACCAAGAGATTGTTGGGAATAATAGTAGCAAAATAGGGGCGGTCGAGTGAGCATTTATGTAGACCTGCGCCAAATTAAAGAGGCCATAATACCAAACCTACATCCAATTCTGTACATTGACGACTTGTTAACGGAGCTAAAGGAAATCAGCAAAGTTTGCAAGCTTATCGCTTGCTCAACCTACCACTATCAGGTAGATCTGGCACTGGGCCAATATATTTAAAACATTGGGGGGGGAGTTTCTGTATGCCTGTGTGTGCGTGGGTTTTGACTTAGCCTTAGTTCCCGCGACTTGGCAGAAAATGATAAAAAGCATTTTAGAAAGCGCAAATAGGGGGCAAGTATAGTTAGAAGTCGTATTTCATTTGCGGACTCACAGGAAACACACGACTTGTGCCTGCAGAGAGTTCTGGAGGAAACCAAGAAAGCAAGATTGACCCTTCGCCAGAAACCTGTTCTTGCAACAAGACAAATATATTTCATGAGACACGATACGAGTGGTGGAGGGTTAAGTTAGAAAGAACGACTTGCGCGCCACCAAAGAAATGACCGAACTCACGAGTACTATTCAGGTCAGGCCAGATCAGTACTAGGTTCAATAAGTTTCAAATTGCAATACATTTATCGGTTTTCAAGAACGGTGAAGCCCTTGAGAAGATAGTTGTCAATAAGAAGCAGAATTTTAATGAAAACTTAATAGAGGTAAGCAGAAACTCGCGTTCCAGAAACAGAAAGAGGGTCGTGCACAGATAAAACGATTCCGCACAAAAGCTACCCCAGCAAATAAGTTGCAGTGACCACGGTGCATCCAACTATGGACTCGGAGCCAATCGTATTTGAATATTCGACAAGGTAGAGAAACTGATTGCTCATACGTCGGGCTCTAGTAGTAAATATTTAAATTGAAGACATACCACCAGAATAGCTCTACTGGGAGCTAAAAGAACGGGTTGAGTCTCATAGCCAAGTGGCTAGGGATGTTGATGTCGCATTTGAAGCCGAGTACAGAGTAGGAGCACAAAATATTGTGACATGGGACAGGATAACAGGGGTAAACCTAAATCGGGCTAAAATAGCTAAAAACCCGAGCAGAGGCAGGTGGTCAAATTATGTCACAGATAACCTTTGCCTGCGGATTCTGAGCAGAACGTCTGCTACGCGGAGTAGCGGAAGCTAAGAAAACCGTTCTGTTGTATTGCGAAGGTGCTTGGAAATTGCTCAATGTGGCCCCACTCAGATCCGCAAATGGACTCAAGAACCGTCGGAGACCGGCACGGTCCATAAATATGTACCGACCGGACCTGTCCATGGTCGGCCATTGCAAGAAGATAAGGTCTGGTGTAAGAAGCTTAAGGCAACACTTGGTGAAGATCATGCTATCACAAATTTAGACCAAAACGCTTACAATCATCATCACGGATGTGTTCGCATGGCTTATGAGACAAGCATAACTGGAATCATAGACCGCGATGCTGAATGGTCCACGCAAAGGGCTTTATGTGCACGGTACCCCACACAATACACAAACTTCATTACACGTATATCCTTTGTTTTCTATTTCCACCGAGAATTTCGGGTTTGGTCCGACATAGTCGTATGCGCATGAGGTTCACTACATAGAAAGATGTGCGCGTGGATATAACAGTCGCGACTATTTCTCCACTGCAGTGGTAACATGTTACAGCTGAAGTCCATTCCTAATAGTGTAAACGTAACCATACACCAAATACAGGAAGGACAGTCATAAGCAGCTGATGTGATTATGTTAGGGTCGTATCTATACCAGCACCTAATAAGCCGATAAGCCGTCGCGCGTCGATAAGAGCCCAGAAAACATTTGCTATTCTGGTACCCTTCCGATGACCTCTCCTACGGACGGTAAACTGTTAGATAAATCTACGGATTGGCTGACTCCTAGCAAACAGTCAACAGTTCATTTACAGTTCTGTTCCTTCAGCTGGCCGACGCGTTACGAGCGAACTCCAAACTCAGCGTGGCCGCACATTGTAGCCGCATTTCGCCACGATAGTGTTGTTTTGCAATAGCTCCCAATAAGTAGGTGCCATTAGAATGAAGGAAGTTTCCGAAATAAGACGCCAGTGGAGGCGAGGCGAGTGCGTCTCACGAGTATCTAATCAATTACTTGCAGCTCTTTGGCTGCGGGGAGATAGTCCGCGTTACGCCTGTATGGGGGACGATCACCCCGCAGAACGATGCTCAGCTTCTCTACTATTCACATCGTTTGTGGAGTAAGAGACAGAAACGATGAGGCAATAAATTCAACACTACAAGGTCGGCATTAGCAATAACATAGACATAGTTTCACTACCCGCATGGACAACAACAATCAGTAGCAACAACAGCAACAACAACAACAACAACAACAAGCAATAGACGCAACGGTAGCGGCACCAGAAGTAGTATCTGTACCTTCTACCATGTATCATTGTGTATGCTATTCGCCCATCTCGTATATGTGCTGTACAAACCGACTGAGAAACATCCAGATAGGTCATATCCAATAGATAAGTACGGCAGCACAAATGTGCCTTCCACAAGCATCTCTCTTCTCTGCGTCCTGTATCCGGCTTATTCCACCAACCCGATATATAGATCGTGTTGTCTATTCAATGAGAGGGGGGGGGGGGTGTCTGATGGGTCAGATGAATAAAAGGTGGGTAGGATTTTGTCCCTATTCTAAGGCATGGGCGACAAGCACAAGCAAAGGATACACATCAACTCCACGCAACTCCACAGAGCGGCACACGCATTCGACTACGGGCGCCGCTGTACACTCTGCTCGACGGCGTTTTTCTTAGGGGGAGGCGGGGGTGCGTTGTTTTTTTCCTACCCCTCTATTTTTACGTGCCCGTGTGTGTGGGTGCGTGTTCGGCTGTGGTGGCGGTAACTGCGGCGGCTGGTTCCGTGCGACGAAAAACGTGCACTATGTGCCGAACGGCTGGCTTGGATGGTAGCGTAAAGGTCGATGGCGTCGGCTTCGGCTTCGGTTCCGTTGACGTCGGCTAAAACAGCAACAGCAATGACAACAACAGCAACAACAATGGCAAGAGCAGCCGCAACAATAACACTGACAAACACAGCACCAGCAGCAGCAGCAGCAACAACACCAACAACAACAACAATGGCGAGAGCAGCAACAACAACAATGGCAGAAGCAATAATAGCAACAGTGTCAGAAGCAGCAGCAGCAGAAATTATGGCGGCCGACCGGCATACGGTCACTGTCCGAGCACGATTAATTCACTCATTTGTGCACTGCACGCAAACGATGATGACGACGACTACGATATGACACATATCCTCAATTTGTTTGTCTCTCCGCTGCGCTCCTTTTGTACTACTACTACTGCTATCACAATACAAACAACAACCACAGCAACAATAATAACAACAGCAACAACAACAACAACAACAGCAACAACCTCAACAACAACAACAACAACAACAGCAGCAACAACCTCGACTACGACCACTCTACTTGCACGGCCTACGATCTGACAGCACGACCTATGATCGAGCGAGGCATAAAGTATCGACATAAAGCATGGTGGTGTAGGTCTGCGAAGACAGGAGCGCGGAAAAGGTGGATGAGGACGACAAGGAGGCATGGCGAGAGGATGAGGAGAAGAAGGCAAGAAGTCGACGAACCAAACCGAGCTATTGTTGCTGTCGTCTGGGAGGAACACCGTCGAACGTACGCGTCACTGAATTCAGCCGATTTCAGCTGCAACCAGCATGCAGCAGCAGCCGCATCTATCTTCGGCAACAGAGAATTAGGCATTGTGAGCTGGCAGAGGCAGGAAGAGAGCGGGAAAAAGAGATAGGGAGAGCCACAAACGAGAGAAATAGAAAGTTATAGAGGGAGACAATGATCAATAAGATCAATAAGTGAACGGCACAGACAGACATTACTATTGGTTGTATGACGATGATGATGATGATTATAATTATTATTATTATTATTATTAGTTGTAGGTTAGAAGTTGACAGAACAAATGCCACCGGTATGCATCTCACAATGCTGCATAGGCCGGCATGCCTGGTTGGCGACTGAATGACGACTGCCGAATTCAAACTGAGGCCTGGGTAACAACTGACTCGTATCGAGTAGGCTCCACCGTAAAGCCGGTCCCCTACGACATCGAAGCCGTCACCACCGATTGCAGCATATACGGACAGCGCTGAACACCCCGCCGGCCGTTGCTGCTACTGATGCTGATGTTGTTGCTTCTGTTGTTGTTATTATTGTTGTTGCTGCTTCTGCTTGTTGTTGTTGTTGCTTCTGCTATTGTTATTGTGGTTGTTTCTGTTGTTGATCTTGCTGCTGATTGCTGTTGTTGCTTCCATTGTTGTTGTTGTTGTTGTTAATGTTTTTGTTGTTGTTGTTGTTGTTGTTGCGACTACTGTTGCCGCATCTAGATAGCTGGCTGTGCATGGACTGCTATTGGTGCGAGCCTAGCAGTAACAAATGGACAACGGGAAGGACGAAAATAATGACAATTCAGTCATGCTGATGATATTGATGATGACGATCATTGTAATAGTAACGAAATAGTAACGACGACGATGCTTATAATGAGAATGATGATAACGAAGCGCTTAGGGCGTCTATGGACGGCTACTTCCATACGAGGAGGCAGCAGCAGAAGAAGGAGGCGGCAGCGGCGGAGGAGAGTCCATCACGCATCGTCGACGCAACCGCTCGGCAACTTTTCGCTGACGAGGCTGTCATCCATCCTTTCTACTGTCTGCTGCCAGTTAGTTAGCTACATGAACTGTTGGCACGGCTATGTGGCTATAGTAGACCACTCGGTTGTCTTCGATGTCTATGATACTACTACTTACTACTACTACTACTTCTACGTTGTAGAGTACTGCTTCGAGCACAATTATTGTCGATTGTGTTCGACTGCTTTTGTATATGTCGCATCGTTGCCCTCGTGAGCGTGTTGTTGTTGCTGTTGTTGTTGTTGCTGTTGCGGTTTGCATATGTCAGTCTTCAGATATAGCTTCAGATATTGTTGAGATCGATTTGCTTGTGTTGTGCGTGTCGTAGATGCGCAAGTCTTTGTTGTTATTGTTGTTGTTGTTGTTGTTGTCAACAAGTCGTCTTGGTAGACGTTTGCTGAATTAACCCCCTTGTTTTCGTTGCGAAAAAATAAGAAAAAGACGACGACGACAACGACTACGACGAGGAGAGAAAAGATAGAAGGATGAGAGGGAAAATAATGAGAGGAGCGGGAAGATAGAAGGATGAGAGGGAAAATAATGAGAGGAGAGGGAAGATAGAAGGATGAGTGGGAAAATAAAGAGAGAAGAGGAAAAGTAGAAGGATGAGAGGGAAACTAATGAGAGGAGAGGGAAGATAGAAGGATGAGAGGGAAAACAATGAGAGGAGAGGGAAGATAGAAGGATGAGTGGGAAAATAAAGAGAGGAGAGGGAAGCTAGAAGGATGAGAGGGAAAATAAAGAAAGGAGAGGGAAGATAGAAGGATGAGAGGGAAAATAAAGAGAGAAGAGGAAAAGTAGAAGGATGAGTGGGAAAATAAAGAGAGGAGAGGGAGGCTAGAAGGATGAGAGGGAAAATAAAGAAAGGAGAGGGAAGATAGAAGGATGAGAGAGAATAATAAGGGAGAAGAGGAAAGGTAGAAGGATGAGAGGAAAAATAAAGAGAGGAGAGGGAAGATAGAAGGATGAGTGGGAAAATAAAGAGAGGAGAGGGAAGGTAGAAGGATGTGTGGAAAAATAAAGAGAGGAGAGGGAAGATAGAAGGATAAGTGGGAAAATAAAGAGAGGAGAGGGAAGGTAGAAGGATGTGTGGAAAAATAAAGAGAGGAGAGGAAAGCTAGAAAGATGAGTGGGAAAATAAAGAGAGGAGAAGGAAGGTAGAAGACTGAGTGGGAAAATAAAGAGAGGAGAGGGAAGATAGAAGGAGTAGAAGAAAGATAGAAGAAGGGCAAAGAAGATAGAAGGCAAAAACGGAAGGCATAGACGGACGGGAGGGAAGATGGGGAAGAGGAGCAGGCGTGGGCGGACGGGGCAGCGACGAGACGTGGCTGGAACGAGAAGTGGTGGTCGTATTCGACATCGTGTAGCAGCAGTGCAGCACAGCAGTGCGGCTACTCTACCAGCAGTAGTAGTAAGTAGCAGTCGTAGTGGCAGTCGCAGTCGTAGTGGCAGTCGTAGTCGTAGCCGTAATCGTAGTAGAAGTGCTGTTCTGTTGTATCCGTAGTAGTCGCTGCTGGGTAGGTAATGACTTGCCGGACGAACTTTGACGGAATGAGGGAAACCGGTGCCGACGATGAGGTGGATAGGCAGATTGAAAAACAGAACGAGCGAAAGAGAAAGAGAGGGGAGGGCGGGAGATATATATATATATATATATATATAGAGAGAGAGATAGAGAGAGAAAGTGAGAGGGGGCAGAGAGACAAGCTCGAGTCGGAAAGAGTTGGGTCCTCGGCTGACTTCGAGTGGTTGCCTCGTGGGGAAACGTGGCCAAACGAGCGACGACGGCGGACAAATCGACAAACCGGCGCCCAACCCTCCGATTGATACTCAGACAGACAGATCAATCGAGAGACAGACGAACGAACCAACCAACGAACGAACGAACGAACGCAGTCAGTCTCGAGACGCTCGCAGTCAACAACGCCCGAAGATGATATGACAAGCTGCAGTCACGAGCGACGTCGGTTATCGTCATCGGCGTCATCGTCGTCGTCGTCATCCATCCATCCAGCCAGCGAGCCAGTCAACCTCAATAACGGTCGTACACCTCTGACACTGAATTAGTCGAACAGGGATTACTGATTTTATTTATTGTAGTCGTCGTCGCAGTAGCAGATGTAGTCGTAGTAGTAGTAGTAGTAGTAGTAGTAGTAATAAAAATAACCAAACGTGAAAGAAGTGCTAACAGAAATCGTAGTTAGCAGTGCAGAAGTAGCAGCATCAGCAACAGCAGCAGCAGAAACAGTAGTACTATTAGTGGTCATACTAGCCGTACAGCAAATCCTAATGAACTGCGGTATAATTCAATATCAGCTTCCCAACTTCTGCCTGTCCTCCTCCTGGCAGGCAGGCAGGCAAGCCGGCCGGTCCTCCGGGCGGAGGTTGGGCGGAGGGAGTCGTACGTATGGCGCGATGACCCCACTCCTTTTGCTCAACACAGTATAACGCTGCCTCCTACTGGCCCAGCTTCCTCCCTCTACCCCCCCCCCCATCTATGTGGTGGTGGGGCTAGCTCACCTATCGCAAATAGGGTCAGCAAACTTTCCCCTGCCGTCATAGTCGTCGTCGTTGTTGTTGCTGCTGTTGTTGTTGTTGTCGTCGTCGTCGTCGCAGAGAGTGGTAACCAATCACCCAACTAACTTCCCAACCACCTAATGCCCAGGCAACCGGCGAACCTTGCCTGCAGCCTCCCTTCCAGTTTTCCACACTGCCTCCCACCGCAAAGAGAGAGATAGAGTGAGAGATAACGACGGAGGTTAGTGACTCAGTGAGAAAGGTGAGTCTCAAGATCAAGCACAAGAGACTCAGGAGGTAAACATCAGAAGACTGACATTCTAAGTCGATTATTACAATCTCTTATTATGCTTATGATTATTATTGTTACGATTACTATGACATATATATATATATATATTCTTTGTTAGGCCAAAGGGCAAATAGTCGTTTTTCGTAGTCGATGATGCCACTTAGCCTTAGGATGTAGAAGGATACCGACCGAGGCGGTAGTATAACAATATACCACCATCAAGTGGGTTCCCCTTGAAAGAAGGAAATCCGAAGAGCAAGTGGATGGATACGAGTGACATATATATATATATATATAAATATATATATATATATATATATATATATATATATATATATATATATATATATATATATATATTAAGAGAGAGAGAGGGTCAATTGGTAGCTAACAGGAGAAGGACAGAGATCGTAGGTGATACGAGCGTTCAGGTAGCAGGCCCGAGCAAGCGATCGGACGGGCAAGCGAGCGATCGAACATCGAACAAACAAGACCCGTGTTGGCTGCCGACGAAGAACAGTGTTCGGCTAAGGGAGCCGGCCCGCTCGTGAAGGGAGTGAAAGTCAGAGGGAACAGGCAGAGGTATAGCGATACGCCGAAGGAGGCCCGAGGTCAAAACGACGCCAGCCGGCTGGTTGTTATGGGCGGAAAGCATCGTCGAATAGTTGCTACCGTCATCGCTGCTTCTGCTGCTCGTAGAAGAAGAGAAGGTTGAATGGGCGCACAGGCAGTCTCTGGAAGCAATGGCCAGCCTGTGCAGAATCCAGCTTTACGAAGCTTCCGGCAGTACGGGACCAATAGGAAGGACAACAACGACGACGATGATGGGGTTGGCGAAGGCAACGCTAGCGGAGGTGCACGGTAGACAGCAGCACATTTCCGCGCGTACGCTTCTGTAAAGAAGCTGAAGCCACCACCAGCACGAAGAAGCACACGATGATGATGATGATCATCGTTGTGCTGGTGGTGTTGATGATGATTCCCCCCCCCCCCCGATAATGATGGGTGAGGTTTGGGGGGAGGGGCGGTAAGTGAAGGGGAAACACTACTACACGAACATTCAACGATATATAGATAGACACAGAAAAACAAATAGACCTCCATACCGATCGACCGACAGACATGCACAAACGCAGACACACAACCCATACATACCAACGCTCACATCCACACGGCCATCGGCAGCTATCGCTTTAGATAATAAAACCCGTTTTCCACTTCCTGATCTTCCTCCTGCTACGAGTACCATCGCGCCATTGTCGACATCTCTTGCTTCTGCTGCTGCTTCTGCCGCAGCTCTCTAAAAATGCCCATGCCCTTTCTGCTATGCCTCGCGCTATACCACATCCCTTCCGCAGTATCACTTCAGCCCGATAACGCTTTCTTCCTTCCGCTTAGCGTTGTCGTTGT
This sequence comes from Dermanyssus gallinae, assembly GCA_003439945.1. Lineage (NCBI taxonomy): Eukaryota > Metazoa > Arthropoda > Arachnida > Mesostigmata > Dermanyssidae > Dermanyssus > Dermanyssus gallinae. The sequence goes on along the minus strand of QVRM01005378.1, from coordinate 532,001 downwards.
CGTCGTCGTCGTCGTTTTGCTTGTTCTGTAAAGTGCGCTGGTCTGTTAGCCCATTGGTCGGCCGGTCATTTTTCTGGTTGTCTTTAGCGCCGCGCTCACTTGACCCCGACGCGCAGCGGTCTGCAACAACGGTTGCACTCTATGGTGTGGCCTGGTCAGGAGACAAGCGGATCCCCCGGTCCCGACGAGCACCTACGTTTATATATATATATATATATATATATATATGTTTATCTGTGAGGTAACGGTGGCAACAGGCTTTCTATCCTTCCTTCGCCTCCTCTGTGGCGGCGGCATCATCGACGTCGTGGTCGTTCTCGTTCGGAAGGCGAAAGACGACCCCTTCACACAAAAAAAAGTATCTGCGGAGCAGGTACCTTAGAATCCCTTTATTCCACCTCGGTTTTCGTCTCCTCTAGTCACTTTTATTACCCCGGCAACCCCCGATAACCCGCGGCGCTATCCCAAGGCTTGTCGAGGGGCTTGCCTTCCACTTCCCTACCTCCCTCCCCACGTACTTATGGGGGTAGCAGCTCGGCGATCTTCCCTGTCTCGTCCACAACCGGTCGTTCGCAATTCCGCATATCTGTGCCCTACCGGTGAACCTAGTGAACGGAAGCGGTTCGACGACGAGACCGACGAACATCGCCGCCACCATAACCAGCTGCAGCAGCAGCAGGAAAAATGACGAATAATCTTCACTTCTGGCTTCTCTAAGAAATTATAACTTGAATTAAAGTAATACGAGAAAGGAAGAGTTGAGGAAGTAAGAAAGAAAAGAGAGAAGGGGAAAAAGACCACAGGACAACAGATAGATAGGCCGCTGCTCATTGTGTTCCGTGTTTGTTACGGCTAGCGCAAACGCCGTGCGTGGTGCCGATGCATTATTCGAGAGAAAGAGAGAGAGAGCGTCTCAGGTGGAGGGGAAGCAAGGTTACGGGCGCGAACCCGCACGCACGCGCTTGCTCGTAGGTCGACCTTTTCGACCCTTCACCTGATGATTCGCAAACAACAGTGGTCATCAACGCCATACCAAGGCGTAACTAACGTTATCGATTGACGTCTATCGATGTTGTTTCCCTGTTCTTCACTGTGTGCCCTCGCTCCCCCCCTCTCTCTCTCTCTCTCTCCCTCTCTCGTTTGTTTCCCTTTGTTGCTCTCTCTCTCTATGACACTGGTCTACCTCCCTCTTTCAAACTATGTATCTGCCTATCTCTACCAATACTACTCTACTAAGGCTTTTGCCCCGTGACACTTCTGCAGAGTCGGCGAGCGGTAGGTGGCAAACGACGGGTTCGATCTCAGTTGGGGGTCAGGCCAAAGCGAAGTTTCTGCACCTGGGCGTGTTGAGAGCGATTGACGGGCCTCAGTGTGACAATCAACGACTTGCAACACAACAAATTGGGCAGTTGCGTTAACCTTCACATAAGCATCCCACTTTGTCACTAACAACATATAGCTGCGATAACGCTTCGATCATCATCATCATCATCAAAGATAATTCCTTAGTCTTGAGTGTGAGGCAATAGCTGTGATTAACTGTGATTCTGTTAGCCGATAGCGTAGCATGCTGGGCCCCACTGGGCCTTGAAGGGAGGCCCGTCGGCACAGGAGGGTTTAAGTTCAGTCGCGAAAGCGGTTAGCACATGCGGTCGGGAGTTTCGTTTTTAACCGTGTAGCACGAGCAGATTGGCTAATGGCTAACAACGATGTTTGAACGACACGGTAGAAATGTGTCCTCGTTTATTTTACCCGTCACACAATCGGGCAATTCGGGCTTCGCCGCAGCCCACGTCAGGATGTGGGTCAGAGGTGAGAGCTTGTTCGTTCCAACCGAACGACCGACCGACCGATCGAATCAACAGGCTCGAGACGATGAGGCGACTGTTGTGTTGATAGCAAAACGCGACGACCGAAGTGGAGTGCGGACACGTGTAAATGTCCCGGTCACGCATCGTGGACGTCGGGCTCAGACAGACGCCTGGGTGTAACGGATCGTCGTTGAGATATCTCTATCTCCCACTAATCGAATCATCTGTGGGCCGTGGTACACGTGGACATGTACTGATCTCTCTCTCTATCGCTCTGTCTTTTTCTCATGCACACACATACACACTCTTCCTCACTCTCTCACTCTCTCTCTCTCACTGTTTGCACATGTGTAAATTAGTTACGTGGTGCAGCACATCGAGTTGATGGGCAGCAGTTTAGTAAACTCTTTGTCAAGACCTCGACAATTGATCGATTGACCAACATCCCGAATGCCTAGCTACTCACCATGGTGTCAAATCGCCGAGATCCGGTCCGGCGATGACGGCGTCAGTGATGGTTGTTGTGATGATGATGATGATGATGATGGTGATGACCGAGATGGAGATGAAGATTGAGATGAAGCTGAAGATGACGACGACAACGACGACGAGATCAGCGATGACGACATTCACGCTTAGCACGTCGATGGATTTCGGCGTTCTTCCGACATATCGAGAGTGGCGGGGATGGTGGACGGGAGGGGGGGAGGGGGCGGGAGGTAGCGGGGTGGCTAGCGTTGCAGGAATAACACGCCACACAGGTGGCGCCAAGTGATGACGCCAGTCGGCGGGCAAAGAAGAACGGAGGCGCGATGCTTAGAAAGGTGAGGGCGATATCAACGCCGCGATCAGTGCAAACGCATCATCAGAACGCCGTTGAGCAGCCGATCCGAGAGTATTGCAACTGTTGTTGTTGTTGCTGTTGTTGTTGTTGTTGTTTCTGTTGGTTGTTATCACTGCTCTGCTGTCGCCTTACGCCAAAACTAAAACAAAGTGCCGACAGAACCGCCGCTAGAGCTGAACACCGCAGACCGGTCGACAACGATCGACAACAGGTTGTTCGTAGATCGTGGGCTGCCGCTGCTGCTGTTGCTTGTTGCTCGGCTCCGACATGCCCATGTCCGAGTGTTCGTACTCAATGGCTCGGCGAAGTGCGACGTGTCGCGCTGCGGGCGCTGGCGGCGACGACGCATCGAGTTCGTGCAGTAACAGTAGCAACAGCTGCAGCAGCAGTAGTAGCACTGCTCGTGGCACACTGATGATAAGGTGAATCCATCCCGCTTATTGTTGCCGCATGTCGGTCAGGACAACCCCTGGGCCACGCTTACAACGGCACGCGGAGCGGAGTGGAGCGCAGAATGGCCAGCAATAACGCTAACAATGCTACTACTATTACTACTAATAATAATAATAAAACTAACAATCACGACAACTACTGCAGCAGCAGCAACAACAGCAGTGGTGTCAACAGGAGAGAACTTAGTCGTTGTTGATCGTGGTTGATATGCTTGTTGTTGTTGTTGTTGTTGTTGTTGTTGTTGTTGTCGTTGTCGTCCAAATTGGTCTTCTTACTTATATTTTTCTTCTTCTTTTTCTTCTTCTTATTCCTCCTCTTTCTCTTCCTTGTCTTCTTTGTTTTGATGTTTCTGAGTTTCAACGTGCACCTGAACTAACCAGAGCCGACTAATAAAGCTTTCTCCTCACAATGGCATGTGTGATTCGCTCCTCTCACACATGCGTTTGGCGGCCGTTGACGAACGATACACCAACGTACAATTGGCCACTACTACGACGACCAGTGCAGTTGCACATCATTCACACAACTGCACGCGCGCACACCCCCGCACAACCCCACAACCCCACGGTCGTTTTCACTCACACACAGATCCACGGACACAGTGGCAGCACATACGACGACGAGGCATACATCACCGGCGCCGACGTACGCCGTACAGCGATGCTGCAGCCAGCCATGCACGATCGTGAGAGACGATCGAATGATCGCGAGGAGCTGCCACCACCACCACCACCACCCGGCGGCACGAGGGGTTCGTTCACACCACGACCCCCCACCACGACCACGACCACCCCCGCCGGCACCGCCACCGACGTTGCCCCGGCCGATCAACAATGGCTTAATCAGCAGCAGAACTACGTCGTCGTTGCCGTTATCGTCGTCGTCGTCGTCAATCACTTGATCGTTTGATGTTGTTGTTGTTGATTTTTTGTTGTGTTATCGTTGTTCAGCGTGCTCAGAGTAATGAGATTACAGATCAAACACAAATCGATCGACTACATGCACGACGAGCACAGGCTCGACAGCAACAACGGCGACGACGACGACGACGAAGAAACACGACGCACGCAGCACGCAGCAGCAGCAGCAACAGAACAACAAAACAACGGAGTAAAGCACTGCCACATCACGATAGACGAGCGTGATGACTTCAGAGAGGTGCGTGACGGGCGGAGAAACTGGCCCAGTTGACAATTGACCGCCTTGTAGAGCAGCTCGAGCACCAGGAGCTACTGGCTGAGCAACAGCTGGAACAGCGGGTGCAGCGGGATCGGATCCTGCTGAGGTGGTGGTGGTGGTGGTGGTGGTGGTGCTACTGTGTATGATGACGGCGGCGAACCACTGCAGGACCTCGTTCGACGACCTCGAGCCGTCGACAATTTGACCACTCAGCGAAGACCACTAGCGACAATAACAAACGACGACGACGCTGACACGGGTAGCACATTGATCACCTGCCATTCTTCTCCCCCTGATCCCCTTCTTGTTCGTCCTTCTCTACCACCAATGGCAACGAGCATTGCTTTGATTCACGACACTGCTCGAGAAAGAACAAAAAAACAAGAAAACGACGCAGCAGTGACGACGGCGGTAGCGAATATACTCAGCAATCGCAACAGCAAGAACAGCAACAGAGACGACAAGAACGACAATCACTTCGACAACTCACCCCACAACAGAGAGGAGGAAGAGAAAGAGGACGGCGACGACGGCGACGTCGTCCTCTCATACCCATCACCCCCAACAGCGCCGACAACAACAGCAGCAACAGAGTCCCCGACACCGACAACAGAGCCCCCGACACCGACAACAGAGCCCCCGGCACCACCCCCAACACCAGCACAACCACTACCACGACCAGCAGCCAGAACCAGAGAGAGCGCTGGAACTACCATTGGCAGTTCTGCAATTACGAGCACACGATGCACGATAATGATGACACGATGAGGAACAGAAACGACGTTGTTGAGAACACCGACGTCCGGTGGCCCGGTAGGGGCTCACGACGACCCACAATGACGATGACGACGACGACAACGACGACGACACCGAACACGACGAACGGATGAGTCAGGGGTAGTTCACCATCGCTGTCTCCACGAGCGCTCTACGACTACCCCATCACCGCTGTCGCTGCTGCCGCCTCCGTCGCCGCTTTTGGCCGCTTAAAGAACGACAAAGTCGTAGTAATTGCAATAGAACTGTAGTAGTAGTAGTAGTAGTAGTAGTAGTGGTAGCAGAAGTGCAATATACAATCAAGCTGCGGTAGCAGCTGCAGCAGAAGTAGGAGGAAAACGTCGACACGACGTCGACAAGGCAAAACGACGACGACGGCGACAACGAGAGTTCGAGCGAGAAGCAGCAGAGAGTAGAAGCAGTTGTAGTAGTTAGTAGCAATAGTAGTAGTAGTCGCCAGGTGGGTAGATATATGGAGCGACGACACACAGAGCTGCTCGATTGCTGCTGGCTCGTGCGCCTACCCGTCTGTCTGTCCGTTTGTCCGTCCGACCGACCGACCGACCGTTCGTCTGCTCGAGAGAAAGCGCGGAAAGAGCCCTAGAGGGGGGAGATCGAGAGTCGAGAGCCAAGAGGGAAGAAGGGAGGGAGGCACGGAGGGAAGGAGATCGAGAGCCGCCCGGGGGTGGCGGTGCTGGTGGGCTACAGAGCAAGCGCGACCGAGATGAACGCATTCCGAAACTACCCAACCCACAACCCCTGAAACGAACACATAGGAAAGCGGGCGCCCGACCGGCAAGGCGAGCAGATGGCAGTGAGTCGGTGGCTGGGATAGGTGGTTGTTTGCGTCAGTTTACCTGTCTGCTGCCCGACCAACCGAGCAGACAGGTTTCTCTCAGCCAGCCTTCTGTCAGTCAGTCAAGAGCACAGCACGCCGCACCCGCGGGAGAGCGCTCCCCATACCTTCATCATATGATCTCAGCACAGACTCAAAACTACCTGACCTCTCCCACTCTGACCCCACCCCCCCCTAGGCTACCATCCTATTTGCTTGCTTGCTTCCTTCCTCTTTTCCATTTTCCCCCTTTGCCGGTGCACCCGACCGACCGCCCGCGTGCGCGCCCACCCACCTTTACGAGCAACCCCACGATTGAGACGACGACGACAAAGACGAAGCCGAGGACCAACATCAGCACCCCCACGGGAGTGCACCCCTGTACTCTTTCCCACAGATGTGGAGGCTTCCTTGTTCATACGTATACCGCCGCGGCCGCCTTGCTCTTCTCTTCGCCCTAAACACTTCCCCAAACATGTATATATATATATGTTTTTCTTTATATATATATATATATATATGTTTATGGGACCGTCTTCTCCGGACGGCAATTTATTGAAGTTCAATAACTCTTCATTGAGCTTGAAATTTCCATTATTACATAAATTCAAACAATTAGAACTATTCAGATAATTTTGCAGAAAAGGCTACCTGATATATATATATATATATATATATATATATATATATATACATATATATATATGGAGAAAGTCGCTGAAAAATATTTTCCCTATTTCACACACACACAAAACGAGAAACATGTAAGTCTCAAAACGGTATTTACCACATTAGTAATATTTGTGGCATCCATTCTCCAACAGTTGACTGTTTCCCGCTTCTTAGTTCGGCAAGCCGGAACCAATTCGTTAGAAGGCATCAGCATTTGGATTCAACAGTATTTGTTTAATGTTGTCACAGTTGCATAGAATTTGCGGTGGGTGCCTGTTGACAAGCGCGGGTGACCGATACGCCCTTCTGCAAGAACCGGGGGCGGCGGCAATGCCGAGCTCCGACAGGAGAGAACACGGTTCGCCCTTTCGCACCCATCTCATAAGGAAGACGCGCAATTTTTAAATTGATCCGTCCGAGAGCGCGGTTTTCCCATAATTTTCTTGCTTCATTTGTAATGGTCTAAGCCTCGTATGTCCAACCTAAACGACCAGATATTGTGTGTGCCGCTTTGGGCTGTGTAAGAACAATACAGTTGCTGTAAACCATCATAGTAAATGCATTAAACTTGGATAGAGCTAAACAACGCATGCTTTCCCCCACAAAGTATGCATGAAGGAAAGCTGTCTCGATATAGATGAATGTGTGCGCAAGCATTGCAGGGATCTTAATTTAGACAGATATCATATTGTCTACGAAGCAGAATAGGGAGCATGTTTTCGTTTCATGGATGCATATATCCCTATTACCGGATCGGGACCGCGTTACATGACGAGTCCGTGAGGATCGCGGTCGAGCTTTGTTTAGGGACAGACTTTGTGTACACTCATGCGTGCGTCTGCGGAAACGTCGTCCAGCCAGATGGACGCCACGGGCTGTCCTGTATCGCCAGCGCAGGTAGCCGAGCAAGACATCAAGCTTTGAATGAAACCTTCAGCAGAGCTCTACGAGCTCTAGTGGTCTACCGTACGTCCTGGAACCCGTCGGACTAGACAGGAAGGGCGGGAAGAGACCTGACGGTCTGACTTTAACCCCGTTCGAGCGCGGATGCATGCTGGTTTGGGACACCACAGTTACTGACTCATTTCCCTTTTAATGGTCAGTGCTGGCGTGGCACATGCTTCGGCTCTCGCCGAGGCAGGCAGGGTGAGAAAGAACCAGAACATCGGGCACCCGTACGGGTTTTACCCACTTGCCTTCGAGACCTCTGGCCGGCCGGGTACGTCCACTCGCAGTTTGCTACAGAAGGTCGGGAAGCGGCTAATTCTAGCCAGCGGAGATAAGCGAGCGGGTGGTTTCCTCAGACAACGCCTGTCGCTGAATGTGTATCGGGGCAATGCGGCGTCGGTTCGGGGAACCCTCCAAACATGGCTGGTGCCTACACTGGATCCCCATAATGGTGCACACGTTTACAGGGACCCAAATGTCATGTTCAGACCGTGAATGATTGATTACATTTAATAAATTAATTCGTAATATATATGTATATATATAGAAGAGTACATGACTCGTTTAGGCAACGTATGACGTATAATGATGTACACTTTACTGAACACGTGTAAACATAATGCTACTCACTCTTACGACTAGGCAGTAGGCATTACTGCTCCATATTTGTTTATCAAGCTCATCGCATCCTACATTAGAGATCTTTAAATATATATAGTTGCTTATGGCGAAGTAACTTGAGCAGTTTTTTTGCTTTTTATACAGCTTAGACAAAGGCTGTCATTGGCTAGCGGCACTTGGTCTATTGTTAAAAAACACAAATAGCTTCCTCCGGGCGCAAGTAGGAAGCGACAGTTGTAGCGATAACAAATGCGCGCCTACCTGTATTTCCTCTCGACTCGACAAAGGCAGCACTCAATTTAGCTTTCCTCGAAGTGTATATTATATTCGGTCTAGAGGAGTTTCTGTAGTCTTCTAGCTCACTAGTAGGTTTTGGAATACTTTTGCATTTGAAACCCAACGAGCATATGGACATAGCGTATAAGGCTTTGTCTGTGAGACCATAAAGGCGCAGCGACCCTCTCTAATATTCCTTAAGAACAGACTACGTGGCTTACAGACAGGACCAGTTCTAAGTTAGTAAGTGTAAGTTTCAGAAGACCAGGATTTTACCCAGCCCTGATTATGCAACTATTTTGCAAGAGATTCAAATTGGTTGGAAGAAGCTGCATGAAATGTCGATGCTAGAATTATGGCTCACTTCGTTCCCAGGACACTCTCCCTTACACTTAGGCCTGCCCTAGTCTAATCATTGCCTTGTAAATAGATGATGATCAGTGCCTCATTCATAATTTGAGCGCGATGTCAACTTATCTAATGTGTACTGAGACCTAGATCGAAGAAAGATCTTTGGTCGGTGCAACTTGCTTCAAATTGAGGCAGGCATGGGAACGATGCTGGACAACAACACACTCCGCATCCTTCCCGGCTTGGGGCTGGGGGAGGTAGTTTGCGCACCCCACACATGCAACCTATGCAGAGCACCAGTGAGCGCCACGGGTGAACACGCCTTATCGTGTCGCTATAGCGCTGGGCGCCACTCACGCCAAACGGAAAAACTCTCACCTCCTGGGCTCGTGGTCGCCTCCTCGTATGGGATGTTACAGTGTTATGTACGCTGGCCAAAAGCAACGTTCGAAAAACAAGCCGTGAGGTGGGTGCAGGCACCCGGCTCGCAGAGAACTGAAAGTTGACGAAATACCAAGAACTAGCGTCGCAATTTATAGTTCAGCCGATCGTCATAGAGACCTTTGGACATATCGGACTGGAGTCTATAAAGTTTATTAGAGAACTGGGTTGGAAGGTCATCGCTGCAACTCAGGACCCCCGCGCTAGCGAATACCTGTTGCAGCGCATATCGATCGAGGTTCAGCGCGGCAACGCTGCGGCTTGTGGAAGGGTCTCTTCCGTCAGCCGCAGGACTTCCGGAGATCCCGTAGAAACTGTTTTTATTCCACATAATTGTTTGCTTATGACAATAAATACCTGTATTTTAAAAATATATTAATATTATTATATCTATTAAAAGTATAAAGCATGAAATCGTTTGATTCAAATAAATATTCATCGTATTAGTAGACGAAGAAGAACAAGAAAAAACATTAAAATAATAACAATAATTATTATAATGAGATGAGCAGCTAAATAGCACTTCAATTCAATTCAAATGCACCTTGATTTTGTCAAAGGGGGGGAACTCGCTTTATTCGAGGTAACACTTTTGAACCTCACAATTGTATGCTGATAACACAAATACGAATTAAATAAATGATGACTGTTATTATTAATAATCAAATTCTTACTGAATAGTATGTTTGTTATTTGAATGTGTAAGACCTCTCAGGATTCGAATGACCTGGTCCGAATCCGCATACACTGTTTAGAACAAGTTTGTAGGCAATGCGTTTGACTGCCAACTCCAATGCGGAGGAGCATTCCCGCGCAAGATAGGAGAATGTAGGCCACCTTCCGGAAACTAAGGTGATACGCTTTTACGACTTTTAGAGTTACCAGTGGGGTACACACACATATATATATATATATATATATATATATATATATATGTATTTTATTTGTGGGCCCAGATATCCAAAACGTAGTTACTCCTAACGGATTGCAACTTATTTACGGCCTCCTTTTCGGCTAGCCTTGCATATAGGCAAAGACGCCCTGCGTTCTACACCTATGGCGTGACTCACTATGTAACGCAATATCGGCCAAACGAACTAATAGACGTGGTCTGGGAATATGGTTGAAGGCGAGGATCGTAGATAAAAATGCGTAGACAGATAGGTACAATATATAGCAAAACTACGGGTAGGATAATAGGTACAATATATAGCAAAACTACGGGTGTTGTGATTTGTTTAAGGGCGTGACGGAGTAATTTTATTAGCAGAATTAAATCGAATTCCTTTTGATTTTGTTGAAGGGGAATCTGAATGCCTCGAAGTAAGGGGACTGACCACTCATCCGCCGTCTAAAGCTAATTTATCAGTTAGCTAGTGTGCTGAAAGAACACTGCGTGCGGATTACTAATATAATAATAAGCCTGTTTTTACGGGCAGCGCATGCCCTTGAGTTCACTAAGCTCCCTGCAACAGAGCATACGTAGCACTTTTTCATTTCAGCTGTGCAGTTTCTCGCTATATGTCCAGCGCGGTCTCGGAGCACTTCTTCAGCGCAATCTTTATTGAATCCCCTGGAATATTGTGCAGCATGAAAGATCGATCTATTCGGTCACCCGGCACGTTGGCCAGCCCACACGTAGTCGTCCTCTTTTCAATAGGGCCTCGCTAGTTCTTTTACGCATGACTAGGGCAGAGAGCCTCCATTTGTCCCTCTGCGTGGGATTTTTTGCTGTTACCTCGACCTCGAACCTGGCCTTTGACAGCTTGCTCTAGTTCCTCATTTAGCCCTGCTTTTGGCGAAAGAGAATAAGCTCCATTCGTGCGTCCTATTGTCAGGTTTCGACACTAACGTTCGAAGAGATCTTTAGCTTGCTAGCAAATGTTAAAAAAATTTTCTCATACTTTGAGCCGGACGTCTCCGTTAACCGCCGGCTCGGCCTGAACTTGTATTCCAACTGATTCGGGGAGACCTTGGTTTTCAGTCCTCTAAGGATGTCGACGTAAAAGTCTCCCGTTTGGACAACCACTGTGTTCGTCCAGGCGGTTCTGTATGTGCTTCTGACGCAATTTCTCTTCGTCTCTCCTTTTCTGGCTTTTCTTGAGGCAGAAGCCTATTGGAGCGTCGAGTCCTCTCCAGCTTGGAGAGGATTGGAGTGTCCTCTCCAGCATGCTTCTGCGGTCTTTCGGGCTATCACTACATCCAGGTTTTCAGGGAAGCGGAACACTATCGGGCGTCTCTTCTGGCCCGTTTGAACGGCGTTCTGCTCAGCTCGTTGTAGATGCTAGATAGATCATTTGACGGAAGAGCCTTACGACGTTTTCCTTCCTCAAGTTTTTCGACCACGAGAGTCCTAGTGATATCTGGTAATTCCTCTGCGGCGGGATCTCCGACTTCCGGGACAATTGCCGCCCGGATTCGAAAGACATTTTTAGGTTTTACAGTCTTTACTTAGGTTACCGCGGCGTCGGGCGGACGTAGGAGCTCCAAAGGAGCTCCGAAAGTTTGGCCGACCCTTTGCGTATTACCACCGCCCTCAATTCTCTTTCCGTCAAAACGTTACCGTAAACATTCTTTGTCTTGCTATAGATCCGTATCGGTCAGTCCTCCTTATTCAGTATGATCAGCTCCTCCTCAATCGTAGTCACCTTCATGTGGCGGTACAGTTTTGCTACGCGCTACTCCTCTTTCTCTTTCCTAATCCCCTCGGCGCTAATCCCCATCCTACATCTGTTGCAGAGTTACGGATGTTCAGATGCCTTTGTGACTAGGGTCGCCTCTGAAACATTTGCTGGTTAGAGCTCCGTCTCCAGCTTTAGAGCCTCTTTTAGCCTACTTTTCAGCTTTGTCACTTTGGAACGGCCTTTTTCATGAAGTCTTCTAGCCGCCCTGTGGAGCTTGTCTGATACCACTTTGATGGCAGTTTGGGCTTGGTATGCTTGACAGTCAGAGCTTCTAATTCGGAGGCACTTTCTAGTAGTGCTTCAAGCATGACGTCCAATCTACAAGCTGTTTCCGTCGCATTTCTCAGCCAGCTAACCCTCAGCCATTTAACGTCCACGGGACTGCTTTCGCATTGCTTCGTGGACCCCATCAGGTCAGGTGTTCTCCACCTGTGTCTTACATACATTTATGTTGGTACTGTAGCACTATCATATATATATATATATATATATATATATATAGAGAGAGAGAGAGAGAGTGGTACAGTAGTGTGCTACCTATCTGTACCCCACGCCAGATAGTTTTTATATAATGCAGTGTTGTATTAACACCGTTTAGTTGAGCAGCCGTTAGAATGCGCGGGGGACCGTTTGGGGCCTTCCGACCGCAACGCGGGTGGTTTCATTATGCTTCACCCTTCTTGGACTCGCTTGAACTTCACAGCAGCCTGGCTCAATACTCCTCCGTCGCACGGCCACGCACATACACAAAAATGATCATTGAGTTTCACACATCATTATGGATGACCACTTTCTGGGTTTGCCTTCCTGCATTAACACAAGCAAGCATTTCCCTTGCAATCAGAGAGGCCAGGGCTGCTAAACAATGCATGTTTGTTTTTTTGATTTTATGTTGGCGCTCACCGGGGCTCTCAGAAAAAATGCCCTTTATGCATGCAAAGAAGGGAGTACCTATTCGATTTTTTGGCATAAAGATGAAGCTTACTTCAGCTAACAGAATTATAGTCCGGTTAGCATTGATGATGTCCGTTCGAGCAGAATTGTTGTTCCACGGAGATAACTAACTGGTGCATGAAAAGTCTAGCAGATTTTGCTTGTCGCGTGGGCTATGCAACCAACTTAGGATTGCAGACCAACGTCAAATATCAAAGCGATAAAGTTTCGTGGACCTGATTAGACTACGTCCTATACCCCTTCAGACTACGTCCTATACCTCGGCTATTACCTACAAAACTCGGGAACTTGCCTTACAAATCACACAACTCAGGAGGATTTGAAAGCTTTAGTGACGAGCGGAGAGGCCAAAAAGCCATTCCTACTCTTCCTCTCTCTCGAAATCGCGCTAGAGCTTTTGAAGATTAAGCTGACATCGATGGCATCTACCATACCATACAGCTGAATTGAAAACGTTGAACCGACTGAAGCCGGATTTACTTAAGCGAGACATATAGCTTCACGCATCGGCTAGCACGTCCCTTGGCTGACACGACCCTCTTCATCGAAGATGTGCTAAAGCATTTTGGTTTTCTGGCGACTCTGTTCTACAGAAAATCCATTCATCAATGAGAAATCCGAATGGCGGAAATCGACCCTAACTTTTTCAAGGCAAGACTGATTACTAGCGACGTATGAACGAGTAGGCATGTCGTAGTGCTTTAAGCCGTACACGGGTTTTATCATATCTTGTGCAAGAAGAAATCATATTTGTGCATGAGTCTCATGAACTTTAATATTTTAATGCATGCATTCCTAAAGTTCTTCCGACATGGATGACAATAAATGACGTCTATATATATCAAACGAGTAACGTAAAGGTGAGCTACGGCTTTCCAGCCTACTCGTTGAACATACTTGGCTTTGAATTGCTTGGCACTACGGTTCGCTCTGGTTAAAAAAAGTGCCCTTTAATGGCAAGCCACGAGAACCACATCGAGCGTTGGTAATAATTGCGAATGTTAGCAATAACACAACGTCAGAGTAGATGGTTGTTGCAAAACTGGGTTATATATATATATATATATATATATATATATATATATATATATTTATACATACATATATAACTTCATAACATTTTGGAGTAAACATTTGTCTCCGCGCGAACGTGTGGTCACGGGTTCCCTAACCCAGGGTTAGCCCAGTTCAACAATGTGCCCCGAACAGACGCTGCATTTCCTCGTTGAATGTCGAGCGACAGCCTCTGACGCAAAAATTCGGATGCTCTCGAGGCTCCCGTCGAAAGATTAAGGCTTCTACCTACGCACTGAATCAGCTTGAGCGTAGGGGGCCTATAATTATTTTTTTTTAAGAAGGTCGTTTTTAAATCTAAACTATCCTCCGTCCTCTACGGGCTTGGAACTTAACCTGAGGTATATCTTCAATGCACCGAGGGCCGGACATGTTAAGATATCTAGGGTTTCCCCAACAGTCCTTGTGGCAGCATGGCCGCTCTTAGCGGTATGGTTTAGCATCTATTCTCAATGAGCATCGCTCAAAGAAAATTCGATCAACAACAGCAGGGATCGAACCGGCGACACCCCGGTAGATGACAACCATGACTAGCGCACTAGTCTCCTATACCACGCCGCCAACGTAGGGGGCCTGCAGCCCCTATAGTCTTGAACGCCAACGGACAAAATTCGTGGGGATAATGTGCGCATGACAGACTATGATGGCCAACGCGTCCACCAAATCACCACAACGACATGGGCGGGGTACGACTATGTAAACACCAAACCGTAGCTCTGCGCTTATGCGCGTTGTCTCGTCGTCCTAAAGAGTCCCAATTCGCGGAGACAGGGTAGGGCGTGTAACCAAGCCCTAGCCCCTTGACTACTAACAGCTTGAAGCCTAGCTCTATCAGCAACGGAAGGTGCTCTTTTGATCAGGCTTGCTAGTCGCTTTTCTTGTACGGAGGGTTGTTTAACTGCCCTGGTTAGCCCTATCATTAGGAGGATAATCAAATAACAACGATAATTCGTCGGCCAGCCTTTGAAGTTCAACGTAATGAGCATCCCACCCATCACTGTCCAATAATGCTTAAACCCTGTCCGCTATCTGGGTCAATGACGACACGATTGCGGGTCCTGTCATTATGACCGTGTCCAGCACGCCTAAGCCGCCTAAAGAAACCGGGAGCATAACCTGTTGCCTTGCCACAGCGGTCAGCCAAATATATATATATATTTTTTTACATATATTTACATATATATGATAATATGGCACATGTGTTTGTAAATGTTGTTATGGTATATGTGTAAGATATCATGGCAGTGAGTACAATGCAATCTCCTCTTTAACAAAGCTGGCACTGAGGGATTTTTAATATTAATATAATTACGAGGCTGTAGTGATATCGATCGTACTATTGTATATTTTGCTCAATCTGGTGTGTAAATAAATCATTATATATATATATATATATATATATATATATATATATATATATATATATATATATATATGTAGACGGAACTACATTACTGACTCATTAGCCCCTTCAATGGTCAGTGCTGGCGCGGCTCGGGCTGGTCATGCATCGGCTCTCGCCGAGGCAGGCAAGGTTAGAAAGTACCAGAACATCGGTTACCCGTACGAGTTTCACCCACTTGCCTTCGAGACCCTTGGCGGGCCGGGTCCGTCTACTCGCAGTTTGCTACAGAAGGTCGGGAAGCGGCTAATTCTAGCCAGCGGAGATAAGCGAGCAAGTGATTTCCTCAGACAGCGTCTGTCGCTGGATGTGCAACGGGGCAATGCGGCCTCGGTTCGAGGAACCCTCCAGAAATGGACCCAAATGTCATGGTCCGACCGTGAATGATTTGAAATTGAATAAATATATATGTATATATGTAGACGGAATACATAGATTTATTGCAACGTTCGTACGTTGTAGAAAGAAAAGAAGAATCATTTTCCTAAAAGTCACTTTTTCAGTGATTCGATCAACAGCATTGCACCCGTCAATTACCATAGTCATAACTATGTTCAAATCCAGGTTCCATTGTTGTTCTCACCATCTTCCCTGACCTAACAAAACTGTTTTTATTAGTAAATGTTTTGGGGCTCCAACATTCACGGTCTTAAGAGACTTCCACAGTCTGTCTTGCAGCGAGACCTGTTGCTAGAGTACTCAGTCAAATTCTGAATAAACAGTTCTGCTCTACATTTTCTGCCCACGGCTTAACTATTTCTAGCAAAACAGTTTACAAAGCTGTGCATTTTCGGTCGACGACGTTTGGTATATATACAGACAGAACAAAGCTGCATTTGCGTATTGTTTATGTCTTTAAAATGAATAAAAGTATGCCTCACCAGAGAGCAAATCGTGACAATGAGCATCGTCCCTATAATGTTTTGTTTAAAAATATTTATTTTTTTATAATTACTTCCTCTCTCTCTCTTTCCCATACAATTCATTAGCTGGCGCCTACGTTTGCGGACATATACTGAAGGAGACACACGGATAGGCCATCTGGATTAGCTAGATCAACCTCATAGGTGGCTTAGCTGGAGGACAGAGAGGCATGCGCCGTGTAGCAGCCGTTAAAGTAGACATATGCAGACTTCCGCAGAAACTGCGATTTTAAGCTTGTGAACTGCTTGCATCAACTAGGCTATTCCAACGCAGCATTTAAGCAAACTGTCTGGCTAGTCAGACAGATAGTATCTACCCCAATTTTATACCCCATGCAGTGTGCACACTCAGGCGCATTGCATACGCTTTATGTGATCCACTTTTTAGCGGATAAGTAAGACTAGTTTCAATCACTAATTGTAGTAGCATGATCATCAAACAACAAGGCGTCGCTATGTCGATATTATGCTTTAGAAGTCATAAATATTGAACGTACCTTTTATGCGTATTACCCTCGAACATTTTAAAATCGTATTATTATTATTATCGTCGGTATATGAGAAAACAATTTTCACAAACGCTCGCAACAGGGGACCTGGTTATGAATGGTGCCGGTTTATCACATTGATAAAGGCAGCTTACAACAGCTATACAATTTTAGATTTGATTACGCATTGTGTGTGTGTGTGTAGGCTGTTGGTAATATGCATATATTAACCACCAGTTTCCACTCAAAAGATGCCGAACGCACTACAACCACTGGAAACCGAGTTAATTGTTTCCGCAACTTTTTGTTGGCAGCTGTTTTTGCAAACATACGACGCACGTACGTAATATTTACTCAGTGTCATTAGCTTTGCAACACATTGCACTACAAGAGGGTATATATTGTATGGTAATGCATACCTGCGTTGAAATGCGTAGTGCAGGACCACGGAGCTCCGACATCGATATGAAAACCAGGCTTGATGGTATGTTTATAGCAAGGTAAGAGCCCGATGTAACATGCATGCATAATACGTATGCAGCAAACCGAGTTGCCGAGAATCACAGGTAGTATGCAGGAAAATGATAAATTCGTATTCTGTACATGCAAATTGTCACAGCTAAGCTCCCTTAGCGGTTCGGTCTCGGAAACAGCCTAGATTTCGCGCGAGACGTTCGACGATGACCACATCTCAGGAGGTTTTAGACGATATGAAGTCGTCGGTCACGCCAAACGCCAAACCGTTCACCCTGTGTTTGTAGAGCGGGCATGAGCCCACGAGTTTTGCGAATGCTAGTACGTATGCTGGTAGAAAGCAAACCCGGTTTTCAATAAAGGAACACCGGCCCTTTCTGGAAACCATTGGCCATCCCTAGGGCGATGACCTCATCTCGCTCCTATTCTCAGTCTTACTCAGTGGTCTACCAGGCTGTATCAATGACCCGGTACTTCTGTATTCACATAACTCTTTATGCCGATGATCTCGTGCTAGATAGTAGTGTTTATGGATCTTATCAAGGATCTCTGAGGATATTGAAGATATACAGCAAGTGTAATAGTGTAACGATTAGCGTATCGAAGACAAAAACTCTAAAGTTCTAATCCTAGAAGGCCTTACAAAGAAATTACAGGCTTAATTGGATAATGCTCTTGTAGAATTACTCTCGGCATTTACTTATCAGGGTGTTAAGCTAGCGCCACGCGGTGCATCGTTAGCGGCCCAAATATCTCAGCGGGTTCATAGCATAGTCGCCATAACCTAAATTTCCGCGCTACAAAAGCTCTTTTGGTAAAGAGAGCCTCAATACTGTTCAACCTGAAAATTGCCTCGGTGGCATAATATGCAATCACACTAATTTGGGAATACTTATCCGCTCAGCAGTTTAACGCTCTCGACACCGCGAAGGCAACGTCCCTTAAGAGTTTTGAGCCTCTCTAGAAACGCACAGAAAAGTGTTTCTCTAGAAAAAAAACAGAGAAAGTCAGAGAAAAACGAGCTACATTATTGTCTATGGAGGGCGACGCCTTCCATCGAGAATCTGAGAAACCGCACTTCAACTTCCGACTTCACTGCTTCACTGCGAGAGTTCCGATGGGGTTTCGAGCAGAAAATGAGAGAAGTGCCAGCATTGTACAAAATATCGGCAATGTTGAACAGTGCATAGATAGGACCGTTTTTCGAGTTGCGCCACACTCTCACCCGCTTCTCCGTTCCACCACAAATTGTGTCATCCGACTGAGCTTCACAAGCGTTGCGAACAAATGAGTGTCGCTGTACACTTTGCGCCCTCATTTGCACTAGCTATCAGCATAAAACATGTCGGCCAGTGCCAGCTCTTGGGCGTAGGGTTGGTAGTTATGTAAAATATCAGATGTTTTCCGGATTTGCATATACAATATATTATATATGTACTCAAAAACGACGAACGAAAACGAATATCGTTATCGGAACTTAATGAGCACGTGTAATGTCATGTCATGTCATTCTAACAATACCAATAAATGATGCAATAATAAACGATCTTGTCCGCTGTTGTTAAGATGACTCGTCCTGTAAGATCAGGTAACGTCGTGCCGAGGGGTGGGGATCCGTGGGAGCCCGGAGGTCGGGATAAACTCATGGAATAATACCATGTAGTACTTAGATGGAACTTACATAATATTTGTACTGGCGTACGTAATCAGTTTCCGTTTACTCGTGATAATATTGCTTTTATCAGGAACGAAGCTTTAACGAAACAATGGAAATAATGTGCTCGTATTACCTAAGACCCACCGATTGCGATATGTGCAAACAACACGTGTTCGTGACAAACATAACACATCTTTTCCGACACAATATATACGGACGAACAAGCGCAATAGAAAATGATTGCTATTAACTAACAATTAACCCTGGTGAGTCTGCCGCACTTGCACTCTCTAAGAGACTAACTTAACTAATAACTCTGTCTCGTTAGTGCAGTCACACGTAAACACCTACCTTCCTACATCGACGCTGGCGCAAGTACAAATATGCTTAGTACGTTTTCCAGCAAAAACGCAGCTGCAAATGCATACAGCAGTTGGGCTCAAGTAGCACACAGAGACGATCATGGTTGGAGACAGAAATCAGAGCCAAATTTTCTGTACGTATGATTATTCAGAATGAGACGAAGAATTAGTTCATATCATCGGTGCTATTTCTGTGCAGGATTCTAGTGACAAAAACTATGATGACACACACAGATGATAATATGTAGCAGTGTTGCTACTGTTTTACACTCTGAATTTGGTATACTTTTGGCTTGCAATCGTTATCGTTAAAATCGTTCTGCCGTGAGTCACTGGTGGACCTATGTGCCATCGCAGATAAAAGAGATGCGACTAAACTTTTGGCATTTGACACGCTTATAGAGTACATTGTAACAGCACGGCTACAACCATTACACAGACAGTATGCCCTCCAAGCGATGGAGTTGCCTTTTGAAATGCATATTCAGATGTAATTATATCTGGATTCGTTGGAAAGACAATTGTTCTTGGTGAACGGTAAACAAATGTATTTTTTGCCATTGCCCTAAACAGCAATGCAAATGTCCAGTGGAGCAAATCAGGCAGTGTGATGATAAGCCTCTTAGACAGCTACGGACATGGCTTTTGTCGATAGCCTTAAGATCTCTGTAGAGTTCAACTCAAACACCAATAATAAAAAAAAAACGGGAAAATTAGAGAATACATTTAAATACGACTGATATACTTAGTGGAAGGACTCTTGATGAATCACACTAAGTTGTTGTAGCCATTTTTTGCTCCAGCTTAATTCTTACTTTTGCTAGCCGGCATCTCTTCTAGTTCTTTTTCTTCAGGTTTTTTCTTACTGCCTCCCGCTGTATATTCTTTCCGAAAGCCTCTCCTTTATTCTCTAACCTCAAGCAGTGCTATCGTGTCTGTGTCACAACACTTCAGTGTCAGCTTATCCCACAAGGAATGCATACATAGTGTAGGCTATTTCTAGCCCATGCACCGCTCGGTCTCCGTCTGCTCCTCCTTCCGCCAGCAAGAAGTCTGTGGGGACATTCCGGTACGCCCGGCTAACCCGTGATGCCACACCCCGTTGAGAGCGGTGCACAACTTGGCAGGCCGTGACCATTCTAAGCGCCAAGCCTGTTCACACAGCTGCAGCATAGAGCGCGATCACTTGCGCAACTGGCGCCGTTTGGGATCGGACGCGCCTCCCTCCCGGGCTAGCATACAAACCAGGTTGACCGACACTCTTGGCACCTTTGGCGTAACCCGCCTTATATGTGGTAGGTCAGTTAGACCGGTGTCCAGGGTCACTCATGCTTGGCGTGGCAAGACAGCGTGAGAACGTGCCCGTTGAGCTCCAAGGATATAGGTCTTGTCCGCCTGCGGCCAGTTAGGTGCAGGGCCTCGGTTTCAACAAGGACCGTGTTTGGCCTGGTCTCCAAGATAGTACATGTGCGAGCGATGGCCACCAGTGCAAGATCATCGGCGTAGGCAATTGTCTCCATCTCATCCGGCAGGCCGTGGAACCGCAGAACGCCGTATGCCGCGTTTCATAAAACTGGACCGACTACCGAGTCCCGCGACAGCCCCCCGCCCGGGCCCGAGGCCTTCCCCGAATCTAAGCGCTCCGTCGCTCTCATTGTTTTCTTCGTTGTTATTTCCGGAATCCGTTCGGGGTAAAGGGAAAAGCTGGTATGAGCTCGGGCTGGTTGTTAGAAAACAGCCTAAGAACTGTCCGGCGAATTTCTTCTGCCGGTAGAGGCAATGTAACAACCTGATAGGGAAGACCCCACACGTCCGCCTCGACCAAATCCACTAAGTCCTTTCAGGATTCAGCCTTTGCTCGTTTGATGTTTGTGATGAGATGGTGGCCATCATGAAGAACCGAGCAATGCGAGGCCAAATGACCTGCACAATTCTCAGCTTAAATCGCCAACGAAGAAAGAAGTAAGAAGTATAACAGTCAGTCACATGTGATCATTGATACGATAGTACTGCATGCCTCACCACCAAATGGCTATAAATATACACAACGAATGCAGGTACAGTCTGGTGTTACTAAGATGCAACAACACAAAGCTCTTGTGGGCGAAAGTACACTCTGTCGGATGCAATCCAGACACTGTCTAGTACCGCTCTCAACAACAGTCATGAGCGGATATTATCAACACAATCATCAATAATGGTACCTTTGGCGACGATACTGAAGCCGGTAGCCCTCTTCGAACCTGTCGTAGCGTATCTATCTCCTAAATAGCGATCATTTATTACTTGGGTTTAGAAGTGCAGCAGACATTTGTGATTCATTTAACTTATCTCTTAGAAGACTATATCTCGAAAAATATCTGTTGCGGAGTGAAACATGATTGCCAACGTTATATGCGCTCACCTGTTTGTCTACAGTAAGAAGAATAATTAATACTTGAACTTATTACGAAACAGAACACGTAATAGCTTCAGCGCGTCAGTTTGCACGACGCTCATGACGTAACGACGACAGAGTCCAGCCACAATGATATCGGAAATTTCAAAAGCAACTCATCAAACGCCGGCGTTTAACAAGTTTGGCAACAGCTGTCGTTTACTACTGTGTGCGCCACCCGTCAGTTTTCCCGACTAATTCGAATAGTTAGTTCCCAGCTACTGTCGAAAGTTGAATGAGCCTTCGTACGTGGAGTCCGTGCGTCCGATAAAGATCCTCTAGGCACTCAAACCTGGCAGCGCTAACCGCCACAGAGTCGACATTGTGCCTTTGTCGTCATCTTCGTCGCGGTTCGCGCGGGTGCAGCCTGCGCGGGCTGTCCCAATGTTCAAGCTCCGTCAGGGTTTAGCAGGTCGCCGTCCCCTGCCGCAACCTTTTGCTGGGTCCCCGGCCGCCCGCCAGGCAGCTGTCAGGATTGTAGCCAGGGCTTCCTCGTCGTTCCGTCAGGCTGGTGCCGCCTAGAGGACTGTGGCTCGTTCAACGTTAAACTTTTCGGCGCTAACCCTAAGCCAAGATTTAACGTCTTCGGAACAGCTTTCTCGCATTGCTTCACAGACGGAATACCCCCATGAATACAAATGTGCAACTGTGGCGCTCGAACCCATGCAGCACGTATGTGTCCCCTTCGGTCTCGAGGCGCAGGCGAATGCACCCATCACGTCACCACCGGGCTCGACGTACTCGTTCAGCGTGACCAGCAATATCTGCTATTCTTTTCACCGTCTCCTGCACCTGTCCGTTCTCGGCGTCAGCCCGCTTTGCTGCTGCCTTAGCTGCCTTATGTGGCGAACGGTTACCGTGTGGCGGCGAGCCCGTCAGACTGAAGTTATCAGCGTAGGTGGTTTGACTATAATTACCCAAATAACATCATGGCGCCAAACTCGCGACTTTATTATGGCACCACTTAATATCATGGGACTAAAAGGAACGTACGTAATACATTTGCAACTACTCACATAGAGATGGTGCGGCCACTATCAAAGTCGCTTTTCCGCAAGTTAGTGAGGTAAAGGAACATGTTTTTTTTCATATAACAGACATATTTCTTTAACATATATTCAGTGCAAAATATGTCTCCACGCTTGCCTTGGTTGCCTTTAGTACGCGCGACCAGCGTATCGAGTTAAACCTCTTTTGGGCATCTTCTTGCATGCGAGTTACAGTTTGTTTATACCGTACTTTCCACCTCTATTCTTCGCTAGTACTTATATCAGCCTTAAGCACTGCATCTACAAACATTTATATCTGAAAGTCGTGTTAATTCCCAGAGAACAAAGCTTCTTTGCCGACTTATTTTGTCAGCCGTTTTGCTACTAAATGGTTTCCTTTACCCTTTTACTTTACGCAGTTGTCAAATAGCTCTGCAGTGGCCGCAACTGCCGGCGGGACTCAACAGCCATCAACAAGACGCCGCTCAGCTCTGGGACGCGCGTCACTCAGGTCGTTCTTCTGAGGAACAGGTCACCAGGCAGAAGAGATAGGACCAAATCGCTACTCAGGCTACCCACTTTACCCGTTTGTCGGTCTGCGAGCTAGATGTGGTCGACATTAGACTAGAAAAGCGGTTTCATCCAGCGCCGGCGGAGGGTGGCTCGATGTTTCCGTCCGAGCGCGTCAGCAGTAAGCTGGACAATGACTAGTTTCGCGCCGCCAGTGGCCGCAGACGTGGCATTGCCATGTTTGAAAGAAAGACATGTCCACGGTATATGAGCGCCACCTAAACTGGAGCCTGGTGGACTGCAGAGGCCTTACCAACCGGGACCGGGACCATAATCGGCCGCTGGGGTGTGACATCACTGCCTCCGACACGTACGCCCTCGGCTATCGTGCATTAGCCTGAGCGGACGTCTGCCATATCATACACCAACGGGAGCTGCACAAACGGCGCGAAAACCCGTATATACGGCGCGCATCTTCTTGAAGACCACGGTCTCGAGTCATCTCGCGTTTGGGGCAAGGATGCACTCAAATTGACAAAAGATTCAATAAGTTGCTTAAAGTCATGACGCCAGGAAAGAAATCGTTAATCGAATGCTCGCATGGTGCACAGCAAAAGGTACTGCATATGAAGCAGCTCTGCAACACCTGTTCCGGATATCTACATGGAGCGGATTCTCACCGGTGACAAGAGTAAGTGCAGTGCTATACCTTCGAGCCAGTGACAAAGTAGGACAGCATCCAATGAAAGCACGCGTCCTCATGCCACTTAAAAAAATACTGAAAAACACAGTGGAGGACTGGCTTTTGTCTCAGCCGTAGGAATTCTGCGAACAGGGCCCTTCGCATGCATGAATGATGAGCGTCGATGCGGATTTGGCTATTCTCCGTCAGCAAGAGAGACGGACCACTGGACGAGTACAACGGGGAGAGCACTCCACGGGGACTGCATTGTTTTTGCGTCATACACCCTGAAAATGAGTTACTAGAACCTAGAAAACATATGACCTGTTTCGCTTATTCCTTCATTGTAATTCCTGTGTTAGGTCCCGGATGAACAGTAGCTCTGCAGACTTTTTGAGATGCAAAGGTCAAAAGCCTTGCCCCTCCCCCCCTCCTTTTCGTGCAGTTGTCTCTGTGCTGTAAGGCGTGGGAGCCTGCTGCGTCACAGTCGTCGGGTAAATACAGCGCCATTTCCTTAACTCCCAGAGGGGTAATACAACGCGACAAGGACGTCATCTGACAGCTAAAGCTGGCAAGAGCCAGATACTGCCCAGAAAAGCCTCGGTCATAACTCGTTAGTACGCTATCTAAATTTGCCCCCCATACAAATTCCTAACGTTGCCGTGCGGGTCGAGTCCGCCTACCGTACACTCGACAACGTTGCTCATATATAGGAATGTATCGTATGACGTCGGCCATTAACGTAGGTCAAAATGGGGGCGATTATTCTAAAATAAAACGTTACAGACGTTCTACTTGATAATGTTAGACGTGCGATAGCATGCATGTTATTTAGGTCAGCAAAAAGCAGCACTAAACATGCGTATCTATGAGTTGCAAAGATGTTAACAATTGCCACCCTTACAGAGGTTACTAGCGCTTTTCTTTTAACCATACATTTGTCAATTTGCAAGTACAAACAAAGAAAAAGATGAAACATCATCATTACCATAATCTTAATCATTGGCGCCGAATCGTCGTCATTATTATTATTATTATTATTATTATTATTATTGTTTTAGATTTCAAATGTTGAGAAAGGGCGCTCTAAGATATGTGTTGCGCCGGGCTGGAAGCCGCAACTCCTTGGACAGATCAGCGTTGCAAAGATTTGCCGCCTATGACCACTAGCTAATATGCTTGTTGCTGCATGGTCAATAGATGATACAATGGGCGCTATGGTAGCACATAGTAAAGAAGTATATGCGTACTAAAACCTGCAAACGATGCTGCCAGAGAGACTGAGAGATGGGCGCCTCATATGTTAGTAGGCGAGAATTTTTACCGTTGACCTTTCTTGCCATATGGGTCGCTCAGCCACCGCTCTCTAGGGAGGATGGAATCAGCTGTGTCGCTATCGACACCGTCCCAGCATTACGGACGTCCAGACGTCCTTCCACGCTTCTGCTGTGCGCATTCTGTCCTACGTACAGAAACCGACGACGACAACCTTAGACTTTTCGCTAAAATGAAGAACCAGCAAGCCAACAGACAACAGAAGACTCAGCACGCATTGGAGTGGACGATTAAGTAAGTACGAATGGCACCCCCAGACGGCCACCGACAGTTATACTAAATAACGTACAGACTCTGGCGTCGAAGATGACCAAACATAAAGAAATGAGGTGTGGGCGCCCAACTACCCTCGGCACCCGAAGGAGGGCAGCAGACATATTTGCGCACAATTTATGCGCAACGTTTATGCAGCAGTGCCAAGCTGAATCTTTTTGTCTAGCCCTTTTTATTGTCAATCTTGACAACTGACTTTCGTCCGTTCGCTAGCACTAAACAGTAGCTGGCAGCTTAACAACGACGGCGCTACCAAACAGGCCGAGGCCAACATACTCCGAGCGCAGCTATTACGCGTTGACCAGCCTGCCGGCGTTTCTTTGTTTGTTTTTTGCTCGTGCGGTTCTTTTCTCACCCTAGATTGTTTTCCACTATCAGTGCCTTGCTTATCTTGCGTCTCTTCGATTCCTTCCTTAGTTTAGTTTTCGTATTCATTTCCCAATTCCTTTCCGATGCTATTTTGCATGCGTCCGACGGGACTAGAATGTCCGTACAAGCCGGTTCCTCACTTTTCTTCGGCTTCCTGAAGGTTTCGACGTCGCTGCCGGCACCCGCCATGACCATTCATGGAACAACATCCATCTCTGTTCTGCGACCTTCTTACTTCTCATTGATCCCCGCACGGTGTTGCGTTTGAAATCCGCTCGTGCAGCGCTGGGTGTGTTGGCTCAATTTATCATTTGGTCGTCTACGTACGTATCGTATCTGCCGCTGGACAAAAATCTCTACAGTCTAACGCTCGAAGAACAAATGCAAAACGAAACACAACGGTACAACCAGCAACAACCGAAAACAGGAAATCTACCCGACGGTCGACGAACAAACCAAATAAACGAGGCGGCATGAAAACACGGCACGACAACCTCATTGGACTCCACAAACTAGAAAATGTTTTTCAGCCACGATGTCTGATACTATTTAAATACGCCGCTGCTATTGACCCAAAAGCCCGCTCTATTCACACACAGTATAGTGTAACGCCACCGAATAAGCTACCTGTTAAACATAAATCATCACAGCATTTGCAGCGTTGATAACCTGTATGTGTATATATATATATATATATATATACAAGGTCATTCAGAGAGTATTGTACTTCTTTCGAGGTTTGATAGAACTCGGCAAGAAAATAAGTTTTCTCTATAGAGGGAAGACGCGGAAACGTCTTGTTTAGGAGAGAGAGTGAAGTTTATAAAAGTAGTTTTTCTGCCTTTTTTCTCATACATTACACCGGCGTGTTCGGAGAAAAATTCTGCACAACGGACACTTCACTAGCTTGCGTAGCAAAAAGCGAATACCCAGATTAAGGAAAGTCATGAAAAGTCGATATTTTACGTTAACGCTTTTTCATGAAAAATCGTAAACTTTTTCCATTGCGACCAAAAATGTAGGTCCAAAAGACCACTCTCACGCAATAGCCAATTTAATGCCCATCATTTTCGTGCCAAGGTGATAGTGCTGCGTTACGTAGTTGTCAAGTAACTAAGCGTTTTCGACAGTCATAGTTGTTATGTTTTACGTGCAAGTTTTCACGTTCAGAACCGTAAAAATTTGCCAAGACGTTTCCGCCCCCTCCTTCCACTAGGAAAATTTTTTCTCTTGCTGAGTTCTACCAAACCTCAAAATATGTACCTAACTTTCTCATACGCCCTATGGAAATATGCATGCCTTCGCTTTCGATATGGCTATCGAAAAAGCTTAGTGACTTGACAACTACGCAACGCAGCACCATCATCTTGGTACGAAAATGATCGGCATTAAATTTGCTATTGCGTCAGAGTGGTCTTTTGGACGTACATTTTTGGTCGCAATGGAAAAAAAATTGCGATTTTTCATGAAAAGGCGTTAACGTAAAATATCGACATTTCATGACTTTCCTTAATCTGGGTATTCGCTTTTTGCTACGCAAGCTAGTGAAGTGTCTTCCGTTGTGCAGAATTTCCGAACACGCCGGTGTAATCGGTTCCTTCATGCGTTGACTGGTTCTCCCACAAACGTAGATTTCGCACAAATATGTAGGAGAAAAGAGGCAGAAAAACTACTTTTATAAACTTCACTCTCTCTCCTAAACAAGACGTTTCTGCGTCTTCCCTCCATAGGGAAAACTTATTTTCTTGCCGAGTTCTATCAAACCTCGAAAGAAGTACAATACACTCTGAATGACCCTGTATATATATACTCACCTCTGTGGCCAGTATTCTAGTCCCACAAGAAGAGCGTAACTATTCGCAAATAGGCGGGTACTATTTGCGTTTACACGCGCCCATTTGGCCATCCGCAAAGCAAACAGTTCCTTTACGAACTAATAACGGGTCCCGACATTTGGAAAGATGGATTGTTGATTCCTTAGGTTATTGAAGCGTACATCAAAAAGTGGCCTTGATGGACGCTCAACTCTACGTCAACTAACATTTTTTAATTAGCTTAAGGTTGAGGTAGAGCAGATACGTTGCCTTGCTGGAAAAGTGCGTCTATACTAGAAACTAAATCAACTGTCACGCTTTGAGGGCACCTGAACCGCAAGCGTCTCAAATTGGACGCCTTTGGTCGGATGAGACTTCCAGGTGGCAAAAGCAATGAGTAAGTTTGGGTTAAACAAAATATTTTAAAGGTAAATGTACATATCCTCATTTGTACATCCGCCGTCTCGTTCAGCGGAATATATATATATATATATTCGTCCCACACGTCCTCTCAGAATTCGTCCAAGAAACTTTGGGGTTAGGAAAACTCGGCGAAACCCGTTTTTTGTTCATTGGAACGAGGGGGTGAAAATGTCTCTTTTCGAGTAAAAGCGATCTTATTTACTTCACAATTACGCCTTGTGTTGCTCTGAAAGTGTTAATGTTAAGCGTTCCAAATAATGCTTCATCGGAAAAAAATATTTAATTTAACGAGCTCTACAGTTCTCTATATTGCTGTTACTATCTGGAAGACCCTGCATATATATATATATATATATATATATATATATATTTTGTTTTTGTTTTTATATATATATTTTTTTTGTAGTCTTATGCGGGGCAATAACACCAGTGTCACGGATTTTTGTAATATCACTCCTAACAAGACCTCTCAGAAAGCAGGTTTTATTTGAAAATAAAACTTATAGTGAAACGAGCTCTACGAATCCCTATATCGCTGTTCAAATCTTCCTAGGAGACCCTGTATATATATATATATATATATATATATATATATATATATATATATATATATATATGCTTTATTTAAGCATTGTCTAATCTGTTAACACCAAGCATCCATGGAGTTAGCGGGGGTCTCTCCATGGGAACAAATGGTTTAGAGTTCGTTTTGTCATTACAATCTTTGGAAGAATATTGTTCTCACGACGCGTAGTCGTTTGAATGACGTTAAACATACGTTTAGTATGACATTCCTCAAAAGTAACGAGAATATTGCAATCAATTGTCCTGAATTTCTCGTATGTATGTATGTATATATGTATGTATATATATATATATATATATATATATATATATATATATATATATATATATATATTATATATATATATATATATATATATATATATATATATATATATATATATATATATATATATTATATATATATATATATACTTATGTAATTATGACTTCCAATTTCCCTATATATATATATATATATATATATATATATATATATAGGAACATTGGCAGTCATTATTTGAGACTAAGTATGAATACACTGAAGGGTAATTCAATTCGCTCTTTGTGTTGCTCTTAAAACAATGCTGGTTTGGGATGCAACCGTTACCGACTCCTTAGCACCTTCTATGGTCGGTGGCGGCGCATCCGAAGCCGGTTATGCAGCACACCTTGCGGAGACCAGCAAGCTAAAAAAATACTCATTAATTGGGTATCCCCACGAATTCTGGCGTTTGACATCTTGAGTGCTCCTACTATTCGGACCAGACAGCTGATCCGCAAAGTCGGCACTTTGTTAGATCAGTCAACCGGTGATAGCAGATCGTCGTCCTTTTTTTAACAACGATCTCGACATACAATGTCGAAACGCGGCCTCCGTTCGGGGCACACTTCTGAAGTGATCTCGGCCTAGCCTAGACGAGGCGGACACGTGATAGTCACAATACATACCTGCAAGGCACATTGGCTTAGCCAATCTTTTTCAATATGTGTCCCACAAACGTAATGTAATATACGAAACATAAATATCTCTTAAAACAATGTCTGTTACGTGTTCAAGATACTCCATGTTAACAGATGTTATTACACCAGGGTCTCTAATCAGTTTTTTTTTCAGCAAGAGCAAGAAGATGGCCGCCAATAGTGTAATTGTATTTTTTCGAGTTTTCAGAGGAGTCCGCATTCCCGTATAACTGAATACCATCCGCATAAATCTTGAATTGTACGATTTCGGAAATAGTATATTTTTGCAAATTGATGAACATAAGTGGCCCAGGTTTCCTAAGGGAAACCAAATTTCAAACGCACCTCGAGTAGTTTGCAGTGTGTTGCAGTTTCAAAAGCGGACTTACAAAAATCGAATAATGTCAGCGTTTTGACATATAGCCATAGATATTGCCATGTGGGCTCGTCTTATATAGCTTACATTGAGAAATACATAATGCGCCAATGCGCACGGACAGTGCAGTGGAAATGGAACGTTTCAAGTGATCCTCAACAAATACGGGCTTTATTTTCTATTCGGTTTTCTTTTTCAAAGTATGTCGACTTCAAGTGACTTTATGTACAGACGTTACGACGACGGGTCGCAGGCGTGTTCGTCACTTGCCGAGATTGTGTGATTTGGATGACAATGATAATATTGTTATACTAATATTTAACGAACAAATATTACATGAGTGAGCCAATCCCACAAGCAGTGGCACTAACGTGGCGGGAGACAGCTGAGCAGCAACAGCCAAAGAAAAAATCGATTACAACACTAGCTGCTGAGGGCAGCAAAAAGAACAGTAACCTTTTAGCTGGAAGCAAATTCAGCTGAGAACAAGACGGCAGCATCGACCAACCAAGCGGGAAATTATTTTGTCGGTTCCTGATTCGCGACGACGAATCCATACGGTCCTACGGGAAATGGCCCAAATCTCATTTGGGCAGTTAATGTAACAGAACCAGTAATTAGGACATACTCTTGTCAACAGCAGACAGGCAGGTCCAATTCTACTTACGCAAGATGTTTATTAAGCGTCTGCTTTTAGTAATATTACAAGTTTATTTCACCAGAAACTGGTAGATGCTACCTAAAATTCATATCGGCTAAAAACATCTTTCACTACTGCATGCATTGAACCAGCTTCTAGTTCCTTGCATTGCAGTATGTGGTATCGGTCAATATTACATGTGCCACAATGTTTACATACACAGTCTTCTTTCTCAAAACAGTACCCTTTTAGGCATATATAATGGTGGTAGCCATGCCAGGTAAGTCTACAGAGTATGCGTCTGTTTGCTTGCATTCCCCGCCTCCAACGGTCCGTCGTGAATGCGAAACAGTCGGTGAAAATCTTTATGCCAAAGTTCAAATTACGCTTTTCTCTGTAAGCTCGATATTGTTCTACGACCAGCGCGCTGAAAGCGTATTTGTCCAGAATAAGGTCTTCTACAAAGGTTAGCTCCTGGCATAGTTCCAGCGCCAACGTTGTTGAAGCGTTTCGCGGCCGTCCTAGCATATAATTCACAAAATTTGCTTTTATTTTATCTATCTCTTTAATGTTGTCTAAGGTCAAGTTTCGTGCAATGGCCCGAAGGCAGTAAGTTATAATTGGAGCTATTTTTATCTTGAAAAGGTTCATTCCAGTCTTAGTGTCAATCTGTGTAAGATCTCCGAGTTGAGTCATGGCCGATATCGCTTTTGCACGCTTGTTCTCTATGTGCTTTGTAAAAGATGGGCCGGGGGTCAAGATTACTCCGAGATAGCTAAATTAACTTACTAATTCAATATTTTGGTTATTGACCCTGATTATGTGGTCAAGACTGGCGTATCGACCTCCTCGGGAAAATCGAAGAACTTTTGTCTTGGATATATTAATTGTCAGCTTATACTGTGCGCACTATTGGCTCATTTCATTCAGGTAAAACTGTAGATGTGGTCGTGACTTGGCCATTATGATAAGATCGTCAGCGTAGAATACATGCGGGGCTTTAGCATTTTTAAGTATTTGGCTTAACCCTATGACATAAAGGATGAATAAGAAAGGGCTGCCGTGTCGCCTTGTGCTAGCCCAATTGTCTGTTTAACTTCTTGCGCAATACAGTGGAGCCCATTTCTGATTGTGATATAGTTCGCAGTGAGAATTCTCCCCATTAGGTTGAACATTCGACCTTTGATGCCAAAACGCTGTCGCATAATTTCCAGAATGCAGTCTCCAGGTACACTATCAAAAGCAGTTTTGAAGTCAACAAACGCTGCGTAGGTCATCTGTCCGTCTGTCCGTCACGTTCCCGCACTTGACGAAGGACTTCCCTGAGAGCTCGTTCAGTTGAGCGACCTTCCAAGAACCCATTCTGTTCCGTTGGTATTAGGTCTTTACATATGCTTTATAGTCGAGTCACAATTAGTGAGGTTAATATTTTGTAGACTACGCTAGTTAATGCTATTCCGCGGTAGTTAGCTGGGTCTGTAGCGTCGCCTTTGTTTTTGTAAATTGGTAGCAGGTAGCTTCGGCGCCATTGCTCGGGTATGTGCCCTTGTTCTAAGCATGCATTGAACAGCGCTGTTAGCTTTGGGGCTATGTGCTCTATTCCTTGCTTAACATGTTCGTAGTAAATATCATTAGGACCTGATAATTTTACGTTTTTCTTCGCTAGTATAGCCATTCGAACCTCCCCTTCCGTAAAGTCTTCCCAGTCAGGCTCTATATGGGGTGCGTGTTCATTGTCAGGCAGTTGAACAACGTGGCTTAGTAGGGTTGTGAAATACGAGACCCATTCTTCGTCGTTTATTAGTGGGTTTGCTACAGCAGGTCTCTTCGGTAAGAGGATCCATGGTTTCTGGATGCTTTCTGTTACCTGTTGTGTGCGCTGCGCGGTCTCTTATTCATATTTCTTCCTCTGAATCATTCTTTTATACGTTTTCTTTAGGTCAGCTAGGCTTGCCAGCCCTGATAGGCTCCAATCGTTGTGGCAACAAATGTGCGTTTTGATGGTTGTGCACTCGTGATCAAACCATGGTTTGTGTCTCGTCGCAGTGCTCCTCTTATATTATGCTGCAGATTGAATGGCCCACCGAAGTGAACGCTCATAAAAGTCTGTGTCTACTTCGATCGCATCTGGGAGTAGATATAAGGCTTGTTCTAGCTTGCTGAGACTTATCTTGCGGGCAAGGGAAATTCGTTTGTCACGGCCAGTTATCTTCGTATGCGCAAGGCTGAAGGTAACTTTGCAGTGCTTCCGTTTGGCTGAAACTGTCGTTTTATGGTCTTTTATATAAGCTCCCGGCTCACTAGAAGTACTCATAATTAGGTCTACAGCACTTTTTCCATTCCATGCTATATATGTAGCGCCGGAATAATTACCTTCTATTTGCAAGCATATAGCATATATTTGCAAGCATAGCACTAGCTTTGCTATGGGCTTTTGCCAGAAAGTACACAATTATAAGAGCACTCAGAAAACGCGTCCGTGCAGCTGACGCCATGTTGGAAACTGTCTTAGCGTCTGCTTTTGCGACTCCTTTTCCAACGTGTGTGTATGACTGGACCTTTCACAGCATACATTGCGGATTCCGGCAGATCGACTAGGTTCTAAATTGCTCTATGTGATTACGCAATGATGGATGCGTTGTAGTTCTTGTGATATCACCCAGGTCAGCGCACATGCCGAAGAAATTGTACTGCTAGAGATTGCAATGTGGTAGCTAATCTAGTGCTATGAAGACGTATATGCTGGAACTCGGAAAAAAATTTAGTCACAAAGCCATTGTTGTATGTAGTCTTGCCAGGGAGATAGTGGTGTAAGTTGTTAGATGTGGAAAGTGCAAAAGCGTAACTTGCGAATGATAGCAATGAGTAGTCAAGGGACTGGATGCATTAATGAAATGAACCTAAAAACGATTCCAATCATGTTATTACCTATTACGTCTATAATACTAAACCAAATACAGCCCTAGAAATCTTATTTAGCAAAAATAACCTCAGACTTGAAAACGTCTGTGGTCAATTAGTTAGTTTTATACCACACGCCAGTCACCAGTCGTTGTTCAGAGATAAGACTCGCTTTTATTCCGCGGACTATTTGGGGTCATCAAGGAGCACCATTAACAAAAAACACACAGAGAGACTTGCCGTATAGAAAAAGTTCATGATGACTACAAATCGGGCCGGACTACAGACCGGAGACTCGAACGGTAGCGCATTCCGAAGACTGTAGTCAGGCTCCATCATCAGCTTAGAAGTGTACACAAAAGCCCATGATTCTCTAAGTAAACGCCTATTCGATGCAAAACAACCGCTGTTGAGGGTAGCCGCCTCCAGAGGCAATACTAGAAATCGTATCCTAGCCCTAATGTACGAAGAAATGTAGTACAAACAAGCTTGATGGTTTTTATGTTTCAATTTGTATTTACATGAATACTTATATTTGTATTTAGATTCATATTTACATTTAACTTTATTAATCTAAATACAAAATATTTATACTTACGTAGGTGCCTACAAATATGCTCAAATCTCTTCTAATCGCCGCCAAGGTCGGCACAGGACATTTCAAGGAAATTGAATTGGCTCTCGGAAGTCATTTCCGAGGAAGCTGTGCGCAAAGTGACAACCATTCCATTTCGACGTTTGCACTTACGGGGTACCGGATCGCAGGTACCCAACGAAACACAGGTGAGGCGGAAACGAATGCCAAACAGAGTTGCTGTAGTTGGAACCGGACCTAGCCCACGCTGGACACGAGCATGCGCGACCAGTGTCGATGTCGTAAATTCAAATTAGAAGCAATTAACCTGCTGTCGCCAAATGTTACTGCTACTAACGACGACGAGAGCGAGGATCCGGAACTATTCTAACTATTCGACGTCGAACTGTAACGACGACGTCGACGACGACCACGAGGATCCGGAACTTCAGGTGATTAGGGTCCGGATCCAAACATCGATCGTTGTTGTTGTTTTGTTGTTGTTGTTGTTGTTGTTGCCACCGCCGCTGCGGTCTTCCGTCGCCACCAAAGTGCTCCACAGCTCAGAGTGCGACAACCCCCTCCTCCTTCGGCCTCCGAGAAAGGGATCCGACACGTTGTGCTGTTCGGTAACATATGGACTCCTGCGTGTGCCTCTTCGTGCGAATACGAAATGTCTGCGAGTTTCCTCCATGCTATGCTGGTAAAAGTCGCCATCACTGCCGCTGCTGCTGCTGCTGCGAGGCGCAACGATTTAACACATTTGTCCATCAGGGTGTTCCGTAGTTAGTTAGGTACACGCATTCTAAAGGGCAGTAGAATTTGCATAAACAATACGTTGTTTTTGTTTTCGATGGAAACGGGGGAGGGGGCGGAAATGAATTGTTTGAGAGTGAACGTGAGATTCAGCATTATTCATTCAACAAAGCATCATCTCTTACATTTGCATGGGTGGTCGGACATCACTTCACCGAAGGCGCCGTTGCTGGTGAGTGACAAGTGAAGAAGATACCATACATACGGTCGTGGTCGACGGACAATACTGCTTCGTCTGGAGGATACCCATGCTGGCTACAAAAAGGCATGCTGGCTACAAAAAGAAAAATCATATTTGAAATAGAGAATAGTAAGGAAGGAAGCATCCTGGGATAGCCACGTTTCTAACCTTCACGTTTGATAACTTAAAAACTTGGTATTACGCACAACGTCTATCGAACAATTACAAGAATGTACGCTTTACAGGAATTATTTTGATAGGGTATCGATGGTGGTTCAATTCGTGATATGATTATCGTAAGCCATTTTCTTCCGTCCCCCCGAAGTCAGGCTCCCTAAGGTAACGTGCTAATAGAGAAGACACGTTAGCAGCTAGTGTACCCATCATCTGCATCTAGTGCACATCTCTGTGAAGTGAATATCCCCCCCTGCTTAGAGACCTCAAACAAATATCTCTCTCCGGAAAAAGATATCAGAACGACAACGCAGTGAAGTGTATGTTGCTCGTGGCATAAAGGCTACCGGTGATCATTGTACTAGGTTTCAACGATAAAACTTACTGTTTATATAAGTACACTTGTGAAAGTACACTTTCACAAGTGTACTTGTATAAACAAAGACACCTCGAAGCTCAGCGCAAATTCTAAATTGCGCTAAGCTTCGGGGGGAGGGGAATTTATTTGTTTTCACTTAGTACACTACATTGGCCGTCAAAATAGACAGCCGTAGCTCGGTAATGTTCGATTCAGTCAGTTTTCGTACTTTTGTAGATGGAACAATTAGTAACAGTAATTGGTCCGTGCTATTTAGGCCATTCATATGGGCGACCAAGTTCGTATAACTTACACTGGGGACAAAAGAGCTGCACATTTCTTACGCCAGAGACCTTCCATTGATGTTCAGCGGGGCAACGCAATCTCAATTTTGAGATCACTTGACGAATGATGCAGACCAGGGTGGTTCTAAGCTGAAAATTAACACGTTCACTTACGCAATATTGTAATACGAATTGATAAATAAAACCTTTTCATTAGGGTTGACAAATACTTACACTTCACCTATAGTTATATTGTCTGAAACAATGTAGCCATAGATGAACATCACTTTAAATAATTGCGGTTGGGGGAGAGGGATTTCTACGAAGCTAACTGGTTTGGTCGATTCTAGTCTAGATAAATAAAATAAGCGCGCATGAACATAAGTATATGCAGGTGTTTTGATTAAGTGTATATGTTTGTAGAAGAAGGAACTGTAGAAGAGACATGAACAACACCCGGAGGCGGTACTAGAACTTCCCTGAGGAGTTCTCCTCGTTCTGGTATAGCAATACTATGCGGACTTGTTACGGGCTGCGGTTTGTTCTGGTAGAAAAGGAAATGAAAGAAAATTTAAGTCTGTATGGCAGCGAGTATCACAGTACACACATACGAGCATTTTAGTCTTGTTTCGAGGGAGGAGAACAACTGCTATACTGATACTTACAGCCACATATTCAATATGTGATCTTGCTGAACTGCTGTCACCCTCGCTTTCAGTAAGCTATTAAATGAAAAACAAATTTGAAACTCTGATCATTCGGAATCGACGAGTTGCCTTGTCACGTCCAGACCGGACACCAATTCAGAGGTTTCGGGTAAAGAGGTGTCCGGGATTCAACAGCGCTGCGAGAGACCCCAGTCTATGTGATCTTCACTTGGCGACACCTCTAACAGCATTCGTACGTTATGACAACAATCTAATACACATATTTGAGTATTGTAATCGGGCGATGCTGCCCTTATTAGTGAAATAATAACCCCTGCTTATTCGTATCAATTTAGCAATTTACGCTAGCTACTACCATCTATATCACGCCACGATATACGAAATATTTGCATCTGTCGCAATTATTCGCCGTTGAGATTCGAACATTGACTGTCGTGTTGGTCAGCAGTAAAGTGACATCATTGCACAGAAGGGAGGGCCACACTCACAACGCTACCATTTCATCAATTCGCGCATTAGGAAGCAGTGTGTTGCCAATACTACACCCGCAAGTAAATCTAGACACAGAATTCTTCTGTGTAGTAGGCAGTTGAGAAGCGTAGGAATATACTGATAAACTACAGGTTCGGCTCCGACGAGGCGCGAGCCTAGCAAGACCAGTCCTGTCGACGGCTTTTGCAGACTTTGATCAAAAATTCCTGGAGTAGTGACCATTCCATTGGCAACTAAGGGCAATATGTACACTTGGCTAGTGGCATGTCTAGTGCGAACATTTTCACCAGCAGTGTACTTATATAAACAAAGAAACGACCTACATGCAAAATTCGTAAGTACGTATAAATATATACCATTCAGTTGGCAACTAGGGGCAATCTGTAGACTTGGCTAGTGGTATATCTAGTGCGACCACTTTCACAGGTGTACTTATAAAGAATTCGTATATATATATATATATATATACGAATTAGTAAGTTCTAGTTAGTTCCATTTTCGGCATCAGCCTCACTCAGGCGGCCGGTTCTCACACTAGTCCTCACATAAATGAATGAAGGTTGTGCTTTGTGTAGAGAAATATCGCAACGGATCGGCTCTTATACTACTGCAGGGGGATCTGTCTACTAGTCATTGTCTGCCTAAGTCCTGTAACAGTCGAGAATTTTTTCCAGCAGTTTATGTTCCCAATTCGGCTGAACATAAGCAGCTGTATTTCTGAGAAAAAAAGTGTCTTTTCAGATCTTGAACGAGTGGGCTAGTAATTACCTAATTAAAAATATATAAAAGATAATAAAAATACTAGTCCCACACAAATAGGCATCTCATAGAGATATGCTTGATCCGCACGCGTGTATACACTAGCAGTTATATCCGAAAACCTAGGACACGGAGTCAAAAGTGTATTGAGTGCAAACGAATATATATATATATATATATATATATATATATATATATATATATATATATATATATATATATATTAATTTTTTTAAGTACCGCAGAAGGTTATAAATATCTCTAACATTTGTGCCAACTTCTACATAAGCCAAGGTAAAAGTCACTTCAAGACAATGCAAAGTGATTGGTGTCAGCACTGAGCATAAGACTGCAGCAGGCAGAATATGTATACATAGGTAGCGCTTTTTAATTGAGTAACAAGGTTGATGAAGCTTCCATTATGATGAGATCAACTGTGGTCAGCATGAGACAAACAACAATTATTGTTGACGGTGTTTTTTAGATACGCTACAATGTCACGCCGTTTTTGGGCAACGTATATATAACCAAGGTACCACATTAGCCAGGATTGAAAGCGGAAAAGCAACGCCTGATCTCCATCTGTGGTAAGGAGTTGGCACTACGTAATGTGTTGTTGCGTGTTCCTCTCCAGCTTATTTTCCGCACGAGATGGTGAGCAAAAATTAGCCAGCCATAGAAAAAAGAAAACGTTCAACAACTAATTGAAGACAATCATAGAGAAACATGTGATCAGGTGCGAAATGGTTTTTTTAGGTACAAGTAATTTAATAAGTCATTTATTATTACATCACCTTTCGGTATTGTTGATTACATTACACGCAAATCTTGGAAACGGCATTCGTTTCCGTTAATCTTGGACATATATAGAATATGTTGTATATGCATCTCCGGAAGATGTCAGCGACCTAACGCCCAGATAGCTGGCGCTGACCGACATGTTTCATGATGATATTTGGTGCAGACAAGGCCGTAAAATTTGCAGCAACACTCATCAGAAGGGTTATGGAACCCAGTGCGGTGGCACAATTTGTGGTGGAACCCATGGACGGAATAGCGGGTGAGAACGTGTCGTTGCTCGAAGAGCGGTTCCATCCATGTATTGGCCAACATTGCCGGTGTTTTGTAGAGCGCTTCTGGCACTTCCCTCATCTTCTGCTCAAAGTGCCTAGGAAACTATTGCAGTGACGCGGTGGTCGGAAGTTGAAAGCAGTTCACCGGGTCTTCGATGAACGGCGTGGTCCTCGACAGACTATCGGTTAGCCTGTTTTGTGCATTTCTAGGGAGGCCCAAAACTCTCTTAAGGAGCGTTGCCTTCACCGTGTCGAGAGCGCTAAGCTGCTAAGCGGATAGGTGTTCCCTTAAATTAATGTAATACCATAAGATGCCACCGAGGCCACCTTCAGGTTAAACAGTATTAAAGCTGTTCCTACTGAGAGCTTCTGCGGAGCCGAGATTGAGGTCATGGTGACGATGCTGTTATTAATTCGCTGAGATATGTGGGCCGCGAAAGATGTGCCGCTTGGGGTTAGATTAACACCCAGGTAAGTAAACTCCGAGACAAATTCAACAGAAACACTGCCAAAGCTGAGCCTATCACTTCTCTTCAGGGGTCCCTCGGATCTGAATTTTTTCATAGCTTTTGTCTTCCATACGTTTCTTCGCTAAACCAATCTCAGGCGACCTCTCACGAGCAGCGGGCCCGGCGGCGGACAACGCGGACGCGTCGGAGTCGTTGATCGCCGCCCTGGCGGGCGCTGGCGGGTGCGGCGACATCGAGCAGCTGATGATGGCCAGCTCCAACGGCGGCGGCTGGAGCGGCGACACCACGGCCACAAGTAATTTAATGATACAGATGTTCTAGCTATGTAGATTGGGGTATAACCAGGGTGTCAGTATTTATATATATATATATATATATATAAAAACAACACCTACCGAGGTCTGGGTTTTAGATGCCGAGGTTTGCGGCCCGAACCGGGACCTGGCACGGCAAGACAAGATCGCCAAATATGACGTCGAGTTCCTAAGAGCGGCGCTCCCCGACCCGCAAAAACCTCGCAGATTCGGATCCATCACTATCTCTATGAGTGGTGTATGGGACTCCGAATCTGCGAGGACGCTCTTGGGGCTCGGCGTCACGAAGAGGAATCTTATGGATCTCACCGTTTTAAAAACTTTTGTCAAGGAACCCGTTAAGGATAGACCGCTCGCATCCGGGTCCATAAGAGTCAGGGGGCTACCATCAAGGCAAGGACACGGATAACTGAACCTTATCTTCACGTACAATCTTTTTTAAACCACCATTTTTATTAAGGCGAGCACTCTGCCGTGTGCAACGTATAAAATATTATATATATATAGATGATATATAGAGATAGAGAGATGATATAAGAGAGAGCTAGATAGCGAGAGATAGATAATATATATAAGTATATATAAGAGTAAGAGATAATATAGAGATATAATTAAGAATATATAGATTTAGATATAGATAGATATATATATATATATATTAGATATATATGTATATTATAG
This sequence comes from Dermanyssus gallinae, assembly GCA_003439945.1. Taxonomy (NCBI): domain Eukaryota; kingdom Metazoa; phylum Arthropoda; class Arachnida; order Mesostigmata; family Dermanyssidae; genus Dermanyssus; species Dermanyssus gallinae. Next base: position 491,655 of record QVRM01005378.1, on the reverse strand, counting down.
ATATCTATATATTATATATTCTATGATATGTATTATATATATATATATCTTATATTATTTATTTATATTATCTATATATATAATATATATATCTATATATTTATATGTAGGTTCTCGAGCCCCATACGACTACCCAAACTACTGACTTTGTATTTTTGTTGCTGCTGGCGCAAAAAAAAAAGGAGATTGAATCCAATTCTAGTTCACTAGCGTTAGTTACATCTTCAATCAATTTTGTGTGCTACGCCTTCATATGAGTAGGGGTCCCGGTTGGGTGCGTGCAATCGCGATCTTTGTCCCGAAAAGAAAGGTAGTTAAACGAAACTCAGTCCATTGAGTGGGTGACCTGTTGTTGAACGGTGGACGCTGGTGGACGCTGGCTGGTTGAACAACACTGCACATCATGGATGATGGTGTGTCATGCACCGTGCCGCCATCCAGTAGAGAAGAGGAGCGCCGCGCGCAATTTGAATTTTGGCGCCATTCGCAACCATCGGCCGGTCCCCTCCCTCGCTCTCCTCATGGCGGCCGCAGACAGACAGATAGACAGACATACACCCTGTGCTCAGCTGATTCTTTGCCTCCTCCTGCGCCTTTCTGGCCTTTCTGTGTTGTAGTTGTTTCTGCTGGCCGCCGAATGGCTGGGTCAGTACTGACTGGTGAATAATGAATGATTGAGCGATTATTGTCCCTCCGTTCGTCCGTCCATTCATCTAACCAATCAACCAACTGACCAACGGGGAGCTGATGACGATCTCTGTGTCTCTCTCTCTCGCTCGCTCGCTCTCTCGATATATATATATATATTGATGTATATATCTACCTTGCGGTACACCTATTTGTACCTATGTTGATAGTAGTATACCGATCTGTTTACATACTGATACACGTATAGATGTAGGAATAATGTAAGTTACATCGATAGAAATGAAGGGTGAAAGTTATCCCCTCCCGTCGCCTGTGATCGCCACTGAAAAATATTGCCAGCTACATGGTAATGATTGCTCTCCGGTGTGTCGTGACGGAAATGAATCGTTACTGTGGCTACTGCTGGATGTTATTCTGCTGCTGTTGCTGCTGTTGGTGTTGAGGCTAAATTTACGCTAGATAAATAGTTACAAACCGATGTGTCGGTTGTTACGTCGCTGGATACGTGACTCTGATTTACGGATGATTCGCTCGCAGGAACGCGCCTGTTCGACTAATTCGCCGCTTGCTGTTCCGTATGATGATAATGATGATATCTGTGGCTTTCTGTTGAGTGTTGAGTGGTTTCCTGGTTTGTAATGCTCAATCTTTGAGCTTCATCCACTAGCGCGGCTTCGAATAGTTGTAGATCCAGCAGTAGTAGTAGTAAAAGTCGTAGTAGTAGTAATAGTAGTGAGGAGGCCCTTGAAGAGTAGTTGTATCATTGCTGTATGGAGTACGAGCGTAACGAAGTGGCGAGTATGCACTCCACAATCTCTCTGTGGGTTTCTGCCAAAATCGCTGCTCTGTGCCTGCTGGCTCTCGTGGCGACAGTGGTTGTGTTTGTATTTTGCATGTGGTGGTCGGTGGTTGGGATGGTGGTGGTGGTGGTACCTCTGTTCTTCTTACCGTTGCTCTACTTCGTTTGCTGCATCGATCATCGATTCTGGTGGTTGGCGTGGGAGGATTTCGACACTTCACTTCCTCAGTTCAACTAATACCAGCTCTAATTCGTGCAGCTAATATCAGCTGTAATTCATTGAGCTATTGTTCAGCTAATACCAGCTCTAATTCGTTCAGCTAATACCAGCTCTAATTCGTTCAGCTAATACCAGCTCTAATTCGTTCAGCTAATACCAGCTCTAATTCGTTCAGCTAATACCAGCTCTAATTCGTTCAGCTAATACCAGCTCTAATTCGTTCAGCTAATACCAGCTACAATTCGTTCAGCTAATACCAGCTCTAATTCGTTCAGCTAATACCAGCTACAATTCGTTCAGCTAATACCAGCTCTAATTCGTTCAGCTAATACCAGCTCTAATTCGTTCAGCTAATACCAGCTCTAATTCGTTCAGCTAATACCAGCTCTAATTCGTTCAGCTAATACCAGCTCTAATTCGTTCAGCTAATACCAGCTACAATTCGTTCAGCTAATACCAGCTCTAATTCGTTCAGCTAATACCAGCTCTAATTCGTTCAGCTAATACCAGCTCTAATTCTTTCAGCTAATACCAGCTACAATTTGTTCAGCTATAACCAGTTATAATTCGTTCAGCTATAACCAGTTATAATTCGTTCAGCTAATACCATGCAATGCAACACAACACAATGATTCTTGTTGTGCGATAGAATGCAGAGTCTATCTGTTGCTGCTGCTGCTTCTTGTGATGGAGATCCTTCCTAGTCGTTGTGAAATTTGTTTCCGAATTCGAATTGCTTATCGGCTTGCCTTTTGGCCAAACCAGAAAAGAAAGTCTAGTTGCTGATCTGCTGCTATTCTCATCAGCTTGTCGATACATACGTATGACACACACACACACAGTCTCAACGCGACCCATTATCGTCTGAATCATCCGGAGTCTAAGCTGTCCAAGTTCACACTGTCTACACGTACGCGACCCTTGTTAATGATTAACAACAACCCTAACGATGACAACAATAGCAACCCCAAGAACATAACCCCAACAACAACAACAACAACAACAACAATAACAACAACAATCGTATGCTATCGTATGCGTTCGACGTCTGAATTTAAACGTGCCGTGTTCGCGCTCAACTATCGCGTTCACCCTGGCAGAGAGAGAGAGATAGAGAGATAGAGATAGGGGCTAGCTGGGTTTTACTGCCATTCTGCCCACTTAGTACACACTTTGCACACTTCTGTTAGTTTAGTCAGCTTCTGCGATTGCTTGCTAATGATTGATCTCGTACTAGATCTGACTAGCGCAGATCTCCATCTGTCATTCTACTTTAATTACTACCAATTATTATTAGTAGTATTATCAATAATTAGTAATTAATTAATTTGTTGTCGTTGTTCCTGTTGTTGTTGTCGTTGTTCCTGTTGTTGTCGTTGTTGTTGTTGGTGGTGGTGCAGCTGCTGCCGCCGCCGCTGCCAACGATGATAATGCGCTTAACCAGTGGTTATGGATCGTGGCAGCCGGAGAGCTGAGTGTGCACGCGGCGTGACGCAAAAATCATCATTCAACGTGCTTCATTCAAGGCAGGACGTGCTTCATTCAAGGCAGGACGTCGTTCTTCGTGCCTCTGGCTGTATACGCACATCGACAAACGGATAAATCGACACAGGATAAATAATTATCATCATCATCATCGCGACAATATCATCGCTGACAACAACGACAACGACGACGACGACGATGGCGATTGTATGGTTACTCGTTGGAGCGTTCTTCCCGTTGCGCTAGAGGAAGAAGGAGCCCGCTACCCTACGTAGTAGTATCTGTAGCAGCGTCGGCATATGTAGTTTGAACTGTCCTCGAATAGATCTACTATCTAATCTACAACGCGCTGTTGCCGCGGCTGCTGCTGCTGCTCTGGTTGCTCTTCTTGCTATCTACGATATATATCCATGTCAATATCCATGTCGTCACAACAACAACAACAACAACAACAACAACAACAACAAATGTTACTGAATGCCCCGACAAGAAGAGCCTAGGGGAGTAAGATAACCCGAAGGGGAAAGAAGAAACTGTTCTGTGTACTACGGTTTGTTTTGCTGTTGTTGTTGTTGTTGTTGTTGTGGTTGTGTTAGGAGTATGTGGCCGTTAATGTGTGACCGTGATCAATCATTATCGACGTGTGCATGCATAACTCTGAAGACGTGCGTGATTTGTGGTGATGTGGTCGTTCGCGATTCGTGATGAGCCTTTGGATGAGAGAGAATAATGACGACGACGACGACGACAACGACAATGATAAAGATGATGGTGGTGGTGGTGGTGATGATGATGAAGATGGTCATCATGGTGAATGAAGATGGTGAAGATGATGCTGGCCAACTTGATGGATTCGAGTCGATTGTGCACTCGTGAAGAAGTCGATCCAAGGATTTGGACCGGGGCTGGTGACGAGATGGTGGTGGTGGTGGTGGTGGTGGTGGTGACCTAAGGATCAATGCTAATAATAGTAATAATGATGAATCAAGAATAATTCTTCTAATAATAATAATAATGATGAAGGTGATGTTTCCTTGCTGCGAATTGGCTGCGACCGATCGAGTTGACGCCCGTCGTCGATGCTGACGGCGTCGCCCTGTGCGCTGTGGTGTTGTTGTTGATGATCCATATATCATAATAATAATAAAAATAATACCTGCTTCCTACAGCCACAGCTATCGCCAAAACAGCTGTTGGATTGACAGCACGATTGACTGACTGTCTGTTGTTGTGACTCCACTGCCGGATAATAATAATAATAATAATAATAATAATATATAGTACTCTTGTGATCGTGTTTGTTATTGTTGTTGTTGTGGTGGTTGTTGTCGACGTCGTCATCGTCGCCTGTGCTGTTACAACCGGGTGCCAGCGACCGCTGCTGCTGCTGTTGTTGTTAATATTATTGTTATTACTGTTATTGTTGTTGTGGTTGTTGTTGTGGTTAGTGGTTGTTGTTGGTGTTGTTACTCTTCTATTCGTGCTACTGGTTTCTGTACGAGTGTGCGGAGTGATGACCTATGAAGGTTGTGCCACTGGAGAGGATTTCGACGTGCAGCAACAAACAATCTCGAGATACCCCCAGACATCAGCAGGCGATTTCTTTTTCGTCGGCCGCACGATACCATCGTCATCATCATCATTATCTTCGTCACCACCAACACCACCACCACTATCGTTGAACAGTGCCGCGCGTGCGATCGCACTGTTCCTGATAAGGTGAGAAGTAAACTCTTTCCTCATTTCTTTACCGTCTCTTTGTATATATATATATATTACCATCACATCACAGACATATATATATATATATATATATATATCAAACACGGCCGATAGCCTTTCCTGCTAAATTATCTTAAATTATCTGAATAGTTATAATTGTTTGAATTTATGTAATAATAAAAATTTCAAGCTCAATGAAGAGTTATTGAACTTAAATAAATTTGCCGTCCGGAGAAGACGGTCTTATAAAATATATATATATATATATATATATATATATTTTATGAGACCGTCTTCTCCGGACGGCAAATTTATTTAAGTTCAATAACTCTTCATTGAGCTTGAAATTCTTATTATATATATATATATATATATATATATATCTATGATGTGACGATCATGATAGGTGTCCCACATACATAATGTAATATAAATTTCTAATATATTTATATATGTATATATATGTATACATTTCGCGCGTCTAGTCCCGCGTACACGAGATTCTATTTTCCCTCAGATCGATCGATGTCATGATTGATATTAACTACTACTGTCCAGTGATCTTCTTCAGACAGTCACTGTGTCTCTGTTGTGCCGCCGCCGCAGCTGCCGACGGATGTGGATCTGTGTTTGAGTGTGGGTCGTCTACCAACGTGTGGTCAACGGCGCCTTTCAATGGCGGCTTTCGATCAAACCGCGGTTTCCGTCACCGGCGCGGCTGCCGCTGTTGTTTGCTGTAGCGAATCCGCTATAGAACTACTTTACTAGAGTTCTTCGGTCGTGTTGCTGAGACAGAGACGGTGCGGACTGCATACGCCCCTCCTCAAGCCGATCTACGCATATGTATATATATATATATATACATATATTTATATAAATAAATATATATATATATATATATATATATATATATTTTAGGGAGTATACTAGCTGTCAACAACCACAATGTGTTGGTCACTTTCGTGAAACGGCAACTAGCAGCAATAGCGAAAACGTTGATAGGTAAATATATTGACACGTTGGTTATCATTGCTGCATCTGTTAATGACGACGAGAAGAATCAGAGAGACGGCAAAAACAATTCAATGTTTTTTTTTGGCAGAAGCTAGCATTAAACGGCGCCGGTGGCCACTCACTCATCGACGCCTTAAGTTTTTACAACAAAAACAACAACAGCATCGTCTCTGTTAATCACGGGATCATCACGGTGCCAAGACGGCGCTTTGATGGGGTTACGATATCGTTTATATGATTATCTATCACGGCCAGGAGTGCCACTATTCTTCTAGCTGCCTTACACGGACGCCTGCTGGCGAGGTGCTAACAGTGTATCTATAGATAGATAAATGAAAAGATAGGTTTTATTATAACAGTGATTACGGTGGTAGGGTGGTATCGCTCTTTTTAATTTAATGACTGGTCGCTGTCTTTCTTTTTCTACTGGCGCATTCAAACGACGGACGAACGGTATTAACGGGCTCCATTAGTTCTAGTGGAAAATTTAATGTGTTCTCACCTTCTTTGCCTGCCACCGTCACTCGGTATTTGTTCTCATATATCAATCAATCGCGCACCTCAGAGGTGAGCAGGGCTTAACAAATGTGCCCTGGCGCATCCTTCACTCAGCGCTTCAAAGGTCTCTTGGGGTCCTGTTCAAGTGTGCGCGCTGGTATTTTTCTTATAAACCTGGTTCTGTCTTTGGCTGGTCTTCCGTGAAGTAACCTTCGTTTCATTCGCAGATGATGCGTGTGACATTGTCTTTGAATAAGGGTCACAACCGTGAAATAAAATGAACTGTGTTTCCGGTTTAGTATAGAACCTGTGGCTTTTGGTACGTAGCATACCTGCTACGCACAGAACCAGCAGAGCCGAGATTCGTGTATTATAGGTCACTTAGGTTCTTCTATAGGTCATGCTTTTTCTTTTTGTAACTTGTTCAAGTCAATCAGATCTATGTTCATGACTGCGAAATTCAATGCGCGTTACATGAGCTCCGGTTATGGCGATGTTATGATGCCCTCGTACGCATATTTGTTCACTAACTTTTTGATATGCACATACAAACAAGTTGTAACAAGCAAAGTTACTCCTATGATGGCCACGAGTTTGAAGATGTATGACCGCTCCGGTACCCCGAATACAATTGGTGGTTTCTGAAGCATACCACAATTTCGTAGTAAATTTTAGCTTATAGAGATGAAACTAAAGTGTTATGCCTAATAGTTTTTCACTCAGCTTTGTGCTACGAGCACTAGGCCGGCGGCGAACAACAAAGCAGGCACTGAGAGCTCCTCTTTCTCCCTAGTTTTCCACAGAAGCCATCTTGGAAGCGCACTCCACACTCGGTTCCACTGGTTTCTAGTCAAAGATCCTGTTTTGAGCTGTTGGCAGCTAGAGTTAATACGGTGGGCCACAAGTTTATTGGAGACAAATTGTATTTCCAAGTGTTTTATTACATGCGAAATATAAATAAAATATTTGATCTGCCTATATAATAAATATATCTTTGGCGCTTCCTCCTTTGTTGGCGCTCGCGTGTATCCTCCTCTCTCTCTATTTCGATCTATCTCACTTTCGGACCCACAATCCGACGCATGTTGACACAAAAACTCACGCATAGAGCTACAAATCTCTCTACACTACCGACGACACAAAATCCTCTCTTGACGCTAGTGGTTTTGTTTGGCAGCTGTACATGGGTGGCTCTCTGAGAGAGGGACAAAGACAGGTAGATATATAGATAGAAGGTACAGAGAGGTACGACGACAACAATAACAGCAGCAACAACAACAACGGCAACAACGGCCACAACAGCAACAACAACAACAACGGCAACAACGGCCACAACAGCAACAACAACAGCGACAACAACAACGACAACCATCCAGACACTCCGACCTTCTGAGCAAACCGTCTGTGGACAGCGCTGAAGGTTCCCTTGCTAGGTTGCTGCTGCTGCTGCTGCCGCTGCTGCGGTATCGCGTTTTTTTATTATTGGCGTAACCGCGTGGCCACATTAGACAATGGCAGTAGCGGCGGTGGCGTTAAGAATAACGACACTCAACTAGCAGAACAGCGAAAACGACGACATCAACCACAGCAATAACAGTAGCAGCAGCAGCAACAACAAACAACAATAACAATAATAATAATAATAATAATAGCAACAAGAACAACGTCTGCCGCGGTCGAGCTTCAAATGAGAATCACGTCCCTCGAATCAGCCCATCCCGTCTAACAACATCTCACTCAGACTCCTCCAGTAGCAGCAGCGCTTGTCCTGCTGGCTTTGTGGTCTAATCCTCTGCTATTATAGCTGAGCGCTTGTTTGGTGATTCTTTTGAAACTCTAATAGAGGGCATGATTTGGCAACGGTCCATTTTTGTTTGCAAGGCTTTCTTTAGCACTTCTGTCTTTAATAAATTGGGCTATTGAAGTCCATCGAAAATTACCGGCCTGACACATTGGATTGTTTGCGAACTTTGCTAGATACGTTTCACCTTCAGTAACACAGGTTGTTCAAACGGCGGTCAACAACCACTGATTTCGTTAGTGTCATGCGAGACTGGTGTCTTCGTTAGAGCCAGACGTATAACTTTAGTATTCTCTTTCATCTTGTATGTTTACATCACTGCGGTGTTTGTCCGTGTGTGAATATTTTAGATACTATCATATTAGTTAGTAGATTGTGCTATACGATATTCTAAATTCTGAACCGTACTTGTCTCGAATTTCCGCTGCGGTCAGTACTTTTAATGTTTTCTTATTCCCTTCCTCGTTACTTTTTTATTTCGTTTGTCGGATGCCATTCATCATGACTGATGCTTTTTGTAGGGCCCATTCGTCGGATGGATTAACTCGTGCTCATCATGTAAAGATGAAGAAAAGGGTTGTGGTGCATTACATAGCAACCATATCACCTGAAAACTTTCCGGTTTTATGCTATACGCCAAGCGTGGCAGGTTTGAGTCTCCGTTTTGTTATGTCGTCTTGATGTCGGTCGTACTCGAAACGCATCTATTCGTTGGGCCAGAAGTAATCGTGACTTTCCACTACCATACCATACTGTACTGGACGAACACAAACGCATTTTCATTTTCGCATAGACTCACTATTCAGCAAACGAATGCTCCTACATTAGTGTAAATAGCTTAGGCGTTTTCAACATTGGTAATGAGATTTTAGAGCAGTTGAATGGTGTGTTATTTTTCTCCTTACGTAAAGATTCATCAAAATGTGATTATGTCTGTCTCTCTCTCTCTCTCTCTCTCTCAACAATTTGGTCAGACGGTTGGCCTTTTCTAATTCTGGGGGACATTTTGGTTTAATAATAGGCGAAAACGAGTGATACTTGACCATTCTTCTATATTTCGTTTTAGCGTTGTATATATTTATATATATATATATATATATATATATATATATATATATATATATATATATATATATATATATATATATGTATATATATATATATATATATATATATATAAGACTTTCTGGTATGTAATGGCTAAATTGTGTGCCGGGAGGAGGGCGGTAATGTAGGATGTTTAACCGTAGTGCGGTGGTCGATTTGGAGGGCCACAAATCGAAAGAACGAACATTTCGTCGTTGGAAGGCGGACCGCTACGACGAGAAGAATTCTGATTCCGCGCTAGAAGACGTGCAGGCAGAATGCCGTCGCAGCGATAGGACCTGCTGAAACGGGGGCGTATAAAGCGGCTAAACTAGCTTTGTAGCTAGCTTCGACCTGACGCGGTTGACGCTCGTGCATCCGCGTTCTGCTAACAGCGTGCTTATTTCCGTCGTTTGCTAGTTATGTCTGTACGTACACCTGGTCTCTGGGTTTGTGTCCCCCACATTCGCGAAACCGGTGGTAGGCGGTGAGAGAATCCGTGAGAGGCTAATTGCGAATCGCGTGCTGGTGGTGCTTTTTCTGGTCGTCGTCGTTGTTTTGCGGCGGTTGGCAGGTAACATCATGGCGATAATGATGATGAGAGCAATGATGATGATGATGATGATGATGAGAGCAATTGTGGTGGTGATGATGATGATGATGATGATGAGAGCAATTGTGGTGGTGGTGATGATGATGATGGTGAGAGCAATGGTGCCATATTGTAGCTCGACGTTGCTTTGCTCGTGTCATATCGGGACCGGAGTGGATCTACGAGGGGTACGTTTACGTAAACATACGTAGGTGTCGTCTGCTGGGCTGCCGACAGGGGTTCGGGATTCAGCGCCGCCGTTGGTCCGCTCGCCCGGTCAGAACCTACTTTCGACCACAGCATTACGCAATCGAGGACTAGACACCGGGTGATCGAGGACGACTAGATTGCGTCTTCTGGAACACAGATGGGCCACAGCTTCTCGTTAGCTAATTATTATTATTATCTCAATGCTCAATATCAGTAATTGCAGTAACAGTGGTGACTATGATTGCAGTACGAGTACAGATGGTGGCAGTTGTCATGGTTGTTTGTTGTTATTGTTGCTGTTATGCTGTTACTGCACAGGTTGATAAGGTTTCCGTTGTCTCTGCTGGCGTCCGTAGCGTCCACGGAACTGTTTTTCACATTGCTTCATAGACGGACTACCCCCATAAATACAAATGTGGTGCAACGGTGGGGCTCGAACCCGCGCACCTCTGATGTGTCTCTTCCGGTTGCGAGGCGCAGACTTAAGCCACCACCACGCCACCGGGCTCGACCCTTGGTCGCTACTACTACTGCTAAAGTAGACGCTTGTAATTTTTTTCCAATAGGTTTTTTTTAAATTGTAGTTCCAAAAACGATGCTATGCGATTGCTAAGTAGTATTGTTCTGCATAGGTAGAGAGCATTTATTGACATCTGCAGTTCTGCAGTTTTTTAGCTACAGTCAGTGTTCTTATGTTTTGCCACTTGTCGTTCTTGCCGTCACTGCTACTTCTGTCATCATCACTATCATTATTGTTGCGTTCTTTTATTAGAGGAAAGAAAATGTCTTTTTGCAGGCCCAGTTGGTCATATTGGTGGGTAGTGTGAGACAGGCCAATGGCTTTTTACGGTCAAGTGTATTATTACCCATTTAAAACACCTACTGACCTTTATAGCCAGACACGCTCATTACCTCCTCTGGTAATACTTTTGGTACACGCTAGTTGGCAGCTACTACCTTGGTCGCCGGGTAGGGGCCCCCGTTGGGGCCTTCCTCCTGCATTCGACGACTTGGTCAAAATCTATCGGACAGAGCGGTTTTCTTGCGTCCCCCTGCTCTTAGAATCGGCACTGTCTTCACCATGGAACTCTCCTCGTGGGAAAACTACTCTTTTTCTATCCTTCTATATAAATCACGCGTTTCGAATGCGGTGCAGGTACTGCTGAAACTAGCCGTGACCACTGCTCTAGTTACACCTGCGTTAGATCCAACTACAGTGGGTTAAATTGTAAGCCATCAACCCACGGGCCTTTCGTACCATACAGGTGTTACGGTACGAGGCAAAATATGAGATCCCTTCGACCATCCTGCCTTTCCCGGATATTTGTGCCATTCTGGACACTCCTTATTGCAATGTCCCACGGTATTAATATACCTAGGACCAACGGTATAATTGTTGCCACCGTTCTGTAGCTTCGATAGACTTCAGAGTAATCTCTGACTGCTCGAGAGCAGACGCCACATGCGGGCTCCACTGTCGAAGGCTGCCCTCTTCCAGACTGGCAACGCATATAATATACCACACCGAGGCACCACGGAGGCTAGCAGTCTCTTGCGGCTTTGTCCTGTTTGCCCGAAGGCGAAGCGTTGTGGCACTCACACCGCTTTCAGTTTCATCATCTTCCAGTTTTCGCCTCTGAACCGCTGCAGTGTCCGTCCGCTCAGATAGTCAGGCTATTACCCGCTTACGGCATGCGGAGAGACTCTTGTCGGCCAGTGCGTGTCGTATCACTTCCTTCCATCTTATGGAGTTAAACGCACTCTTGACATCGCACAAGGGCACTAGGCTCACTTGTCAACCGGTGGGCGATTATCGCCCTTTTTCTCTTGGTACTTCGAAAGGTAGTTGTGATCGCTCGAAGACTCGTTGTCCTCGATTATCTTCCATTTCCCGACCTTGCATGATACAATCGTCAGGTCGATCATCGTCTAAACTGTGCGCGTCCCTTGTTAAGGTCACCTCCCAACAGTATACGTCTTCTTCAACTTTTGACCTTTTGCTAAAGCCTGATTTGACTAACTAATAAAGCACACATTACATTTCAGGGCGGTCACAGTTGCCTCGAGGAGGTCATGGGCGGCCTCTCACTCACCCTTTGTCTGAGATCTGGAGACATTTTTAGAAGCATATATATATTTTTCTTTTTAAATTAAATGTGGGTCATTTTTTGCTGTTCCTGCTTTCTTCTTTGTGCCTCGATGAATGGCACTGTAGGTTTAATTATCGAGAATTATTAAAATATATATTAATATCATTTTCTTTATGAGTTGTCACCTTTGTCGCTCGATGTCTGGTCTGGCAACTGTCCTGTTTGAATGCGAGACTATTTTTGTTGTTGCTGTTGTTGTTGTTATTGTTGTTGTTGCTGCTGCCGCTGCTGCTGGCCAAATACAATGAGTATGGACCAAATACGACTATTTGAGTTCCTAGTGACAGCGCATAGGAAGCGTTATTCTTATTCGTTCACGCTTCCGTGATCTGTGTATTTGTCTGCGTGAACCTACGTTGCCTTGTCGCTTACTTACTCACTTGATACCGATTGACCTCTATAGTCTACTAAAGCAGCGACGAGCCGTGTTTTGTTAACACTGGTCATGATAGAAACTAACCGATCAACTCAGCAGCGGCCGAAACGTAGCTTTAGCAATAGCCACAGCAACAACAACAACAACAGCATCATCGTCACCAACGGCAGACAAAACAGTGACGCCGCCGCTGAGCTGTAGTTACCGTTGAATTGAAGCTGTGATTGTTGTTGTCGTTATTGGCATAGCGTTTGTTTTATTCAACTTCATCTTAGTTATTCGTAGCTATACATATAACGGTATTGTTTTGATTGTAGGCATGTTGTCGATGATGTCGTGGTTGTTGCGGGTGTGGGTCATCTACGGTAACAAAAACAGCTTGACGTGTTCTTATTGTTTTCGTCGTCGTCGTTGTTGTTGCTGTTGTTGTTGTTGTTGTCGTCGTCGTCGTCGTCGTCGTTGTTGTTGTTGTTGTTGTTGTTGTTGTTGTTGTTGTTGTTGTTGTTGTTGCTGTCGTCAATGTCTTTCGCGGAAAATCGATTTACTAAAATGTTACAATTGATTTTTAATTGTGGTGGTCGTGAACGTGTACTCAGGGATTACGTTTTTGCAGAGCAATGGCGCGACCGACTTCTAACCACCGCGGTGGGTTCAAATTTGTACAAAGTACGTGTTGCGGTTGTTGTTTGTAAACTATTTTGGGTACTAAAATTGACTGATGGTTATTAATATTTTTTTTACGCTTTGACAACTACATTTTAGACGCTCGTAATGGGTTAAGTTGCCTGTGGCACGATAGCGTCTAAATGCATCTATCGTCATCGCGTTCTCGTACTGGAATTATACAGGCTTTCTCCAGCAGAGGTATGTAGCAGCAGCAGGGCAATGACAACCACGTCCAACAAATTCAACCAGCACGGCCAGGGCTCGAACTAGCGATGTTTTGCTAACCGTGGTTGCCATGGCAACGCCCCGTTTCGAACGGTGCGTTTACACGATTGGTGTATTGGTGCGGCTCAAATAATCTTTCAACTCTCTCGAGGAGGAGATGTAGCGGAGTCTATCACACTTGGCGCTTGCACCCCACATAGTCACGTTGTTTAACTTCACGTTGTCATAGTGAAGCAATTATATTTCGGCTCGGTTGATTTATTTTTCTTTATGGTTTTCTTTTGGTCTTTGTCTCTAATAGTCTTCAGTTTTTATATTGCCATAGTGCTCAGAGAGAGAGAGAGAGAGAGAGTTTGTGACAGCACAGGCTGGGATCGAACGAACTTAACCTCAGCATTACTTCAATAAGCTCTTTTGAATATGGCTTGACTAGCATCTGATATGTAATTGTATTGCTGGTTAGTAAGAATGCAATAGTGCTAGTATAGTGTATTACAGGTAGGGGTGTTTCTGTGAAACGCGCAACTACCCTCCCCCCCACCTTTACTAAATGACTATATCGCAAACAAATCACGGTGTTTTTGGAGGAAGTGGAAAACTGACAAGTTTGTAGTAAGAATGCTACTAACACTACCTGTAATACTTATTTTATTAATTATTCTTATAACAATGATGATGATGCTTATCATTAATCTTGTTAAATTATATTCATCTGATTACTATTAGAATTGTGATGATGATGATTGCTACTATTAGTTGTAGTGTGATGACTTGTGGTGTCAGAGTATATATATATATATAGGGCTACAAAAAGTTTTTTCGGTTTTGTCCGTAGAGAATCATTAAAAAAACCGAAAAAAAACTTTTTGTAGTCCCAATATATATATATATATATATATATATATATTTATATACAGCGCAATCGGGCATCAGCTAACGTGGGAATCGCTCTGCGGCGGGGCCTAAGACTTTTGCCGTTCGTCGAGGAAATGTATCTCGGTTGGGTTGTTACGGTTGAAAGCGAGTCATCAACAATGACTATTATTAGCGTCGAGAGGGAGAGAGATGCTGGCCGAATTCGCTCTCGCTGAGTTTACGAACGTGTAAATGCAACATTGACGTTGGATTGGCGACGTCCTATAGCTTGCGAGCAAACTTTCCTTACACCTATAAAATATACGTATTTACCATAATCTCGTATCACCATTAAAGTCATCATCATCATTATCTGCAATGTAATCAATAACAAATCCCGAAATCGTTAACACTTAGTCATATGCGAGAGTCAACAGCTATTGTACAAGCGTGTTCCTATAGTGCGTAACTTTAAGAGGCAATGTAGCCGCAAATTCATAAACCACCACCAGCAATCATAACACTGGAAATACGCGTTCGACGATAAGATATGGCAGGAATAGATTCGATAGCGGATTCAAAAGATTATATTTCCTTGAATTTTACCGCCACGCGGAAACCACTGAAGTATTTCTGTTTGTTTTGTTAGACACACGCCAAAGTTTTTTTTTTTTTTTAGTTTTTACGTTATTCTTCTTCAATTGTAGGCAATGTAGAGGTAGAAAAAATGCCAACATATATACACGTGCGTCTGGAGCAAAACTCATTGGGGTACTAACGGAAGTTCACGGATATCATAGCCATGGCGTTTGATCTGCCTATACTTCTCAGCAATACTATGTTTAGCATTATGGGATTTAAGACGCATACTCCCAGGTATATGTGCTGCGAAATTTGACTTTTGTCTAACAGGATGCAGTAAGCATATATATATATATATATATATATATTTTTTTTTTTGAGCACGCATAGTTTATATATATATATATATATATATAATATTCACGTATGCACCAACAGTGTATACATGCATACAAGCATATACTACTGTGTGTTTATTCATAGTATGGGGTAGTACGACTGAAGCACGTCGAACATGAGAAACGTATAGCTAGAGGCCGAGAGTGTGTCGAGGTCCATCTGGCAGAGGGAGATATATATAAATATACATATATATATATATATATATATATATATATATATATATATATATATATATATAGAGAGAGAGAGAGAGAGAGAGAGAGAGGGAGAGGAGAAGTAGCAGCTGGGCAAAGAAAGAGTTGAGCCTTTTGCTTTGGCCTGGCGTCGACCTCGCGCGTGTGCGTTTTCCACTAAGGGAAGCTCTATAAAAAAATAAACGACGCAGGTATACAGCGACGACGACGACGACGAGGACGGCGGCTATTGCCGTTCATGTCGTCTGTCTGTGACTAGCTACGTCCTACTCTACGGCCTGTTGTCTCTCGATCTGTCGTGTCGTCTTCTCCGCTTCTTCTTCATCGTCGTCGTCTCAATCTCTGGTCATCTCTCTCTCCGCGTCTCTCTATTTCGCTCGCGTTTTCCTCTCTACAGCTCTGCAAGGGTTGCATTGGCATTTACGTTTGTCGGGTCGTCATGCCGTTGTTTTGTTCTGTTCAAGCGTGCCTCAGTCGTCGTCGTCGTTGTTGTTGTTTTGATTACTGCTCTTGTTGTTTTTGTAGTTGTTGTTGTTATTGTTGTTTCGATTATTGCTCGCGTTGTTGTTTCGATTATTGCTCGTGTTGTTGTTGTTTTGATTATTGCTTGTGTTGTTGTTGCTGCTGTTGTTGCTGTTGCTGCCGTCGGTGTTGTCTGTATCGGCATGTCTTATCTTTGTACGGTCTTCTGCCCGTTCTCTAAACGCGGCCTCTAAACGCGCGTTCTCGGTCGGCGAGTGTGGCGGGGTTCCACTGGCGCGGCGGCCCACGAGACCGCCCGACAACGACGCGCTCAATGGGTGCTCGTCATGACATCATCATCATCATCATCATCATCATTATTATTATTATTATTATTATTATTATTATTTGCTATTGGTCGTTTGCCGAAAGCAAAACAAGAAAATGTTACTGTTTCTGGCATCACGCCGCGTGACGCCACTTCGTCAGCAGCAGTACCGGCTAACCAGGGTAAACATTGAGGCTTCTACTTGTGTTAAGCTGTTGGTTGGTGTTGTTGCTGCTGTAGATGATGATGGCGGCAACTACAGAGCACGCTGAAACACGTGCAGGACTGGTCCCTGATCAGCGAGCCATTCTTCCATCATCTTCGTCGCGCTGTGCTGTACTTTTTGGTGAGATCGTTGTTGTTGCTGTCTATCGTCTGTCTCTCGTTCTCAGTCTGCCCTTTCGCTTTCGTGAGTTCTGAACAATAAAAGCAGCAGCAATTGCGGGGCAGATGCTGTTCATGCTGCTGTGGCAGCCCATCGAATTAGCAGCGGTCAGAGTAGCAATAAATGTATCCTGTAGTGGGAGACTGAGGTATATATATATATATATATATATATATATATTTCGCAATAACTTTGCATTTCAAGATAGACACATAATTACAATACAGTCGTCATTATATAATATTTTAACACTCAGCAACCGTTCCTCCGAGTGAAAAAGTGCGAAGACCGCCGATGCGTCTGGCAGCTCGCTGCGTGGATATGTATATATATATATACGAATGTTGTTATCATTTTTTTCGACTTATCGCTTTCTCTTTCTTTATAGCTTTTATATTCCCAGGACTTTTTCCTTTTCCACTACGTGACGTTCTGTAGGGATGGTCTTGTTAAGGTTTGTTGGTTCATGTGCACTAACTAAGCTGAACTGCCGCATAGCCCTAGCTCTGAAATAATCTCTCTCTCTCTCAACATGCCGTGTTCGACTCTGCTCTGGTGAAAAGCTATTCACCGTTCAGACGCAAAAGTTACCCGGCAAAATTACCTTTAACATGCCCACGATCCAGAAGATGTCTCTGTTTGGGGACAATAACACTGAAGGTTTATTTTCATGTTCTGCAAACTATAGCAGAACGAACCGTGGATAAGTTCTGCTACTGATGGTTTGCAATACGCGCTTTAGCGCACCCGGTTCGTACCAGTCGTTCAGAGCAAAATCCAGCTGGCGAAGCACATGAGCATGTTTTGGGGTAAACGCTCTTGGCCGTCTAGCCGTCCAGATTTAAATCTTCTGGATTAATATGAGTGGGGCGTGATCGAACGAGAGTCTAACCAAACTTGACATAAGAACACGGACACTGTCTCCGTTTAGCAGGCATCTGCAAATCATGATGGGCAGGGTTTTGCACGACGTCTATAAGGACGGCCTAGGAACTATATAGAAGGTATATATAGAACAAATATAAATCATATATTTGTTCTATATATACATCAGACATTCAAATATTATACAGCATTTGAACTAATCGACGTCAGTTATTCCGCATGTAGCTGCTCTATGCATCTGCATACGCTAGTGTGTGAGCTTTCGTCGCATGTGTGCATTGTTGTTGTTGTTGTTGTTGTTGTTGTTGTTGTTGTTGTTGTTGTTGTTGTTGTTGTTGTTGTTGTTGTTGTTGTTGTTGTTATTATTATTATTATTATTTTTATTTTTTTTATTATTATTATTATTTATTTAATATGTCTTAGAGCAATACAGTTGTGAGGTGTGAATGTGTATCCTCATTATTTTATAGTTTCTTTCTTGCTGTCGTCAGCCCATCGCACCTAATATCGACGCGGCGTTTCCTCTGCAAACTGCCAATGAAAGCAGCTGTCTCAGAAAGTCGCCTTCGCCTTATTATTATTATTTATTATTATTATTATTATTATCATCATCATCATTTAGTTTGTTTTACAATAATTGCAACACAACAACACAAATAATTAAAAACACTGATTTTTTTTTTTATTTGCTTAAATATTAGAGGTAACAATTGTCTCTTTATGAACGTGTACACCGGTTATTTAAAAGTGAAAATGTCACATATCCTCCAGGTTTGGGCGTGTCCAGTCTAGCAGAGTTCCGCGCACAGAGGCGGCGTTACCCCGCTGAATGTCCAGCGATAGTCTCTGGTGCAGGTACTCGATAGCTCTAGTGTCCCCTGTCGAACGGTTGAGCGCCTTGCCGACACGTTGAATGAGTTTGTGCGTCTTCGGGCCGGGTCCCCCCAGTGTCTCGAATGCCAGCGGGCGAAAATCGTGGGGGTAGGAAATACTGGCATACTTTCTGCACTTATTCGCCTCCGCCAACATAGATGCGTGACCAGCATGTTCCGCTCCCGCACTGACCATTGAAGGGGCTAATGAGTCAGTAACGGTTGCGTCCCATACCAGCATGCGACCCATCTCAAAGGGCGTTAGTGTTAGTCCGTCCGGTCGTTTTCCATCATTCCTGCAGAGGCCAGGAGGCTCGAGAATGCAAGGAAAACCAGCAGACCTCAAGGCTCGGCTAAATGTCCCATTAAGAGCTGCGTGCCGGGCTCGACGACCTGAGCTTAAAGCACAAGAGAGACCATGGTGTGCCTGTGGCCCCACTTGATCGCCGCATCTACATTGGTGCGGGAAAACGAGAGCTGTCCCCAGGCGTAGCCCCGCACTAATCCGAACAGTGTCGTCATCTAGTAGAGTGCCTAAGTGAACACTGGGGAGAGCCTGTAACCAGGCCCCGGCACTTTTTGCAGAGACCGCCCGTAGCCTGGCCTTGTCAGTCGTAGTGGGGGCTTGCTCAAGTAGATGCACAAATGTCTTCTCCTGCAGTGGGCTCGACCAGCTTTTCTGGGAAAGGGTGTCCGTGGGTATGACACCGCACAGAGACGCCAATCTCTCGACTAAGGCTGCCAAAGTGTGATTGTAGACTCTTTTGCCTGTGTCGTCCAGTAACCGTTTGGCTTTTCCCGATGCCTGGGACATAGATGAGACGATGGCAGGCCCAGCCAACGCTACAGCATCAGGCATTCCCAGTCCACCTAAGGATATGGGAAGCAGAGCCTGCATGCCTGCATTGGGTGAAAGGCGTATGTTCAGGAGCACCTCCAGTGTTTTCAAGGTCCACTCGTTGAATTGTCGAAGGTTCTCGGTCAAGTCGAAACAATTGGCCCCTCTAAGCAGGTGCGTTATCCGGGCCGCCGAAAAGCATGATCTTAGTAGGAATATTCCGCGATGAGATCCCAGCGATGGAAGACGGCTGGCGGCAACTTCAAGCTTCTCTCTCCACGCGTCTAAAGCCCCAGGTAATCCCTCTTGGCAGAGGGGAACCCCGAGGAGCTCAATGTCGCTCTTTTGAACGACCTTGCAACCGGGAAGGAGATGGCATAGCTCCGATATATCCGGCAAGATCATATCCTCGGGCCCCGTGACGCAGACCTCGCATTTCGCGGGATTTAGGGATAGACCACTCACCCTCTCGAAGTCCCGGACTCTGCGAATATCACCGATTACTGTAGCTAGGTCACCTCCAAGCACACCGTCGTCCAGGTACCAGGCATTTAGAGGACACTGTAGGGAGTCTATCAAGTCTTTTACGCACAAACAGAACAAAGGCGGACCTAAAGGGTCTCCTTGTTGAAGGCCGGACTGCGAAGATATAGTGGCGTGCGGCAAGACCAAATGCGACGGTTGGGCGTACGCCGCATGTACCTGGTGAAACATTTGCGGAGCGTAGCATTTCACCACGTTTAGCAAGTGGTCTCTTCTGACGCTGTTAAAGGCATTTCTAAAATCTAATTTAACGAGAACGGTTGGGCCACTGCGGGAGTTTATAAAGGCGCGGGAGGTGTGAATTCCGATCTCCGTACCGCCAGTAGTTGCAAAGCCCAGCTGATGAGAACCAATTGTTGATAATATTTCAGCTTTGTTGGCAGCACACCCAATTTTTGAAGCCAACCGTCGGAGTGTAGACGAGCATGCTATCGGGCGGAGAGAGCCGTCTTTCTTCTTGAGAGCAAATAGTCGTGCCCCAAATATAATAGGTTGAAGGGCTACAGGGGGAGACCCCCACCGGAGAATGTCTACAACCTTTGCCAGTGCATCTGCTAGTCTGTCAGCGACGGACCCTAAGACCGCGGACAACAGATCCTGAAGAAGTCGAGGCCTAAGGAAGTCAAGACCAGCTGCAGAGCTCCTGGGGAAGGATCTCACAGCCAAACGCACTTCGTCGCTGGAGGTAGTAGATGGCAGTATAATCGGAGGACGAGATGGCAAGCAAAGGTCCGAGGGGGCCTGTGGATGTTTGTCTCGAAGAGACTCAAGGCTTTCGGACTGAGATATAAATGTGTCCGTGGAGCCAATAAGCCTGGCGGCGCCAGAGACATCTCCTTCGGAGAGCTTGACTATGGCGCGTCTACAGATCTCGTCCTCAGGGTCCCTTCTGGTATTTGTCCTAGCTTCATGATGTTCGACGTTCTCAATCCTTACACCCTGCACAAAGTCACGAAGGTTCTTTTTGATAATAACTGTAAGAGAACGTGAGTCGTTCCGAATTCGTGGAAGGCGCAGCACTACCGGTGCGAAAGAAAACAATGAGTGCCAGGCCTCCATGTCGTTGTCCGACGCGACCTTTAATAACACTTTTGTCAGTTCATCTGCAACGGATGCTCTGACAGCCTTAGGCAACACGCGGACTAGCCTTGCATGTCGCATGGCATTCTGAATGTGTCCGATAAGTTCCTCCGAGGTGGCTGATACGCCAGTGGTTGGCGTTACTTCTATGCCTCTGACGCCGGGGTGTCTGGCGGACATGTGTCTAGAAAGTCCTCTTCTTGTGTATCTGTTGTTGCACACAGGGCAAGCGACCCTGTTAGGGTCCTCTCCAGAATCATCCGAAACGTTTTGAGGCATCGCTAAGTTGATGGTAGAGCTGTAGTCTTCCATTATAGAGAAAAGTTCTTTAGCTTATCGACTACCGGCAGCAAAGCTAATAACGGCTTTAGTGCTTCGGCAATCGTCGTAAGTGTGGCTGCCAGGTCAGGACTTATACCCTGCAGTACTTTTGCTAGGTCAGACAAGGTGGTTCCGATACTGCCTGGTGGCGTCGCCTTCTTAACTTTGTGCTTCCGAACCCTCCGTGTCAAAGGACGCGGTCGGGTAACCGAGCTTACTCTACTATATCTAGTAGGCTTGCGTCGAGGAAGGCGCCGAGGTCTGGGCAAAAGAACGTGTGGAGCGCTCCCGTCCTGGGTCGATGAGATTCCCCGCAAGACTGCAGCGTACGAAGGTCTGTCATCCGTGACGCCCCGTGTAGAGTCTCCCACAGGAACCGGAACCGGGCACTGGGCTTTTTCTGTGATGACTGCTGAGGGATTAACCGTCTGCACCGTCCCTCCGGGGACACATGTATACGCGGACGTTCTCGTCGACCGGTGCCTGGACGCGGGTCCCTGTCGTCGTCGATGTCTTGGAATTTGGGAGCCGATGGGCTGGAATTTGGGAGCTGGGTCGATGAGATTCCCCGCAAGACTGCAGCGTACGAAGGTCTGTCATCCGTGACGCCCCGTGTAGAGTCTCCCACAGGAACCGGAACCGGGCACTGGGCTTTTTCTGTGATGACTGCTGAGGGATTAACCGTCTGCACCGTCCCTCCGGGGACACATGTATACGCGGACGTTCTCGTCGACCGGTGCCTGGACGCGGGTCCCTGTCGTCGTCGATGTCTTGGAATTTGGGAGCCCGGACCCAAGAGTCTGGGCTGCACATTTCCTGCTGATCGGTCGCGCCGCTCTGTCATGGGCCGGGAACAGCGACTGACCGCGTTCTCGCTCGACTGCGCTCTCTCACGACGCAAGTAGCTGGGCGAGGGAGCAGTACTTAAGATTGTGTTCTAGGTGTCTGCTGCTACATGAATAAAAAAAAAGGCTGTGCGTTGACAGCTAGGACAGCAGGAGCACTGACACAAATAATTATAATAATAATTTTATTTGCTGTTATTGTTGTTGTTGTTGCTGCATTACAACTGCTGGCAGCGTAGTAATACTACCATTCATCACTCTCGGGTTCATTGTCAGCAAGTGTAGCCAATCTAGATATACAGGACCTATATGTAGACAGAGGGAAGAGGAAGAGGAGTAGAAGGCGGAGAAAAAACGACAGAAACTGCGGGCTAAATACGTAGGCCCAGAACGAAAGGGAGAGAGCGAGAGAGAGAGCAGCTTAAGCGAAGCTAAACAAAAGAAAAGCTTGTCATCGGTATTGGGCCTTTGCAGGCCCCGAATGTCGGGCCCCATAGGTCTTCGGGCCTGATAAGCTGATAGCAAAGGAAGGAATGCATTAGTTCATTCATTCAAGCCGCCGTCGTCTTCGTCGTCATCATAGTGTCCATCCAGCAGACCGGCCGAGACTCGGTCGGCCAAAAACGGCGGGAGAGCTATTAGCCAATTAGCTGGTCGAGCTGGGGGTGAAGATGGCTTTCTTCCTAAGATGCGAGTGAGTAGGTGAAGATCCTGACGGTTTGGAGGGTGGTGGCCCAGATAGAGAGAGAGGGAGGCAGGTAGGAAAATGAAGAGAGAGAGACGGAGCAGCAAATGAACTCAACAACGACACCAATGACGACGACGGCCTTAACCATTGCCCACGTAATAAACAATGATGCGAGATCTTTGGCGATTGGCTCTTCGACGGACCCAGTCACGAGTGACACGAGTGCATACATACTAGTGCTCTCTTGCCACGGCGACGGCTGTGCTGTTGTTTCGCGGATCGAGTCGACTCGGCCCGCATTAGTAGTGGTCGGTCCTACTCCTCTTCCGGGTCAAAACACCATCATTCTACCACCAGCCGACACATGATGGCTGATGAAAGAAGGAGCCCGCACGCAGAAAAACGCAGAACAGAGAACTTCGAAGCGGGAAGGCGTCGAGCAAAATCGTCTCATTCCAGCCTGCCAATATATATATATATATATATATATATATATATTGTAATAACCGAATGAAAATCAGTATATATACAATGTTTTGCGGTATGAATTTGCATTAGGCAATCTATTGTTTTCAATCGCCAAGCTGCCATTATAGGCTAGTAAGTTGTCAAGGTGAATGACTTTAGATCAAATTTTGTTGAAGCGGAGAAAATACAAACGTTTTGTATTTTGTCTACGTATGTGGTAAAAACATGGTTCCACTCACATGGGTGGGCGATATATATATATATATATATATATATATATATATATATATATATATGCTTTGTATACATGATTATTTATGCGTATGTACATTTTCCACATATAAAGATGTATAATCATATGATCCTTTCGGACTCACATTCAGCCAACATTTAACGTCCACGGGACTGCTGTTCGCACTGCACTTCATAGACGGACCCCATAAATACAAATGTGCAACGGTGGGGCTTAAACCCGTGCACCCATTTGTCTCTTTTAGTCGCGAGGCGCACGCGATTGTACCACGCCACCGGCCTCGACAAATAGATCAGATAAAAAGAGCAATGCTATATCAATTTTCGAAGTATCGATTTCACCTGTTTTACGACGATTCATTTCATGTAAAGGGCTTTCATTTGCAAGACGGCTAGAGTTTTTCTGTAACGAATACAACAAGCAAATAAAAAGCGGATAAGGTAAGAAAGAAAGTATATCTTTATTATAAATTGAACAGAAATGGCCAATATTGTTTAAACACTGGTAGCATCATTTCGGCAGACGGTTGCAGTGCCCGATGCATGATGTAGAATTAATGAGACTGTTGTTTGTGGAAGTTCGTTCAGTTCGTTGTTCGAACAAAAACGCTTCCCTTGCAAATGTTTCTGAAGATGTGGTAAAAAATGTGGTAATCACATGGCGACTGACTCACTGCTGAATCACAAGTTGAATGCATCAGTACATCTTTTGCGAGCTATAATTCTTCGATTTACACTCTAATTATTCGGTCAACAGCAACAATGGATTAACTGCCTACTACGATGTTTGCTTGTAGTCAGATCCGATGTTGACTTCTTCTCTTCACAAACACTCGTACACCATTTCTTCGTCTTAAGCAGTGTTGACCATAGACAGCCACCATCGGCGATAAATAATGAAATAACGAATATCTTCTGCCACTGCTCTGTTCTGGACGCGTCTTCCATCGTTACTACGCGTTACATTTGCTTCAAATGCTCTCACACGAACAGGTGAATCTTCTATACTCTCCCCGAACGTTTTGTCACAACTTTGAGTGATGCCGCTGCTGCTTCAAGTCTGATGCTCGTACACGTGCCCACTACGCAAAACCTTTCGAAAATAATTAGTTAACATTTGTAGATTAGAGTTAGACTAGGGATATATATATATATATATATATATATATATATAGAGAGAGAGAGAGATAGCCTCTGTTAGCAGGAACACTCGTAAACTTTAATTGTGGACGTAATCTATACATTAGTATCGTTTTACTTATTCGAGGACTATTACACGGCTGCTCCGCTTCCGCAATGAGTTATCATTATAGATGTGCCAATCAATATATATATATATGTCGTCGAAAGTATGTGATGGAACAGTCTGCCACTCTTCCGGGGTCATTAGTCATTGACAAAAAATATCCACATATATATTTGTGTGCAAATATATATGTGGATATTTGTGCACAAGTAGTGCACAAGCCGACGACCGCATTATGTTCCAGTTCAGACTACGATCGGATTTAGGACTACCTGGTCTAAAGTTTAGCCAGCACGGCAACGAGGGGTCACTAGCAAGACGTGTTGGGCATTTTAACGACACACACAGAGTTGGAACGTTTGTCGTATATTTCTTGCAGGTTATAGATCATATATAGACGAAGCAGCTTAACCTGACGAGAGGGCGAAGAGATGCGTTCCGCAGCATGTGCAAACGAATGGCTGGTAAACACACGCGCCTCTAGGAGATTATGGGTACGAGAGTGATATCTAGTTCGAATGACAAAATCAGCGACGATATGACGTTATTGTTTTAATTGTTGTTGTTGTTGTTGCTACTGTTGCTCTTGTTGTTGTTGTTGTGGTTGTGTTTGTTGTTGTTATTATTGTTGCTGCTGCTGCTGATGATGAGAATGATAGTAATCGGCCGTAATCGTATCGAAAGGTCGTTCGCATCAAGTGGCGGCTGATAACGTTAATTAACTGTCCGAACAAATTCGATTGTTTTGCTTGGACTGTTACGTCGGTTGCAAAGCAACATGCATGGTCTTTACGTGTACTCACTGTAGAAGAGAAACAAATGTGAAGTGCCGATTTTTTGTTCTGTTCTCTGTTACCGGTGACTGGATTGGACCTGTATACAGCTACAATACTCTATCCGCGTCTATTTGAACACACAAACATCGGGGTGCAATTGTGCTTTCTATCTAGTAAAAGTGCAATAAATAGCTCGACTTATCATCGGAGGCGGGGCGGGTAGGAGGGGTTTGCTTGCTGGTCCAAGGAGAAAACGGCAAACGACTGTCGGCTGTGTACGTATACTATACATGTGTAGAACCACGCTCAATCACCGAATCAGTCAGTCAGTAAATCGGTCAATGGCTCGCTCGCACCGTCGTAACCGTAATCCGAGGGTTTGTGTTATTTTGACCTTGTTCTTGTTTGATCTTGAACACGCTGATTGATCGAACGCAACACGCGAGAGCAGACTTGCAGGAACTGCGATATCGTCTTCTTCCTCTGCAGTTTCTCGAATACGCGAGCACAACCACTATTACGTCTGCAACACTCACCGCCGCTATGCCAACTGGCTAGTGTTGTAAGGCACGTCCGATTGGGCGTTCTTGAGCAGCAATTTTCTGCTTTGAGCGATGCTTTGTCATTGTTGTGGTATATATATATATATATATATATATATATATATATATATTGTTGACTATCTTGTCAACCGTAAGCTCTCGTCTATGTCACTGTTGCCCCGAATTACCGTACTATTCTACACCAAGAGAAGAAGACACAAGCACTTTGCCTTACTAGTTAGCTACCGTCTCTCTGACGGCTTGACTGTGTAGTCTTTATTGCTACGATGACGATCGAGGAGTGGTTGTCGTACGACTGAGATCGTACGGTAGTGTCCGTTGGGTTTGAACGCGCGAACTGAATGCCGCCGACGCTGGTTGCCCGCGCAAATGAATGGATTTCAAACAAAGGTACTCAACGACGGCGACAGATGCGGCTCTCATCATATAAATGCAACATATATATATATATATATGCATATAAACCTCCAGGTTTTAGGAAGGCTATATATATATGTATGTATATATATATATATATATATATATATATATATATATATATATATATATATATCGCCTTCCTTAAACCTGGACGTGCGTTCCCAAAAACTTTGGGATACTTTGCTCGCGAAGTACAATAATGGCTTTTAATTTCAAAATCTGAATCAGGCCTGTGATCTAGGTATATCCTCAATTGGGATTATTGTGCTTTGTATTGGGAGACCCCCATTTTTAGGGGATTGGATAGGCACATTTATTCACGTGCTTTGCCTATAGCAGTTGTGTATTATGAAGATGCTGTTCGAGTGGACTACTTCGTATGCGTGTATATTTTTTAGTGTGTCGCCTTATTTACTGTTAGGCGTTATATAAACATATTTCTTGGATTTTGTCGAGTGTGACTTTCTGCCTCGTCATTTGGCTTATCTTAAGGATATATGCATAGTGTACGTGCATGCATATGTACTGGTATTTATCGTTACGCCATTGTTATGAACTGATACGATTTATGTTTAAGTACGTATGAATTTTCACACACACATATATATATATATATATCGTCTGATATCGATGGAGCTCTAGGGGAGAGGCACATAACACTCATTGAGATAATAAAGCCAGACGGCCGCATGGGGAAGGACTAGCATCGAAAGGGAATATGATGTTTTCGAAAGTTCGCTTTTCGGATTTGGGGCTTGCACGCCGACGTCCGCCGCGTGTTCCTCTCATATTGGCGTTCCTATCAGCAGAGCGATAGCAACGATAGCGACGCTAATCTAATACTAGTGATGATAAGAGCGAAAGAAGATCGACAACAACATTAACACGCACGATGACAACACAAAACAACAACAACAACGCACAATAACAACACACAACAACAACAACAACAACAACAACAACAACAACAACGCACAATGACAACACACAACAACAACAGCAACAACGCACGATGACAACGCACAACAACAACAAGAGCAACCCTAACAACAACAACAACAACAACAGCAACAACAACAACAACAGGAACAACAAAATAAGCACACTTTAGCAGCAGCATCAGCAGCAACAACAACCACAGAAGTACAACAACGACACCAACAACAGCATCAGTAATAGAACAGCAACAACAACAACCAGACTGTAGTGGCTATCACTGCCAATAGATTCTCTTTTAGTGCGTTCTGGGGTCAAAGGGTCGCCAATGTCGGTGCTGCCGTTGTTGTTGTCGTCGTCGTCAGCAACATTGAACTCGCCCTAGTTGTCGTGTTGGTGCTGATGATCATTATGACCATGATCATGATGCTAGCTGAGCCAGTTGCGTGTATGTGAAGTACCCCGCAAACCCCCGCAACGCTTCTCTACGCAAGCATATTTCCCCCTCCCGGTCGCCGGGCCGCCGGCTCGCATCAACACGCATTTGCGCATAGACTACGACACGTAGACATACGAAGGCGGATCGGCAAATTCCAGTACTTTGAATTTTGCTGCCAGACCGAAGCCACCAACCAGCCTTCGGTCGTTTCCGGTTCGTTTTGCTCAGGAAGCCACATTAAGCGACAATATACACACGGGGTTTGCAAATTTCGTGCCAATTGGTGGCGGCGTTTATTGTGTGTGTGTGTTTTGGGTCAAGGGAGTGAAGAAAACGTTGGCGTTTGGATCGATTTCTAACGAGCCGAAACTGGAGAAACAACGATTAATCTGCATTAGGCTGTTCTGTGTTAAAAACGAAATCATATGTTCGACGGTGGTGGAAATGTGATGGCAGCCTATGGTGATCAAGCAGTGTCCCTAAACACTGTGTGTGCTACTGTCGATTTCACGACGAACGAAGATGATTCCCGTTTGGAAAGGTCTTCGACGTCAATAACAGAAACAGCAAAACGGTTGAAATATGTTGAGTTCGTGTTATCGTGCTCAACAGTCGCGGAATTACTATCAGGGAGATAGCTGAGGGACTGGAGATATCCTATGAGCCAGGTGCAACAGTCATGACCGATATTTTATGTGTCAGAAGACTGACTGGTCTGCAAAGTTTGCTCCAAAACGGGTGTTTTTTGCCACCACGAGTTTTTGCCACTTTATGTGTCGATAGCATACGAAGGCGTTTCGGAAAGCTGTGATAAATAATTGGAAAAAAATCAGTTTTAATTCTACTGACACACGCCTGTGACGTGCGTGCACCATACGTGCAGTATTCGAGCAGTACATCACTCAAAACATTTGCTCAGTTTGCCCATTCTCTCCTACACTGAGGTTTAGGGGCTTCAGATCACTGAAGGCGCAGACCGGCTTCATTTCTAGCCAACGCTAACCTACTTCAGTTGCAGAAGCAGACTTCGATATCGGAGCGGATCGGTGCCAACAACTCTCGCTTGATCAGCGCCAGGGCCTTCTTTCTGCCTGTCGTCAAAAGCGATAATAATATATGTATATATTTTTGAACAAGGGTTTATTTCAATAATAATAATAATAATAATTTATTATCATTGTTTAAATGTTACGATTGTGAAGTGTGAGCGTGTACTCCTTGGCTTCTCCTAGCTCTTAAATAATAATAATAGTAATAATAATAATAATAATAATAATAATAATATGGCCAATGCTCGACACTCGACGACGCACTGATTCGCCTTTATCGAGTCTATAACGTTTATTTATCGTCGCCACCCATCGTTTCGAACAACTGAGCTCTAGCTGGGTGGACGGGCGCGCCTTTTTCGCGCCGATGAGCCGGGTTGTGGTATCATCACACACGTTGTGGCGTAATCTAGATTTTCTTATCGAATTGCCTAGATATTTTATATATATATATATATATATATATATATATATATATATATATCGTTCAGTTTCAACTGCTTGCGATTGATATGCTGTTACTGCTGGTACAGCTGCTACGTGCCGTCTACCGTAACGATGCGGCGACTTCTGCACCCCTGGCAACGTAAAGTTTTGTGGTTTTTCGATCGTATATTGCGAGCGAATCCGAGCCACTGTCTTGCGTGTGCACGTGTATCGCATGTCGCAAATATATATATATATATATATATATATATATATATATGGTTGACCCTCCAATCGGAATCGAACTAACCTGCGTTTAATAAGCAACTAACCACGTCAAACGATGGCGGCGTAAAAACCCGCCTACAAGACTCGCCGAACTCAACAAAAATGCCTTAATAAATCGAACAGGTCTCACCAATAGACGCGCTTAGAAATACATTATTAAAACTGCATTCACGACCTCCAGCGCACACGCGTTTGGTGCTGGCTTAATTTCCATTAGCACCTGAGTACGAACTGCCCACACCGCTTACTATGTTAGTAAACGTATTCCTGTTATTAGTGTCAGTAGCATTAGCAGCAGCAGAAGGAGACTGGCCGAAAATGCACTACGTCTGATATATGTGTATGTCAATAGTCATAGTTATAATAATAATAATAATAATAATAACAATAATAATAATAATAATAATAATAATAATAATAATAATAATAATAATAATAATAATAATAATAATAATAATAATAATAATAATAATAATAATATATTATTATTATTATTATTATTATTATTACCAATCGCTGGCCGGTTACTCCGTCCGTCCCACTGGCTGTGGTTCTGGCTCGGGCACGATTATTATTATTATTATTATTATTATTATTACAGTTTCGACACAGCGAGAGCCAGATCAGAAAGCTGACGAAATGGACCGATGCGGTATATATAATCGGTAATTTTCAGCAATTATTGGTGGCGATCAAGCACATATTCTGAGGTGTTCATTTGAGGTGACCCCATTCGACGGCCCACATTTTCATATGCGTGCCGGCTGACGGGCGGGTCGATCAGCTAGCCAGCCAGCCAGCATCCTTCATATGTGCAGCTATCACGCATAGGTGCCGTGGCATTGTCGGCAATGTGTCGCGTGTCGTCAATAGCGCAATTGATGTTTTCAAAGACAGCTGCTGGTTATTGTTGCTGTTGTTGTTGCTGCGGTGGCTTTTACTCCCCTGAGCCGCGCTTGGCTCCACTAGCCAAGCGCAACCCCGTGTAGAAGAGCCCCGGCCCCGTTGATCAGAGGAATAGAAGGAAAAGGAAAGAGAAGAAGATAAAGTCTCAGGAACAGCTCGCCTAGCTAACGCCGGCGTTGCATGAATCGCCTTGCGGTGTTGCTCATCAGTCAATACGAATGACGGCCTCATCACATCGGCACTTCTTTATCCGCTTTTCATTCATTCATTCATTCACCATCATCACCAGTTCGCCATTCACCGAATGTATCGACTCATGGCCGCATGGTCAGCTAAATGAGCCACCCCCCATGCGCTCCCATGCAAGCACATCGGGCTCAAGCTAACGTCCGGCACTCTTCCGCGGAAGGCGGAGTTGGTCTCTCCCGCCGGTGGTTTGGGCCCCGCGTCAGACTGAGCGAAAGAGTTCGCTTCGCTTCTGCCTTCCTTCGCTTGTTTTGTTCTTTGCCATTTGTCTTTGTTTGAATGATTGCTGTGTTATTCCTGATGTTCTGTCGTCGTCGTTGTCGGTGTCGTCGTGGTTGTTGTTGGTATTTTTCTTATTGTTTGTCTTCTTCGTTAGTCGTCCTCATCATCATGTTTTCGCTTCTATAGCTACACACCTCACCTCCTGTCTATGAGGTGCACCGATCACCGCTGCTCTGCCATCATCAACAATGGTGGGAATAATAATAGTAGTAGTAGTAGTAGTAGTAGTGGGAGCAGTAAGAACAGCAGTAGATCCCACACTGCACCATATTCCACAGCTCCGTGACCTACACTTTACGTCCCACGATTTATTCATCACTCAACACGACGAAGACGACCACAACTACAACAACAGCAACAGCAATACAAACGACACAAACGACAAAAGCAACGACATTAACAACAAGGGCGCTTGAAGATCCATCCGGCATTTCCTTTCTTCCTCTCAGGCGGAATCCGTAAGCAGAATAAAGGTTTCAATGCATTGCATCCATCTATTCACATACAACTATTTTCCACCGTTCTCTCTCTCTTCGCATCTCTCTTTCTCTTCCTTTGGTTTACTTTTGTCCGCTGGTTTTTCCCTCTCTCTTCTTCTGGTTTGCTGCTTCTCCCCTGCTCTCTTTCTCTCTGTCTTTCTGATCTCGTAATCTCGTGTCACGCCTCACGCCTCGATGGTCAGTCACTCTGCAGCCACAACTGCAAATGTGCACACCGACAAACTCTCCTCTGCAAGAAGAGGTGCGCGTGTGGGTGAGGATTGCGATATTGTCCCTGTCGTTGTTGTTGTTGTTTTAATTGTTGTTGGTGTCATTGGGGTTTCATGTCACAAGCATCGAGCATCGACGAGGTCGGCTTCGGCACCCGCACTATCGGCATCTACCTGTACTGTAGGCGAAACCAATCGCTGGCCGGTTACTCCGTCCGTCCCACTGGCTGTGGTTCTGGCTCGGGCACGATGCAGCCAACGACGAGATAGAACAACGCTAGGCACATATCATCTCACTGTGCTCGAGTGCCCCGCTGCTGTTCAGTCGCCTCTTAGCCGGTCTTTGTAGTCCCACCCTTCACGATTGCTGTTGTTGTTGTTCTTCTTCTTCCACAGTCCACACTGATCACGATAGCAGGCACTGTGCGGGTATGTGAGTCTGTTATTATTATTATTATTATTATTATTATTATTATTATTATTATTATTATTATTATTATTATTATTATTATTATTATTATTATTATTATTATTATCATTATTATTATTATTATTTTAATATTATACTGCCTAGCTATCACCATAATTGCGGTTTTTGTCCCTTTCATCGTCATCGCTGCTACTACCATCATCATCAACACCCACCTATCTACCAAGCTGAAGTAAATGACGAACGGATATATGAATATATATATATATATATAACTTGCTTGGAGAACCCATTTATGGGGTATTTACTTAGAACTCTCTGACAACGGTTGTACGGCCAACCCTGTTCAATTAGTCTTTTTGTTTTGCTTTTCCTTCGTGTATATAAATAAATATATATATATATATATATATATATATACTCTAGAAGGAAGCGAGTATTGCAAGCAGGAACAAATAGAAAAGAAAAATATATACACGTTTGCATATACGTTTATACATATGCGTAAAAAAGTACGCATCCAACAGAATGCAGCATTGGGTGCTAAGACGCCACGCTGCAGAAACACCGAAAAAGCGTCTAAATAACGTTGCGAACACTTTGCTGCTTCTATTCGACCAAATCTGCCGATTTTATTGCTGCTGTTGCTGATGATGATGATTCGGCTACTGTGCCAATATCCGCGTTGACGACGATATGGACAACATGTTGTTAATTTAGTCGTATTCATCATTCGAGCCTAATTATGGCAACACCACAACAAGACGAAAAACAAGGAAGTTCAAGCAGACAACAAAACCAGTAGGTAGAAAGACGCAAACGCACCAATCACAGAAAAAAAAACTAAGTAAACCAAAGAATAGTGATAGTAGTAATCAAATATAGAAGTGCCAGCAAGCGCAATGCGAAAATATATTCAGATATTCAGCGCTGGAACAACGGAACTCTGGCAGCAATGGCGTCAGGCGCGTCACCCAACCAGATCGGCTGGCGACCAGATCTCGTCCCGAACAGCGGCGCGGCGAGTTTTAGTCCGCGGTGTTTTTTCTTTCTGTTTTACTACCCCTTCGCCTCGTCTCATTTGGAGCATTTGGGATTGGCTGAGGGAGTCGAAGGGAGTTCGACTTACTTCCATCCCACTGATTTGCGCTGCTTCGTCCCATTCAGACTAAGATTTGTTATTCCTCACTCAGACGGCAGAGAGCGTCTCGATTGTCGGTGCAGGGACCCGTCTACCATTCTTCTCTTGTCTCACTCGATTGCGGCCGCATCTCAACGAGCATAGCAAACGTCACGGAGCAGCAGCACACATAGAAAATAATGGAATAATAATCTCTCTAGAAACTTTAGCCACAAGCGCACGGCTAGCGCAACTTCTTAGTTTATTTACCCAATTTCAGTGTCTTTGTTTCACGAAAGACAAACAATAGCGCAAACTTTGACTTTGTCTACAGAAAATTACATTACATAGGCAACACAATCGTCTACAAGTTCAGTTGGCAGTTCAGTACCGTCTTGCCAAGTGCGTATGCACTCGGGATAAGCTCAGACCACGCTTACAAACAATTTAACTAGTCATTAACTCACCATTTCATGGTTTCGAATTTAGACAAGGTGAATGCCGGATTTGAATAATAATCGACTATGATGGGAATGTATCTCGTCTTGCAAGGAATCGAACATACGAACCCTTTCCATAATATCATGAAACCCCGCGCAGAGGCAATGAAATGATTCTATACAGATAGATATATATATTTATTTCCGGAGGCATAACCATTATTTAGATTCGACGTAATTGTCACCAATGTCTAAACATTCTTGAGGCGGTCGATGCACGCATCAAAACACACCTCCAGCTTGAGTGCTTCGATGCTTTCTATATCTTATATGCTTAGATCCACTGTGACGGTTTCAGGTAACGATTTGCGTGAGTCGAACTTTTTCATCTGAAAGAAGGAGAAAAGAAGAAAGAGGGAAAATAAATCGCACTGCGCCAAGTCGGGCAAATAAGCTAAGTGCTTCACCGGTGGCTCCAGACGCGGCGAAAAAAGTCTTTGCAGTGTTTGCAACCCGAGGTGCCGGCGCGTTTTCTGGTAGAGTAACCATCGGTTAAGAGACGTTTTAGAGCTCTTCCTGGTGAGCGCAGTGAAATTAATTGCATAGTTTTGGTAATACTCGGCAGTATACCAATCGCTTGTCACACTACCACGTTTTTCCGGTTCGACTGCCATTTCCACAATTTCACTCCTGGAGGAGAAGATGGCGATCACACCAGCTTGGAGTGGAGGCCCTCCAACGCCTGTCCACGACTAGGGGTTCTGGGACTTGAGTAGAGACCATACAAATTAGCCAAGTCTCAACACATGTGACCAATCACGAGCTACTCACCGAGCAGTTGTTGGTGAGTCCTGGACGCTCTGGCGGGGTCTTATGAAAGGATTGGCATCCAAGTTAAACGTCGCTTCTGGCGATGTATATGCTATGGTTTGAGTTTTGTCAATCGCAGCCTTCTTACGAGCCGCATGCTGGTCGTACGCTGCTGTTTTTAAATGCCCTTCACGGGGTTTGCCGTACAGATTGAAATCTGCGGTTCGAACTTTCCTGTACTAGTCATACACCCTACACACTCTTTTGGGGATGAGGCTTTATCATCAATTACGTGGGAAATGCCAAAAACTTGCCCAGGTCCCTACGTATATATATATATATATATATACCGTGCAAGGTGGCTTAGTGGCAAAGCCATTGCCTTGCATTCGGGAGGTCGTGGCTTTAAGACCTAGACCGGCCACTTTCAAATTTGTTTTCATGATTTCGAATTTAGACAAGGTGAATGCCGAATTTGAATAACAATCGACTATGATGGGACAAAAAACGGGGAGCACAGGTGTCTCAATAAAAAAGAGATGGTGCATTATCATCCAGCCCCTCCCGATTACGTTATATTATATATGTACAAACACTATTCGTCGATCATTACGTAAGCCTTTGAATAGTTTGCAAGCGCTCGAGGCTTATTCGTCATCAACTAATGGACGACGACAATTTTGAAAGAGTGCGCGGGCGACTAATACCCGTGAGAAGTGCTATTCTGGGCGAGCAGAGCGCCGCCGTGTTGCTACCAAGGTTCTGTAGGTACGTAGTAACACGTTTGGTTATACAAACCAAATCGGAGACGGAACAAGACAGCAAACAACAAAAGAACTGCAACATAGCCACCGCTAATATAGCAAAAACAGTAATAGCATCAATATTAATAACAGTAGCAGCAGCAACAACAACAACATCAACAACAGCAGAAGCGGCAACAAGATTAAAAGCAACAGCAGCAACATTAACAACAACAGCGGCAGCAGCAACATTAACAATACGGGTGAGTCCGTCGACTAAGCCCAATAAAGCGCACTCCACATGAATTTCTAGCAGTACGGTGCCGAAGCATTGTCTTTCGCACAACTTCGCTTTCGGCAGTACGACACAAGAAGTGGGGACGACCTACCTATACCGCGGGGAAAGCGTTATCATAGCTTTCACTTCACACTGAGCTGAACGGATTGGCTCTTGTGAATGCCATGGACACGCCATTGGCAATGGTAACGGCTCTGTAACGGCTACAATCTATCGCGATTAATATTGCTGTACATTTACATGCAACGATCAAACGACATTGGCAAAAAACGCGATTGGCCATGCCACCGATGGTCACTGTCACCGATTGCCGCCAACAGTATCACAGCAACAACAACAACCGTGACAAAATGACACGAATAACACTGACAAGAAAAACAACAACAGCAACAGCGACAACAACAATAACAACAACAACAGAAACAACAGCAGCAGCAACAACAACATCATCGTCATCACCGACAGTGACATTAATAATGGCATTAATAATGGTCCAGCAGCAGCAGCCGCGAACATACACATCAAGACGCATCATATGTCGTCCTGGGGCCTTCATCGGGTCTCGAGAAGACTTAGATAAACCATTGCAAGTTGCGTACTCTACGTGCTCTGTGTCGTCGTCATCACACCGTGGAACTGAAAGATCACCCCAACAGCAGAAGCAACGATAACAGATGTTGCATTTAGCTGCTGAAGTTACCGTTCTCCCCCATGGTGAATGAAGTGTCGATGAAGTATCGACCTCCTCACGACGCCAACGAGGCACTTATGACGCCCGCCCTATACTCTTCTTTTTCTTCTTCTTTGTCTTTTTCGACATTGTCTTACCTTTTTTCTTTGTCTTGACTTGCGTTTTCCTCGTCGTCTTTCATTCGCATTCGTAATTTCCTTATTTTTTTTTCTTTTCTATTTTGCTCCTCTGCTACTTCGGTGAGCGACATCAATGCTGCTTTTGGACCGCAACTTAGTCGGCCATACATCTCTCTGCACAGTCATGCATCCGTGGCCATCTGTCTATCTATGTATCGATTTCTTCGTCGATTCGAATTGCCAGCCTCGCATTCAGCATCGAGAGTGAGAAAGAAGGCGAAAAAAAGGGGTGTCAACATACAGGTACGATGTGGGAGTTCAGTTGACTTGGTAATAAAGAGAGATACGATGCAACGCACGGCGACGGAAGGAAGAGGACGATTGGGTGCAGGCACGCGATCGTCCACCACGTTCGAACCAGCACAGGCCAGGCAGGCATTGTTGTTGAATCGGTAAAAAGCGTCTTAAAGGCCGTGTCTTAAACATAGCCTCGTAGCGTTGTTGTTGGTGTAGCTATCGTTGTTGTTGGTGTAGCTATCGTTATTGTTGATTTTGTTGGTGTTGGTGTTGTGGTTGGTAATGTTGTTGTTGTTGTTGTAGCTACCGCTTCTACTGTTCACGAGGCCGCGATGTACAAACTAAGCATCCGATGTTTAAACACCTGTTACGCGCAGTATGTTACTGCTATTCATCTATTTCTCGGATGCATCAGTACTCTCTCACAGATTCCCCCCCCCTATTCAACTTACACACGGAGAGCGTCGTCATTTATTTATTACTACACCAGCATTTGGCATTTGAATACTATATCGCAAACTATGAGAGAGTAACATTAGAAGCGAGCTTTCGAGATGAGAATGCGTTTGCCTCACATTTCCGGCTTAGTTGCCCATAAGCTGAGCAGCTTTTCGCGTATGGGCTTTTTTTTACCTGTTTCGCCTGCATTCAGGCCAGTATACATTCTCGTATATGAGTGCTCCGCGATTGCTCATGCATTCGTGTCATTCATGGCCCCTATCAGTAGTAACATGGCGTCCAAATAACTAATATTCTACTACTGGTCCGTAGCCACGCAGCCATGTCTCTCACACTGGAATGGATATGGCAATATAGCATTTATGTGTCATATGGCAACAGAAGCCAGCCAACGTAGTGCATCGCTATGCCAATGTCAGACAGACATACTGCATTGATCGAAGCAGCATCGTCACCCTCAGGCTGAACTCGAGCGAGTAACGAGTTGGACGAGAGGATAAAAGGGCTGAAGAAAGTCGGTATGAACACATACAAACGCAAACGTCTAGATGCTCGCCAAACAACGGCGCTGGTGGTCGGTCCGATAGCCAGATACAAATCATGGTAGGAGGTTTAATTGGTACTTTCGCCAACACGTTAAGCGTCCCAGGTAGACAGCTCGAACCGGCGGTTAGTTTGGTCATAGCCGTGGCGCGTTCGATCTATCGAGGGTATCCTTCATCGAGACGATGAAGGAGAACGGCGGAATAAAAATTGTCGGAAAGCAACTAAACAAAAAAGCGGATGTCACGTTGCAGCAGGCCACGAAAAGTCAAAGACAGACTCACCTACCAACAGAGAAACCGAAAAAGCAAAAAAATTGAGTTGCCACAAGTTTACGCAAGACTTACAGTAGCGGACAACAGATCTTAGCAGGGAGATGGAGTATGACCACGTCAAGTCAGCTAGTAACAACAAAACGAAACGGGTTTTTGTGCACAAACACACGAGCGCACACATATATGCATATATGTATGTGTATATATATATATATATATATGCATATATATATATATATATATATATATATATATATATGCATATATATATATATATATATATATATATATATATTTATAACTTAGCTTTCTTAGTATTGTGTTATGTGTTTATTTCACGCAGGTGTATACGTACTTAGGCGCACGGGTAGTTAATAGATCACGATCGAGCCGGCTCAAATCAGTGTTCGTATTGGGCGCAGTAGTACAGATAATTGGAGTAATAATAATAATAATAATAATAATAATAATTATTATTATTATTATTGTGCCCGAACGACCATGCTACGACCGCAGCAAACAGCAGCCAAATGTACGCAAACTGCTTATGGCGGTGACAAACAGTGAGAAGGGGAAGTGTCAAAATAACGCCACAAGCACGTCACCATCATCAGATACCTCATTAGTATAATAGCAATTATTATTAGCATTATTATTCTGTCGTGGATGACGCGTCCATCGGAGTCACCACAAATAAACCGTGTATGCTTGGATCGATGACAGAAACTGTCGAACAAAATGCTTTATGTGTACACACGTGTATATATATATATATATATATTTATATTTATATTATATATATATATATATATATATATATATATATATATATATATATATATATATATATTTATATTATATATATATATATATATATATATATAAGTGTAGGAAAACATATACATGCAGATACCGCAACCGATACTTGTACATACACGA
Source organism: Dermanyssus gallinae (assembly GCA_003439945.1). Taxonomy (NCBI): domain Eukaryota; kingdom Metazoa; phylum Arthropoda; class Arachnida; order Mesostigmata; family Dermanyssidae; genus Dermanyssus; species Dermanyssus gallinae. The sequence goes on along the minus strand of QVRM01005378.1, from coordinate 452,713 downwards.
GACATGCACATAAGAAAATAATTACATAAGAATGACGCCTTTCTTCCAGTTTGGCCAACCATATGACGTTGTCTAATGGCCAACCGCAACAGGTACCAATGGTGGTGATAATAATAATAAATAATATTAATAATCATCATAATCATAACAACAAGTATTTTTATATTTATTATTATTATTAATATTATTATTATGATTATTCTTTATTATTATTATTTTTTGCATTATGAAAATGCCGCAACCCTCAATCAGTCAGTGGTGACGGCTGTTCCTGTTGTTCAGCTACAATTGTCGTGTAACGCCCAACGGCAGCCGGGTGGGTCTGTTTGTCGGAGCTTCGACTGCAAACGCCTCACAACAGAACACACTACGGGGCGGCGAACAAACAGACTGGTAGACAAGACCGAAGAGGAGAATAACGAAGGCGAATACGAACAACAGATTGGAACGGAGAACATTGCGACCGACCTCAACGAAATCTTCAGCCGGGCGCCGCATTCACAATAGTTTTCATGGGCTTGTCATTGTTTGTTTCGAGGATATTGCAGCTGTTGTTGTTGATGTTGTTGCTGCCATTGTTGTTGTTGTTGTTGGTGTTGTTGTTATTGTTGCTGTGGCTACCATTCGAATCTGGTGGTAGGAATAGAACTGCTTAACGTCGTAGTCACTGTTATTGACGTGGCCCGCCGGCTGACGATGTCGGTATGAGCCGGTATAACATGCGGGTTAAGCAGTTCGTTTTAACCTCCACCCATCCCGCTCAACATGATGTCTGTCGACAAACCGGACAAGCTCCGAATCATCCGTGTAAACTGCCGCTGGTGGTGATTTTGGTTGTTGTTGTTGTTGTTGTTGTTGTCGTTGTTTTCTTTGTTGCTGTCGTTGTTGCTGTTGTTGTCTTTATTAATCTTGTGTAGTTTTTGTCATCAAAGATGTTGTTAGTGTTCTTTAGTGTAACATTAACACGAATCTGTAAACCGTAAGAAAGCCGTTGTTATCGTCCTTGGTATCGCTGCTAAAGCTGCTCTAAACCGTACTATTATTATTTTTTTAATATTGCAAATGGTTGTTTTGCCTTGCTGTAACGATACGAATGTACGTATGCATATATATGCTTAGTCAACAGAGAACGGCAGCTGATGATGATGATAATGATGATTCGTTCGATGCGCGGCAAGACGGGAACCGTGGGCGAGATCGACAAGCAACGCTTCAGTGAGTTGGTTCGGTACAGTGTCATCAAGACGACAGCGATGACGACGACGATGACTACGACAAATAACGGGAATAAGGAGGAAACTAGCAACCGTAAAAGATAGACATAACAGTGGTGACCCCTATAGTTAGTCGTTAGAGCTGTAATAACGGGACAACGAACGACAAGAATGCAAAAATAAGCAGAAAAACCGACAACAACAACAACACCAATTAACAACGGCACAACACCGATGGCAACAATAACATGAAAATAAACAACAAAAGCATCAATGACGACAATAACAACAACAACAACAACAACAACAACAACAACAACAACAACAACAACGATCTAAACGGCAACCCACTCTACTCGAACTAGAAACGTTCGCAAACAAGCCAACCGAAGTAATGACTCGACCCCTCTACGACTACGGACCTCACCATTACGGACGCTAGCAACATCAGAGACAAAGAGAACACCAGTCGTCATCATCAACAGCATGAAAAGGCAAATACCTCATAGTAATTAGTCATTGACAGCAGTCATACGCTCAATGACGGGGCACACACAGAACCTGGCGCAGGTGCGAAAGATTGTGCGCGCGATTCAAAGTCGCAGGTCGCAGAGATGTTTTGAATTACTACTGCGCAATGGTGGCAACGGTGAACAAGACGAACCATTATTACCGAGCAAGATGGCTTAGTGGCAGCAAAGCCTTTGCCTTGCATTCGGGAGGACTGGGTTCGAGACCCAGACCGGCCACTCTTAAATTGGTTGTATGGTTTTCAGTTTAGACAAGGTAAATGCCGGAGTGGATTAAATGTAGCCATGACATGAAAAAACCGTACACGGGCAATAGCCTTACGGAAAATCTAAAAAATTAAATAATTTAAAAAAAATTGTCGCTGCGCGTGTGCAACGCGATTCGACCCAGTGACTGGCTAGACGGGCAAGTGACACAGTACGGGCGGATTTTACTGCCCTAAATTCCCGCCACAACTAACTTCAAATTGCGACCGATGTGCGTGAGCATTTTTTTCCAGCTTAAGCTGGGCACGACGGACACAAGGAGCTTACCGTGAATCAATCGTGCCGGATTTGCCATGAATCACAATTCACCAACAATGTGCGCGTTCCCTACGCCTAGTCCTGTAGGGTTTTAGAGAGTCGCGCCTTCAACGCGCCTGCCACAGCTTTTGCTTTAGATAGTGCCTAGTGCGTACATACGAGTATATGTACATGTGCTCATCGACGGCACCAATTCCAGAGTGTTCTCCTATGACAATTGTGGCTACAAGTTCAAGGAAAATTACAACACATCAGTTTTGCGTAGTTTGTCTAAATTGGTGCATACTTCAATTCCCTTCCTAAAGTCGACAAGAGGTATCTAGATGATTTTTGTGTAACTCGACCAGGTTATAGCCATGCCATGAAGTTCTGCATTTCAGTCGGCGGTTGACTTGTGAGGCTCTCGTCCACTTGACTGAGCGGAAGGCGGGCTCATTCAGGTAATGATTGATCGCTAATTGTATATCCCTTTGTTATCTGTAGATTTAGCAATCCTGTATGATTGCAGTGTCTTGAAGTTTGATATATATTTTTTTGTTAGGGTGTTTCGGTAAAATTGGCACGATATATATATATATATATATATATATATATGATGTAGTGATCTCGAGCTGCTCTCAGGTTTAACCGAAACTGGTAGAGCGAGGGCGTCTTCGCATCGAGCAATACTAGGGATGAACCACCATCCAAAAGTGGGGGCGCTTTCATTTGATGCGGTTCTTGTTATTTTTACAGTTACGTACAAAAGACATTTACCAAACAACATAAACTATCTGGTTGACGGTACATATCATACAGTTGAATAGAACATCTGACCGAGGGGTTGGCACAAAAGAAAAAGGCATGTACATGCTAAGTAATAATTTTTGAGAGACTTAATGATAGTACATATATATTATGGCCCAGTCGTGTCTCGTCCTTGTTGGAGGTACTGATCAATGAATTTTGTCATGCAGCTATACATTATATATATATATATATATATATATGACGAAACTTCATAGCGTGAAAGGGAAGGATAGGAAGAACTCTTGTTTTTTCTCAGTCACCGCTACGGAAGGTTTTATCCGAAGTGAGCAGCGAATTGCGGATTGCCGTCATAAGATTGCCTATTGGCTCATGACAAAGGCAACAGCAGTCAGTATTCGACCAACAACGGAAGCTGCTGGCATTTTCATCGCTTTACGCATCTGACAATTTGACATGAGATTGGTAGTTGCTCTGCGCATCTTGGCACCTGAACAACAGTTGGTTTGGTTGAGTTGATTGCTTCACTTTCGTCGTATGAAGAAGGCCATGACAAGTTAAGGGCGAGCTGGTGCTTGAGGTAGTTGTTACACGGTAATTACACGTTGCTGGCGATGGTGGTATTGGGCGCAATGCTGGTGGTGGTGGTCATGCTGCTCGGTTGCCCCAGTGGTGATGATGTTAGTGGGGTGCTGTCCAGTTGCTGTTGCTGCCGCCGCCGCCGCTGCTGCTGCTGATGATGATGATTTTATCGTTGTTGTTGCTGTTGTTGTTGTTGTTGTTGCTGTTGTTGTTGCTGCTGCTGTTGTTGGCACCACTGCGCGTTCTATTGCTGCTGCTGCTGCTGCCTTGCGGCAAGCTTTCCTTGATGTCGCGGCGTGCCCGAGCGACCCGCAACAACGGAATCTGCGTTGTCGACCACATTCCTTCAACGCAGCCAGTCATCGTCACGACGAACTGTTCTCGCTGGCACACCTGGCTGGCAGAGCAGCCCCGAACTACGTCCACAGTGTGAGATGACGGAGCTTGGTCTCCATCCTGTCGTTGACCTTGTATGATATGTATGTATATATATATATATATATATATATATATATCTTTCTAAAAGTAAAATAAGGTATATATATATATATATATACCCCTCTCTCTTTCTCTCGCTTTTGTTGTCTCTCCTCTGTGTCATTCCTGTGTATGTGTGTGTGTTTCTGTCTATATATGCATACATATATATGGGGTCTACAATTTTTTTTAATCGAATTTTATAATCATTTTTTACGGACAAAACCGAAAAACTATTTTTGTAGCCCCTATATATATATATGCATATATATATATATATATATATATATATATATATATATATATATATATATATATGCTTTGCTGAAAAGAACGGCAAACACGGCGCTGCCAGCATCAATAAATCGATCGATGCTTCAAACTTGCAGGGACGCCCACTGCTGTTCCCGCTTCCGCTGTCGTAGTAAGTGTTGTTGTCGTTGAAGCTGTTGTCGTTGTTGTTGTTGCTGCTGCTGCTGTCTCTGTTGTTGTTGTTGTTGCTGATGTGGCCGTCGCAGTCCTCGCTGCAGCGGCGTCGCTGTGACCCGGCCTCAAAACCAGACGCTGAGACACTGGATAAACGCCTCTTTATGGCCGTGTCTCTTAACTGTGGTCGATCAACAGACATCGTGGATTTCCCTACCCCCATCTCTCTTTCTCTCGATTTTGTTGTCTCTCCTCTGTGTCATTCCTATGTATGTGTATGTGTGTGTGTGTGTTTCTGTCTATACGAATCTGCTCGTGCGTTAAAAGAGAGCAGCTCGAGATCATCAGTGACACAACACAAACAGTCCATAACTACGAGTTGTTGAGCTCGGTCGGTAATGAGAGACCTCGAGTTGCCTTTCGTACGTGTTTCTAACGCAAACACTGCTGACCAACGAAAACTGTGTGTCAGCAAATGGGACTTGTTAGCTAACGTAACCCTTAGACAGATAGCACTTCATTTTTGACATTGAATCGGCTCTGCTTTCAGGCAAAAGCGGACACAAAGCCTCGTGTTAGTAATCACTATCGATTTTACTAAACCCATGATCTTAATAACACACACATATATGTATGTATATATATATATATATATATATATCAGCGTTCAGCTGGTACCCGATACGTTACTGAGAACAAAGTTATTGGTGGCGGAAAACATGCGTGTAGGCGTATCAGATTCACTACTAATTATCTGCGATTTGTTCATGTTGTTAGTACTGTAACTACCCTGGCCATGATCACTTTGTTATTATTTAGATTTATTATTATATTTAGGTTTGATGTAGACGATGAAAAGGTTGCAGAAACGTCTGTGTACGATTTCAAAAAGCTTAACCCGACTACAGACTAAAATAATTTCAATGCGGATTGGTTTCGAGTTGTGTTCAGTACAGGCCGCTTAAGCGTGACTTGCCAGATCTTCCAGTAACAACATGGAGGTGGATTCTTCTTCGAAGGTTTTTTAACTCTGCAAAGAAAATACGAGCAATGAAAGTCCAATTAGATGCAGTTTGCGGAGCCGGTACTGATTACAGTTATAATTACCGAGCCGAGTTACCGAGTAACCGAGCAAGATGGCTTAGTGGCAAAGGTTTTGCCTTGCATTCGGAAGGACTGGGTTCGAGACGCAGACCGGCCACTCTTAAATTGGTTTGCATGGTTTCCAATTTAGACAAGGTAAATGCCGGAGTGGATTAAAATTAGCCATAGCACGAAAAAACCGTTCACGGGCAATAGCCTTACGAAAAATCTTAAACAAAAAAAATACAGTTCCTACCGTTGGTGATTGATTACAATGAATTAATATTACTGTATTTAGATAACCATCGCTAAGTGGATTGCCTCATTAAAAATTGTGTCAATATGAGCACCACCGAGTATGAGCTAACACGTTCACTTTTTAGGATGAAATCGGTAGAAATGTTTAGGACTATTCGTTGATGAAAACCGGGTGACTCCACTTGTTTACTGTCGAAAGGGAAGATGCCGCCACGAAGTGGACAGTACGCGGTAAAAAGGTCTCCTACCGGGGTAAAAAAGCACACCGGAAAGGTATTATCGACCGTTTTCTCGGATGACAAAGGTTTTATGTTAGTCAACTACCTTTATACAGGACGAGCAATTACTGAAAAGTGCTACGCAACCGCTCTAGAAGCGTATCGTAACACTACATCCCGACCGCATTAGCACGACGTTAATACTTCAACGCTGCTTGTAGCTTATTGTCGAAGAAATCTCTCTCTGTAAAGAGATATCAGACTGACAATGATGTGATCTTTGTCGTAGACGAGCATTTTGAGACTAAAGAAGTTGAATATTTTTCTTGTGGTATAAAGGCTAGTTATAAGAAGGATATATATATATATATATATATATATATATATATATATACATATATGAAATGGTCGGATTATTGCTTGTATTCCACGCTACAAACTATTTGATCTAAATAATAATAATAATAACTTCATCAGTGATGCTTAGTGACTTAGATTATGAACACATTTATTCTTGATAGTAGGTAGTTACTTAGGCCGATTGAACCTGCATACCTCCAGGACACATCGCACTGTTGTTGTTGTTGTGTTGCTGTTGTTGTTGTTATTGTTATTGTTGTTGTTGTTGTTGTTGTTGTTGTGTTCCCGTGACCATCAGTAGACAAGCGGCGCAGCAGGCGACACAGCCATGCATCAATGACGTCCACTGGCTAGACGATTTCGATGCGTTGGCGTTATCGCTTGATTGCATACATATTTGGCACCGCCTTGGTTTCCCAGAGAGGTATATACATATATACGTATATATATATATATATATTGGGAGAGAGATGAAGAGGAAGCGAAACCGAGCGAGAGAGATGGATAGCCTTGAGAGAAAGAAAATAGCACGACGATAGGCGTTTGCCGTTGGCTGCGAAGACTCCGACCGCGAACTGCAGGCACGGCAGCCGTTCGTGGCAACAACTTGTGGCTTGTGACCGCGTCCGTGGTGTGGGACTCCATTTCGACTGGCAATGGCTCTTTCCTTATTGTAGTGTCACAGAAGTCAAATCGCTCATCTCTCCCTTTCTTGCCTATCCCCCATTTCTCTCTCTCGCGTGCGTTCTTTCTTTCTTTCCCTCTTTCCCTCCTCTCGTTCGGATTTCCTTTTGAACGAAGCCGACCAAAATCAAAGTTATGACAGGACAGCCATCTAACGGAACGGAGCCTCAGTCGCCCTGTTGTCTGTAGATGTGTAGAGAGGGATTTGATGAAGTGACACCTGTTACATCCATAAGTCCATGCGCACACACAAACACACACACACACACACATACGTAAATGCAGACATATGGATGGTTATGGTGTTGTGTCACTTGCCGTCAGATCCGCCTGTAAACAGCCGAACCCGATTCCGTGCATGCGCAACGCTTCCACGCCACCATCGTGTACGAAAGACATGGTGTACGTGGCTCGACGAAGTAGAGCCACGTCCCAGCGTCGTCGTCATCGTCGCCGCCGCCACTGCCGCTGCCACGCGCCCCCGTGATGAACCCCCCTTGGTTCATGTGGCACGTAAGCGGCACGTTGACGCAGTGACGTGAACACTGATTAAATTTGACCAACGGTGGAAAGTCGACCGACCGACCGACCGTCACCAATCCCGCCAAGAAGGACGGACTGATATTCCTAACAGATATGACGACAGGCCACTGCTGGCGGTGGTCGTGCTTGAAGTTGCGTTCTTCGTCATCGCAGCGCGTCAGGTTGAGGTCGCGCCCCGTCGCGACAGAGGGTGCGAGCATATTGACCGCGACAGAGTGATTGGGTAACCCCCGTAGCCCCCCCCCACCCGCGTCTCTACTGCTGGTCACCACTGCGCTCAGCTGATATGGCTGGAGAGGTGTTTGCCTTGGGTGACGTAAAGGCGAACAGTTCGCTAATGCCGAAAGGTGCTTGTCGGTGTCTCTCGTCGGCGTCAGGTCAGGCCTGGGGGGAAAGGTGATTTGCACGCGGTAGAAGGAAGGCAGGTTTCAGAGGCAGGGGTAGTCGAGTGTAAACGTGGGTCGCGTCATCATGATAGATAAAACTCTTCCGGCTGACTCTTTGGGCCAAGATTTTACGTCGTTCACGGGGCTGTTTTTCGCATTGCTTCATAGGCGGACGACCCCCCATAAATACTAATGTGAAACGGTGGGGCTCGAACCCGCGCACCTATCTGTCTCCTCCGGTCGTCGCGAGGCGCAGGCGAACGGGGACGCACCACGCCACCGGGCTCGACACGTCATGATAGGTAATAATAATGATAATAATAAAAACGACTGTGATCACTGAAAAGGTTAATGGATGACCACGCGAGAAAGAGTGGTTTTTGGGCTGAGATGGCGAGCGCGTTGTTGTTGTTGTTGCTGTTGTTGAGGGTTCAATCCCCACCGTTGCACATTTGTATTTATGGGGCTTGTCTTACGAAGCACTGCGAAAGCAAATCCGTGGACGTTAAATTCTGGCTGAGCGTCAGCCCGATGATTTTGTGTTTACCGGTTGCGCTTTTGCCTGGTCAATGTGCAATGATGAAACGACCAGAAGAAGAGACCCACCCATCTCGTCATCACCCTGTTAACAACCCACTGCTAACGGGGTAGACACGGAGAGAGACAGCTGAAGTAAAGAAACGAGGTTTTTTCCGTCGATGACTGAAAAGCTGACGAACACACACGTGTCGCTTGTTGCCGAGCTGCATCCGCCGCAATTCCGGGCAGGTCATTTCAAATGAAGGCTTCTCTATTAACATCGTCGTCATGATCATTAGCGTGTCTATTTTTCTTCTTCTTCTGGGCGTCGTTAGCTTAGTTGAATGCTCATTGATATGAGCTGTGCCGTAACGGTTAGCAGTGGACAGAGTGCTGACGGCAGAAACTGATTCGTCGTGGGCACGTAAACGACGGAACTATTCAGCATTCAGTGAGGAACCACTCACAACCATGAGAGGCAACGCGCTAGCTTCTGAGCGGTCGTGCGCTAACCGCCACCTATTCACCCGGCTGACGAGTTCATCAAGATGAGGGCGCGTCGTAGTACATAAGCTTGTGTGTGTGTGTGGAAGGATGTGTTTGCAAGGGTACGGATGGATATCCTTGAGGGACAAAAAGCGAACCTCCAGTTGGCCTGGCGGCAAGGAGCTTCTAAGAGGAGCGGGGGGGGGGGGTGGGGGGGGGGGGGGGGGGCGGGGGGGGGAACTGATTTGTACGAAGCGCTTATTCAATATTTACCGCGGCTCCGCGTGTATGATCTCACCCCCTGGCGGCAAGAGCAGATGGAGACAGAAACGTATGGCCAGATACGATCGGGGCACGACTTCAATTTAGTGAGTGCTGCGCGATAGAGCAGCTGGCGACGCAAGCACGTCGCGGTGGGCATGCTTATCATAGACGATTCAACAACTTGTCCATTCGAGACGGTCTGAAATATCGGACGGGTGAGCGAATACATACGTGAGCGCGGGTGCACAAGTCGGCAAAATTTCGATGGCAGAAGTCGAGAGGGCTGCTGGCCGCTATACAGCGTTGTTAACTGCTGAACTTGGAACTCCTGGAGCGGGTATAATACTATTGAACGGAATAGAGACGTCGCCGTGGTTATTTACCTAGTAGAGAGTAGCAGACAAGAAGAGTGGCAAAGTCAGATTGTCAGCGTATTTCAGCGGAAAGTCAACGAGGCGATAGTGGCCGACGTGTTTCGTCTTCCGCATATTGATGACTTACCAGCAACGATAGCTGACGCGATGTGGTTCTTCGCCTAGCGGACGCGGTATCGGCTATCGAGATGCTGTCTTGCTTAGTTTATCGAGAAGATGTCTCGAACGAATCTCTCGTGACGCAACGAAGGCTTCGCGAAGTTCATAGGCAGCAAATCGAGACACTCCGATACACCATTCAAATGCGACCGGTGTGGTTCAAGCGCTCAACCAAATGTTTTGTTTGGAAGAAAACTTTTTGGAGAGACTACTCGCTGGGGCCCTGAGAAAATAGACGCGTTGGGACGTATAAGATCACACAACAAGCCCTGATGGGAGGCTTGCCGACTGAACTGCAATCTGGCTAAAACCAAACTCGTGCTAGGGCTCGGAAAGAGGCGTTGGAAAATGAGTCCACTTTATGACAGGCTGGTCGGAAGCCTTACTTAGCAAACTGGCAGCGCGCCGTCAAAGAGTGAAAGTTTCACCTAGAAAACAAAGTAGGAAAAAAATAGAAACTTTGCAATAGAAAAAAAAATATTTACGCTATGAAAAAGCTTAGCAAATCGCACGCCCAGTGTGATGAGTAGCACTCATACGTGCTAGGAAAAGGCTGAGTGTGAGGCATTGTGACCAATTGGTGGATTGCGTGCCAAACACGGGGCAGGTCCCGCTAACGAGGCCAACGCTCTGCGAGGTGCTTTATGCTAAGGACACACATCTAACAGGTGTCTGTCATGGTCTTGTACGAGCAGAAGCCTTTGTCATGGTTTTGATGTATGTAATATACAAGTAGAGATTTTCATCTTTCGGATAACTGGCGGTTGATGTAATTTCGGTGACGGTATAACTGTTAGTTGTGTATTGTTGTCGTTGCGTTGTTGTTTTTGTTGCTGTTGTTGTTGCGATTGTTGTTGTTGTTGCGATTGTTGGTGTTGTTTTTGTTGCGATTGTTGTTGTCGTTAGTTAGGCTACATTGACCAGTCTGGAGACCAGACAGCTATACTTGAAAATTCCGACGAAACAGTAGTTAACGGATATCTGACTGTCACCAAGCGGCGTTGTGCTGTGACCGACCGACCGAACAACCCTGCTCAAGAGAGACAGACATCTATGCAAGACTGCGAGGCTGGCTCTCTGTCGAATATCGAATAGTGAGAGAGACCCCACACAGACGTGGCCATGTACAATGTATTATGGCATATGCTGAAATCGAGCCTTCATGCGCGTCCACATTTCGTTAAGTTGCATTGTCAGGCGGCTACGCGATGCAAACGCGTCGTGTTGCAACGCAAACGCTACTGCTTGCTACCAGCAGCTATTTAGCGGGGCAGCGTTATGCGGCCCTAATACAAAACAGAAGGGTGGTGGTATCTGTATACACATACTTGCCAAGCAAACAGTAACAAAAAATATAGTAGATCAGTCACCTGCAGCATTGCAGTATAGTGTAGAGACAGCAAAAGCATTGGCAGCCGCGGCGGTGGTAATGGCGGCACCGGCGAGAATATCACGCATGTTAAACGCTAGCGTTTGTACCGTCTGGATGATTTTTGATAGCGCAGCGACGAGAAGATCAATCACGGATACCAACAGTGCCACTTTGAGTCTGCATTGCCCGCTTGAATGTTTGAATCAATCACTCGTCATGACGCTATGACGATATGTGCTGCCGAAACACGTTAATCGCTCTGTTAGCCGAATTATTCAGCCTCGTTATGCTGTCCTTTGTACATTTGCTTGTGCGTGTCTAACCGTGACGGGCAACGACAGCCTGACAGCCTGTTGTTGTTGTTTTTCTTGTTGTTGTTGCGGTTTTGTTGTTGCGGTTGTTGTTGTTGTTGTGGTTGTTGTTGCGGTTGTTGTTGTAATCACAGCAGGGTGTAGGGCAGGTGTAGTTGTCGACATAGCATTCCTACGAGGTTTGGCACGGACGGTTACTGTGGTTGGTTTTGCTGTACGAATGGTTTCATCACTACATGACGGACACTTGCTTTCCGCCATAATTTTGACGGATGGATAGATGGATAATTTAGCAAAATAGCACCAGTCAACTAGACAATGGTCGAGGCAATGGAAAAGGCAAGGTCGAATTTTGTCAAGGCTTGTTCAGTCTAGTTCAGTTTGACGACGCTGACCCGCGAGCGCGGGCACAATCTATTGTTGGGTTTCGGAGAGTTCTAGGTTTTCGCACCTGATCCGCAATTTCACATCGCTGTATATTTTTCGTTTTGTACCGCTTCTACCGATAGTAGTTTTCATTGCTATTTATTGCTATTTTTATTTGTTGCTTTGATCGCCGTCTTATTATGACTGATTCTCGGTTGCAGCAGCTTTTTCTTTCTTGTTATGTTTGGGGCCTGCGTCCGAAAAATGATTGATAATTTTGCTGCGGTGTTTCCTTCAGATTGAGGTCATTGAGTTGTTGCTACGGGTACTGTTGTTGCTGTTGTTGTTGTAATGGCTAGTATTACTGATATTTCTGTTGTGCTTCTGAAGATTTACTATTTGTCGTAACGGCGTGTCTTGAGTCAATACGCCTGATATTTTTCAACTATTCTGTATGTACAATACATGTCGTCCAGTCGTAACCAGCAGCGCCTCGTATCGGCAAGCACGCCAATGTCGTACATGCTACACCGTTTTAAGCTGATTATAAGTAAGTAGCAAATAAAACGTCGTTTCTACCTGGACTGAAGATTTTCCCCTCGTCTTCTTTACCTCCCTCCTTCTGTCGTGTGTAATAATATGTCGCTTACCACTTTGGCATTTATTTTATTGTTATTATTGTTGTTGTTATCGTTGCTTCTTTTCATTGCTTGCCTTATCCATTCGAGTTATGATTTTATGATTGCCTCAAACAATCAGGCTGCAGGCAAACTGAATGATTGACTGTCAGGCAAACAGGCGAACCCCTGATGAAAGGGTGTGGCCACGAAATTCACGTACCAAGCGCGAAGCCTGTAGCTACTACAGTGATAATTATCCAAAGAGTCGTCGCCGAAACCCGCCAGCATCAATAGTGACGGCCACAGTACCCGTTGCAGGCAGCGACACCCACAGGACGCACAGCTTAGGTGTAGCTGCTGCCTTCGTTGAGGCCGCGTGACAGGACAGGGCGGACTCAGCTGGCGGACGATGACGGCTTGGCTTCACTGGGGCGACGGCGGCAAACGTTACAGCAAACAACAGTGGTGATGTGCTCCTCGATAGATGTACTTCATCAGCGGCTTTTTTGACTTCTTACGTGACGCGCGCGATGTGCCATTGGTTGCGCATCTTCTGTCTTAAGCTTCATCATTCAGCGCCCCCTCGTCTTGCGGGCATATATATATATATATATATATATATATAAATATTGCGCATTTCTTAATCTAACATCTTTCTCTGGAAATAACTATTATGTGTTACCTATCACAGGCGAACAAATGTGGTGATATTTAAGATCAGTTTTTTAATTAAGTTTATTTATATAAGATCGACTTTATATATGAATATACAGGTAGTTCTACAAGTTCTTAAAATGAGCTTTTCAGAATTCGAATTTTTTCGCGCTTTCACCGCTATTGGAAACGGCAACTTTTCGATTGCTAGCAGTCAAAATATTATGGTGATTGGCCGTTGCGATTTCGTTTGATCGCTTTTCCCGTGCAACGTATCGGCGTGATTTTGAAAAATGAAAAAAAAAGAGTTTCGAGTGGTTATCAAGCGTTTTTATTTCAAATGCGACCCAAGTGAAAACTGAGTTAGACGAGGTGTACGGTGACTCTGCGCCATATTTTGCCACTGTTTCCAACTGGATTAATGAGTTAAAAAGAGGTCGCAGGAGCACCGAGGATGAACTACGTTCAGGACACCCAAAAACGGCAACTGATGAGGAAAACGTGTAAAAAGTGCGGAAAATCGTTGCCGCAGATAAGCGAGTAAACATTAGGGAGATAGTGGAGGCCTTGGGGATCAGTTTGGGTAGAGTGCATTTCATCCTGCACGAAAACTTGAAGATGAAAATGCTCAGAGCAAAATGGCTGCCGCATTTGCTCAACCAAGGCCAGAACGACGCGCGTGTTTCCGCTTCACAGCGAAATTTGGCCAAGATGTCGAAAAATCCGTCGGATTTTTGGCGCAGATTCGTGACCGTCGATGAAAGCTGGGTCCATCACTACACTCCCGAGACCCAAGAAGCATCTCGTCAATGGTGTGCACCTGGTGAAGGACCTCCGAAGAGGGTGCGGACAACGGCATCGGCCGGAAAGATGATGGCTACGGTTTTTTGGGACCAACATGGAATAATTCTGGTCGACTACCTTGAGAGCGGTAAAACGATCACGGGAGAATAATATGCAAGACTGTTGGACTGCCTGAAGCAAGAACTCATCGTGAAACGGCCCGTTTTGCAGAAGAAGGTTGTCCTGTTTCACCAGGACAATGCTCCCGCACACAAGTCGCGGCAAGCAACGGCAAAACTGGCCCAACTGAGGTTCGAACTTATTGAACAACCTTCCTATTCTCCAGACCTGGCCCCCTCTGATTATTTCCTCTTCGGACATTTGAAGAATAGTCTCGGTGGAAAGCGTTTTTCCAGCAATGAAGAGGTTAAGGCTGCTGTCAATGCCTATTTTCAGTCTAAAGACGCGGAATTCTACTCAAGAGGTATAAATGCTCTGAAATCTCGGTGGGAAAAGTGTATTGAGCTTCTCGGGGAGTATATCGAATAAGAAAAAATTAAAAACAAGATTTGGAAAATTCTTGGTTTTCATTTTAAGAACTTGTTGAACCACCTGTATATACATTTGCTGCATACGTGCTGACACACATTATATATATATATATATATATATATATATATATATATATATATATATATATATATATATATATATATATATATATATATATATGTATATATATTGACGAAGCTCTTCAAATTAAGTGATCTTAAATATTAATACTATTATTGACATTTGTTCAACTCTGTGATAGGTAGTGCATAATAGTTAAAAGAAGAGAAAGATGCTAGATCACAGTGCAAGATTGAGGGGAAGTGGCATGTGGGTATCGGGTTCGTTCGAAAAATGTTAAATGTCCAGCAAATAACCGCCTACTGGAAAATGTCCCAATTGATGTTTTAGATGGTAGCAGGAGACCCTGAATTGCTCCAGAGAGTGATAACCAGTATATGGTCAGGACGTCGAAACCCAAGCTCAATCCTCCCAGTGGTGCTTCCAAGGAAAAAGCGGATCGAAGAACAGATCCAACGCTATGGTTGGATTGACTGTATTTTTTCACTACTTCCACGTCTCTTTTGACTAAACAAGAATGTGATACACGTGAATTGCAGCGGGCGAGAGTTATTTTAAAGCGAACAAAAATACTTTGGAAGACTAAATAATTATATATATATATATATATATATATATATATATATAATTTTTCTTAATAAGTACGCATCCGAGAATTTCGATCCGCCTTCATACTCCATTTTAGCCTTTTTTATTGATGTTTTTTATTAATTTTCCAGCTTTCCACCTGCAACAGTAGCAGGTGTTGTTGTTGTTGCTGCTGCTGTGTTAAACTCTTATCTAACAATATCGAGGTCAACCCCCGACACAACAGCAAGCCAGCAACAGCAGTCAGCCTCAACCAGCCGACAGGGGCGGAGTTCAATGGAGCGCCTCGATAGCGTGCCGGGCCGCCGGGCGATTCACCTCGGTACATTAGTGGGCATATTCGAGTCGTCTAAACACGTCTGTTAAAAAAAACCGCTGCTCGAAACGCTTCGAGCTCCTAGCTCGATTGCGGTGGCAGTGGCAGCATATCCGATTTAGCAGCACCGAACGACAGGAGAGCGGCACCGAGGGGGGAATATGTATTTCACTGCGTATACATGGATGCGGCGGCGACAACGGCATCACCCCCGATGTCCCCTCTATGTGTATATGTATGACGACGTACACATGTCGTCGAGATGGGGTTGGCTGGCTGGCTGGCTGATTGGCTAACTTGTTCAACGACGTCAAAGGGACAAGGGCGGGGAGGTGGGAGGCAAGGCGTTCTTAATCCTTGACCATCGTCACGATCATCATGGCCATGGCCATGATCATTCATTCCAGAGGAACAGCAGTGCGAGGAGTGTGCACGACACGATGACCCCCGACGGATGGAGGAACGAACCAGCAGAGAGAGACGGATGAAGGTCGGGCGGGCCAGCGGTGTAGCGCGCGTGCGTGGGCCGTGGCCGCGTGCCCGAGTGCCGGCTTCCCGGATGACGACCCCTTCGGTCGGCAACTAACGAATGCTAATTGCGTGACGGCGGGATTTGTTTGTTTAAACGAGCGAACCAACAACCAGCGAACGAACTCGACCCTATCGAATCTCTACGCCTCTCGATCTCTCTGACTACCCTTCTCTCCTCCGCTTCTTCTCTCTCTCTCTCCCTTGCGCGCGCGCGCTTCCGATCGCTCTGGCGGTGAGGATGATGCGGCGGCGGCGCTCTCGTGTAGACTCTAACACTGGCGGTTCGACGCACAAGGTCACTCAGTCAGTCACTGTCCGCTTGACCAAAGGGATAAACACACGCTGTCGTCGTCGGCGGCCGGGCCGACCTCTGTAGCGGCATCGCCGCCCGCTACAGGAGCAATAATAGCTCTATATTTAGAAGCTACTGGTAATAATGATTAAAGAGGCTCCCGCTGCCGCTGCTGTTAGCACTAGTAATGGTGCGTTAGTGGGTTTACCGCAAGGTGAGCTAGCTGCATCTGTGCGTATATATATATATATATATATATATGCATACATTTATATATATGCATATATACGAGTATAGTTATGTATGTATACACATCTACATGCATATCTCAGCTCGGTATGGTTACGATCGAGCGGTGATTTGATACGGCCGCCGGGTCTAGGGGCTCAGATAGCAACCACCGGGGAAGATTGATTGTCAAGGTCGCTCGACAGTGTTTTGCCAAGCGCTTTCGCGTGTCACGACTTAATACGTACTGCAGACTCGGCGGCACCGAATGTTACGCATGCTTAGTGCTGCATAAAACGTATACACACAGTCGCGATTCTAGTATGCGTGTGCGGCGGACTTTGCAAGGCCATCTCGTAACGGGCCATGCCACCCATCATGGAAACGGGCCATCTGCCTTCATCTATACTACTCGCTTTTTGTGCATCGGTGAAGTGAACAGGGCTTACATCTAATGTCAACATCCGTCCATCAGTGAGAGAGAATTGAGCTGAGAATGAGATCCCTTTTTCCTTCCCTGTTTCAATCTCTTTTTGTTGCTCGGCGTGCTGATTTCTTTCTCCGTTCAAATTAGACGGATTAGACATATTACCGCGTAGCGTCTGGCTGACGTCTCGGTTCTGAATAGCAAGTACCCCAAGGTCTGCACGTATTTGCTATTCTATGTGCGCGTTATCAGTGGTGGTCAAACAGCACCTGTATATGCGCTGACTCTGCGGTCTTGTGTCGCTATCTGTTGACACACGGGATCCTGACAATTAACGGGGATCGTTTATCGCCGCGGTATATATGCAACAATTAGAGCACGTAACATACATTGAAGCAGCAGCAAGCCCCGGCGTACATTCACAAAGCAGGGACAAGCAAACAAGTCGAGGCCGGCGGCGTGGTGGGTGCATTCGCGTGCGCCCTGCGACCGGAGGAGACACAGAGGTATAAATACCTTGTGGGCTGACTCTCAGTCAAGACTTAACGCCCATGGGACTGCTTTTCGCTGCATTGCTTCATAGACGAACCTCCATAAATACAAATCGGTGCAACGGTGGGGCTCGAACCCGCGCACCTATCTAGTGTCTCCTCCGGTCGCGAGACGCAGACGAATGCACCCACCACGTCACCGGGGGCTCGACAGACAAAGAGGTACGCGGGTTTAATCGCCGCCGTCGCACATTTGTATTTATGGGGTCCGTTTTACGAAGTAATGCGAAAGCAGTTCCGTGGACGTTAAATGTTGAAAGCTGAGAGCTAGCTAGAAAAAAACAAAATAAACATGAACTATACCGCTGTCATAACGTCGGAACTCATAGAAAAGAAAGAACGACTCTGGCGTGACCTTATGACACGTGTTGTTACGCTTTGTCGGCATCGAGAGGGTGATTCTGTGCCAGCCGGTCCAATCGGGATACGTCGGTATACGCCTTCTACTAACTAAAGGCATTCCATTGGAGTTTTTTTAGACCTGTTAGACACCGTTGGCTCTAGCAATTGCTGGTACTGCTATACTTCCTCTACCTGTTGGTACCCAACGTGAGCCGTTATTGTCGTTGTAACCATACCGACTGTGGTAGTACTGGTTAGAATAGTAATAGTAGTGGTAGAGTAGTAGTAGTAATCGCTGTAGTAGAAAAGGGCAAACTATCAGAATTGAAGGCAAATTACTGCCAACTTCTGGCCAGAAGTATACCGTGCAACAGTTTATTTCTGAATCGAAATGTGTTGAATGGGTGCGATCGAAACACTTCCTCATTTAGAGCGCACACTATGAAACGTTTATGTAAGTTGTTAGCGTTGTTTCTTGCACAGCTGTACGTGAAGTGTTAGTATGTTATTGAACATTGTTGTTGTTGCTGTTGTTACTGCAATTGTTGGCGAATTTTCGGGTGCGTCGTTGGCGTCGTTATTTTGGTCGTCGTCGTCGTCGTTTCCTCAGTTAGTATACGTTGCTCAGTGCGATACATATAACCGCGTTTATTGTTGTTGTTGTTGTTGTTGTGGTTGCTGTTGTTGTTTTCTGATGCTGTATTGTTATCGGCATTATTATTGTTGCTACTATGGCTGTTGACGTTTTTGTGCCTTGACAACCATTTGCTTCAAACGCGTCTGCTTGATTATTTTTCGTTTTTGCAGTCGGCACATGGCGCGTCATTTATTGTTGTGCAGTGCCGTTGCTGCTGCTGCCGGTATTTCTTCTCATCCTACTCATACAGCCAACCGTATTCACTCTCTAATCGATCATTGTGTTTGTGTGTTTTTGGCCTCTCCCCGTACGCGATTGCATCGGCGGGCGCACTACGATGTTTGCAGACTGGAGCCTGCAACGCAAGCAGCAGCAGTAGCAGCAGCAGCACGCCCACTCAGGATGAAGCTCTGGCCGTTGAGGCCAGAGCACCAGTAATGTCGTCCCGCGGCTGGTGGTTGCCTGATCGGGTCTGCGACACATTTGCTGGCCATTCTCAGCTACATCACCTTCAGCGACCTCACCTTGAGCGACATCACCTTGAGCGACATCACCTTGAGCGACCTCACCTTGAGCGACATCACCTTCATCATCATCATCATCATCGTCTACATAGCTTACTGGCGAGAACGCACTGAACAATGACAACAACAACGACTACGATTACGCCGTCGCCAATGGTGATGATGATGATGATGCTAATGAGAACGGCGACCGCCGCGTCTCGGTGGCGATGTCGACGCTCATGTCATCCATCTGTCGACGTCGAGGTGAGCTGTTACAGCTGAAGCTCGAACACAAACTTCAGCGCAAGAAGACGTGTGCGTAGTCCGGAAGAATCAGCTGATCGCAGCACACGTGTGGATCGCGTCTGCGTCCGCGTCCTTGGCACGGCGGTACCGTTAACGGTGTGAAGACTCGTGTGTACGGAGCGAGTCAAGGCTCTTTTCGTCCTGATCAAAACCTCCCGTCTGCATCATCTTCCTCTTGCAGGACGGTCGCTGGCTCGTTTCGAGGGGTTGGTGGACCGCCGTGATGCGGGGCGTCGTGGCGACATGACTTCGTCTTGGCAGCTGTAGCCGCCCAGCCATTTCAGGCATCATCCATCAAAACCAACTTAGTGACGTGGGTTGCTGAAGTGCACACCACCGAGGAAGAGTAGAGGAAGCAGCCGGACAGGGCTAGAACGAGGGCAACGCGGACGACGCCCTGCAAACACCGCGCCGACACAGCAGCGAAAGTGAAGAAAATGGCGGCCACCGATGAAGACACGCGAAGTCCGCGTATGTACGCTCGGGTCATGGTCGATACGTCGTACAACCTCGAACAGAAGCCCGGCATCATGGACACGGTCCGGTTGAGCAAAGGCGAGAGCCTCGAGGTGCTCGAGTTCCACTCGGACGACTGGTGGAAGGTCCGCCGATGCCACGATGGAAAGATCATGTTTGCGCCGCCCGCCTATCTCGAGGTAACGACAGACAGAGAGAATGATAAATTTATGGATAAATAGAGATACATGCATAGGTAGACCATTAATAACCAGATCCAGTATATGTATATATATATATATATATTTGTGTCAATGTGTGAGCATTACTAGTGTACATATTTACGCATGCCGTAAGGTAGGGCGTAGCAATCGGCTTAGGTAAGTGCGTGTGTACGAATGAATGCGTTTGACGAACTTGACCTACACAACGTTCACGAAACGCTTGCCTGCGTTGTTATTGTTGCTTCGACGCCGCCTATGTAGCTAGAGTGAAGGGCCTTATCGCTGCTAATAGTAGTAAAACTAGAACTAGAACGTAGTTGTAGTTTGTTCGGCTGTCCTTATGGACTGGATCCTGTCTGTATGGTGTTGTTGCTTTACGGCGGCTCAATCGTCAGCTAACCAGCGTAATCTCGGTCGAAATAGACTGTCTGACTACGAAGCACAGCAACGCACGAAATGTGGTAGTGCGGCATGTAATAGCAGGAAATAGTACAACACCGAATGGCTTGTAGAAATTACAAAACAACACAAAAAACACTGGAGCAGAAGTAGTTGGCAAGGAGGCGATAAACTTAATGCGGTAGTGTACTTCATGTCTGAAGCACAACTAACTACTCGTTTAACCATCATGCTCGTAATCATCATGGATTCGCGACAACTTTCTGCATCGATCACCGTCGATCGAGACTAACCACAGCTGGTAAGCCACACTTCGCGCATCATACGCGTCATCTGGTAAAAAAAAAAACGCAGCAACAAGCCATGCTGCTCCTACTAGCGTACGGTTATTGTTTATCGCACCAATTGCAAACTACATCGGTGTTAATGTAGTTTGCAATTGATGCGATTGGTCGCCTGGGTAATACACGCAATGGGTGATACCCGCTGTGGATATCACCCATTGGGTGTATCACCCATACCCGGAGTTGTTGCCTGACCCCTGACGGATCTCGATACAAATGTGCCACCATCCCGTCTGCCAAAGGCTTGACCATCAGTTGCGCTAATGTAGGAGATGTAGGAGGTCGAGGTGCGGCGTCTTCCCGGCCCCGGCGACAAGGTCTCATGGTTGCATCCTTGCAAGGACCGGGCGTACGTTCGATGAGGTCGTCTGTAGGGCCTGCCAGTAGCCGACTCGTCTAAACGCCGTGCGCGCCCAGATGGGCGGTGGACGTTGCCACTGTCGCCAATAGCCGCCGCCGGAGAGCACTTTAGGTATGCCGAGCTGGTTACAAGCTTATGCATTGAGCATAAGCCTAAAAACTAGCCTGTCTAAGTGAATGTTTATTCGCCTGTAAATACTCGACGCTACGCTATTTTACAACGAACTGCGCTGTTTCTGTCTTTGCAGTCATTCAGTCATTTCGTGTTTCTTTCTCGGGAACTTCTTTACATAGAATAGGTGACTTCGACCGAGTGATTATTGTGTGGCTACGCTACGCCGCCAAGGTATTACTAAATAAATAAGGAAAAATAAAAGAGGCGAATCATTTCACGACGGTGCCCTTTCCGTCCGTCACTGTTTAGTCTTGTTGACCCACAGCCGTATACTGCTATTACTGTTAACCCACAAATACGGGTGTTACTACCACGTAGTGGTAACCTGGCGGTGATCGGTTCTATCTGTCGCTTTGGGCGCCGCCTCAAGATCAATAGATAAACAATCGCATCGGAAATGATCGATGTTTTTGTACCGTGTCATTTGAATGACTTACTTTATGCACACACACACGCATATATATATATATCTACGTGTTGCTGCATGCTCACGAAATATGTTGTTCGCTCACGAAATTTGCTCGTAAAGCGACTGTGCTTGAGATGGCAGTGTTCCAAACTGAACATTTTTGTAGTTGTTGTTGTTGTTCTTAGTGTTCTTGCTCATAGAGGTGTTCTGCTGCTTGCTGTTTTTGCGGCGGAGGTGTTTGCGTTAAGCGGTTCGAAACAACGCTGTATCCACACCGCCAATTCTTATTTCTTTCCAATTAAATGCTGTGCTAGCACTTCGTGCGAGCTGTAGCAGAGAGGATAGCGCCCGGCCGGCCAACCATGACGATGATGGTGGCGTGCGTCGAGGATTGGCAGGCGTAACTGCAATTACTAACTAGCAAAGGAGTTCAGCTAAATCTAAACCTGAAGGGGCTCATTTTAAATCCGGATGATATACATTTGCTCAACAAGAGCATGATTGCTATTACCAGAGCAGGAGTGACAACGACGACGACAATAACAACAACAACAATAATAACAAGAGCAGCAGCCAGTGACAAATGAGCAGCATCGTACAAATTAACATCAACAGCGACGAGAAACAACAATAATTGCGAACACGACAACAACAACAACAACAACAACAAACAAAGTACAATTGTATAGCCATTAATTACGTCACTAAATGCACCTAAGAGGCAAGCAACAGCAACGATGAAAGCGAACGCATTGGGATTATGAGCACGAATGACGGTAATAGATAATAACAGTGACAGAACCGTATCGCCGTAACAACAAGGGTCATCTCTAAGTTAAGATAACAATAACAACAAAACGCTACCGTAATTAAAAGCAGCGAAGGCTACTCAGAAGCGTAAAGCGAGTCATGCAAGAAATTAGCGTTGCGGCACCGGTTACGCACTTTTAAACGTTGCAGTCAGTGCCACATCATAACAACACTTATTGTAATAGTAGCTACCGAAATAAGGTGACAACAGAAAATTGTTTGTTGAAAATTTGACCACAACAATGATAAAATGTTTACGACAAAGGCAACGACAACAACAACAATAATAATAATAACCATAACAACAGCAGCACCGAAGCTAGAGAATCGCAAACTTACAAGCCTTCCGCCAAAGATGTATTTTGATATTATTTTAACCTCAAAGTAAACTGTCCTGCTAGGTGCGAGTAGCAGATGCAACAGCATATATATATATATATATATATATATAATCAAGTATAGGCGCTTCAAACCAGCAAGGCAAAAATGCTTGACCGGTGGATCGATACTGTGTCGATTCCCTTCACGGTCGAAGGAAAGCCGTGCACATTTAGAAAAAAATACCCGGTGGATCCTACATTTAGCGTTTCTCGGATTGCCTTTACGAACTACTATTCTAGCATCTTATTTTTATCCTGTCGTATATTATCTGTACGCGTCGATAGTCTCCCAAACGTCATATAAACCTGTCCTATATTTACCAATACGTGCTTGCGCTCTAACCGATCTCTCTCGCATACGGCCATAAATACGAGTGTCTATATATATATATAAATATATATATATATATATTTGTACATGTCTGTACCCTGCCCAACGCGACTGGCATTATCGCTCCTGGTGATTATATGAAAAGTCCGGATGTTGAGTACGTATGTAAAGTGCCTAATACCGAAGCGACCTTTCCACGCTGTACTTCACTTTAATTTATGTTAGTAAGTGCAGTCGTCGTGGGGCAAAGGCTACCCATAGTTTCAAACACAAAACGACACAAATCCAACGGCCCTTCATTTCGAGGTATTTTCGAAATTTGGTCGTTTCTGTCTGGGAAACGGACAGTGCGCCGCCCGAGTTGATTCGCGACTAGCCACAAAGGGTTCAAAATAATCAGTTACGGAAGCATCCCGGACAAGTAGTACCTTTTCGGTCTCGAAAGTCGCTAAGATTAGGCGATCGGGGCGGGGCGTTTCTTGTCGTTTGAGCATACAGCTGGGTGTTCTAGGATTTATAGGGATCAACCTCGCGCGAAGACGTCGCTGACAGATGTGTGTCGCGAGCGGCGACCCGCACCGCGAGAACAGGATAGGCCGTGTTGTCTAGACTCTCGAGCATGCGTGCCCTTTGAGGATATATTTGTCTTCAGACAAATTGATGCTTCCTAGCAAGTGCGTCACGCGGAGGAGCAAGATCTCAGAAGGATTAGGTTTCCGTGACCTTCAAGCATGCGGGTTGTAAATCTCAGCTTTTCTTCACTGTAAGGGCCTGCAAAGACCTTCCTCGCGGAAAACGAAAGCCAACCGCTGGAGTTTGCCAGCTCCTTCCCGTATTCTGTAGTCTCAGACGGGAACGACCTTTCCCTAGCACATCGGCGACAGGTGTCTGGTGGCTATTGCCCCTATTCACACAGACGTGAGAGACTCTCGACGACTGTCTCTGAGTGCGGTAGTGCGTCTTTTTGAGCTTAAGATTATTGTTGCCCGGCCGGCCGGCCAACCATGACATGTTGATGATGGTGGCGTGCGTCGAGGATTGGCAGGCGTAACTGCAATTACTAACTAGCAAAGGAGTTCAGCTAAATCTAAACCTGAAGGGGCTCATTTTGAATCCGGATGATATACATTTGCTCAACAAGAGCATGATTGCTATTACCAGAGCAGAGGTGACAACGACGACGACAATAACAACAAACGTCATATAAACCTGTCCTATATTTACCAATACGTGCTTGCGCTCTAACCGATCTCTCTCGCATACGGCCATAAATACGAGTGTCTATATATATATATTGAGCTTGAATTTTTGTTAGAGTAGCAGGGAAAAGTGACCGGTGCCTCGGCAGAGGTAGCGCACTTAGATGTGTACCTCGCCAGGGGGCTTTGGGGTGAAATGGCATGCACTAGTCGGCACGTGTACACAAAGTACATTGTACATTGCTATCATCACTTGGTATGTTCGACCCAAGGATTTCACCAAGCTGGCGATCAATGTCGATCGTCAGTGCCGGTTTTGCTCGCAGATGTGCGCTAATACCGCGCTGCGAGCTGCCAGACGCATCGGCGGTCCTTGCACTTTTTGCCGCCCGTGGAACGATCGCAGAAGTGTTCAAATTGTATATAATTACGACTGTTCTGTAATTATATACCATTTCAAAGTGAAAAGTCATTGCGAAATAAACAATATGTTGAGATCTCAACTTCTTGACCCTGGAGCAACATTTTTGCCTTCGGACAGCAATAGAACACCCAAAAGTTCCAGGTACGTCCTGGCTACCATTCAGCACGCCGGACGCAGATCTAATGTACAGCCTAAGCTGGCACGTAAGTTGGCCTGTGGTTCTAGTAGCTTTGTGGCAGCTGGTTTCTGAGAGTTCAAGACTATGTACGTCTTGAATTGGCATTCACCCTATTCATGAGCATACAGTTCTCTGTCTGCCGCGAACCCCCCAGGAACCAAAGTTGGGCGCAGCCCCTTAACGACTGGCGCTGCGCGTGTGCGGGCTGATACGCAGCCTGCAAAGAGCAACACACCGCAAGCTATGCAATGCAACGTGAGTCGCTGACAGCATTGGTACACAAATATATATATATATATATATATATATATATATTCGAGAGAATAGATGGAGTGAAATGCCCTTCACTGAATATAGATAATTGTCGCCCACTTGTGTTCTGTTCCACTTCTCTAATTATCCACGTTTTACGGAAAGATGCTATTAATGATCGTATATGACAGCAAACATTTGTGGTACTTTTATATGGGAAAAGACACGCAATTAAAAGTAACGATAAGTAGGAAGGTTAGACTCTTAGCTAAATACACACATACTCATAACCGTATACATTACGTAAACGAAAATAATTACTGTCGTATTGCTATATATATATATATATATATATATATCGAATGTAGAGCACGGGTGCAGGGCTGAGTACGGGCTACGTCCAATAGTCCCTCCCAAAGTCTTAGAGATGATCCGCGATAGGGGGAGGGGGGGGGGGGGGAGGGGAAGATTGATAAAGCCATTACAGTTGCCTCTATTCGCTAGCTGGGAGACTCCCATGGTGATATTATGAATCGTGTCGGCAATCTTGCGTGATATTACTGTTGTTGTTGTTGTTGTTGCTGTTTTTGTCGTTCCAATTGCCGTTATTGTTGTTGTTGTTGTTGTTGTTCCAATTGCCGTTATCGTTTTTGTTGTTGCTGGGGGCGAGTACTGCTCTAGCAATACTACTACTACTACTACTACTACTGCTACGACTTCCAAGACAACTGTCTCCATCGATGAAAGCAACCGCCAATCGGGATCAGACAGCACAGGCGAAACAAAGAAGACAACAAAAAGCTCCCTGTCATTGCTTACCAACGGGATGGTCGTTTTAGCCGTAGATGTAGGGGGAGGGGGCGGGGGGGGCGGAAAAGGCGGGGGCGGGGTGAAGGTATTGTAGTGCCGGGCGATTTATTATTGCTGTTGTCTCTGTCGGTGGTATTCCTGTTTATGGTGATGACGTCGTCATCATTGTGTTGAAAGCGTTGCTGTTACTGTTGTTTTTGTTGCAGATGTTGTTGTTGTTGCTGTCGCTGCTGCTGTTGTTTTTGTTGCTGTCGCTGTCGCTGCTGCTGTTGTTTTTGTTGCTGGTGTTGTTGTTTTTGTTGCTGGTGTTGTTGTTTTTGTTGCTGACGTTGTTGTTCTTGTTGCTGCTGCTGTGATTCTTATTGCTGTTACATATTACGGATGGCCTTTGTGGTCTTTTGCATTGCTTGCTGCTGCTGCTGCTGTTGTTTTTGTTGTTGTTTGAATTGTTGTTTTGCCGTAGGGCTGATTGTTTGTCATTGATCCGCCTACGTTGATGTGGCTACGATTTCTATGCGCATAGCGTGGATGCAATCGTTTTGCTGGCTTTGCTGCTGATGACTGATGCCGGTGAGGGGGATATATATATATACACTTTCTAGGTGAATACGTTATTACTGGTTGTAGTAGTTATCTGTGCTTTTTGAAGTAGGAGGCTTTCACTGGTTTAGCTTGCGGAATACTACTATTCATGTTGTCATTCTTTTGTTTTTACTATTGCTATTGATATGGTTGTTGACTTTGTTGTTGCTGTTGTTCTTGGCATAAGTCGTTGCGGCAATTGTATTTTGTTGTTGTTGTTGTCGTTGCTGTTGTTCTTGTTGTTGTTGTTGTTGCGGTAATTGTCGTTTGTTGTCGTCGTTTTTGTTTTAGGTTCATTTTTCTTTTGTTCTAGCTTGAGCTGTTGCAGTAATAATAAACCCCGACGACTGGCAATCTTCTGACGCGCATCGTTTCAAAAGCGTTTGCCCACTGCTCGGCTTGAGTGGGTCAAGAACACTACGCCAGTTTGCCGCACGGTCTGGTGCCGGTCTTAGTTATGACCGACCACCTCAAGAGCCCTCATTGTTATCGCTGTAGTTATGATGGTTGCTATGAATGTGGTGATGGTCGTCGTCGTCGTTGATGTTCCCGTTTTTTATGCTTGTTGCTCGGCTCATCAGTGATATCCCCTTCCCCCCCCCCCCCCGGTCGATTGCTGGCCGACGATCTTCAGCTATCGGACTCGAGTTATTGAACTGAAGTGACTCTTCGGAAAAGTTCACCTCACCTAACTACACGCTAACTGACAGCCTCATTAGCGTTTCACTGGCGAGCTTTTTGCTGAACGGAAGGTGAAGCCCGAGAAACGGCCTCAGGGCGTTCAAGTGAAGCATGCGCAGCGTTTTATTATGATGGGTTTTGCTCACGAGTCACACAGCCAATGATAGTATGGAAAATATGGAAAAAAAACTGCATATATATACGCTCTGTTTCAATGTTGTGCAATTCTTTTGACAAAGTGGTTTCACTAAGCAATCCCCAGCATGACCCGCGATTCCGCTTACGTCTCCCCCTCTTTGTCTTGGGACTCTGGCGGGAGCAGCAACGCCTGGTGGTGGTCTTCATACCCGTTCAAAGCCGTCCGTCAAGGCCTGCTTCAAGAAGTCCTCGATTGTCGGACATAGACAGTGGAGCAGTCAGTACCACGATTTCTCCGGGATTGTGGCGCTGGATTTTATCTAGGTCTCTCCGTTCGCCCTTAACGAAGGCTCTGATTGATCAGCATCTTGTGAAACCTACAGCCTGATACGAGATGGAGCCATCTTTGTTGTTCGGTGCAACCACTCGAGCCACTGCTGGATTCGAATGGCTGTGTCTTATCGTTGCTCCCTTCCTAACTTTGTTGGGCTCTAGCCGGATCACCACTGTTCGTTCTTTTGTAGCTGTTTCTACAGTTGGTTTCTTGTGATCCTCCTGTGTGATCATTCCCTTAAACAGGATATTTTAGGAGTCCAGTCAAATAATAGCATCCTGCGCACAAACACCGCAAAGTCATTTAGGGGCTGGCCCAGTGAGTAAATCTGCCTCATCCTCTGACCTACAGGTTCTGCTTTTCGAAAAGCATACACGGAGGTTATATATATATTATCATTTTTTTTTCGCAACACATGCAAAACGCTATATCGAAAATTATTCAAGCGTGGCTTTAGCCGTACTGACAATTGTGTCTCGCGCTTCTTTGGATTCTATAAGCTCGGGGTAGGTATGCTACACTGTTGAGCTACAGCTGAGCTGGTCGATGCAACATGTTGGTTGCCTCTTGCTTGCATTGTTCCGCTGTTGGCAAGCTTAACTTGCGAAATTATGACCGCTATCCATTCACCACACAGCTGACCTTGCAGGGAGGTAGGTTTTGCACGATTTGCACTGAGAAACCACCCGTGAATTTTGGGGGTATCTATCAGTGCGTGGCGCGAAATCGACTCGTCTTTTAAGACCAGCATTGCTTAGGCTCTTGACATTGACCCTCTTGGTGAATTGAACGTGGTGAACACAACAGTCAAATCGGTGGTGCCATAAATGCAATCGGCGCCACCCTAATTTTATACTCATTATAATATAATTCTGAGTCAATTTATCGTCGTTATTTTCGGTGTATACTGTATAATGCCAGTGCACCGGGCTTCAATATGCCACAGATTTCTCGTCATATAGCCTTAACAGGATGTCCCAGAAGAAAGCGAATCTAAAACGTGACGGTGCCTGCATTAATTACGGCTAAAAAGCATGAACTTCAACAATGTGATGAAGAATACTAAACGGTATACACACTGATACGGACAAATGTGTGTCTCTATCTGTGTTTGTATATATATATATATATATATATATATATATATAAAGTGTTACATATATATATATATATATATATCTAAAGTGTTACATATATATATATATTCCTGTGTGAGACTTCAATGCTAGAAACGCTGTATCACGTTCGACGTTATCCCACCGAATATGAATGGCAAGCGGCGGGATGCTCGTTATCAAAGCAAGCGTTTGTTGATTGCTGGTTGCTGGTGTTGTTGGCACTGTGATGACATAGTAACAACCGTTATCAACACCCAACCGTTATCAACTCCCTGAAAGCGGCAGACTGCTTGCAGGGAGCCTCGCCGAATCAGGATGGACGGGATAACGGGCATCATCGTAGGCTCTGGGGAAATGCGTTGACTGATGTTGTTGCCATTGCTCGTGTTGTTGTCTTTAGTGTTGTTACTGTGGATGCTGCTGCTTCTGTTGCTGTTGTCACTTGTGCTACAGTTACAACCGCTGTTTTCGTCAGTGCCGTAACCGTTTCTGCGGCCGGTGGAACGCAAAGCGCCGTTAGGTGGCGCTCGCTATCCGTTAGCGGACCTTCGGCAAATACATACAGTATATGGAGCGATAGCAACAACAACAACAACAATAACGGTAAAGATGACAACAATAACGGTAACGATGACAACAATAACAACATCAACGATAAGCGCGACAAGACAAAAATAATAACAGTAACGACGACAACACCGCCAGCAATAGCAACAGCAGCGACAACGATCAGATTACCGGCAACCGTTGCTGCCAAAACAGCCGTTAGATCGCTATGCTAGGCCATTTCGGCAGCTGTTCGGCGCTATGCAGCTTGGCAGACGGTCGGGCGGGCGGGCCGGCAGGCGCCGTTCAACCGTTGAGCGGCACCGTCGGACACGGTAGCGGCGACGGGGCGCTGCGATAGTAGCTGGTTTGCTAACAACGGCCTGCTCGCCGAAGCGTTGGCGTTCCATCGTCCAACCGGCGGCAGCAGCAGAGGAATACGCAGAGGCGACTCGTTCCTCTTCTTCTTGTATCTTTGCTTCGTGGTTTCACCTTCTCCTACGTTACGATGCTGCCAACGTTAAGCCAGCTGTTCAAGGGGCGTAGCAGTGGTGGCCAACAACGTCAGCCCTGGGTGGGACGATTCGTTCAGAAGTCCAGTTCGTTCCTGCCGAAGTCCCTTCTCCCGTCGTGGCTCTCCTGAACCTCGTTTCTTGCTACATCTGCGCTGCCGCTCCCCCATCTCTCTCTCTATACATCTCTCTCTCTCTCTCTATCTATATATATATATATATATATATATATATATATATATATGTCGCTCTTATCAACCCCTTCCCCCACTTTCTTAGCTTGCTTTCCCCACTTGTAAATAATCTGCCATCGTCATCATAATCATCGGCATCGGAAAGCAGGATGAAGAAGAACAGGAACACGGCGATCTAGATGCGGCCACCACCATCACCACCGCAGCAGCAGCATCAGCCAGAGCTGTGGTAACTGTAGCGGCTAACGGACATCATTTCTCCATATGATGTGGAGAAAATGGGAAAGGAGACCTCATGAAGGGGGGGGGGGGGGGCGAAGAAGGCGGAGATGGTCTAGCGACGTGAGGAACAACCGGAGGTGCGGCGGGCGCGGGGAACGGCTACAGCTGAAGCAGTGGTTTGTAGTAGTATTAGTAGTGATGATGATGATGATAGCAGTGGCGATTCCGTTAATGATGATGATGATGATAGCAGTGGCGATGCCGTTAATGATGATGATGAACGCCTTGACGTTACGGTGAGGTGATGCTCATGAGGTAGGAGTGGAGGGGTGCTGATATATGTAGATGGTGAGTAACGGCGCGCTTCTGGTTGTCGTGGTGCAGTTAGCTATCACTACTACTACTACTACTACTACTACTACTACTACTACTACTACTATTAATATAATAATAAATGTATAATACTTTTCAGGCTTACCTCCGGCCAAGATTTAACGTCCAACGGGGGAAAGATATCAATACTACTACTAGGACGAAGACAACAACAAAAACAATCTTCAGCAATATTAGCAACAGCATTATCTATGTGACGGTCGGTCTTTGTAACGGCCAGTCGTTGCCTCCTTATAGTCGTTGTCGTCGTTGTCTGTTGTTGTTGTTGCTGCTCTAGCTTACCAACCAACCACCTTACCAGTTGTCAGCGTTCGCTGGCGGAAGTGGCGGCTCAACATATCAGCAATTGTAGGGATGAAGCAATGGCCATCGATCGGTGTCATCGACGACGATGACAACAACAATACGTTGTTGCTGGTCTTCACTGATGTTGTTGTTGTTGCTGGTCTTCACTAATGCGTTGTTGTTGTTGTTGCCGCCGTTGTTGTCATTACCACCACCACCACCAGCACCACCCCTCTTGTTGTTGTTGTTGTTGTTGTTGTTGCTGTTGCTGTTACGGTGCCGTGCCGCCGCTGGGGCCATGATCGCCATCGAGGTTGTTATTTTTGTTGTTGTAGTTGTTACCGCTGCCATCGCTGGGGGAGGGGGGGGGGTCGCAGAGGCTTCAAATCGTCTCGGTTTCCGCCGACGTCGACCCGGTCGACGACGTCGTCGTCGTTATGATAGTGGTAATCATGTTAATCCTCATCAATTTTCATGGTGGACATCATCATCATCATGCTTATGGTGGCCATCATCATCATGCTCATGATGGCCATCATTATCATGCTCATGGTGAACATCATCATCATGCTCATGGTGGGCAGCATCATCATGCTCATGGTGGTCATCATTATCATGCTCATGGTGAACATCATCATGCTCATGGTGGCATCATTATCATGCTCATGGTGGACATCATCATACTCATGGTGGCATCATCATCATGCTCATGGTGGCATCATCATCATGCTCATGGTGGCCATCATCATCATGCTCATGGTGGACATCATCATGCTCATGGTGGCCATCATCATCATGCTCATGGTGGCCATCATCATCATGCTCATGGTGGCCATCATCATCATGCTCATGGTGGACATCATCATGCTCATGGTGGCCATCATTATCATGCTCATGGTGGACATCATCATCATCATGCTCATGGTGGTCATCATCATCATGCCCATGGTGGTCATCATCATCATGCCCATGGTGGACATCATCATGCTCATGGTGGCATCATCATCATGCTCATGGTGGACATCATCATCATGCTCATGGTGGACCTCATCATCATGCTCATGGTGGACCTCATCATCATGCTCATGGTGGACATCATCATCATGCTCATGGTGGACATCATCATCATGCTCATGGTGGACATCATCATCATGCTCATGGTGGACATCATCATCATGCTCATGGTGGACATCATCATCATCATGCTCACGGTGGGCAGCATCATCACCATCACCATGCTCATGGTGTCATCATCAACATTACCCATGAGCATGGTGATTGTTAGCATCGATGTTATGCCCGTGGTGATCAATGGTGATCCTCACCATCGCCAGCGTGTTCATGGTGATCCTCACAATCGTCGTGATCATGATGGCCATGGAGACCATCACCATCACCATGATCATGGTGATGACCATAATCGCCATCATGATCTCCCCGATGACGATGACAGCGTTGCGACGACCTTAAGCTGGCATTGCTGGTGAGGCGACGGCTGCTGCTGCTGTTGATGATGATGATATTCGTTCATGATGGCGAAGGGCGAGACAGCAGAGGCTACGGCTATGGCAGCGCTACCGCGCTAACGGTTTAAAGCTGGTGATAGTGTTTGAAGCAGGTGGTGGTGTTTGAAGCTGGTGGTGATGTTTGACGCTTGATGGCGGCGGTGCTGGAGGTAGTCCGGCTGCTCGCGATGGCTGACGTCAGACGTTACAACCTAGTGCTGTTGATGGTGGTGAAGGTGGTGGTGCACTGCTCCCGCAGCCGTTACCGTGCCAGCTATCCTTAGCCAGTAGTAATCATTCATGAATCAGTCCATTCATTCACTTACACTCTGATCTAGTTCGTTGGGTCGGTCGATCGTTCGCCATTTAGGTAGTCAGTTGGTTAACTGGTTAGTTAGTTAATTAACTAGTTGCATAGTTAGTTAACTAGCTAGCTCGTGCTGGTGTGGCAACAGCGTTTACGCTAACAAACGCAGACGAGGTCCGAGACACACGGAGACACCCAGCCGGACGCGCCGGCATGTCTCTGTTATTGTTGTCCCTCTGAGTCTCGCTCGCTTTGCCCCTTCTATTCCCCTCTCCTCCCCCCGCGCCTCCCGTTATATATATATATATATATATATATATATGTCGCTCTCTCTCTCTATGTCTCTGCTGTGTATCGGGTCAGTGAAGCCGCTCTTGTCGTCAGCTACGACGGCAACAGACAGCAGTGCCTTGTCTAGCAAATACCGGCATTTTAATCGTCTTTAACCGCCTATCATCACCGTTTGCACCCTCCTCCGCTCCCCCGGCTCCATGATCAGCAAGAGCATCAGGGGCAGTAGCAGAAACAGCGTTCGCTGTGGTGGTGGTGCTGTTTTACATCGGTGGTTGAACGAGTACCGTAATACTGGTGTTCATGCCGCGACTTTGACGGCACCGCCTACTTCTACTATTACTACTGTTATTACCACTACCACTACTCCACTACTACTACGACTTATACGACTATTAGAACAACAACAAAGCCTACTACGAGTGACTGCTATTGTTGCAACAACAGCAGCAGCAGCAATAACAACAACAGCAACAAGAATAGCAACTGCCGATACGACTTCAACTCCCCGAATATCACCGCTATAGCGCCGTGGCGGCAGGTTGCGCGGGCCCTGCACGCGACGGCAATATTGCTGCCCGCTGTGCTGTGAACGGCTGCCTGTGAGAGTGCGCGTCATGCCACCGCCAGTATGAACGACAAAACAGAGGGAAAGAATGAGAGAAAGATAGATAGATAGGGGGAAAACGCCCGCGCCAGAGTGAAAGAAGGAAACTGACTGCCGTATATATAACGGACAGATTCAGATATATATATATATATATATAGAAAGAGAGAGAGGTGGGGTGGCAAGAAAGAGCACGTGAAAGTAAGTGCGAGGAGGCGAGAATGATGGGGGAGAGAGCGAGCACTTGAGAGAGGAGTGAGGTGCATAACGAAGAATAAATCAGTACAGACAGTAGTATCAGACAGACTGCCAGTCAGTCAGCGGACGACTTCAACAGGCATCGTATGCTGCTGGATGATGCTGGTGATGGCGTGACAACGACAACAATAACAACAACAATTATGAAGGTGATGATGATGTTGGTGATGACGTGACAACAACAACAACAATGATGATGATGGTGGTGGTGGTGAGCGTGCTTCTGAGAACCAAACGGTGGTAGCTGTAGCGAGGATGCCTCTCGAGTAGACATCATCATTTGAATGATGACGACGATGGTCATAGTGGTGACATTGATGCACATGATGAAGTCTGCCATTTGGAAGTTCCTGTTGTAGCATCAGCTGTTGTTGTTGTGGCTGTTATTGTTGTTGTTGTTGTTATTTTGGTGGTGGTGGTAGTGGTTGTTGTGGTTGTTAATACCGTCACCACCGTCATGATCGCTGACGGTGACGCCGTCGTTGTCGTTGCGTTGTTGCGTCGAGAGGCGGCAGCCTTCATTCAATGGTCATGGACTACATCTGCTCATGGCCTTCTTGTTGTTTCGCGGAGTTCAACAACTGAGCGTTTTTTTTCGGATTTTAACAGCGGCAACAACAGCCGCAGCAGCTGCAGCAGCGCAATTACGTTCGACCACTGCCATTATTAGCGCTCTGAGAGTTCTACTTTGTCTTTGTTTGATTTTGTCGAGGTTCCGGCGTGACGAAGTGTGATTTAGTGTTGGCTCAGCAGTCTTCGGAGGCAGAAACGCACACTTGGGACAGCTCATCACAGGCTTTCATCACTGATCGGCTGGCTAGCTGAGGTGAGCCCTGACTCGTGTGCCGAGGGCTCGTGAAGTGCTTACTCACACACCACGACCCAGCTAGGCTCGAAACAGGGTCTCGACTGCTTGCTTACTCGAGGCAGCTGCGGAGTGAATAAGAAAGAACTCAAACGCGATCGACGAACGATTCGGGAGTATGTTCAATTCGTCTAGCCTTGCAAACACACGACTGGTTACCACCAAACGGTTGTTTATTTTCACGCAGTAACACAGTTCTATTAGTTGTTGCTACTACCTGTTGCTGTTGTTGTCGTTGCTGTTGTTCTTGGTGGTGTTGTTTATCATCACTCGAGTCACAGATTATGTGCTGTATGTCGGTGTGTGTCGAAATCGAGAGACAAAACCGATCACGACTATCGATCTGAGGAATACGTTTCTACAAAGCTCTTTGTACGGCTCGCGGATACTGTGTGTGTGTGTGTGAGAGAGAGACTGTGTTAAACGAACTGTGTTACCGCAATTTGTTAGCTTGTAGCTGACGTTTGAACTGCTTCTAGTGGAAGAGGGAGCAGAGTGACTTTCTCGCCTCGTGGACGGGTGTCGGTGCACCCGCGCGTTGTTATTGTTGGTGACCTGACAGATGGATATATTGATTCGTTTGCCTTAAGTGGTGGTTCACTTGCCCTCTGAAGGAAAGGGGCAATTTAAAAACGAGGATACACAGAGAGAGTGAGAGAGAGAGAGAGACGGGAACAAAGGCGGCGGCCAAGGAGAGAGAGAATGCAAGTGAAAAGGGATCAGCCACGGGATATGGATACTTGGCCGGCGCAGTGGAGGACGGCAAACATCTACTTGCAACAGTGACGACGAGTGCAGCCGACGACGACGACGACAACGAAAACCAAATCCAGTTTTAGTGGCCTTCATTTGTTGTCGGTGTTGTTTTTGTTGTTGTTGTGATCGATGTCGTTTTTGTTGTTTTGTTGTGGTTGCTCATGAGCAGAGCTATAGCCGAAATGCCGGCGAGTGTCTCGTGTTGTGCATCTCGAGATGATCAGGTGTGGTTAGGGTGGTTTTGATCGGTGATCATGAGGAGGATTGTGGTAACGAGGACCGCCATGATTAGCTTCGAATAGTGACATCGGAGAAAGACTGTTGGAGACTGTTGGAGTCTGACTGATTTATTGGCTAACTGGCTGACAACACGTTGGGCTGCCGACGGCAGTTGACGAGTGCTACGTACTGCGTACGGTAGTACACTAGTGCTACTACTATTCTGCCTTCCTCCCTTCCAAGCTTCGGCGGCAGGGCGGGGTGCCTATTTTCTGGCTTGTTGACCACTTGTTGGACCACATATGTGCTGCCGGTTGCCACCTCAGTGAACATTGTGATTTCGCTGTTGAAGAGAGCTGGGGTGTGTCGTTCTTGTGTTGTGGTAACAACAAAGGGCGCTAGCAGCAGCGGGGGTGCAGGCGACAGTAACAATGACGACGACGATGACGACGATAATGACAACGCCAGGATGGCGGTGGCGCTGGCAGAGGCGGTCACGATAAGGCTGGCCGGTCACTGTATTGACGATCTCGATAGATCTGCATCTCTTTCTCTATCCTTTCTGTTGCGCTCTCTATCTGGCCCGTCTTGGCTTCCTTGTCTACGTGTCTCTGTGTGGGCACATAGGGATCTGTGAGTGTGAATGTGTAATGAGTGTGGTTAGATAGTTGTCAGGTAATGCCGAGTTGTTAGTCGAGATCATCGAAAGCACTAACGAATTTCGCAACAGCAGTACTAGGTGATTCGTAGGTGACCAAACAGAAGTAATCGAACAAGTACAAGGAAGACTGTGTGTCTAGTACAAAACAAAGTGTACAGTTGTTATAGTTGTGACTGTGTATGGTGATTGCTTACGTGCTTGCTGTCAGCCAGCTGTCGTGGAGCTTGGCCAGCCAGTTTAGTCTAGCTAGTGGGTGTGGATGTGTATGTTGTACACATCGATGTGGATAGCTCCGACTATGCAGTGTGGTATCGTGATGACACGCGATTATTGCTGCTTGCAGCTGGACTACTCTCGGCAGGACTCGCTCGAGCGGCGAGCGTCTTCACTCGAGTCGCCGAAGAGCTCTCAGGAGGGCGACCACTCGAAGGGATCCAAGGACACACTCGATGATGACACTCCGCCCGAGCCTCTCGAGAGGGACTATCCCCAGCAGCAGCAGCAGCAGCAACTTCAGCAACAGCAGCAGCAGCAACTTCAGCAACAGCAGCAGCAGAATCTTCAGCAACAACCGCAACGCCAAACGCAACCTCATCAGCATTATCAGCAGCAGAAGCAGCAGCAGCAGCAACAGCAACCTCAACAGCTTCAGCAACAGCAACCGCAACCTCAACAGCAACTCCACCACCCACAGCCCCAGCCGCCGCCTCGGAGCTCACTTCGGCATCAACGGTCGCCGTCGTCCACAACAACAACAACAGCGTCGACGACAACAACAACAACAACGTCAGCAAAAACAACAGCGACAATAGCAGCAACAACAGCAGCAGCAACAGCGACGAAGACGACGACGACAACAACAACGCCAAAGACAACTTCAGTTTCAGCAGCGCCAGTGACGGCAAATTCGTATTCGTCATCATCGTCGATGTCGTTTTCGTCGGCCGTTCTGGTGGAGACTTCCGTCGGTGGAGGCGGGGCCGCTGGACCGGGCGGTGCCAGCTGTATTACCAGCATTGTTTCCCCTAAAACTGCCTCACAGCAGCAGAAGCAGAAGCAGAAGCAAAGTAGTAGTAGTCATAGTAGTCAACAAAGTGATGTGATATTATCAACAAATAATCAACTTGGCAGCAGCGGGGGTGGTAACATCAAGCCCAACCCCCAGCACAATAACAGTTGCAGCAATAGCAGCGGCAACGGCAGCGGTAACAATCGTGGTGGTGATGACGACAACGACGACAACAACAGCAGCAGCAGCAGTCACAACCATAACATCCGGCGCAACAGCCCTCATCAACAACAACAGCAACAACAGCAACAACAACAACAACAACAACAGCAACAACAACAACAACAACAGCAACAACATGGACAACAATACCCCCATGTCAGCCCCACGAGTCGCGGCACCGGCGTCAACAGCAGCAACAACAGCAAGAATAGTAACGGGAACAACAACAACAACAACAGCAGAAGCAGCAGTAACAATAGCTGCAATGAGGACGGCGACGGAGCGGAAAGTGCTCGAGTTGGAAGCAACACCAGCACCAACAACAACAGCAACAACAACGGAAGAGATGCTTGCATGGCTTCGGGTGGAAGTAGCAACAAGCTCTATGCAGCTGCCAATGCCAGTGCGGCTCGAACGGAACTACCGCAGCAGCAACAGCAGCAGCAGCAACAACAACAGCAACCGCAGCCCTCGTCGTTGCTGCAGGGAAGCAGGGAACGCCCGTTGCTGAGCAAAACGACAGCCGTTCGCCATTCGCAGTCCAGCCCACCAAACAGCCTGTTTGCTCAAGCTAGTCTAGAGGTTGGTTGGTTACGACGCATCTAGGTATTGTTACAATCATGTGTAATGACAACTGGTCATAATCATAATACTACTACTACTACTACTAATAATAATAATAATAATAATGATAGTTATTTTTTATACTTCAATGCATGCTGCTCTAACGATCTTGCTGGAATGAGGCATGCTGCTGCTGCTGATGATGATGATGACGATGATGATTCACGGTATCATGTATGTTGCCGTCTTCATCACCCTCTGACGTCTGATTGTTTAGACTAGGTGGATCGAAAAGTTCGTTGCATGGAGTGCAAGTAATAGACGAACAAAGACCACGTACTTTATACTTTGTTCAGTGTGATCCCCCCCCAAAGCTCCCCAACCCATATAGACCAACGGTCGTCAATAGCTTTATAGCATTTATACATCTACGAGCAAAATATTCCGAATTTTTTCTACCCACATAACTCGTCTACGGACCATATCACATGTATTGTATTGTTGCTTTTTTAGACCTTTCCAGAGAGGTTTTTCTTGAGGATTTTAAGAAGATCAACGTTGCGCAGGGCCGAGCCCGGAAAATATGGGAGATGCTCGACAGATTGTGGCTTTAATTTGTGGCTTTAATTATTGCAGAACCAGCCGTATGGGCGGGCACACTGACGCGGTGAAACTGCGCGGTCGTTTTTCTGCATCGCGGCCCGTGGTGCTATGATGCGTTCGTTCAGCTGGTCCAAGAATGCTGCGTAGTACACCCCAGTTATCGCTCGTTCTGTACAAGGCTAGTGAATAGAGACTGCGACTTTTGAGTCGCAGAGAACGGCCACCAAAACGTTTATCCTGTCGATATCTGCCTCTTTGCCCTAGTGGGAGGCCTCTCGCCGCGTGCGGTCCACTCCCTGGTGGCATCTTTCCGTTCTGGAGTGAAGTGCTGAATCCAGATTTTTTATCAGCGTCTACGAGTCGATCTAAAAATCCTGCGGATTTCGTTCCAAGGCGCTCACACGGCAATTGACACGCGTGTCAGCCTTTGCTCAATTGGCTTTTCTCGCTCCACTTGTGCGGTGCAAGCCGCTTTGCGTTAATGTTGTTCATGCATAAAGGTTGATGCAGTATTTGGCGTACTGACCCACAGCTAATGCCCATCGCGGGCGGTCAGTGAGTTGCTAGACTTCTAGCACCGTTTTTTCATTTGAAACTGTTTTGGTCGTCCATTAACGTGTTCGGCGCCTATCTCACTCTATTGAAATGAGGCAATCCATTTAGCAATGATACTGTACGCCGGCGCCGTATTAGCTCCGTAAACTGCATCTAATTGGTTTTATTTTCGTTGAATGTAAGCCTTCAAAAAAGGTTTAATCACAGCAAGGTGCTCGTTCTATCACTTGAAGGTCTGACATGTTACAGTTGCGCGACCTGCTATAAACGCAATTCGACATCAATCCACATGATGCCTTTTTTTTGCATAGGCCTTTTGAAATGCTAGACAGGCGTTGCAATTTATTGATCCATATATATATATATATATATATATATATATATAGACAATTTATTAGTTAATTATTATTGATAGGTCACCGTTCACAGCTTAATGCGTTTTGCTTTTGCTTGTCGTCGTGGGGATCTGTTCCTAAGTGGGTATGTATCACGCATAGGCTGCTTGTACGAGTATACATATGCAGCTCGTATATGCTGTAAGTGTACTACACTTCTTATAAGCTGTAATGGCAATGCTTAAATACTGTATGAAATGAAAAACGATAAAACGTGTTACCGCTAATATGACCTCTACTAGTGCTACAGCTTTGCGCTTACTATTTTTGCTAAAATGCGCGATTTGCTTCGCTGGCGTATTGAGTGCCGAGCAAGATGGCTTAGTGGCAAGTAAGCATTTGCCTTGCATTCACGAGGCTTGGGTTCGAGACCCAGACTGGCCACTCCTAGATTGGTTTTCATGGTTTCCAGTTTAGACAAGGTAAATGCCGGAGTGGACTAAAAATGACGACGATGATTGAAAAAACAAACGGGGAGCACAGAAGTCTCAATCAAAAAGAGATGGTAAGGCATAACCATCCAACCCCGCCTCAATAAGTTTCAGTTTTAAGTGCTACGTTGAAACTGTTCCGCTTGTCGATCAACTATGCATACGCCCGTTTGCTCTCTTGTATTGTGTTGTAACTGCAGCATCTCTCATTCTTCTACTGCTGCTGTGTGCGTACCTGTATTTGCCTCACTGACCGACTGCATGGGCACACATACAAAGGCTTTTTTTTTCGCAGTTGCCTACGTTACTACGGGATATTGCCTTTTGACATCTGGGATTATTGTGCGTTCCCGTGTCTTGTAGCTGGCGCCCTTCTTCTAGTAGTAGTAGTCGGCTATTCTAGCTGGCCAATTCGGTCAACTCGTATGACTCGTCGTGATGCGGCAAAATGGAGATATCCTAATCTAGCAACAGCCGCAGCAGCAGCTTGACGGCTTGAGCCCGCAATCTCACGATGTCCACCACATCCGTGAACCACCAGTATGGTGGCAATAATGATGGTGATGCCGATGACCGATGATGTAGACGAGAGTGGATTATTAACACAAGACGTCGGCGTTGGTCTCTCGGCCTTTGCGCGCGCCTCTTGTAGTCTTGTCTAGGCGGCAAAGACAAAAGCCCGCTGGGGCCCAGGGGTGCATCGCGTGCACACGCAGATGCTCTACGTAGATACAGATGCATGCATCGAACTCTAATCCTCTCGTCGTATCTCGATCTGCTATCTGGGCACAGGAAAAAAGACGGCTTTTCCGGGATTTTTATTCGGCCACGAGGGTGGTTGAATGAATGTATGTGTGAATGAGTGGTATAGCATGTCGGAGGCATGCCGTCTTAGATTGCTAGACTAGGCAGAACAGAGGCGGTTACGGCAGCGATAGTGGCGTGAATCTATTTGCATAGACTTTATCTTGCTTTTTTCCCACTACTAGGATAGTCGTTCGATGGTTTTCTGCTCGTCCATTATCTGCGGTTTGTAAGACGATTTGAGCCAATATGTGGCTATTATCGATCGCGTAGCTCATAGATAGTCTAGTGGTCAAAATCTGTTCCCCCTTTTTTTGACGACCGTTTGGTGAAAAGTGCGGCGAAACGAGCAAGCATTGGCTGTAAGGTTAACTATAATAATAATAATAATAATAATAATAATAATAAAATACAACTCCCATAACCTAGTAAAAACTCATCGGCCGTGGAAAGCATTTCTGCGCATGGGTACAGCACGGCTTTTGTCTCTGTTCGCCGTTTGTTGCACCATACACGATTGACATTTTGTTCTAATAATGAACCCACAATGAGTGAAATCCATCCCTAACGAAACGTAGCAATTTATCGATTTCATGTTTATGTAGACATATCTAACCGATATGATAGGATATCAAGCTAATTTTTTTGTTTGTTAAAAAAACGTGGTGGTATCAAAAGCACTTGCAAGTTAGCAAAAGCTTCACTAACATGCTTATTTCGCTTGATATCACCACGATTTTTTTTACTATCACCACTACTACTACTACCACTACTAATGGAGAGCTTCTACGGATACCTATTTCTTGGAGCTTGTGGAATCGCCGCCGCCGCCGACAATTGCCGACGCAGGCGGCAGATAAGGCGGCACTTAATTGAGAAGAGAGAAGGTGGTACGACCGACCCACAATCACGCCAGCGATGCGGCATGCGTCTCCATACGTATCGATATGTATCCGTTTTTTGTTGATAAGTCACTTGTTGTTGTTGTCGTTGTTGTTGTTGGACGTATTCGAGCCGAAACCGCTGCTCGGCGTCCGTTTGTTTGTATGCTGGCCTGATTGCCTGTCTACCTGCTTGTCTGCCTTCGAATGCCGTGGCGGCGGCTGCTACGAATTGGCGCCGGCTATCGACAAACACTAGACCGCCGACACTAGGCTAGCATGGTCATTCGGTCGGTACCACCATAGGGGGGCGCGCGGGTCGCCGGAGGTACACGGGGGGGGGGGGGGTATCGTCACATCATCAAATGGACGTAGATGGAAGGGTTGTGATATTCACATCACCAAATCGTATTCATTCAGCCTATGCATATGACATCTGACAGCCGGCATCATTCCGATCTGCATCGCATCTCTTCCTCTTTCTTTCTCTCTATATATCTATCTATATATTTATTTATACATCTATCTGTATATCCATCTATCTATCTATCTATCCAGCTCACAGTACTCTTCCTTGATCTATCTCACAACACTCTTCCTCTTTCATGTATTTCTCTCTCTCGTACGCCTACTATTCATTCTCGTTTTCTGTTTGAATTTTACCATTAGCCGGCGGTTTTGTTTTTACGCACGCACCCGTCGTTCGTGTGTGCCGTCCGTTCGTTTGTCCGCGTTCCCGCTTGCCCGGTTCTGTTTTTTTCGTTGTTTGTTGTTATTATTCTTCCCCCCCCCCTGTTTAACGATTAACGACGACGCAAATCAGCAAATGAGCTGAATAAATAGATGCAATATCAGAATATGCAGCGACGTCGACCCCAATCCCCAATCGCGTGCGCGTCTTCTGCCAAACGCAGTCCGATGTCAGTTGTCGGCCGGGAGGGGGCTGGGGGTTCGACTTTGTCTTTACCGACGCCGTCGTCAGATTCTGTAGACTGTTACTCTCCGTTTCTCCCCCGCTCTTACTCTACCCCCCCTATATATATATATATATTGGTATTTTTTCTTTCGCCCGATTTTCACTTTCGTCCAACCACAATCAACATTGGCCCGGGGGTCATCGGAGCTCATCAAGTCTGGGCGATGGGACTCACCTCCCCATCTCCCTCTCGCCGCCGCCGTTGTTGTTGTTACAGCGATTCGTTGCATTTGGCACATAAGCATTCCGCCGTTTTCACCCCACATACATTCCGTCCGTTTTTCACCCCACTGTTTCTCTTATTCGGCCTCTTTTTCTTGTTAGCAGAGAAAAAGCGAGAGGGGGGATTAACGCACACGTGCTCTTTCGAAAGAAAGAGAGAGAGATATATGCAAATATGTGCAAACCACGCACGTTCTTGCATATGCTACACAGACGAGTGCCAATGACAAGGTGTCTCTTCTGTGTACGTGTATATCGATGTGACGGTAGTGTCCGTGTGCTCCTGAGCATATTCTGCTCATAGACTCTATGCGATTTCAAGGCGAAGCACTAACTCGTGCCTGCGTGCCTCAACGTGCACGCGCTGGTTATTCAACCATTCACGCCTCGACGTACTTTCTGTTTATCACCTTTCCCTTCGTATTCGTGCTGGCTTCATCGGCGAGAAAAGAAGACGAACGACAACCAAAAGCGATTATGGAAATGAGTATGATAGATGCGTATGGGTGACGAAGGCCTTAGTTTGGGGGGAACCACGTCCACGTTTCCCTTCTCCGCACCCACCTCACCGCAGGAGTAACTATCTATCTCATCAAACGAATGCAGCGGTGCAGCGGCGAGCAGCGAAACGCAGCCACTGACTGCGCTCTTGGTACTTTCTTGGCATTACGCTGTTGACCAACTGCCATTCGTCTCGGTAGCCTATCTCTAACCGTTGATTGCTACAGTTGCTTTTTGTTTTGTTGTTAGACTAGTTAGGCTCTTACTTCGTCTTTTACGTGGCGGGACCTGGTAAATAGTTTGTAATCTGTCTGGTGGAATAGTAAATGAATGTTTCTCTTCATCTGAA
Organism: Dermanyssus gallinae; assembly: GCA_003439945.1. NCBI lineage: Eukaryota > Metazoa > Arthropoda > Arachnida > Mesostigmata > Dermanyssidae > Dermanyssus > Dermanyssus gallinae. The sequence continues at coordinate 408,678 of QVRM01005378.1, read as the reverse complement.
AGTAAAATCGTTATTTAGATTTGGACAGTAATTCCCAAAATTTGCCAAGCATTTCGTGAAGCAGAGGATCGATCCATGCATTCAGCGAAGAACATCTCCCCGTTTCGCGTTCGATTATCCCAGCTCCACCTCGACGGCTTCAATCGGCACCGATTCGCGTAAATTGAGATGTTCGAAATCGTCGCCCTTCCTTGATGAATGTTATTTTGTTTAGTTTAGTTTCAAAAACAGAAACAACTCTTACAGTGCCACGTCAGGCGAATAAACTGCGTGCTGCTTCATCAGCTTAACTACAGCAAAGCAGCAACGAAAGCTTCTGTGTTTTCAGCCTGGTGGGCTGGCGCAGTGTCAGGATGGTGGAGGAGCCATCTCGCCTGAAAGCGCCATCGCTTTCAAGCTTTTCCTGGTGAGCGCTGTTGGCAACGTTTTGGTAGACATTCTCTAGCAGATCAATCACTCGTTACTGTACCACCTCCTATCCTAGTTTGACTATCGCCAAGATTTCACTTCTGGGCATGAAGATGGCGATCATCATCTTGTCAGCCGATTGTTGACGTGTTGGCCACAACTACCACCTCCTCCTCCTCCATCCCCAAGCGTTACGTTTGGGGGCGGAGACGCTCCTATGACGTGACCACTGAGAGCGCTGGGGCTTGAGTAAAGGATCGTACCCCATCCATATCTTATCATCTGCGACGAGTCTGTTGAGAACGAAGAGGATCGGACCTCATTGACCCCGGAAAGATCCGTGCCTCCTTTTTGTTACGTTACATGACAAATCACGAGCTACCTACCGAACCAATCATCTGGTGATTTTGAGGTGGTCGTGCAGGATCTTATGGAGGGACTTGGAATCTAAGCCTTTAAAACAAACACTCTTGTGCATAGAAACCTTGCTAGAAGTACACGCGACCCGATATTTTGGTACAGCGACATGTCTGTGCTCGCCCGTTTTCTCACACACTGGTCTTTGGAAGAATCGACTCGATTCGATGGCGCTATCCGCAATTGTTTTCGATTGTTACATATTCTCCACTGCGCCGAAAATGTCCAAAAATAAAACTTTGATTTGGAACAAAAACAATAATTTGTAGCAGTAATATTAAAACTTTTTTTTGTTTTTTTTAGATTTCCCGTAAGGCAATTGCCCGTGTACGGATTTTTCATGTCATGGCTAAGTTTACTCCACTCCGGCATTTACCTTGTCTAAATTGGAAACCATGCAAACCAATTTAAGAGTGGCCGGTCTGGGTCTCGAACCCGGTCCTCCCGAATGCAAGGCAAAAACTTTGCCACTAAGCCACCTTGCTCGGTAAAAAAAAAACTGTACTGCTACTAATTATCTCTGCCACACTGGTATTTGCAATTTTCGTAAGAGTAGTAGTCTATGTGGGTGGCGTTTCGTAAGAACGCAGGGTTTACCGTTTGTTTACCTTTTTTTTTTTTTTTTTTTTTTTTTTTTGTTCTGGGAGGTTTCGGTAATGCATGATGCACATGCGCCACTAGCAGCCTGCGTGACTAGTGTGAGACTCGCAAACCCACTAAACCCGGATTCCTCCCCACCCCCCCAGGCTCGGTATTACTTTGGCATTACATCGAAATTGTTTACCTTACTGTGGATGTCAACAACTTGCGCTGTTTTGCGTGAACTCATCTCGCATCAAATTTATGCTGTGTCACTCTATCTTGCCTGCTTTTTGACTTGCGTTTAAGGATCTAGACCTAGAAGGACCTAGGACTAGAAGGACCTAGGACTAGAAGGACCTAGATCGCGTTCGACCGCTGACCACCAAGTGGAAGAATTGTTTCGACACGAAGATAATACAAGAGCTCTCTCTCTCTTTATATATATATATATATATATATATATATATATTTATGGTTATTTAACTCATAATGGGGTATAAACAATTGCCTCCAGTATATAAACTTTCTTGTTAATTGTGTAAGTGACGTTACCAGTCATTTCAGTGGTTCTCTATTTCCAGTATTTCAATAAACGAAAACGAGTGTAGAAAAATCACTAGGAGGAATGATTTACTAACTCAATCTAGCTAGCAGTGGCTTTAGCGTCATTTGGTGTCGGTGATAATTTTATACTGCGTGATAAGGTGTGCTTGTGGTATTAATATGTATTTGCAGAGGGCGCTAATTCCTGCACCTTAAGCCAGTCAGCCCGTACCTTGACGATTTACACGACTGAACTGTAGACGATAATCCAAGACGCCTTTCTTGTTACCCTACTGTGTTAACCTGTTACGCATGCGATGATTTGGTTACCTGTTCTAGCATCATAACCATTGCTATTAAGCATCGATTTCATGTATTGTGTTTACGTTAGCCGCGTCAGTCTGAGTTTCGGCTATGTGTTGCACGAGCTTGATCGCGTTTGCAAACGAGCATCTTTATATGTAAATATGCGTGTGCAAATATTACTATTAGTCGAGACAACTAATGCCCTCTGTACCTTTCCACGCACCTGCGCGGTGCCGTGATGTGTGATTATAGGTCCACCCGGCGGATGATAATGATGTCGAAGTGGACAGCTCGCCAAGTCCCGGTGGGGTAGTCAGAGGGGGTATCGGCTCAGCACCCGGCTCCGGAGCCGGAAGTGTTTGCAGCGGTGTGGGTCCCTTTGAGCGGAGGTTCCGGATGTCGCTCGACGAAGCCCTTCGACAGCGGCGGGAGAAGATGGGCGAAGTTATCGACGACGACACGGAGCCTCGCAGCGATGAGGATTCGCTCATTGAACATCAACAAACTGGGTAAGTAGAAACGATGACCCTACAATAGTGGTGAGCTATTGACACTACACTGTGGGGCGACACAACAGGGCTTTTACCACAGTGTAGTGTCAGCCACCCCCCTCCCAAAGGTCCCCCCAAAGGTCAACACAACTAGTCCAACGATGCTGAATAGTCTTTATACCACGAGCAAAATCTTCAGAATATTTAGGCCCAAAATACTCGCCTACGGCCTACATCAAATCCTTGCTGCTCTGATATATCTTTCCGGAGGGATACCTTATGAGGTTCCTGCAGAGAGCATAATTGCACGGGCCAAGTCCGGAGAATATGGGGGGATGCTCCTTACAGGTATTATCTTGGTACCCTCTTGATGGTGCTCTGATTCGTGATATGATTACCGTAAGCTGTTGGACTTAAGCAGGGTCCCGTGTTAACAGAGAAGCGGAGAAACGTTAGCGGTATGCGTGCGGTCTGTATCTGAATGTGAATGTTAGAAAAACGGATATTTTCTAATGGTTTTCAATGCGACTATTTGCCTTATTGGAGCCAGCATGAGTATCTGCTAGATGAAACGGAACTACCAAATACGACGGTGCGTCTGGCTTCTCCACGAAACAATTTCAGCCATTGCGGGCGAACGGAATAATCACCAGTATAATAGAGGTTAATGATGTACTCTCAGTACTACAGAGTACATGTCTCCCACCCCGCCCCCCCCGTGTCCCCAAGCTAGTTAAAAAATAAACGTGTTTTGAGTAAATTTTACCATCCCTTAAAATTTGTGGGCTTTTTTTAGGAACACCCTGTGTGTCAGTACATACGATACGTAATAATGTCGAACTGTTCTGTAGTTCAAAGTTTAAAATCTCAATTTTAGGTTTTATATCAGCTGGTAATCGATTCAAGACTTGCTGGTCTGCCCCTAGGAATATGGCGGGTGACTCATGGGTGGTTCCGAGCTTATTAGTAGTAAGAACACTCGATTAGCGTTTATTAGTGGTACGTTTTGTAGTTCGGCGTTTTAAATCAACTCGTGTGTTATTTCGGAGCAGACAACTTACTCTCGAATTCATCATGTGAGCCGTGGCTGACTTCGTGTGCTTAATTTGTTGAATGTGCTTTCCATTTGGCAAAATAGCTCAGCTGTGCCATTTAACTTTATTCTTACAAGTCTTTAGTCTGCCAAGTCGTTTTCGTCAAAACTATCCTCTAAGGTCGTTAGTCGATGAGAACGAGGTTGTGCGCAGAAGTGTGTCAATGGTATTTATTACATTTTCCGTACGTTTTATAGAATCGAAGTTTTTGGCTGCTTGCGATTGATTTCAAACAAGGCCTGCTTCCTTCCTGTCCTATCGCATCACTGTCTGTCGGCGGGTCTATTTTCGTCACATTTCGCTTAAGCCGGTAGGCTCGTTTAGATTCGATCTTCTAACCGTTTTTGGCTCATGACCATACATGATTCTGCTAGATAATGCGATCCCGTTCTACAACGCAATGAGCTGTTTTACGCTTGATGGTGTTGGCTATCAACGTCGAAAACAGTAAACCTCACCTAGTAACAGAAAGATTTACTCAGACATTTGTGTCCTTTTTCATTGGCCTGGAAACACACGTGGGCATATGCAAAAATGTCGAATTGAAGTTATGCTGCCAAGACTGACAGGTTGACGTTATAGTGTTACTCTTTTCACTTTCCGGTACGTGTAAGCTTGGCAGAGAAAATCCGCAGCAAGATTCAAACAACATACGCAGCTTTCTCCTTATCTAAAAACAAGAAAGTTAGTGCCTTGTTGCGTGCCTCATCGGTTTTTGTACTGCTTTGAGTTATCGCTACTACGTTAAGCAGAAGGACATACTAACCCTGGTTGCTAGTTTTTGTTACCGTGCTGCTGCCAAAGGTAGCGGGCTCAGTTGAGCCAGAGGACCCTGGCCTACTTTGTCACCGTTCGTTTACCTCAATCCCTTGGAAGCAGGCGTGTTTTGTTAAACTTAGGAGGGGGGGGGGGTACTTGTAGAGGCAAATAATCACCTAGTTATTTATTTGATTAACATTGGTCATGTAGCGGGAAAGTGCTTGCACTTATCATAATCATCATCATCGTCGTCGCTATCACCTCACTGCGATATCCACACCAGCGGTTGAGGATAAGAATGTTATTGCCACGCAACAAGGAGTGTCTACTATCTGCCTTCAAGCTATGTAATGTAACTGTGTGGTCGTGTGGTCGAAACGAAGTTGCCGTTGTCAGAGTTCCCGTTCGAGCCAGGGGAATAAGAACTGCACAGTGTGACAAGTGGTCGAGCGTGAACAGGGCCGAACGCTAACTCAACGAATAGAATGATCTTGATGACGACGACGGCGACGAAGACGCCAAGAACTATAATGATACCACAACAACGGGGATCACAATCATTGGTGTGTGCACTTGTTCGAAGCGGGCGCGAAACTCGTTGCTAGTCATTAGAGCAGCAACAACTCCCCCGTGTAGCTGCCAGATCGCACTCCCCCATTATAGCTGCCAGATCGCAGTCCCCCGAACCTCCTGCAGCTTGTTCCGCATGGCCTGCGTCAGCAAACAAGCCATACTGTCTGGCTGGTAGGCTGTTCGCCGTGGCGTTATCTTGTTGTTGTTGTTGTTGTTGTTGTTGTTGTTGATACTATAAGATATTCCTCAGGAGATCTGTTTCGTTACAGATATTTGTCTGTCTGTGTGGGGTGTATTTTGGCTTATTGGCTCCGCGTTCAGCAGTGGCTAGCCGGAAGTGTTTCGCTTTTGTTCACTTACAATTTTCGTTCTTCGCCGTTTTTACGGATGAGCTAAGACGGTTTTCCGCTTCTCTCTCTCTCACTCTTTGTCGTTTACCTCTTCATTTAACTTTTTATCTCTTTTCTCCATTGATCATTCGAAGCAGTGATATAAGGGTATGCTCTGTTGTCTATTAATTCGCTGTCGTCGTAATAAGTGGGTGGAATCCCGCAGCACATGGCTTGGCGAGTCCAGTCGTATGGCTAGCAGCCAGCGAATTGAAATTAGTTATAATTAGATACAGATAACTCATGATCGTCATATTATTGCTAACTTCGTGACTGTAGACGGGGAGTAGAAGTTGGCGTTGAGGTCGAGATGTGTCGACTAGGAGTATGTATCGACTACAATTGACCACACAGAGTGCAAAGTGTCCTTTTTCCGATTTGACCGGATTCGAACAGCTCTAGTAACTTAATTTAGGATTAGGTAACTTTTTTGATGTCGTGATCAAAAGCAATGCGAAACATTTCTAATTGTTTGATGTTTGTTGTTTGTTGTGTTGTTGTTGCTGACCTTGTTGTATGTTGTCTGCATGCGCGGTTTATGTGTCCATACGTATGCATGTGTACGTGCATATGTATCTATGTACACATGCACACCCATGTGTGTTGGCGCATTGTTGTTCAAACTACGCAGCAGCTCAGACCTTGATGAGGCGGTTGGCGATGAAGATGAAGTTGTGGTGGTAGAAGAAGAAGGAGAAGACGAAGAAGCGGAAGAAGAAGTCGAAGAGGGAGAAGGCGAAGGCGTTACTGAGGACGACGACGACGACAACGACAACAACGACGTCCGACTCGACGGAGGCCGAGTGCCAAACGCGTCAATGAGCTTCCATTCATTCCACCATGCCCCGATGCTGTCCGTTGCCCAGCCCAGCCCAAAGGGGGGGTCGGTCGTCATCAACCCGTTGAAGCTGCCGCCGAGGTCGGCGCCTCCCCCGCCTCCGGCGTGCCAGCGCGGTCATTCGGCGCCATCCTATCGGGGGTTGCACAGCGACGCGCACGTGAGCGGCAGCGGCGGCGGCAACAACAGTTATCCGACACAGCCGATCTACGCCAATATCCCGCAACACGGTCAGCTCCAGACGGGCCCCTTTGGGGGCGTCGGAGGTGGCACCCGGCAAAGCCACAACTCTGGCCAGGCGGCGCTATCTTCCGCATTCTCGACAGAGGAACACCTCATCAAGACGCAACAGCGGCACGCAGTGATGTCGCACGGCGGCGACATCCCGCTTGATACGACGGGCAGCGCTGCCGCCGGTAAGCTGAGCGCTGCGGCGCCCCTCGATCTCGCGTTGGCCACGACACCGCCGTTTCCTTCGCCCAACGAAGATCCCGTCCGGTATGTTTGTTTTGATTGATTAGTTAGGTATGTATTGATGCATGATTTCGAACTTTGATGCTTGAACTGGATTGGAACCTGTTATCGATGGTCTACCATTTAGTAATGACGGCAAAGTCTTTTTAATATAGGCGCATGATTATTGGGTGGTGCAGGGCCGCAGATATCGCAGATAGTAGAGATGAGCGCGGGAAATGTTTCAAGGTTCTAGCTGATTATTTGGACACTTGATGCGATCGCGCACTGCCCAAGTTAGTTGGCTAAGGGAATGTGGCCGATATTCCAGGCATGCAGCGAACGCTTAGAACGTCCAAGCTGCCTGTTACCTTGAAACCTGGACAATTTGAGCTCGAAAACGATAAGAGATCCGATGGATATTATTAGTATATATTATATAGTATTATTCAGCACTGCCCTGTTCACATGCTTAATGTTAAGCCTGGGACGCTACAGTGTCTTGCCCCCCGCTCCATCGCCTTTGCATGACTCGCCGAACATTCTGAAAGAGAAATGAAACGTAAATGCTATAGTATTTACGGTAGGTAGGAGGCAATTAATGAAATACACGTTTAGAACTCAACAATAATAAAATAATTAAATTATTAACATTGCCTCGTGTCGGTTTGAAAATAAATACTTTCCGGCAAAATAAATAAACTGAATTCCTCCTTCTCTTAGAACAATGTAGTTTTAAGTGGATTTTCATCTTAACGTTTGCGAATTAGATTAACTTCTAGTCAAGCCAAAGTTCTTGAGTTGGCTTTTTTGGCGCGTAAGCAGCTATTTCTTGGAGTGACCCAAGCAGCATGGCTGAAATAACGTGATGGGAAAGATCATTGTTAGTTACCATTATTGTTAACATGAGTTGACCTCAGCTGTTGGTTTCGTTCGTGATCAGAGGAAGAGATTTGTCCAGAGCCCAGTGGATCGGTGTCAAAAACCACTTACATCATGTTTCTGTTTTGATTATTAGCACGATGCTCATGACTGTCCTTATACGATATCTAAACGACTCGCTTGTGTATGCATATGGTTATGTCTACATAGTATATGCATGTGTACGTATACAGGTATTTTTTGGCCAAGCCGGTTCTTGCTGGCAATATGTACCCTGACACGCACGGTCCAGACGCACAGACTGGCGGGGCCATGTTTGCTAGTGACAACCCTCAACATCCTTCGACAGTACCTGCACCACGTTCCAATACGAGTGTAGACGTTCGCATAAAACTTAACTAGTTCATTAGCGTCTAGGATAAAGCTGGATGGTACTGTCTACCAAGAGCTGCGTGCTGTGGAGCATAATCACCCTTGAATAGAACTATGCGAAAATAATGTGATCCAAGAAGATAACCCGTTGTTACGTTTTTTCGTCACGTTTTTCGTTTATCGCTCTCTCTCTCTTCTTACACTGATTCATATTTATCTTCTTTTTATTTTCCTTTGTGGTGTGCTTCTTTAGTACTTTTTTTTCTATAACTTAGTATTAGGCTTCCTAGACACTACAACGAGAATAAAGATTATTGTTGACGCTGTCGTTGCTAAGTGTCTGTGGTACTGTTTTACCGAGCAAGGTGGCTAGTGGCAAAGCAATCGCTATGCATTCTGACGGTGTGGCGGGTTCAAGACCAGGACCGGCTACACTTCTAAATTGGTTCTCATGGTTTCCAATGTTTGACAAGGTGAAGGCCGTAGTGGATTATATTCGATCATAGACCATCGGAGACAAAAAAACGGGGAGCACATATGTCTCAATAGAAAGAGATGGTGCATTACCATTCAACTCTCCATTATCAATAAATTTGCCACTAATTATGAATCTACCCTATGGACTTGCTGTTGCCCTCTGATTGCAGGTATCTGACCGACCATTGGGGCGAGTACCACTCAACGGGCGGTCGGCCTTACTACTATAACTACGTAACGGGCGAACACTCATGGAAGCCGCCGCGGACACGGCGGAAGTTCTCTAGTCAGCGCTTAGGACAGTCAGTCGATTCGGTCGATGGCCTCGAGGCCCTCGACGGGCCCGATGGCGGCACAGATGACGGTGGCGGTGGAGGTGGCCTGGACAGTTCCGTTGAGGGCATCATGCCCAGCCCACCTCCGAGTCCGACCGAAACAATAGCGTCAGGATGGAGCAAGGTTAGTAGGCGTATGTTATTTTATATATTATATATATATATATATATATTATATATAGTAATTCAGAGGTTGTTGTGCACGGTATCACGATTTGTTTTCATTGTTTTCGTCTGCTATTGACGTCGAAGGCCTTTACTGGGTCATCTTCGGTCTCTTCGCGTCCGTCGCCAAATCGACGGCATCACGTGTCGGGACACTGTTTGCTCACCATAAGCAGCTTGTAACAGGTTTACCTTTTGGAGCCTGTGTTGCTGTCAGAGGCCACTTCATCTACTATTAAATGTCCACCATGCGACGAGCCATATACGCGAAGTGGCCTAACAAAGCATATATTAGCTAAGTACCTGACGGTCACTGAGGCTTTCTCCTCAATACCGACCACCTTTGTGCCCCTCGTTTGCAACCGATAAAATTATGGGGGATATTCAAGTTGCTATGAGGCGAATCAGGCCGATTCGAATTGTACCAAAGCCAGTCAGAAAGCAAGTGGACGAAGCTCTTACCAGTGTATTCTTAGCAGTTTTATCTGATAACGATGTCGCAACATGGTATAGCCTTTTCTTTTTTGCTCCTCAACCACAACAATCTTCGCGATTTATTTGGCGATATGCGCCTGCCAGATGTGATCGCCACCTTGCGTTCTCGCTACTCGGCTCCCAAGCCATTCAGGAACGATACAGTGCGCCAGTGCATTGTTGAACTGTCTGAGGAAGATGTTCCTGGCATCGCCAGACTTATCGTCTCGAAGATACCATAACGCCCGGCATTGATTGTATAGAGGCCTTGCGAGAGCAACACCCATTATTCGGTGTAACATCTGGATTGAAGTTAAATCCGGCCAAATGCGAGATATGCCTATTTGGCTTCACCCACGAGGCCTTCCCAGATATGCAGTCACTCCGAGACCTTCTGCCCGGACGATCTAGAACTATTAGCTGTGCTAATTTGCCATGAAGGGCTTACAGCAGCAATCGAGCGCTAGAGATTAAATCTGAAAAAGCCGCCGCTCGTCTTTCTCATCTGAGAGCCTATTGAGCCTTCATCGGCATCAATGTGGTCACACCGTCGAAAAACTGGGACACCTCGCCGAAGTCCGACGCCGGCATTTTTTGAGCCATAATGGGCACGACGGACGGACAGACAGACAGACAGACGCACAACAACTGCACGTTCGTGTTCCTGTGTAGAGAGTTGATTTCTGCATGTATGTAGCTGTGGTTCTTTCTAGCTAAACGCAGTTAGTCCGAACGAATCCGCAGGCATAGTTTCACTTGCTACTATGCCGCCGTATATAGACGCAATACGGCACGACGCGCTTCTATTATGCAATGCAATTAGGCCTGTAAAACAAGCAAGTAGATTCCGATTCGATGGTCGTGGTGACGATGACGGTGGGTATCGGTAGCCCTGCACGGTCCTGCGATGCAATTATATTTCCTCTGCAATGTTGTCCTCGCTTTGTTTGTCGCGGGCATCTGCTTCCTACACGAGTGCCGGCCGCTGACTCGCGCATGACTCCTAAAGGAGTATGAAGGAGGAGGGATCATGTGTGATTTAGTCAGTGAACCTGGACCCGCGTTGCGTCACAGCATTGCGCCCTGGGTAGAGCCACATTGGGCGATGATCGTGGTCGTATGCGGTACGGATTCTATAACTACTGTCTCTATGCTATTGTTGCTGCTGCTGCTGTTGCTGCTAGATGAACTAGACAAATGCGCAGAGTACTTCTAAAAACTAACTAGCTACCGCCGATGATAGTGACCATATGCACTAAAGTGCCGATACGTTTGGAGAATGGTGACAAACGAGGAGGCATGAAAAGAGCAAAACGTGGTAGAGAGAGCGAAGCAGGCTGACGCCGGCAACATGTGAGATATTGCGCCATATATATATGTATATATATATATATATATATATATATATATATATATATATGGCGCAATATCTCACGCCGCCGCCGAGTTATTGGTGACGAGCTATTATTATTAATAGTAGTAGTAGTAGTAGTATTACGACGATTTGACCCGTTGGAGAGCCATTGTTCAAGTCGCAGTTCATTCGTGCCTGATCACACCACACTGACTCGATGCAGTGACTCGACGGGCGACCACCTCCTATCGCGGTGTGGTCGCCTTCTGCTGTTGCCGGCGCAGCTTCCGAAGCTGCGGGGCCACGACGGGGCAACGCCGGGATCCATAGTCGTCGTCGTATTCGTTGGCATTGCCGTAATGCCAACGGTCGATACTACTGCGTGTATACTGCAGTAGTGGGACGACTGTGCTTCCGCTGCTCGTTCTGCGCTTTTAGAGCACCGATATAAGCAATCATATTACGTACGCGCTCCTACCTGCGTTGCGTGTGGGCTACCTCGCTGGCTGGCGATTGGGTGATCGGGTGGTCGATCGGGTGGTTGATCGGTCGGTCGTTCAGTCAGACGGACGCAGGGACGGATCGCGGCCAGCCATCGTCAGCCTACGAGTGCAAAGTGGACCGGCAAACGGCCGGCCAAGCGACCATGCGTGAGCGGATGAGCTAGATGCCTGCCTGGCAGTATAGATACTGCTGCAATCGAAACCACAGTCACAGTGTCCTCCGACCGATCCGAGGGCATCGTAGATCGCGGGCAGATCGAATGACTACCACAGCCAGACTACCAGACCGTCCGACTGTCGGACTGTCTGACGTTCAGAGACAGTGTCAGACAGACGTTCAGACAGATGTCATTGTATCATCAGATGAGACCACCAGCAAAACAGTAGTAGTGTCAGATATTCGGACACAACACAGCCCGCTACCATCACTGCCACCACCATCATTACCATCATCACCACCATGATCATCATCATCATCAACATTACGCCCACTACCACCAGCAAGCACTACTACTACTACCTCGACCACCGCATACCATAGACTGTCAATTTATCATCGTCAATCCGCCGCTTGCTGTCGGATAGCGGCTCCTCCCCTTAATAGAGGGCCGGTGGCCCCGCTGTTCCTGTCTCGCCTTTGCCGCCTCTCGCTGCCGATGCGGTTGTTGTGGTTGTTGTTGTTATTGCTGCTGTGGTTCTCGTCGTTGTTGTGGTTGTCGTTGGTATTGTTGTTGTTGTCGTTGGTATTGTTGTTGTTGCCGCTATTGTGATTGTTGTTGTTGTTGCGCTGTTGCTGCTACGGTAGTTAACGCGATACTATTCTCTGACCATGATCGTACCTACGAGCATAGGCTGTCGTCTGGCGCTTGCCGTGATGAGGAGGTCTGTCTCTTTCTCAGTGCCTCTGACCATCGGGCACTATGGCTGAGCGCCACTGTCACTGCCGTTGGCTGATGATTTTTTCGTTATTGTCTGACGGTACTGACGGTGGCGGTTGCTGCTGCGGGCGGTGAGCATAGGGTGGTGGTTCGTGCCAGTAATTCTGGTTCGTAGTTGTCGTTGTCGTCGTCGTCGTCGTCCTCCTCATCGGAAGGAAGGACGGACGGACGGACGGAAGGAATGAAGGAAAAAACGAAACATAGAACGGAAAAAACGAAGTCTGTGGCTGCATGTAGTGCGAGTGCACAATGACTGACCGCGGCGCACGATTACACGCTTCGTTGGTGCATATACGTCAAAACGGTGGAGGAGGGGGAGGAGATAGAAGCGGCAATGGGCGTGGTGGCCGACAACAACAACAACAACAACAACAACAACAACAACAACAACAACAATAACAACAACAACAACAACAACAAGCACAACCGGAGAAGGACGAAAGGCAGACAACTCAGTGGGAGACAAACAAGTGCGAGAAAATACAGCTCCCGTAAGTCTTCTGCACAACGCTGCCCATGCTTCAGTGGCTATCTGTGGCTACTGCTGCTGCTGCTGATATTGCTGTAATAAATTAGATGGGGCTACCGGGGGGAATAGCCGGTCGGGGGGTAGAGCAGGAGCTGCAGAGGCGGATGCGGATGTAGCAGCCGCCGATTCCGCCGCCGAAGTCGACCTTGCTTTTTGGGTTGAGGCTAAAACCGGTGGCTGTCGCTGCCACCGCCGCCACCTCCACCACCACCGCCGCCGCCGCCATTATGGCTGGAACCACTGGACCGCCGCTAATTCCGAGGGGGGGGGGGGGGTGGCGGGCGGTGAGCAGCGCGCACTGAACAAGTGCGGGGCAGGAGCAGGATGCGAAGGACCAGGGCAGAACGAACGAAAAAGCGGCGAGCAGACGAAGCAAGACAATAGGGAGCAGGAGTTACTCGGGCCGAGGCTCGCACTCGGCCCACCCACGCAACCACCTCTTTCTCTCTCACTGGCCAACCGACAACAACGGCGACCACGACCGAACGTTCGACCGATAGTGTGACGTCGATCATCGACGTCGTCGTCCCAAACCCCGACGAAGCAGCGGGTAGCCAACAGAGCAAGCCGGCGAGCGAGCGAGCGAGCGACCGAACAACTGACGCACTACGCCCACCTGCTACTGCATGCATGCATGGGTGGGTGTAACGCCGCCAACGGCTTGCCGGCCTGCCTGCTGGCAAGGTAACACCGACAACCTATCGTCAAGGCTCTCAGTGAAAATGTTGTTGTTGTTGCTGTTTTTGTTGTTGCTGCTGCTGATGATGATGATGATGATTACTGGGCTTTAACAGTAACGCTTCGGCTCTTGTTGCTGCTGTAATGTTGTTGTTGTTGTTGTTTTTATTGTTGCTGCTGCTGAATACTGGGTTTCAACAGTAACACTTTGGCTCTTGCTGCTGATGCTGTAATGTTGATGTTGTTGATGTTATTGTTGCTGTCGCTGTTGTTGTTCTTGTTGCTGAATACTGGGCTTCAACAGCAACTCTGTGGCTCTTTGCTGCTACTGCTGTAATGTTATTATTGTTATTGCTGCTGCTGTTGTTGTTGCTGCTGCTGCTGTCATTGCTATTGTTGAAGCAAGAAAATTGGTACAGCATGCTTGACTTCTGATTCAGTCAATGCTATGTTGTGGGCGCGCGTGTGTGTGTGTGTGAAGTGTTAGGTTTCGGTCTAGCGACGACGACAACAATAACAACAAGAACAACAAACAATGCCGACGGTGATGATGATGATTTGAACAATAACAATGAAGCTACAGATGCAGCCAAGCTGAATAAGAGCTCACGAAAGTGTTGAGCTGGTAAATTTAAAGTTGATTTTATTCGTGCTGGGAGACACTCGGAGACTGTTTTTCGGAATTGCATACACCTATCAAAAATATATTGACGCAGGTTTTTGATAAAGGCGTTAAAAAACTTAGAGTCAGCACTAGTTAGTCATAATGGTAACGCCTGCGCACGGTAACCACGGTCAGAGCAATCACATTATGTTTATATATAATAACATGGGTCAAACAGCGTAGCTATATATATATATATTTTTTTTTTTTATATAAATATATATATATATATATATATATATAATTTTTTATATATATATATTAATTTATTAAGACTACAAATGGAGCGACAATTGTCTTGGCTATTGTGTTTGTCGCCTTCTCCTCTTTCCTCAGGGCGTTTCTAGCATGGTGCAGACATCGCAGCTCTCTGCCCAGATGTATGCCTAAATACCTGGCTACACTGGCCAGACTTACCTGGGTCTCATTCAGGACCAGGTTGACGGGTCGCACCTGTTTCTTTCCTACCAACAAGATACTCTTACTCTTCTCTGGAGATTAAAAAAAACTGAATCAAACGCTTAGTTTACTAAGAAAAAAGTGGCATTGTCTCCCTCTTTCGTACGAATATATTTATTTATATGAATATATAATAATAAATAATTGCTACTTAACATTTACTTTTATGAATCGTTTTTCATTGCTCGAGTTGATCCGCCAGGGCTATGTGCTATGCTATGTGTGCAACCACAGATGTGTGGAGGAGGTGTTGACTACTCTATATACAATATTTTCCTCGATTCGAGCGATTTGGTTTACGCATCTCGTTCTCTACTTAGGCTCATGTTGCGTTCGGTGCAGTTCTTTGTGTGTGCGCGTGCGGGACTGAGGCTAAATCTATTCGGTATACGAGGACGGATCGGCAAGTTCTAATACTCTGAATTTTGCCGCCAGACTGAAACCACCGAGCTCTTCCTTCGGTTTGTTTTCTTCGAAGCGACATTCATCAACGCTACACAGGCCAAACTATTGTTTGGCATTGTTTGAGTTCGTTCAAAGATGTGAATAAAACGAGGCGATTTTTCTAAGAAACCGGAAATGGAAAAGCAACATATCGGTATTAAGATTTGTGCGAAAAATCAAATCATATATTTTAAAATAGTGGAAATGTAGTACGAACTGCTTACGGTGATTGAACAGTGTCCCAAAACATTGAGTATACGTAGTACCGCCGATTTTGCGACGCACGTGAAAAAGCCGAAGATGACCTTCGTTCCGGAAGGCTTTCTACGTCGGTAAGAGAAGAAAACGCAAAAAAAATCCGTTGAAGTACTATCAACGATTGGATCGCTTAGTAATTGGAAATCATTTGTGTACCAGTTGTAACTGTCTTGATCGATATTGTATGCGTCAGGACAGCGAAGTTTTTTTCTCCAAAAATGGTGAATTTTCAGCAAATGAGCTTGCCTGCCGGGAAATGCCCGAATTGAGTAGCACGAACGTGACTATGTATTTTGTTGAATTTTACGCTTTTATGTTGGTTTATAGATTTACCTGCTTACTTAATTTCTACAGGGAGACTCTTGCAAATGTTGACATATTACTATGCGTATATTATTTTGTTGTTCAAGCCGAGTCAGTGGTAGGTGGAGTTCGAATAGCGAGCTTTATATATTATTCTCATCGAAGACGGGGCGGTTGATCTTCTTAGCTTTGCCATTAGTGCAAACCTCTGAGTTTTAGGAGTATTATATACATATATATATATATATATATATATATATATATATATATATACGTGTGTTGTTGCCGCAGGTGTATGATGATATAAGTGGATCGATGTATTTCACAAATGACCTCAACGATGAGCGATGGTGTAGCAGCCAAGACAGCGACGGGCGGATTTACTTTTACCAGGAGGGGACGCAAAGGACGGCCTGGGAGCTGCCTAAAGTTGCGCCGTGTGCGCCACACAGGCTAAAGGTAAGAATGACGAAAAGAACAAACGAAGAGAGAAACAAACTTAAATACCTTCATATTTTTCTGTGTACTAGTTAGCTCGTAATAGCGAAGTCAATTTCATCGAGAGAATGACGGTCACATAGGCGGGGGGCAGCGCACGTCGTAAGGCGCACGCCTTCGAGGACTTCGTTGTACGTCGTCTGCTCATGAGATCTTTACAGCAACGTTTTGAAACGTTGCATTGTTGTGACTCTTGTTTTTTGTTGTTCTTTTTACTACTTGCATTGCTGTTTGAGCGTTCAGTGTCATACAGGTACTGTATTGTATTTCCCACTTACGTAATAAAAAAGAATTTAAAAAAAAAACAAAGCTGTTTAACGACGAAAGAAAGAAAGTGAGTCGTAACAACTAGGTCAGTTAAACCTCCGTGAATATGTTTGGTCTTATTAGATGTGAAACAGTTTGGCGTCGCCTTATCGTCGGGGCCACGCGCATCTACCCGGGCGCCCGCGAAAGTCGCTTATATATATATATATATATATTTATACTTTAGAAGTGTTTTGTCATTTCATCTTTGCACCCTTTATGAAGGCGCCCTTTCGCTGACTTGAAGAAGAATGGCAACTTTCGGCGTGGTATAAAGTGCGCTCCTCATCTTCGAGGTATTTACGCGGGCATTGCGCATTCGGCATTTAACAGTGGTAGTCTTACATAGCTTGTTGTGACATGTGTCATTGGTGGAGGAACCATCGGCTAAGAGACGCTTTAGAGCTCTTCCTAGTGAGCGCAATAAAAGGTTTTTGTAGGTCTTCCGTAGTATGACAATTGCTCGTCACTGTACCACCTTCTTCCAATGCGATGACTGCCACAATTTCCCTCCTGGAGAGGAAGATGGCGACCATCACCTTGTCAGCCGATCGTTGTCGCTTCACTTTTGTGAGTGAAGGTGCTTCGGCGTTTGACCACTGCGAAACTAAGCACTAAGTCTCATCACCTGTGACGAGTCCCGGGAAAAAATACCGGTCTTCGTCGAATGGCATCAGAAATCTTCGAGACAGAAAGACCCGCGCCTTCTTCATCTTTCATCTGAGCGGATTTTTTTGCGAGTCCTAGGTGGTTGTGCACGATATTATGGAGGAGCTTCGCTTCCAAGCCCAAAGTCTCCTCTATCGATGCATATGTTATGTTTGAGCTTTATCAATCGCAGCCAGTGCCGTCCGTTACTGTGTTTGGGCGTCCTTCACGAGGCTCGTCGTATTGATTGAAATGTCCAGTTCAATATTTTGATTTGAAACACACTCTCCAATGATCGATTGAAGCCCTCTCTCTCTCTCTATATATATATATATATATATATATATATATATATATATGCAGGCCTGCTGTATGCGAATAGTAATAGGAGCTAACATTAGGATGATATCCCTGACTCACAAAGGATTAGCGGAAGCACTATTTACTCTTGGTGGACATATGTATGTGTCTGTGTAAGCATATGCGTTTGTGAGAGGACATGCCGTTGCTAGTTTGGAACTCAGGAATTGTAACAGCATCGCACAAACTACTCGTTTGCTTTTATTCTTTTGTTGTCGTTGTTGCTGCTATTACTGCCGTCGTTGTTGTACTACCTAGGCCAGTACAGTGATAACACTTAGCGCAACGGAGGGCGTGCAAAGCCTTCGATGGATAATTAGATGTTTTTAAAATCTGTAGTTTTTTTTAGTTAACCTAATTATAAAATCTGTGGATACCGCCTCCAATGGGCTGGTGTAGCACACCTAGCACAAATCCTCGAAACGACGCCGTCGCAAGTGATATGCTTGTTGTATAGTGTGCTGTCGCTTACTTAACTTTATATTTTGGAGCTTTGTGGAACATAGTTTTCAGTACTTGTTTTCACATAATGCAACTGCAAGTATTTTGGTTACTATTCATTATCATTGTGGATCTAGGGAAGAAGGGCTACGGGTTGGCCGATGAAAGGCTACCATTTCATCCCAATGTGATTAAAAGCCTTAGGTACACATAACATATTTGTCATCATGATTCGTTTGTTTTTTGTTGGTTCTAGTATGCTACTTATCAGATCATGGTATAGATATTAGTTTCAGAACGCAATGACTTCTAGGCCCCAGCTGCTGCATAGGCAAATGATTGACTGGCTTACATACATTGGCATCATAAGATGCCTAATTTTGGTCACTTGCACTACTTTTTAGGTTCAGTGAGCACTCAATGGTTGTGTGTTCATTGGATTGGTTCGATATAAGAATAGTATGGTACCTACTCTCCGTCATGTTCAAATCATTTTATGAGTTTTTATGATAAACGGCTCTTTTCTTGCTACGTTTACGAATCTATCTTCTAGAAGTCGTTGGAAGATGACGATTGCTCGATGGCCGTGCTACGACACAACGAGGCTATGGAAGCGGGAAGCATCGCCGATGGGGGCGGCGGAACGGGAACTCGAGCCGCCGCCGCCGGTGGGGGTGGTGGCGTTGGCGGTATTACAATCCTACGAACAAAAACGTTACCTACAGGCGGCTCGGGCCAGGGCCCGGGTAGCAAGAACACCGGTTCCGGCGTTCGGACCGGTCATCCTGTCACGTCGAGTTTGAGCAATTCGAATATTGCCGCGATGGAAGCGGCCCACCAGAGGGCTGCTAACAAAACGCTGCAGCAGCAGATGCATTACCACCACCAGCAGCAACAGCAGCAGCATCAGCTAACAGCAGATCATGCAGCAGAGGGCACGTCACAGGTGAGCGCTTCGCATATACAAGTGGGATATATATATATATAAATATAAATATATATATATATATATATATATATATATATATATATATAAATATATATATATATATATATATATATAAATATATATATATATTTTTTTAGATGTTCCGTAAAGCTAATCCCCGGGTACGGTTTTTTTATGTCATGGCTAATTTTTAATCCACTCCGGCATTTACCTTGACTAAATTGGAATTACCTTGCAAACCAATTTAAAAGTGGCCAGTCTGGGTCTCGAACCCAGTCCTCCCGAATGCAAGGCAAAGGCTTTGCCACTAAGCCATCTTGCTCGGTGTATATATATACAAATATATACATGGTGTCCAGACCTTTCCTGACCACACTTGGAAGGTTGTAGATTTTTAGATATAACAAGATAATTTAATCACCATGCCAGGCTAAGCATTAACGGGGAAACGAATTATATATATATATATATATATATATATATATATATATATATATATTCGTTATTAAGGTATTGATTGGTATTAGGTTCTTTTAAAATTCGTTGAAGAAGTCCATATGGATTGTCTGGCATGTCTAATAAATACTATAGTTTACCAGCGACGACATTTTTGTATACGTTTGTGTGTACTAACTGGTTTAATTTAAGCCTTTTTGGTGGCTATTTTTTTTACCGCACGACAACTTTGCTAGTAGAGCCGAAACCACCAAGTTTCACAAGTTTTGCCTTCCACGTTGAACTTGCATGGCGAGTTTTTGAGGCCTGAAAATAACGGGCAGTTGTTTGCCACCAACGCAGTAAGCGCTCATTTCGATAGGACTTGATAGGGTATATATAAATACTAGTATTTTTGACATATATAGGTATTTATGTGTTTTGCGTATAGTTTATGAAATGCATATATAGGGTCTTTGAAAATTAGTTTGAGATATCTAAAGTGACATACAAACAAGCAAGAGTGTTCAAGGTATTTAAAAATGATTTTATTTCTATTTAGATATAGAGGATGCTATTTATAATGAAAATATAAGAATGTAATTTATAATGAAATAAAAGATTGGAGAAGTACAATACATTTTATATTTTTACACGCTGTATACTTAATACCCAATTTTGTAGCGATGTACGATATTAGATAACGCTCACCATTCATCGTGGAGTGAAACGATTAGGGTTTAATGATTCCTTGGACCAGCGGCCACACCTGACTGTCACGATTATACATGCAACGGCTATTCGGGATCACGTTCTCGGTTGTCCAGATGCGACAGTTTTGTTTTGACAACACTTCCATTCAGACAGAAATGGGCTTTGCCAAAAAAAAGAGAATTTTCTTCTCCAAATCGGCGTCATGCTGCATCATCTCGCCGGAAGCCCGATTGAAATAAGAAGCCGCTCCGGATGGCTCTTATACGGATAAATCGCTAGTTTTGACACCATGGGTGTATTTTGATGACTCAGTAAGGGTTTTGCTGACTCACCAAGGGTATATTTTGACGTCGGTGCACCAAGGATGGTTCTAAGGTGCGTGAAAAACTCCGTTGTGTTGGTACGTCGCCGAATCGATGTTTCCAGACGTTGTTCCACATTCTCGGACGCAGCGGCGACATTTTTAGCCAAACGGTCGCTTCCACGGCTTGGCACGTGATGTGCCATCATCGTACTGAATCTGAAACGTGCACAAGTTCACGAATGATGTTCTCACAAGCCTGGTTGTGTCAAGCGTGACTTGCACAAAGGCTCGCCAGTATGCCAGACCCATACAGAGCTGCCCATGTCATGATACATTTTCACAACAAGCTCAACACTGAAGGGAATTGATTTGAAAGATGCCATATATACATATATGTATATATATATATATATAGTAGTTTGTCGTCACGTTCACTGGGGGCCAGTTGTTTACACTCAATTATGAGTTAAATAAATATATGCTTACTATGTATATATGGGCAGCAGCAGACGCAGTATGCTGCCAGTATGAAATGTATCTATAGGCTATATTTGATAATCGCCTAGCGGCGGGATTGAGCTCATCGTAATGCGGTGACGTCGCTGGGTAGTTACATCGATTTGGCTGCGTGGTTGTTGTTGTCGTTGTTGTTGTTGTTGTTCATCCGTTGTTGTACTAAGTCAGCTCATGGCTCGTACGGCTGTCCCACCATTATAGATAGGTAATCTATGCTACCATTCGAGTGCTGTTTGTTAGCAGATGCCAACCGAACGCAATCTCCTCTTTGAATTTTGGCAGTTTCAACAGGCTGTTCGGCCTGTTGTCTGTCGTATGCATAGTTTGCTGTGGATCGCTGACGAGCTACGACCAGGCGGGAAGGTGTCCAGCTGTAGCGATAGTGTACCGTATCACATGAGCATGAGGCAATACCATTTTCTTGGACGATTGCTGCTAATATTGTTGCCGTTGCCGTTTTTAGCAATTAAGTTAAGACCGCTAGTCGGTTAGCGGTGCGGCCCGACCCGGACCGGACAGGACGGTCGACGCCGCGCTGTAGGCGACGGTCGCGACCCGCCAATGTGCTAACGTGTCGATTTCACGCGTCAGTCTGTTTGTTAAAAGTTGTGGACCACGAGTCGAATCTTACGTGAGCAGCAACGCTGACCGTAAGCGACGCCGGCAGCAATGCAGTGCCGGGGTGTTGCTAGGCCGAGTGTAGTGAGTGACTGGCAAGTTGTGCTCAAAGGGGCCGCGGTCGAGTCGATTTCGTTTCACGAGGCAGCGCTTGGGATTGCCGCTTGCGACTCGTGTGTGTGGGTAAGCACATGGGGCGAATCGGTAGCGCCAAGCCGACAGGCCCTCAAAGCTGAGGTGATCAAAGATCCTAAAGAGGTAAACTCGCAAAACGATCACCGAGTAACATTCGTCGCATTGTAGAGGACCAGGCCATTTGCGGTTTGGCAGCGCACCACTGTTGCGCACGACGCACGATGTTAGCAAAAGTTCGTAGGTCGCTTAGTGTTCAATACTGGCGGCCTAGGTGCGCAGAGCCCTCATGTGACAGCCCAACTGAACAGGTGGAGCCCCTCCTGCTGGATCCGGATCCGGCTCTCCAAAGCCCGCAGGTGGGTCACGCATTCCAGATAGCAGCAGCCGGATACCGGAAGGCAACGAAATGATGCGGTAATTGAACCGAATAAAGAAACAGTGCACAGGAAACAAAATAAGGTTATTTTTGTCAAATAGATAATTGGTTAAAAAAACTTCTTTAAGTTTTAAGCTTTCAATCGCCTAATTAGTGCCTGATTGATTGATAAATAGTCTATTTTATAGCGTACGTCATTCATATTTCGCTGGTGTGCGATATTTGCTTGGTGTTACAGAACTCATTGCGTTCGCTTAAGACTCGGTCTATGATACTGTCGGAGCTGGACTGGCGGTCGAAATCGGTCGACATCATACATGGACTGCACAGCAGCGGGAGCAACGGCGGAGGCTCGGGAGTGCACCAGGGCGTCCACGTACTCAGCGTGCAAAAACTTCCCAACCTAGCCGATATCGAGGAGACGGTCAAACGTCAGGTAAAGGCGTTCTATGAACGATGCTCACTTAGCGCCGTACGTAAATAATATATATATATATATATAATTTTTTATTTTTTATTTTTTCGTAAGGTTATTGCCCGTGTTTTTTTTCATGTGATGGCTTATTTTTAACCTACTTCGGCATTTACCTTGTCTAAATTGGAAACCATGCAAACCAATTTAAGAGTGGCCGGTCTGGGTCTCGAACCCAGTCCTCCCGAATGCAAGGCAAAGGCTTTGCCACTAAGCCATATTGCTCGGTATATATATATATATATATATATCTGTACTTTTGTGAAGCATCTAATGCTCTAATGGTTTGCTGTCGCAGTATGCATTATGATGAGTATTTGTTTTTAGCAATTCCTATAGGCTACGAGTGTAACATGATTTAAATCCCGATAAGTCGCGTTGGCGACGGCTCCTGCAGTTGCGGGTGATGTAATACGTGTATATTTGCGTTGGCGTATGTCTGTGGGCGTTTGTTGGTGGCAGGGAACATTGAACAAAGCGGACTTGGTCAAGGCCGGCAAGAAGGTGCAAAAGAAGAACTGGGTGTGCTGTTTCCTGGTGTTGACGTCCAAAAACGTGTTTGTATACAAGGACGCCCAGAGCGGGCAACAGCCAACGCCCGGAGAGGGCGCTCTGAGCCGACTAGCACTGCCTGGTGCCCTTATCGAGTGGTGCCCTGACAAGTCGAAACGCAAGAACTGCTTTCAGGTGAGCACGGTTCAAGGGCAGAAGGTGCTGTTTCAAGACGACAACGTGCAGACGTCGAAGGAGTGGTTTGAGTCGATCAAGAGTTGCATAATCCACCTTCCCCTGGGCTACGACATCTCGGGCGAGATTCTCAAGGCTAGGACGCCGCAGGGCCGAGAGCCCATCGCCAGTCTGGGCATGGGTAATGCTCTGCATCACAACACCGTTGCCAGGGATTTCTCTGTCGGTAAGAATCGCCTAGTGCTACGATTATTACTAAGATTGGTTGATCTGCTGTGTCGACTTTAAAAGGGGAAAAGCCCTTATGCCATAGGATTTTCCTGAGGGAGTCCGAAACCCAGTGCAGATGTGTTTACTGTAGACCCACTAACATTTCCTACTTCACTAGCTCGCATCAGCGCAAGTAATGCTTTCACGTCCTGAGTCGTACGCACGTACATATAGGCGCTGTCATTTTCTTTACGTTTTTTTTGCGCGATTGCTTTCACAGCGTTCTGCGGCTTCATGTTTAGTTTCGGTAATTCCTGCAACGATATTCAGATTCAGATCAGCCGCAGACATGGCAGAAGCATGGCATCATCATGATTACATTCTTTGCCGTTATCTGGTGTGAAATGAGCCCAACTAATAGTGTGCGTGTGCTGTTGGTGTTGCAGGCACCCTAACCAAAGATACGTTGAAACGGTCCAAGAAGGTGCTGCGATCTAAGTCGATTAAGCTGCTTAGACCGTCCAACACCCTGCCCGGGAGCTCGGGCACGGGCCTCGGGCTCATGGCTGCTGCTAGTCCTGGCGGACCGGGACCGCTCGAGGCAGCGGCGGGTTCCGAGAAAGGCTCTACGACAGACCTCGTTACGCTGAGTCCTAACGAACGCAAGCGGAGAATCGGCGACCGACTCAAGATGTTCTTTATGAGAAGACCCACCCTCGAAATGCTCAAAGAGAAAGGTAGATCGACTGGTTATGCTTTGCTAGTCGGTCGGCCCATTCAGAAGCGTCGATTCCACAGCCCTAATCTGTTGTTTGTGTAAATTAACACGCAATCCTTAACGGTGACACGGCTTTTGTTAAAACGAGGCAATTCGACGCCATTATGCATGATTATTCGCGTTTCGAAAAATGCAAGTAGGCTACGCTGTATAAATATATAGAAGATAAACAAATGCTTGCGCTATTAAGCCGGGCGATGTCGTGCCTACGAGGTGGAATTCCCGAGAACGCGGAAGTCAGGATAAGCACATCCTACAGCATAACCACGATGTAGACGTCTGGTGAATGAAATAAAATTAGGTTCCCTAACAACTGATATTTACATCGCATACTATTCGGGCGGTTGCAAGTGGCACGGTAGTATTACGAATCGATTTATCTGTGTGGAACGTTTTCTAACCTATATGCCATTCATGTACAACGAACATCGCTTACAAGGAATATTGATTTGTTCTCTTCTTTTCCCAACGTGTGTGTTTGTGTGTGTGCAGGAATCATCAAGGACGAGTCGGTATTCGGGTGCTCATTGGCTACACTCTGTGCCCGGGAGCGGTCGGCGGTGCCAAAATTTGTCGTTCGCTGTGTGGACGCCATTGAGAACAAGGACATGCGAGCCGACGGCATCTACCGCGCGTCCGGCAACCTATCGCAGGTGCAGAAGGTCCGCTACAGCATCAACGTGGACGACTACAGCATCCTCGACAAAGAGGAGGACGTGCACGTGCTCACGGGGGCGCTCAAGATGTTCTTCCGCGAGATGAAAGAGCCCCTGCTAACGTTCGCGCTCTTTGACCGGCTACTCGAGGCCACCCAGATTAAGGAGCGGCCGGCAAAGCTGGCCACATTTGAAAGCATTTTGCGCGAGCTTCCGCACGTTAACCGCGAGACGTTACGCTTTCTGCTCGAGCACCTGCTTCGCGTCAAGGAGTACAGCTCCGAAAACCGAATGCACATACAGAATCTGGCGATCGTTTTTGGGCCGACGCTATTGTCGTCGGCCGATAGAACGAGTCGCAATATTGCAATGGACACTATCCAGCAAAATCAGGTCATTGAGTTTATACTGGTTGAGTTTGACGCGTTGTTTTGTTAATCGTCGTCGTCAACTGACCTATACTGTAAAGACGGGACATGTAGTAATGGTAACCAATGCGGCTACGAATATTGACTATATATATATATGGTTGGCGGAGAGGATCCGTCGGACTTGCTAGTTGCCGACGCATTGCTTTGCATATCGGCACACAAACAATGCTTACCGAAAAGCTATGTGGCCCAGCTTTCACCGCTTAATATGCTAGCATAGGGGAATCAGGGAGAGATGTGAATAGAAATGGGTAGGTAGCAGGACACGACAAGAAGCAACGAGAATGAACTGTAAACGACACAAACCAAAAACAACAGCAAAGAAGCGACACACCAACAAGAATCTTTTTAGGAAAGCTTAGACGAAAATTCAACTACAATATCACCAACAACAAAAACAAAGGCAACGAATATAATAGTCAATTGAATCAGTGATAAAAGAAAAAAAAGAGAATAGCAAGACCAGCAGCAACAACGTGGACAATACCATTACCAAAGATACCAATGAGAAAGAAAAACGAGATCAGCATACACAATTGAAAACCTCAGCTGCGGCAACGAAAATATGTCATAATTCACAATGACGACTGGACGATCGAACTAGGCTAAGAAAATGCCAGTAGAAACATCAACGTCAACAACCCATGAACACAAACACGACGGACAACAACCGAATGAGCACACATGAGCAACAGCAAGTAACTATTGCCTTAGCAAGCAACAACCCGATTCATAACAACAAAACAAGAGGTATGACGAACGGTATAGCAGTCGATCAAGAATAAGAATATGGACGTGCCCATTTGAACCTGAGTCGTCGACTTGGCTTAGGCGATGATCAAAAGTGTCGAGCCTCGAGAAACTTGAGGCTCGGGGCTGAAGCCAATTCAAGTAAGCTTTGCATGAAACAAACTCAAATTTCATTCATACTGCTACCAGCCAACTGTTTGTGACTGATTACTCAGTCTAAGCAAATTTAAGGAGGAGGCAATTGAAGGAGAAGCGAAGAATAATACCGACTGGTTGTCGATTCTCAGCGGGGCCCCGGAGTCGCGAGTGTTGGTGTCAACTACACCCACGCGCGAGGTGTCACGGATTCGTCAATGGAGGCTCGTCGTCCCTGCTAACGGCCAATACTCCTCCGTCACTTTTGCAAGTTAATATTTATTGACTTGGCTGTAATAAGCTTATCATTACGATACTAGTAGTAATTCTATCGAACGCCAGAGATCTCAGCCGTTACCGTAGGGGCAGAATTGGCGCGTCACGTTTGTCGTTTATCGGTCGTCACATCTGTACTTGCGTGTCGCGTGAACACGACGGAGACGTGTCTCGTCTTCGTGTGAGACAGTCTCAAGAGGAAGAAATGCCGTGTCAAGTTCGTCGATATCATGTGAACACGATCCACGTTCGAGATCACTGGCGGTATTTTTCAAACTGCTGGCAAAGATGAACTGACTCAAAAGGAAAGCTGCGTGAACGGTAGATGAAATGTGGATGAGTGACCATGAACGATCGTTAGGTACAGGATCCTCTCCCACCCCACCCCCACCGTCCTGTTTCGTCCCTCGAGGGATGGAGATGTTGTCTTGATGGAGTGAGGTGAGCTATCGAAGAGGTACGGTACTGCCTCAGGGAAATCGGTTTGTAGCGACCCGCCTACTCATGGGTCCAGGCTTGGCACTGCGTGTCAGCGCAGATGAAGATCTCTAGCACAGGCTATAATATAGGCAGAAAGACAGACAGAGAGACAGACATACAGGCAGACCAGTACTACACTGTACATAGACTGCTTGGTACCGGTTCGCCACAGATTTATTATGGTGAGTGCGCAAAGTGAGGTTGGTGTCCTCGGACGAACGAACATGCACACAGAAAGCGAATGCGGGAGACGGTTTGTGGCGTTCGTTTTATTTGCGACTGACGAACAGCAGAGTCGAAGTGGTGAAGTTTACCATCTGTCAACTAGTTGTTAGGTGACAAAGAGCATTGGTTACGGGCGACACACAACGGCACACTTAGTCAGTGCGTAGTGGGGTGCCATTTCGTACGTGCAAGGCTGCTGAGCTGCTGTCGAGCCGAACGTATTGAAAAAATGACGCTTTATTTATCCGTCGGCGGTGGCGGCGGCGCTATGCAAAACAGGAATTTGAGTATACACACACACACATATATATATATATGGTTGTACCCACATTGGTAAATAGAACATTATCATTTCATCCTTAAGATGAATGCTCGCAAAGTGCAGTAGCATTCGGCGACGCCAGGATTCATTCGGTTGTGTCAGTACCGGCGCCGCTTCTGCGCCGAGTCTGGTGAGTCGTCGCTCGTGGACTGACGGCAAAATGCAGATACAGCATTTTGTTGTTGCTAGTACGACGCTGCTCGTGCCAGCTTCAATAGCGAGATTTTCGGGCTTGAGTTCGTGTCGATGTCTGACACAGCGGGGTAAATTTATCCGTCCGCACCCGTCCGGATCGTTATCGTATCGCCATAGCGTGGCCAAGCCGCCACTCCTCCCCCCCCATTCGCCTTCGTCTGAGCATGTTAGTCTGAGCAAGTGAAAAGAACGCCATTATAGCAGCTGCAACATCAACATTAAACACAACAATAACAATAACAATAACGACGACGGCGGCGGCGGCGGCCACTATCGAACCAGTGCAATCAATAATGCTCTATTTAATAGTCAGGCGAAACGCTTCTTGCCGCTGCTTATGACCCTTAATTAGAGAGCGAATGAAACGAACGCGACGAGTCGGCGACATGACGCCATGAACACACAGGGGAGACGGCAATGAACCGATCTACCGTAGCTTTAATATTGTCAATGTCGTCGTCGTCGTCGTTGTCGTCGTCGCCATCATCATTATCATCACCACCTTCATGACCATAACCCATACACCATCGTTAACACCGCAATCATCGCCTCGTGCTCATTGACATAGACGACATCGTCATCATCATCATCACAATCATCATCATCATCATATCCTCATTGCTGGTCCTCAAGCGTCATCACTCTAGGCTCATTTCTGCTTCTCAAGCATCATGATCATCATCGCACCAACATCTTGCACCCCATCACCATCATCATCATTAACCATCACAGTCATGAACATACTCATAGCATCGTGACGTGCTGACTACCTAACCTAGCCTCGCCTAGCCTAGCCTGGACCAGACCCCCAGGGACACCGACGTATTTTCCCAACTTTTTCCCAATTTGGTCCGATTGCCGTGTGGGACTGCCCGCCCATCCGGCCCCGGTCCAGGCCACTACTTGTTCTTCTCTACCACTTCGGCTTCTACTACAGCTACTACAAATACAACTACTACTACTACTGTGCTAAAAGACTACTGGTGCCAATGCTATGGTATCTTTAGTACAATCCGCGTTGTAGGTAGTAATTACAGCTGCGACTGCTGCTGCGATGTTAGACAGTGCGGCCGGTAGGTCGGTGGTTAACTAACCAGCCGGCCAGCCAGTTAACCAGACAGGTGGATAGCTTGCAGGTTGGTAGCAGAGCAAATACGACCGACGCCTATCAAAACGAGACGGCCGCTAAACGACTCACTTGACTCGACTCGACTTGACAGAACAGAAACAAGGCGCGCAAACTCAAACTCACACAGACACCTACCCACACGCAGTATGGCTAGTCACTCACTACTCACTCCCTCACTCACTCGGAATTAGTGTAAGTTCTTTGCTGATAGATGATGAATTTAGTTAATATTATCCTGTGTGATAATATCCTATAAAAATAATTCTAATAATAGTTAATATATAAGCACACACACAAACACCCACATATAACTATATATGTGTGTCTTTGTGTGTGTATGTATGGGTCTTTGTGTATGCGCCTATGTCATGCTAGTCGTCTGGTCATCTACTAGCGGTCCTTTTTTGTGTACGGTGTAAATTCGAAGATCACTGTACGATTGATTGTGTTCTACCTGTACGTAGTAATTAATCTATATGAAGTATCGGAGGTTGGCATCATCGACTCCATTGTGTCCACATCATCATCACCATCATTATTTTCATTACTGTCACCAGCATTGTTATTCGTCGTTGGACCTCTGCTGCAGTCGTCAAATCATTCGTATAGTATCGTTGTCAATATATATATATATATATATATATATATATATATATATATATATATATATATATATATATATATATATATATATATATAATCATCAAAGAGAGCTAGATAGCGTGCAAACGAGATAAAAAGTAAGCTAATATATATATATATATATATATATATATATATATATATATATATATATATATAAAGCTTTATAAAGCTTCGTCGGTGATCATCATTGTGACTGCTATAGAGAGTTGATGAATGACAAATACGGATATAATTGTAGCGAGGATAAAATACTGATGAATCCCGTGGATTCGTATATAATATATTGCGCTGTACCAGTTCAGCAAGCGGAGTTGTTTAGTTTCTTCAAATGCAACACAAACACACACACGCCAGCCAGCATACAAAATGCGGCCGCCCACGCAAACACAAATGAATGATTATACATTCTTCTCATATTCATCTGCATGCCGAAACAAGCTAGCTTTGAGGCAAGTCGAAACAAAACATAACATTCATAACCGACCGAGATTCTAAGTCACGTCCATTGCTGTGGCCATGGTGCGTCAACTAGACCATCGAGACGGCCGTCAATGGCGCTCACAACAAACCAACAACAACAACAACAACAAATACTACTTCTACTACTATAACTACAGCAACAATAACAACAACAACGAGCAGTAGCAACGATGGCGAAATCGTCAGCCGTAGTGGGATGCACGCACACACTCGTATATATATATATATATATATATATATATATATATATGGAAACAACAGTAGCAGCTGCAGCATTGCGATACTAGCTGCAGTTGAGCGAGAATAACAGAACAAGGAGCTAGCAGCAGTAACGCGAGACATGAACGGTTCTGTCGGGCGCCGTTTACTGGCCGACGAACTGGAAGTCGAAGTGAGGAAAAGAGGAGTAGCTTTTTCTGGTCAGTGTAAGTAATGAAGCCGGTAGCAGGGGCAATAGCCGTGCGGCGAAGTCGCCGGCGGTATGGGCTATTATTATGGCAATTTGCTTGCTGATTATACACTATATATATATATATATATATATATATATATATATTAGCCAATAACGCCCGGAGAAATGGGCCGGCCGGCAGCTGCTGTTGCATGCAGAGTTGCAGCCAGCAGGGACTGAGGGAACAAAGATGGGTTGTTTCGTTGTTTGTAGACACGGTGAGAGCTGCGGAGAATGATACATCTCCTCAACGTAGATAGAAGTGTGTGGCGATGATGCCGAGCTAGAGATTGATAAGGGGCAAAGCACGACGAGATTAAAGTGAAGCTAAGGAGAGCCAAGCGAAGCGAGGACAACACGAAGAGCTGTGAACACTTGACTTGTGATGGACTGGCAATCGTGTGCCAGACGAAGGCGTCACCGAAGACGTGGTAAGGTCGTTGGCAATGCCCTAACACTGGAACGTGTTCTGTACGTGTATGCAGAACGGATATGGTGAATGCCTCACAGCTATATTGTAACCGCTAGCACCGGTGGCGTTGTTAGAGGCACTCGTCGTGGCGTGCAATCTCGTATATATATATATATATATATAGCGTTCTTTGGCTGCTTTCGCCGTGACCACCTTGTCGCCGATGTAGGTGGTCACTTCCATTTCATTGCCGTATAACGCGTGGTCTCGTCGTGAAATGCGAAGTATTAGTGGCACCACGTCGCGAACTGTAAAGTTTCATCATTGTGGTGTGGCTGACGACGCGTCATAGTTGCTACAACTGCCGGGTCGATCGATACACGGACGGACACCAGCTACCAGTAACATCTGCAGCAACAGCCAATAAATGACCGATGATAAGCAATGTTAATTTTAAGACTGATTCTCTCGTACTCATTCTAGGTTTATAGCATATCTCGATGCATCGCGTTATACAAAGGTAGATTGAGTTGTATAAAGGGTACGTATCTGTTATATATGCTATACAGTACTGAACTTAGAGCGTACAATGAGTGATCTACGTTGAGGCCAACACTGCTTGCACCGCAAAAAAAAACAAAAAACACCGCATGCTCTGTCCGAAAGTGTCCGATTCTTAACTGTCAGCAGATGCTGACAATCGTTAAGATCTACAATTCCACTGTAGATAACCGTAGGATTATCGGGCAGACCAAGAAGAACTAGTTTCAAACAGATGACAGGATACAAACAGGGCCAAGACGGGCTTCTAATATATCATTTCCAACCAATTATGGCCGGACGCTCCTCCGTATGTGTGTAAGCCACTGGGATTTCATGCTAGGTAAATACTTGAGAGGTTCGTAAAGCAAGATCCGTGAACGTGTCCAGGATAAGCTACTGACCCGACTGAAACACAGTGAGTTCCAAACAGAATACCCGAGAAGATATTAAAATGACGGTGTTGGGCGCATCCCCAGTTACAATTCCACTCGACGCGCATGCTTCTGTTCAGCAAAGGGGGCATTTTGGATCTACAGATGTGGCACAACATATCATGCCCCGGATTAAACGGAGTATCGTCCGTATATGGGGACGAAATATCAATTAGTATTTAACGATGCGAAGTTAGGGGAGAGGCGATTGAACGGGCGGTAATTACTGCCGTAATATCAAAAGGCGCAACAGTAAAAAGACAGCAAGAAATACTTATTTACAATCATTATCAAAAGGGGGGACAGTCCTAAAACATCTATGGAAGCTTCTAGAAGAGCACAAGAAAAACACTTCAATGCCTTTAATGGCGTTGTCCTCAGGGCTACAAACAGAACTACAACAGTAACATTAGATTTTTCATCTCAGATAAACAAAGTAGAAGCGCCAAATAGCTGCTGTTCCTGCTAAAGCCACCCGACTAACAAAACTCAATACCTTTAATACAAAACGCGTCTCTGGAAAGGAAAAGGACGACAATCTAATTGCAAGCCAGTCGAAAACTTTAAACTAATCCATTTATCTTGAATGGAAAAATAAAGACACCAGAACTTTTTTTCTGAATAGTTTGGGAAGGCATGCTGCATATGCGCTACTAGCGTGGGACTCACAAACGCATTCCTCCTCACCCTCTGAGGCTTGGCACAACTTGCTATTCATTCGAAGCCGTAGAAGAGGCGTTTTTGCCATTCTCCTGGATTCAGCTACGTATCTGCCTATATTTCGGCATATTTACACGTATCCAGATAAGAGGCGTATGCTAAGGTATGCACCGTCCTGAAGAAGTGCGTCTAGACCTTGAGAGCCTGCTTAAAATTCTTCTTGCACCTCCCTCGACTCCTCGTCTCAACCACTTGTCCAAGCCTGCCACATCTCTCCTACCTAGCGGTCCCCTTGGCTGTCTTAAGCGTCAAAATATTGTCGAACAGGTCCGTCGTCTCATTTCACACTTCTATCGAGCTCATCATATAGCTAACCAACTCCTTAATGAGGCGGTCCCTTTCGATCTCTTTAGGGAGCAAGGCACACGGGCCTTGGCCGTTTTAAGAAAGTTAAAGAAATTTTAGGAATCCTTCAGCTTCACCCAGGTCTTTATTGGGTGAGAAATAGCAGCTGTTGAAAACTGAGACTCCATCCACCTCAACCCAGACGAACCCTTGACCAGACCCACTTCCCCTAACTGCCAAGTGTACAGATCCACCATATCGCGATGTCTGCCTTCGCATCGGATATCTCGTACCTTTTCCGCCTGATAAATGCATCACTCGCCTTGGACATAACAGAGACCAGTGCCCCGCTCGCGTGCGATTACCTCGAGCATACCATAGGCAGCCTTACAACAATTTAGGTCGTTCCCCTCGATGATCTCTAACATCTTAAGCTGATTTGGGAGCCTCCTCTACAATTGTCCAGTCGGCGTCGTAGTCATGAGCAACCGGCGTGCCCTTTCCATTGTAGGTGTGTTCTTTTGTTTTTCCGCTTCCCCGCTGTCTGCTTTCCGTGCTGTATTCTATCTTCTTCGGGGTCCCTGTTTCTCTCAGCACGTTCCCCACGGGACAGCCTGAGTTTCTACATTCTTCCCTATAGGAGGGACAGGCCATGCAGTCTGCGGGATGCCCACCCACCCTGCAAACGTGACATCTCGGCAGCTCCTTAACTACTCCGGGCTCCTACGTTTAAAGCAGATCTTCCTTGCAGGCTCGGCACGCTTGTCACGACTTCGTTCGGTCTAATGTGGGCTCTAAGTCCACGTAAGCGTGTTTGCGAAGGTTTTATTGTCTTCCACCTTTACCCTTAGAGTGCTTCGCACCTCTGGTCCCTATAAATTCCGGCCTTCCAGGTGGCGTTATTAAATAGTCTCACGCACATCTTTACTGCCGTCACCGACCTTCCTGCAGTAGATTTCTAACTCTCTTAAGAGGCCCTTAGAAACTATCGTGACACGAACACCTCTCAGGAAAACAAGGTTTGTCTGGTTGAAATTTATATATTTAATCATCTTGTCCGGCTACCCCCGTTTCGATACCTCTGCCTGTCATTCGAGTGTCAATGCCTCCTCGATTTGTGCCACCACTCGGTCCTCTTTCGTAGTCCGAATCGGGAACAGACAACTCCTCTTTCAATCGTATATTTTCATGTCACGTTATCACCTTCGTTCCTGGGCTGCTCTGTTCCGTTCGTCTTGAGCTTGTTTATATTATCCCGTAGTTTTGTCTCCTTTGTATTCAGGTGCCCGATTTCTTTTTCTTGATTTTCGATCTTGTGCTTCGCACAATTTCGCCAAGTTATCTATTCGTTGTTTTAACACCCGAACGGCATTCTGGAGTTGTTTTATAATTGAGAAGTTTAGTAATTCACTCCAAATTCTACTTGCTTACCCAAAGTTGACTTATTCCAGGCTAGTACTAGGATCTTGACCGCAGGGTCAGGGCAGGGGCACGGCCGCACCATTCGATTTCAAAACCGAAACTATGAAACGCTAACTCAAAGAAGTTAACTGGAGCATATAAAGCGCGGGCGATGGTTTTGAGAACAACCCAAGTGTAGAGAACAACCAGAACGAACGCTGTACTTGTATTGACTAGAACACAACCGTGTGACTTCCCAGCAGGTGAAAGAACCGAGAGGGGAACGGTCTGCCGATTAGAACGATAAAGACCCGGCATCTAAGTTGGGACTCATTCGTATTCTATTGAGGGATATATAATATATCTGATTTGAGTCCTCACAGATCACGGCAATTTCCAAACCACTCTGGAAAAAGCTAGGAAAGGCCTCACCGCCAAGTTGCGTTCACTGTTTGAGCGGTGAAGCAAATGGCACTACACACATTGGGTACGCAGTCTTAAGACATATACGTATAACAGCTACCTATCGAACATAATAGTTTCAATATAGGTAGGGATGACAGGCATGCATTCGTCGTTTATCGGTCAATGCATGCCTACGTCGAAAGTAGGAATTTAATAAATAACAAGATGGTGAGAAGAGAATAAGCGGTGCCTAAAATACTAAGATTACAAAGCCTGACAATGCTACTCTTAAAGACTGGCTAAGTAAAGTCCCGCACACTGAACTATCGCTAACAAAGGTACGAGGTAGCAAGCTGTGCGTCAGTTTACGCTAATTTGCTCTGAATGCACAGAAAATGTCGGGTCTACCTTCTCGGTACCCTTTGCGGACAGCGGTGGGAAATTCGGCAGATGATCCCGGTTGTTTGACCCGAATGGCGTCTGCCATATGTCAGCCCATATAACTGTCAAGATAGAACATGAGACAAGGATAAAGTATCTCCCGCTTTGACGCTCAAAAGGGGAGATATTTTAGTGAATATGGGCATATGCTAAGTCAAGTTCAGCTGTTAATAAGTCGCTCACTGCTCTAGAGTCGCATTTTGGCAGATTCAAAACGTGAGAGCGCTTCACCTCTGCATTAAAAAATGTCAATGTCCTCGCCAACTAAACACGAATCAACTCTTAGATCTAAAAGTAATCAGGGAAGTACCATTGCTTGCATATTTCGACGATAGTCCCTTTTGCATTTCCTCATAAAGGGCTCTATGCGTTGTTTTATATTTTATGCTTATTATATTTATATTAATCATATTATTTCTATATCGATTTTACTAATATTATTACTAGTGAATTATCTATCGAGACGTGTGCTTATAAAGTGATTACTGACATGTATAACCGCCAAACACACTAAGTCGAGTGGTCTTGGTCAATTTCCAGAGCTCGTGTCACACACCATAAAATCAGAATTTGTGATCTTTACATAAATTCAGTTTTAGGAAATGCTTCAAGTGAACAAAACGATAAATTGGTTTTCTAATATATCAACACGTCAACGCCCTCATAGAAGTAACAGCCATTGCAAAGTCATAGTTCATTACTCTGGAGAGGGCCTTGTAGCAACGTTAACGAACTATGGCAGTCAACACTTGGAATATGCTTCCCTTCGCACCTTGAGTGGCAGACTGCGGTTGAGAGAAGGGTTAAGTTTTAAATCAGCAAGCGACTCAATTTAACTTATTTAGTATGCGACTAGTAAAACATAATTACGGAACGAAGCGTGTCAAGAAACATTTGCAGGAACAGTTCCTAATTAAGCGATCTCTTACCAACGATCGGCTACTTTCTACCCTGCCGTATATACTCGTATACCATATTCTCTGGAATCGGAAAAAAATCTAGTACCTCACTGTGCATTTTCTTTTAGGACAAGCATTTTTCAGCTTTGAGCAACATTCATTCGTTTTCAGATATTTTATTGGCCGAATAAATTATGGTTTCAAATACAAAACATTTTATCGAAGATATAAAAAGGCAAATGATTTATCTGAAAACCGAAAGTCTGAAGAAATCAATGCGTTTAAAGGCGACTTGCATGAAGCAGTGCCAAGTCCAGAAATAACTGTAACTTTAAAGAAAAAAAATCGTTGTGACTTTACAGAAAAATAACAATTTGTGTACTTCTGAGATTAATCAATAAGAAACCATCATTTGATGTTGGAAAAACGAGGGCTCAACCGTGCTTAATGAAGTTGTGTGAGTTACTTACAGAGCATTTCTTAGTGCTCACTGAAAATTTAAGTTGTTATCTCCTCCATAAGCCGTCATCATCATTTTTATCGGCTACTTCATTACTTGATTACTTTATTAAATCGGTTACTTTATTACTAAGTCATTACCGCCATGCTCATCTATTCTTACCAGACTCTCTATTTTACCATACTATAACAAATCGATACGAACATAATCGTGATAGGGTTGGTAATGACGATATATGTTTATTATCACCACATCTACAAGTGCAAGTTTCCTCAGCGATCCAGCGGCAGTAATTGTTTCTTCTTATCCAATCTACGTTTGCTTGGTCAGTCGCAATATTTTTTTTTTAAATCGACAATCGCACTTGTTCCACAGTTTTTGTGATCTTTTTGTGCTGTGCCGGCTCAAGCAAGCTCAACCGTGGTCTTTATTTCCCCATCTTCTGAGTTCTTGTGTTTCTACAGTTGTGCAAGTGTTTCCCGCGTTATTATTATTGTTGTTGTTGTTTATTCACATTAGTTGTAGATCCACTAACTAATTACGGATTATGCTGTTCAAACACGTCAATTACAGCAGCTGTTAATCATCTACTGTTCAAGTCTAAACATCTCATTACGCGAGAACGGTCAGTATCAATTTCATCACAGTATTTGCAAACACATTGATGGTTTGGAAACATCTTACCAGACAGAGATACTGCTTGTATCCCTACCATGTTATTTTGCAGATTACTGCTCACTGTTTTGTTACAGATCTTCTAACCATGTGCTGCTAAGAAAAGCGGGTCTGTATGTCAATTTTTTTGGGTCACAAATATTCCAGTTCCGTTTTTCTCTATGTTGTTTGTGTGTCTCGGATGTGTCGTGGTCAAACTGGTAATCGCGATGTTCCACTTGTGTGGGCTCGTCGCACATAAGCAGCTCCGGCGTAGATGAGGCGGTGTTTAAGAAATTAATTGCGCTTCTAAAATAACATGGTTTAAATTTTGTCGAGATTCTTGAGGTTTTTTAATGTTAACTTGGGGGATATGCGTCTAAGGCAATATGTTACTGCGGAAAGGATTTTGAGTGTTCATATACTAATTACAGTTCTAAGGAAAACTTGTCAGAGATCTCTCAACACCGTGGTTAAGGAAACCGTCTTAACTTGCCTTTCTTCGAGATGCCTACAAGACACAGCTTGGGCGTTGGTGTTACTCCCAAGTTGCTGAAGTTGTTGACCAATTTTAGTGCGTGGCCATTTTGCTTTATAATATAGTGAGTTTGAGCAAAAGCTTTTTTCTCCGCTAAATCGCACCGGTGTTCTTGACACTTCAGACATGTGTAGCTTATTTTCGTAACATCAACGTGCATTTTTAATCAAGTAAAATGCGAGGTGCTGTCTTGATTTTCTCATAATAACTAAATTGTCTCCGTAAAACACGTAGGGGGGGGGGGGGGGGGGGGGGGGGGGGCTTTTACTTGTCGGATGCACTCTCCAAAACCAGCCGCGTATAGTGTAAATAAGTGGGCCAGCTGTATCACGGTGTGCCGCACCAACTGTTTGAGAGGCCTCCATGTAATTGTGATACGTTAATGTTAAAATCGTTACAAAGATTTCACTTCTTTGGCCAACCGCGTCCTGCCGTCTTGACTGCTTGTCCACGCTAGACCTTGTAGCGTGAGATTACAGTATAATTTGGTTTTGTTACAAATGTTTGCGTAAAGAATATAAAAACAAACGTATTGAAATAGTTGTCCACTATAGCCGTGTAATTAATTAGTTTAGGAGTTTACTTAGGGTTAAGCAGGGACTGGTACGGCTAATCGATTATATAGACGAGATGGGACTTAGTATTAACTGGCAAATAACAGTAGCAGTAAATTTTCAAAGAGGAGGTCGATTGGCGAAAGACGATGTTCTTCGAGCCAGGGGAAATACAATACATTTTGTAAATAAATTCACTTATTTAGAGGTCACTATAATGTCAAATGGTAGCAGTTTTCGAAAAAATATTGAAAGCAGAGTAGGAAAAGCCATTCGAGCGGCAGCAGCAATGAAAGACCCGCAAATGTTGCCAATACATACCGCGTCCGCCCTTTTCAAGATTAAAGTAGAACCAATAGCAACATTTGGCATATCACTTATATGGGAAAAATTAGGAGAGGCAGATCTACAGTTACAAGACAGAGTTCGATTTTTCTTCATGAAGCGGGTTTTGGGGTTAGCTAACTCTTGTAGGAATAGTTCATATATTAGAGGGGGGGGGGGCTTTAATGACACAGGAATTACAAGTAAAACGGGGTTTACCTAAGACGACGGCCTTCGTGGCCTACACTATGAAGTGGGGGGAAAAATGAAAGGATATAGACATATGAATATACACGACGATAGCGATGAGGAGTACAACCTGGCGAGCAGCCGGATATAAGAATAGGCATCTAATTACGGCATTTGCAGCCCACGGGTTCCATCACGTGTTATGCAGCACACAAGAATTCCACAATCCTCAGGAGTGTTGTAGATGCGCGAGATGCTTAGGCCATTGTAATAGATACCACGCCGCAGCATGTCCAGCAGTGCAGTCAATAGCTGAACTCGCAAGATAAGGGAAGATCCGGTGACGCAGAAAACCACTGATTGAGACTGATGTCCTTATTTAAAATTTACCCAACCTGTGTGTTAATAAACCATAATAAATATTACTAGATGAAAACGTCTGCTTGACCTTCATTGTTCACCAGTTCTGCTCAAAGCGCCTACAAGGGCAGCCGCAATCTCCCTAGAGACAGCCAAAGACACCATCTGCTCCAGAACTGTGCTTTGCGTCGATTTCTTGGATGCTAAGCATTTGAGGAACAAGTCAGTTACACTACGCTGGGTCCTAGGGTCTTCATTGCGAAATGTACAACCTAGCCAGTTTAAAATATTACCACCTTTTAACGGTTTTCGCATGTCCTGTTACCCAACCTGACTAGCCGTGATGCAAGTAGAATACTTAAACGGCAGCCGTGCATGAGACCGTCGCGTCCCACACAAAACAGTTTTTATATGCCCATAGCTAGATAGATACTCCGTCAGACCTCGCTGCACGAAGGGTGTCTCTTTGATCAGTATACCTTCTCTTCTGCAAGATCTTCGGATCCGCCTCTTTGACTTGAAAATTGCTCCTGTCGCCACATACGGAATCGACTTAATATCAGACCATCTGGCCGTGAGAAACCGGGACCAACTGAACCCAGTAAAAGCAGTTTTTCTCAAACGGACCCTGGCCATTTTAACACCGGCGTAATGAGAAATGGAGAGTGGAAGAAACCGGGCCGTACCCACATACATATGATAACACGATACGCTGTGCATGGTTTCCACCATACCCTATGTAGACGGTCTGAGTATCATGACGAGTATGACAACTGTGTTTGTAACCGCTGCGGGGAAGTCTGCACTAGATATCATGCTGCAGAATGCCCCTTTGGGTAATCATTGAATGAATTAGCCCGCTTATTTGGGCATTTTATCCTAACATATACTCATACCACTTCGAGAGTTGTTATATTGTTGATATATTACCACTATTAATTTATCTATTTTATTTGTTATATGTTGATATGCTACTCAACATGGGTGAATAAATATAATGAATTGAATAATTGTGAGGTGTGAACATGAACTTAACTTCTCTCGTATGTTGGTTTAGGCTCATGATGCCCACAATGGAAGCTGCACTTCCCCCCTGCAGACCGCCAAAACTGTAGCTCCGCGTCGGTCACCCGAAGTTTCCTGCATACGCTTTGCGATATTTTTGAGGAATTTATGAGTTCATACGCCAATGGGGCCAAATGTCTCTAGGGCAACAGAAAAATAATAGAAACTACTAGACAGTTCGAGATATTTTGTTCGCTTCTCCGATCTACCTGTTCTGCTACTCATCCCCGGCTCAACTGAGCTGATGACAATGCCCAGAATGACCCCATCAGGTTGCATCTCAGCACCCGCAAGCAGAGGGACACCGTGAAGCATACTGTTCTGCAGAGTGATGCACTCAAGGAAGCGCGGGAGGCAGGACCAGCCGCTGTGTGTGGCCGGCCAATCAGCACCGATCCTGATAGCTGACATTACGGGATAGGAGTTTGGATAATGCAGCGCGGTGTTGAGCTGGCATGAACTCAGGGTTTTATGACTGACGCCACTAAAAATATGCTGTATCCTCAGAGAAACGGCACATTCTCCTCACGGTTTCCTCATGTACTTCTTTTCAGACTTGGTAGAATTCGGCAGCAAAATATTTTTCCTATAAAAGGAGTGACGGAAACGTCTTGTTTAGAAGTAAGGATAAAATGTATAAAAGTGCTTAATCTGTTTTTGTCTCTCCTACATAGTCGTGCAAAATTTAAGTTAGCGGGAGAATCAGCCATTTACAGTTGTAGCTGTAGCGCGACACGTCGGCGGTAGTGAACGTCGCCACAGTTATTTATCCATGCACTTAATCTGGACATCCCGCCGAAAAATCTTAATTACTCCGCAACCACAACTCGCATTGCCATATGTTCCAGGTACCAAAATGATCGTCATGAAATGTGCGTCTGCCTGATTATGTTAATTTTAAGCGCTGTGAGTGGTCGTAGGGTTATGAGTGTGAGGTATTTGGTGTGAAAGCTAATAAAGAACATGTCGCATCTTCTGACCGGCTTTATATATTTTTAGAGGAAGCCGAATTCTTCTCACGAACACTACAATATGCTTGGTTTCTGTATAGGAGGGCTTGTCTCGCAATTGCACACTTTGTGCTCCTATGTCGGGCAAAAACACTAGTGACACAAACTGTAGTAATTTCACTCTCGCTCCGAAACAAGACTTCTCAGAGACCATGCCCCATTGGAATATAATATTTGTCTTAACGAGCGGCTCTATAATTTCCTATGGCGTTTTCTAAATATTTGAAAAATTGCAAAAATCGTCTGTCGTGGCATTTCTAACCATCAGTCCGACGCATTGGGCAATGAAACATTTGGGTCGAAAGAAAGGCGGAAACAATCTCACACAAACGTGGCAAACGGTGGAGTCAGTATTGAAACACAGGAACGACTCTACTATTTGCAAACGATACCTTGCATTTGCGGAAGAAACCAAATTAGTTGTGAGACATGTTACGTACTTGAGGCGAGGTGGAGACGGACAGGGACAGGAATGAAATAAGACCAAAAGTGCCGTAGTTGTTTTTGTTGGTGATACTGATACATTCGTGATAAGTCAATAAAGCCAGCAAACATTTGTACCATACTAAGACGGTTATATGTATTTGAGCGCAGAGTTGATTTATTTACATGACCCCTGCTAGAATGACGTACTAGACTAAGAAAACGAAACAAAAAGTATAGTGCAGAGCGAAGCACTATGATATGACCGCTTTCCAGACGTAAAGAAAAGAACTAAAAAGTAACTACCAACGAAACTGTCCCTGGTGCAAATACCGTAAAATACGAACGTGGGGAAATCTGGATCAAAAGGTAAATAATACTCTAGGCCGACTGACTGTCGAAGACAATGAGACACGTAATAAAACGTTGTGATGGTTTCAGGGCCGTAGTGTGAGCCGCGTTAAGACACTCGGAATTAGCAAGATGATTGTATGAATAAAAGCAGGGAAACAAAACCACGACTTACAAAATAGGGGCTAGGGTCCAATCCGCCTATAGTCATAAAATTATTCCGCCAATAAAATAGTAAATAAATATATAAATATGCGTCTGCACCTTTCGAAGTCGTATACTTGAATTTTTGTGTAATATCAGGATATATATATATATATATATATATATATATATATATATATATATATATATATATATATATATATATATATATATATGTATAATGTTGCTTGCATGGTAACTTAGGAAACATCCGGATGTTGCCTGGCCGTTAAGCGGGACCTGCGGAAGGCTTTAACGTTAACGACTGCTTACGTCATTTTGCAGCAGCATTGAACGAGGTACAAAGAGCGTTTTTCGTAGCTTGATCCAGCTTACGTACGCGCTCGTATAAACACAGGGGGAGGAATCGGAATTAGTGGTAAGCGGACATAAATAATATTGAAGTCGACCATCCATGATGATGACAAGCCGGAACGAAAGACTATAGACTGAGTTCCTGGTAATTCGGGCTGGCCCACGAGTTGACGTATGCGCAGGGTCCTGTTCGCTTGCTTTTTTTCGCACAATCTCGTCCAGAGATCGAAAGATGATGTCCAAAGTAAAGTGGAAGAAGGACCTCGTTTCCTGCACGCGTTCTGAAAACTGGAGAAGCGGGCACAAGGATGAGGCTCGTAGAGCAAGACGACATTGAGAAAGGCAGCGAAAGAGGGAACGAGAAAGAGAGAGAGAGAGCGCGCGCACGCAAAAAGGAAATACTAGTGGGAACTGATTGAGTTTACACCCTCAGGCGGCAAAGGGAGTCCCCGACAACGCCAGTGGCGGACCCTGTTGGGACGATCAGGGAAGGAGGCCGCTGGCGAGCAGACATACCTGCGTGCTATAGTGAGTTCCCGGC
Source organism: Dermanyssus gallinae (assembly GCA_003439945.1). NCBI lineage: Eukaryota > Metazoa > Arthropoda > Arachnida > Mesostigmata > Dermanyssidae > Dermanyssus > Dermanyssus gallinae. The sequence continues at coordinate 365,843 of QVRM01005378.1, read as the reverse complement.
TCGTATTGTTATAGCTGCTGCTGCTGCTCTTGTTGATGATGTGGTATTGGGGTTGTTGCGGTTGTTGTTGTCGTTCCTTTCCGCCATTGTTGGTGGACAACTGGCGTGACAATGTTCCTTCAGCTTGTTGGCCTGCTGTCTGCTTACGCAGTGTGTATCTGCGTATATATACATACTCGTATATACGTGTGTATGTGTGTGTGTAAGGATGTTTGTACCTCTATAATGCGTGTATATCTGTCAATTCAACCAAGATGTTCTGAAGTAGTTCTGCCCCAGAGCAAGAGGCACGAAGCAAGTGTCGCGTCCTCGCCGTTGCCTGCTTCTGGACATCTGAACGCCGAACGACGAACACAGACGAGAGGGAACTAGGAGACGGGGCCCGACACTAGCCCGGCACACTCTGGAGAAAAATGCTTGCTCCTGCCCCGGCAACTGCAGCCGCTCGTCGCCTGTGATGTGCCTTCTTCTGTGTGCGACATCGTCACGGCACCGCCTTTATCATCGTCACCAACACAGACATCATCAGCAGCAGCACAGCACGGAAGGCCGATGGCTCTCGTAGTAGGGCGATTGTCGTCAAACGGGACGCGTGCACAGTCCAGTACGCCGGCAGTTGGGCAGGACCCTCTCAACGTAAAGTAAGAGCGTGGGTGCTGCGGCAAGCAGCGTCCGTGCGCCCGTACGTAGGATTCAGCCGCCGCTCGTACGCGATGGTAAGTTGAAGTTGGCAACTGCTGCTGGCCTAACACCAGATAGGGCGAAAGAAAGAGACGACATAACACATACAAGGTGACTCCAGATACAAAGACAGGCAGAGAAAAATTGCAGAGGGGTTGAGGCTCTGCGGGATAGCAAGTTCGGCGAGGAGGGAACCAACGAGAAACGCAAGAAGAGAGGCAGTCAGAGGGGTCAACTCTAGGTGAAACGTAATTCCGAGCGAGAAGGACACAGACAGACAGGGCAGAGAGAGACAAGAGATCGAAAGAATCAAGGCGAGTCTGCGCGAATATAGTGTAGACTGAAATATTGAAAAAATGGCTGCGGGAAAAAAACAAGGACGTAAAATAATATTTGAAACGAAAGCGAAAAACCGCGCTACTCGAGAGCAGCAACGAGAGAAGAGGGTCAAGCGACCTGTGCAAGTAAGTCATTAAATAAGGGACTGTTCGAAATTGCTAGTTCTACTTGCGGATAGATGTCTGTTGGATGCTGTTAACCGCTTTCCGTTCATTTGAGACGTTGTCGTTGGCGGAATGGTATCCTTCGCAACGGAACTGAGTTTCTGACAGGGGGTTGCCTGTCAAATGCTATCCCTGCATCTAAATTATTATACTAATCTAATTCAAGTTAAAATTATAAGTGTAAATATGAGCACCAATACAATGCACGCTGTAAATAAACCATGCAAATAAACCCGTTGTTGCAGATTTGCCCAAGCCTATGAGCGAGCTGTTGACTGACCATGTGACTTGGTACTTGTAGTTCTTACGCAAGTCGTAGAGTATTTTCTCGAATAAGTAAGTACTTCTTACTAATGGTGAGCTGATTTAATCACCTCTAGTTGACACGTCGCTAGTATTTTTTTCTTCTTATGTTAATTACTATTATTGTACACGTATCTCGTATTTCTCTTTTTTATGTCTGATTAATGAAACATAATATAATTGAAGTTGTAACATATTTTTTTCGGTCGAAAAGATTTAGTATTTGATAATTATCAGCAAGACAGAGAAGGAAAATTGGCGACTCCGACACTAGGAGTCGCCATATATATACAGGGTGTTCCTATTTGTGTGTCCAAAACGCTAGGGTATGGTCAAACTCGGTGAGAAAATCATTTTTGCCAATGGGTGGAAGCCGGGAAAACGTTTTGTTTAGGAGTGAGGATGAAATTTATAAAAGCAGTTATTCTGTCTTTTTTCTCCTACATAGTTGTGCAAAATCTACGTTTGCGGGAGAACCGGTCAGCGCACAAAGGAACCGATCATACCGGCGTGTTTGGCGGAATATTCTGCACAATAAAGTATACATTACTAGCTTGCGTAGCAAAAAGCGAATAGCCAGATTAAGGAAAGTCATAAAAAGTCAAAATGTTACGTTAACGCTTTTTTGTGCAACATCGTAATTTTTTCCATTGCGACCAAAAATGCACGTCCAAAAGACTACTCTCAGGCAATAGCAGATTTAATGCCCACTACATTCGTACCAAAGTGATGGTGCTGCGTTACGTAGTTGCCAAGTGACTAAGCTTTTTCGACAGTCATAGTTGTTATGTTTCACGTTGAAGTTTTCACGTCTAGAACCGTAGCATTTTGCCAAGACGTTTCCGCCCCCTCTTTCCATTATAAAAAATTATTCTCTTGCTGAGTTCTACCAAACCTCAAAATATGTACCTAACTTTCTCATACACCCTATGCAAGTATGCATGCCTTCGCTTTCGATATGACTGTCGAAAAAGCTTAGTTACTTGGCAACTACGTAACGCAGCACCATCACTTTGGTACGAATGTAGTGGGCATTAAATCTGCTATTGCCTGAGAGTAGTCTTTTGGACGTGCAATTTTGGTCGTAATGGAAAAAATTACGATGTTGCACAAAAAAGCGTTAACGTAACATTTTTGACTCTTTATGACTTTCCTCAATCTGGCTATTCGCTTTTTGCTATGCAAGCTAGTAATGTATACCTTATTGTGCAGAATTTTCCGCCGGTATGATCGGTTCCTTTGTGTGCTGACTGGTTCTCCCGCAAACGTAGATTTTGCACAACTATGTAGGAGAAAAAAGACAGAATAACTGCTTTTATAAATTTCATCCTCACTCCTAAACAAAACGTTTTCCCGGCTTCCACCCATTGGCAAAAATGATTTTCTCACCGAGTTTGACCATACCCTAGCGTTTTGGACACACAAATAGGAACACCCTGTATATATATATATATATATATATATATATATATATGACACGGGTTATAGCCTTTGCAATTGCTGAAAACTTGTCAATTATGGAAATTTAAAGCTAAATGGTAGATAGTTAAATTTAAATTAATTTGCCGCCTAGAGAAAACCCTTTTATTATAAAAAGAGTCTCAACAAACACGGTTTCTGACAGCGCCCATTTAGCGCCTTGCTCTGCTAACCAGGCGGCCTATTGATGAGTTAAAGAAATGAAAGTTTCTGAAACAAAGGTAAAGATTCTTTGAGAGCAGAAATTTCGTACCGGGAAAGAGGTGTAATATTTTTTTCCACCGCATGCTATATTTATATATATATCTATTTGCGCGTTCGCACTGTTGTTGTACTTTTAACGTTTGTGTCTGTATCTTCCTTTATTTGTCCTCTTCACACCTCTAACTTTCAATCTCGATCGGCCTTTCTCTCTCTCTCTCTCTCTCTATATATATATATATATATATATATATATATTCCCTCTCTCCTTACTTAGTCTAGCTCAGATTCAAGGAAGAGCTCAATTTAGTAGCTTACTATAGTAGCTAGCTCCGTAAGACAATTTCGCACCCCGGTCGGTTCGATCACTGCGCTGTTGACTTGTTTACCTAGGTTTCGTTGTCTCAGACGGCCACGTAGTTTAGCTGCGCCCCCCGGTTAACGCGACTGCCGCCCTTCGCCTTACGCTGATATTAACTGCTTTGGCTTCATCGTTGGCATCTTCCCTGCAGGCCCCTACGCAGTGTTGCCATCGACAGTGACACACAGTGCCTGTACGAAGTGGCAGCTGTGGTCACGCCTCGCTCGCTAGCTACGCACAAACTATTCCACCGCAACCACCAGCCTCATACCTTCACCTTCACCAGCCTTACACCACCTACCTGGTGGGACGTCCTGCTTCTTTTTCTTCTTCTTCTTCTTCTTCCTTTCAAGACATGACGAATAGAAGTAATTGAGGTAGTAATAGTAGTAATTACTAATGGTAGTGAGTCATCGTAGTCGTAGTAACAGCAATCATCGTTATGTTTTCGTTTGCGATTTTCCCTTCGCTGTCCAACAGCTAAACGTGAGAGCGGGCTGCACTCGGACGTAGTGACGTTCGGTTACGTCAGTGCCAACTGGTCGGGGCGAAAGGCTGTCGTTGTTGCCGCAATCCGGGATATGAGGCCGTCTCTCCGAAGCCTCGCTGCAAGCATTGGCCAGACCACCACGCACAATGGGCCGGTCGACACCGAGAGAAGAAGATAGAGGCACAGCAGGCAGGAACAGTAAAGAACCAAAGCACCTGACGAGCGAGCCCTGAACTGTGCATAGCTGAAGTTACCGTAGTTGGGAAGTAGCCACTGACGTCGTCGTAGACGCCAGTGGCTACGGTATTACGATGCCCTGGCAGCAAGCAAGTAGTAGAAGTCAGCTTGTGTGTTTGCTGTGCTGACTCTGACGAAGGGCAGCAGGATTGGGGTTTCGACTGGCGTGGATCAGCCGACCTACCCCGCCAGGAAGGACAACAACGACAACAACAACGACGACAACGCCAACAGCACCAACAACACCAACAACAACAACAGCAACTACAACAACAACAACGACGACCCCAACAGTAGTAGTCTTCGGTCTCTCGATGCAAAGCAAAGCAAGCCGTAAAAGCCACCTTGTGTGTGTGTGTGTCTTGTACTGTTAAGGGCTCTGATGAAGAGCAGCAGGAATTGAGGTTCCCACTGGCGTGGGTCAGTCGTCCACCCCCGCCAAGAAGGACAACAACAACAGCAGCAGCAGCGGCAAGAGCAAGACGACTATGACGACGCCGACTATGAGGCACAAGAGACGGGAAAGGCGGGAGGCAATGGCAGTACGGTCCGCATAGCCGCGTCAGCTGCCATTGCGGCTCTCGGTCGGTGGGCCATTGGTTGTTATTGGTATGCCACACCTTGCCTTTGATTTCCGTAGCGGGCGAGCGGGCGTGCGGAACCCTTTGATAGTAGCCGGCGCGTCGTCATCGCTTGTCCCCGGGCCATCAGGTGGAATTAACATTATTATTATTGTTATTATTGCACCCTTTTCAGTTGTTGTTCAGCCTGGCAGGAGGGCCCACTCTGCCCTGCTGAACGTGAGGCGGGAGGAGTGGAGCTCATCTTGTTGGCACCACAAGCTGGCTTACAGCTGGTCACACTCCCAGCCAGCCGCAGTGCCATTTCCTTAATAAGTGAGTGCCTATCAGAGGACTGGTAGTGGTTCTTAACGGCCAAAGCAACGGCGGCCACCACACGTTCTGTCTCACCAACCTTCTCTCTCTCTTTGTTTCTCTTTATCGCGCTTTCTCTCTCTGTGTTTCTCCATTCTCTGTGCTTGCCTTTCCTTACCGCGCCTTGTGACTGCTCTCATCCTTGGATACAGTTTGTCCTTCGCAAAGTCCTGCCAACAAGCTACACCGGTTCTGTCACCACGCAAAAACCCACGCCCCTCAGAAATTGTGGTGTATTGACATCCGCTCTTTATCGTTGAACACGTATATCTATGTATATATATATATATATATATATATATATATATATATATGCGCCGCAGCTTTTCTAGAAGACCTTCATATGTCAGTAGTGTTTGTCTATGTTTCGTACGTCAGATTTGGCGGTCACTGACAACGAGATCCAAGAGGTTGCGAATACGGAAGCCGGTTGGTCCAAGCAGGCTCGTTACAAAATTGATTTTACTTATTTCGACACCTCGAGACTATCACTTCGTTGGCGCCTTCGAATGTGACAAACTTTACCCCTCCCCCTATTCGCGTTAATTGATCTCGTATAGCATCCGGCATTAACAGATGTCTTCCTATGACTTTTGATAGTAGGCTACTCAAGTGCTAGATGCATTACAAAAATATCAAGACATTACAAGTGTGGATTTGTTATAACGATGCTGTTGATAGTAAATTGAATGAATATTCCGTTTCCACAAAATACCAAAAACTGCCAAGCTATTACGAGCGTTAAAATCTATTGACCATGTGCTTAATTTCGGGCGTGTTTTTTTTAATATTTCATGTACGACCTTTTCACATTATGCAGAGTCACTAATCAACTGCTTAGCATATATGTTTCTTCGCATCTACTAACCCCACCCCTAGCTTTAGTTTATCGATCACGAGACGGCTTTAGCGCTTCAGAGGACAAGAGAATATTTTTTTCGGTATTTGCTCATGTAGGTTCGTCCACACTTTTGATTCTACATTGCGATAGGTTGTCACTCATTTTTGGCTACTCACATCACAGCTTCTTCGGGTCTGCTCGGCAACTTGCATTTTTATGTAGGCGTTTTTTTTTCAGCATATCTTTGTGACAGTATGGGATGACCAAGCACAGAACCTAAGTGCACCGCCAAAGTGAGTCATCTTTTTCTAGTGGGTTAACCTGCACTTTTCTAAAAAGCTCGAACATAAGATATAGACCCCCACACTTGGGATCGAACCTACGAACGAGCGCATGAACAGCCAGGAAAGTATTGCGCACTAGTCACCTATACCACACAACCAGAAGCTGGGGTTAAGCAATTCAAATAAGTGCGCTGTCACTCACAGCGTTTCCCCACCGTCTAATTTCAGATATAATTTATAATGTGCCAATTAACGGCACACAAACAGCATGCATTTCACGTTGCCAGTTTGAAGAGAAATCTAGGTATTGCTTGAGACAACATATATATATATATATATATATATATATATATATATATATATATATATATATATATAGAGAGAGAGAGAGAGAGAGAGAGATAAAGGCATAGAAACTAGGCAGACCTACGCTACATAATTAGGTGCAAAACTGTTTGGACGAGCATTTTGACATTTTCAGCCTGAAACACTTTTGGCCAATAAACTGTCGAGATTTAAATCTCTGGATTTACTTGTGTGAGACGTATTTGAACGAGGTTTTAACTTAACGCGTTATCAATGCGCATTGCTATTTTGTCAGCATTTAAGAACTTATCACGGAACACGATGCAACGGGCCCGCGCGCAGTTTCGGCTTCATCTTAATTATTGAAGCAAACTGCGGATAAACTAAATAAACAGACGCGCAAAGAGTTCCTGAACAGGTGTCTCAACTTATAATTCTAGGTGCCCTAGTAGGAAAACTATGACGTTTTTTTAGAGGGCATAATTTTATCTTGATTTAGCTTGCCCACACTGTATATATATATATATATGTATACATATATATATAAGAAAATAACTGGACTTCTTGCATGTGTTTTTGAATGTCAGCCACGTTTCTGAAAAGTTTGCTATGTTTACAAAGCACATGGCAGTATCACCGCAAAAAACTGTAGGATCTTGAGGGAGCTTATAAAGTGATCTCATTTGTTGTATTTTCTATATGAATTCTGTCGAAGACAGCAAAGCGTTTCAGTTACAAGCGGCGACGTTGTGTAGGTTCAAAAAAGTTCTTACGACTGCACAAATCGAAATACTGAGAACGCACTCGGCGACGACATAACTTTAAAGACATCGTGTTGCAATTGGTTTGGCAAGTTCCGTTTCAGCAACTTGAATGAGCGTTTTGGATTAACCCCGCTCTGAAAATGTTATTACGCTCTATAAAGACTGTTTGTGTAAAACGAAAGAATAGAATCCCTGCATGACTATGCGTAAATAAGTCATGCACTTGAGGGTGTGTCACAAAACTATCGTAACTTGCCTTTTGTGCCCATGGCTTCATGTCAAAGGTAACTGAACACGTACCTCATGATTTGCTAGCCAAACACAATGGAGCGTTTAGAAAAATGTTCTTCTCGGCTTGCTAGATGCAGCGAGTGTCCGTTCATGAATCGAATTGCTACCTCTAACTAGAGATTGAACTTAACGAGACATTGGACGTAGAAGATCCTGGTGCAACCCAGGCTAACCTCAAAAGGCGTCAAAGAAAAAAACTCATTCACCCAAGATGCTATTCTGTGATTAATGGAATAGGCATTTCATCGTCCGCCACGTTTTTTTGCTAGTAAACAAACAACAGGGGTGCTGAAATGATTTGTTTTTACTTTTGCACTATCGTTGGTATGAGTTGCTGTAGTGTAGTGTAGACCGTCAAACGGATACTCGCCATAGAATTTTTTTTTTAAACTTAATGGGGGTTGGATGTTAATGCACCATCTCTTTTTATTGAGACATCTGTGCTCCTCGTTTTTTTTCGATTATGGTCGATTTTTAATTCTCATGCAAGACAAAGGCTTTTGCCATTAAGCCATCTTGCTCGGTGGCAAGAAGTGGAAAAAGCAACGCACAAACAGCGCGTGGCACACAATAATCTCAGACACACACACAACTTCAAAATAGAAAATATTGAAATCGTAACTGGAGTAGGCTTCAGCATCGGATACGAGTGATGACTTGTTTCACGGTCCCCGACCTCCCTCATGGCGGACGACTTTTTCGCGACTTCATACGCCCCTTTCACACCGACACCAACAATCTACTTCACTCATAGACCGAGACAGACCCACCCACCCACACACAGACACAGAGACACACAGTAACGTGCAGAGTGGTTTAGTGTGATTTATGCCATCATCTTCGTCGATGGTATCATGGTATCCCTGTCTTGGCTTGCCCTCAGCCCCGCATTGCCTCGTCTGGTCTTGCCTCGCCAATCCACTACTATGCGGGCCACGTTCTCGGCAGTAGTCAGGGCGGTCGGAAATGACTTCACCGCTAGCGCCAGCCAGCCGTGAGCTGAGGTCACTGCTGGTAGGACCACTGGCTCTTGGTCGTCCATCGGCTTGACGCTGTTTCTATCCCGCCCGTCCACCAGAGGTTAGACAGAGCCTCCACAAGGGGGTAATGCCAGTTGCAGTAGTTGCAGACTGGACGCATAGGCTGTACCAATAGAACGCGCCGGTAGTCCACAGATAAACCGCGTTGCGCCCATTTCTCTTCCTCCTACGAGCGCGCCTTTTTTCCCTTGTCCCCTCTTTTGCGTTGCCCTTATTTCTCTATCGCTTCGAAGGTATATATTTATCGCTTTTAAGGTATATATACAAGGAACGAACTAGACAAAATCAATGGCTAGTCGGACAACATGACGAGCTACTCAGCCAAGTGCAGCTTTTTTTTGTTCGAGAAGACTAACTGGAAAATGCGGAACGCACACACGGTCACCACTGCAGGATTATCCTCAACTGCAAATGTGGGCCGGTAGTGTAGGGTTCCAACCCACTAAAAAACAGTCATATCCCCCTTCCCTCCCCAGCAGGGAAGTGCTGCTAGCAGTACAACAAACTACTGAGGGGGTAGTTAAATGTAGCTTGCTCTTTTCGACCGCACAGTATCTTCCAGAACCGCGCAGCAAAATAAAGCGGTTACCAAACAACAAAACGCTGTTTGATTGTCAAGCTTCGTCGCACTCGCATCGCAATGCAATGCCGCGCACAATTCCATTGCGATGCCGGTGTCCGAATGCATGGTCTCCAGGTTGGTACTGCTCCCGCCTGCTGCAGTGTTGCATATTGCCGTCTGCACAGTTGTGAGTTAACCAGGTAGGTAGCAATAATGATAGTAGTGGAGACGACGACGACAACAACGAAAACTCGCTTTCCATACCGCCGTCGCAAAGTCCCTGCCACCCCGCCTACCGCCAGTTCGCCTCATACCGCGGAACGATGAAACTCTGCTGTGTTTGCTATGGTGCTAAGCGACCGTTGCGTACGCGGATTACTGCCAGTGGTTGTCATGCAAACACGTCGGTCATGGGATGAACACATGGGAGGTAGACAGAAACAGAGTACAAGGCATGTGTGACAACAGTACTAAAGTGCAATAAAAATGCCCTTGTTGATTTATCGGCGAATTCTCCCTCGAACTCTGCATACCTGTTACATACCCCATGATAGCTAAATTGACTTTCTAATTCAATGAATTGACAAATTTTATTCGGAATGGCAAATTTTTACTAGGCTGTTCAGCTAACAGTAAAAAACCTAGTCATGATGGGTCCGCTGAGGAAAACGCTATGACGTCTACATAACCCTGGAATGTAGCCTGATCGCAAGTGTTTGCGCCCCAACTAGCTTCTAACACTTCAATTTAGTCCTAGTTTGTATTTGTTATTGCATCTTGATTGTTCATAACTTGAAGGCACTCTTATTGCCACATGCGGAGCGTTGCAAAATAACTCATGACGTCCTCTGACCCCTTCGAGTAACTAGTGTCAACGCTGCTACTTTAATGAGTTACGTATTTATTTATTGAGATGCTTTCCGAAGACACGCACATTCCGCAGGCCAGATGGGTATAAATGGTCAACGCGAAATAAGACCTCTGCTCGCGTCGAACCGCGCCGACTGTCAGATAAGGTCCAACTCGTCGCCAATCGCCAAAACGAGTCGACTCGCTCGAGAAGACATTCTTTTCTACTTCTTCGTTGCACGTCGGAACTTCGTCTATCTCTGCGCGACGCCCTTCTGATGAGCTTTAAATCGTTTCGATATCGCTGTCGTTTAAAGCCGCCAGTTCTGTTTGGGTCACAGCAGTGAGTGGTCCTCTTACGAAGAGGGGAAACTGAGGTCGGGCTTGCGCAACCGGAGTTACGCTGCCGCCCGAAGGGTAGCCGCACTTGCCAAACTCTCGGCTTTGCTCGATGCGCTTTCGTGTGGTCGTACTATCCATGCCTGCCCGAGATGTCACGTTGAGGCCCTGTTTTGAATTTGCCGCAAGCATTTCGTTGCACTCGACGTGGTATAAATATGCAAAAATTTAGTACTATATATATCCCGAGCAGGCCGTGCACACGTTCTTACATCGAAAATGCACTCATATATATATATATATATATATATATATATATACTAACTATAAGAATTAGACGAGGGCGGATCGACAAGTTCTAGTACTTTGAATTAAAAAAAAAAAGACCCGAAATTCTCAAGGTATTTTGGTTTACTTTGCTAAGAACCGGCTAACACGCCCATCTGTGGTGGCGTTTATTGTTTGATTTTGTTGTTCAAAGAAGTGACGAAAACGAGGTTTGGCGATTTCTAATAAGCCAAAAATAAAAAAAGTAACGAAACTGCATCAAGTTCTATGTTCAAAATCAAATCATATGTTCCAAAGTGGTAGAAATGTTACGAGTTGCAAGCAGTAACCCCGGAGTACCATGTGTACGTGGTATCATGGTTTCGCGACGGACGTGAATAAATCGTAGAATACCCCCCCTCATTTCCAGAAGACCTTTCATGACGATAACAGCAAAGAACGTTACAAAAATTCGTGATATCGCCGCAATCGCCTACTTACTATCGGCGGAATAGAAATTAGAGACATCTCATCGAAAAGTTAGGGGGGTCTCATTTACACGTCAGAAGACTGGCAGTGAAGTTCGTTCTAACGATGTTAAATTTCCAGCAAACTAACGCCCGTCGGGAAATGCTCGTGAAACTTTCAGGTAGCAACACATCCTGGATTTGCTTCAGAGAGTGATTGCAGGGGGAAGTCATGGGTGTATGTTTATAACATTGAGACCAAGGCCAAGTTCTCCCAGTGATGCTTCCTAAGAGCTGGTCGAGAAAGAAATTCAAACATAGCAGATCCAACACCAAAGTTCTTTTAAATGTTTCTTTTCGACTACAAGGAAATCATCTTCCACGATGTTTTCATTTTTTTTCATCTAGTTCAACGGTCAATAAAAAGTACAACGGCAAAATTTTAAAGAAATTGCGCAAAATCGTTTGACGCAAAATGCCTGAACTTTTATACCCTATATCACAACAACGCACTGGCGCACATAGCTTAATGTTTTTAGGGTATTTAATAAAAACAATCTACATTTTTATTCCACAACCTCCCTATTCGCCGAACCGAGCTTCGTGATATGGTTCTTGTTCCCATAGATAAAAAGGGACATCATTGCGAGGCTATAGAGTATACCCCAATATTGGTTGGCGTGGCCACACATAGATCCACGTACGAAGCCCTGCAAATATAAGGAACTATGGACAATGAACATCTGGCTGTGATGTTTCTGAAACAGTTTGAAGAACGGCTACCCAAAAACAATTTTTGAAGAGATTTTATATTTTTATTAACATAAAAGACAGGCAGAGTCCCGTTTAGGGGAACAAGCGAGCCCCCGGATGGAGGTTCTTCTGAACAATGGCGAAAGCCGGAGACAGCCAAAGATATGAAAGACGAGGTCGCAGAGGACGAACCTGCTACAAACCCAGATGCCGACTCGGAGCGCAATATCGCCACCAATGGCTAAAGAGTGGACTACGACAACACGGTCGACGGGGCACAACGATGCAAAGTGGACAACGAAAGAGACTTGTTGTGGCAACGTCGCCAGAAGTCACGAAAGAGACCGGGGTAACAATGAGGTCGGTCATTACTAATACGGGAATGTATTTTTTGAAGAACAAAGACCTGGCAGTAGCACAATCATCATAAACTCTTTCAGGCAGAGGACGGGTGAAGAGGTCAACATTAGGCAATGCAGTGGCTCCACAGAACAGTTGTGCTTCGAGGAATCAGCCCATTTACTAACGGCACATTTCATAAAACAGGACATCCAGAAGATACTTAATCTTCAAAATTCTACCAGCAGGCAGCCGGCGGGGCTCTGTCATCTTACCTAGGAGCGAAGCCTGTAAACTATTGCTAAGATAGACCGTAACCGTCGAAACTAAAATATAGCCACTGGCATTGTTTTATGTGTTAGTTAATATAACTAACACATAAAATATTGCAACCTACGTCTCTGCGTACAATTAGTGTTTTACGTATAGAAGCTTTATATTGAAGGAGACAGGTGCCCAAGGGCGTGGTTAGAGGCTTGACCCAGCGTGGCTTTCCCTCACAAAAATGATAGGTGAATTAAGCATCGTTCAGACCAACTGCAGTAGTAGTAGTAGTAGGCCGCACACGATATAATTGAATAAAGAGCACAAACAAGAATGACTGACGTGATAGTTTTCAGCGTCAGAAGTCTGATGATTACCTCGAGCCGACAGAAAATTCAGAATCCTGCTATAAAAGGCGGCATCGCTTGACTTTGTAGTATGAAACGACAGAAAACAACACACGTTTAACCGCCACAGACAGGGTGTCGTACGTGGACATCACGTTATGCATCAACATAATAGCACTAGATGTCAGAAAGTTCTGACAGGCATGGTTCAAGGAGAAACTTTGGAACCAGCACTGGATGTCAGAAAATTCTGATGGAAAAGGAAAGCCTCCATGGACATTATTACATTGACACACGGCTGAAGGTTCGGAAGCCCCAATCAGTCTCTCTCAAAGGCGATACAGATTTACAGACAAGTCAATATTCAAGGAGAACCTTGGGAAAAATGGCTACAAAGGACCCAGAGAATAGCAGAGCTGAGGATGATTTAAGAATATAGCACAGCGAGCGTAAATGCTTGTCCAAGGGTCTCTTCGCGGTTTGCTGCCCGATGTAAAGGCATGGATCGAGACGCTAGAAGGCAACCTGAATTATCGCCTCACTCAGAACCTCACAGGGTAAACCGGAACTTCCATCCGTACTTGTTTTGAAATGGAAAGGCTATGTCGGTAACATGCGTGTTTTGCTATAAGGCAAGCAAGGACACTTCAGGTCATATGCTTCTAGGCCAGAGGGGGATACCTATATCAAGATGTTGCTGAGTAGAAGAGATCTTATGTACGGCTATGTATATTGCCCTGTTATTGCGTCTGCAGAGCAACGAGTTTTATTTAAGTGCATTTACGCTTTATAATCGAAGCTTCCATTAGCCCTATGAATGCTAAAATGCCGAAGTTCGTGACAGTCCACAATAAAGTTCTTTTTTGGTCTAGTTTTTTGGTTTGGTACAGTGTGTATGTCCATTGGTCTAATGATTCTAACATCTAGTATATATAGAATAACTTTATTAATCAATGGTTGGTTTACAATATTGCGCGTACAGAGAAAGCACACATTTACATATACGTATCTTCACCACGGTTCTAAAAGTCAACGGAACTGCTCTATCGCATTGTTGAAGGTGATATAAGTTAGACAGTCCCCCGCAGAGTTTGCACAAGCGTAACGACAAAATTTCATGGAACTTCTCTCGAATATAGATCTTCGTGTGGTACAGCAAATTGTGCAATTAGATGTCTATTCTCATAGTTGCAGCGCTTCCACAAACTACACGTCATTGCCTGGGTTTCAATGATTCTAAGCTTAAAACCTTCTGCAAGCATCAACGGCCTTTTGCAGGAGACAATCAAACAAAATTTTCTACAATCACAACAAGACTTTTTACTGAATTTATATTGTAATATCTAAGATTATAATATTACTACATTATATATCTTATATTATAATTTTACGTATCTTTGTTTCTTCAATGGCAGTTCTGTATTACTCATGCGTCTAGCCGGGAACCGATTGCAACCGAACCATAGGAATTTGGCAAGGTAAACCGTTTCATGCCCAGGCTTCAGGTAGAATTTGAGAATCTACGAGTTCAAAGTGAGATCTTCCAATTCCAATTAGATTTATTTCACTCAGATTGAGTATAATATACAGTTCACGATGTTTCTTCATAATACTCTATCAAAGTGAGATCTTCTAGTATGACCAAAATGTAAATGTCTCGTTGTTCGCCGTTTAGTAGTTGTTGGGTCTAGTATTAGCGGGGAGTTCCTTATTCGTCGTGTTTTATATATATATATATATATATATATATATATATATATATATATATATATATATATATATATATATATATTGACTACCTTAATTGACTGGATGAATGTTTTATAGTTTATGTTCCATCCAAATTCAATAGCAATAGACGACCTAACGCTTAATGCGTCTGATAGCTTACAGCACGTTTAGCAGAATAGCAAGGGGCTATCCACCTAGACGAGATTTTAGCTCCGATCAGCAGGAAACAGAAACAACATTGCGAAACGTAGCAGCACTTCATTAGAGACTGGTGTGACCACAGCAGTGTTTGCGAATGCGTTCGCGTTTAACGGCCAAAAGCGCGTCAGAGTATTTGCTAAGGCCGTCTTGGTGGAACCTTGTCGAACACCTCGTCGTCCCCGGCCATCGTCGACTTGTCCATGACACTTCCGCCAGTGCGCGAAGTGCTTTATTTGTCTTTGTTAATTGTACGGCGAGCCCGCTGTCAACAGCAAAAATGTAGCCCAGCGATACCCGCCACAGACGTGCCTGGCCGAGCGTCCTCAACGCGGTGACCGTCGTCGTCGTCTTCGTCGGCAGAAAACAAAGAACGGCGCACTTCACTCGTGGCGAGGGCCTGTTCGTCACGGCTCTGGTCATTCGGGGGGAGCAGTCCGGCGAATTGGCGAACCCCAGTCGGTCACCCACCGACAACAGCGCTTTAACTTGCTCCTCGCGGAACTGGCTGGCTGATGGAGTTGAATTAATCACTCCACCACCAATGACTCGCTCGTGCGCCGCAGTGCAGTCGTTTTCCCAACGAAAAACAGGCTACGAAATGTGTGGGGAAAAGTTGGGCCGGGCTGGCAAACTGCAAAGGCGAGCCCCCCTGAATGCGAGTGTGGACTGCTGGCGATCCGTATGTATGTGTTGTATCTGACAGTGCAGACTTACTGGGAGGGGGAGGGGGGGGGGGGCGGGGGCGAAACGCCGAGCGACAAGCAGCGGGTGTCGACATCGACTCTCGTCGTAGTCGTAGTAGTTGTTGTAGGAATACCCCCAAAAAAAGAGCAAATATCATTAACATTCGAAGAAAGCACCGCCACTAATATTGTACTAGCACAGACCATGGCCCCCCACTGGATGATCTCCTTTGGCGTAATCCTAATCATCGCGGTCATGGCGAGTGCTTCTCTGCGTACAATTCTTGTTTCACAGTGCGTGTACACGTTGTCACGTTGCTGTCGTTCACACCGCCTTGTTTTTCTCGCTATATAAAGTCTCTGCTCTCTGATCTGGTTCAGAAACTGCGGGCGCATGCGTATTTCCCGGCGGATGATGGTTCTGATTAAGCAGCTACACCTATGTAAACCCAAGCGACAAACAACAGTATGCATTTTTCAAGAAATTTCTGCTTGTCCCTTATGCAGCCTTTCAGCAAACGATGACAACTATGCCACACGGAGAGTTGAACGACCCATGCCACTAGCACATGCATAACGCGGTGGTGGCAACAAAACATGCAGAAGAGTGCAACAGTATCGTATTGCTTTACCTTCAACATGCTTACACAAGTTTCCGATCAATATGGAGCATGACTTTTCACTGTATTTACGTATACGGAGGGGACCAAAAAATATCTCAAATAGTTTTTTGAAATAATAATTTTTTTTGTTTATTTAGAGTGTCTTTGTTACATTCAAAATAACTCCCGTCCGTTGTAGTGCACGAGTGAGATCTTCTTTCCCATCCTCTGAAACGTTTTTAAATGCGTCCTTTGGAAATGAGTTGAGTTAATCATGTAAACTTTTCTTTATCTCCTCCATAGCCTCAAAACGTTGTCGGTCCAGATTTTTCGATCCGTGGGAATAGCAGAAGGTCGTACAAAACCAGGTCCGACGAATAGAGAGGCTGCGGATATATAGGAAATCTACTTATTCATCAAATAGTCCCAGATCAGTATGTGCGATCTGTGTGCCAGTACGTTGTCGTAGGTGAGCCAAGTATTGTTTGCCCGGATTTAAGACCTCCTGCATCAGACGTGCTCGCGCAGTTTTTTTATTAGATAAGACATTTTGTTGACCGTAGAACTAGGTAAAACAAATTGTGAAAAGTGATTTACTTGTAGTAAAAAAAACAGTCAAAAGAATCTCGGTGTTGGGTCTGTTCTGTATGAAGTTCTGGACCACATTCACGAGAACTGGGCTTTGATCTCGATGTCGTAACCACATAGTCTTGACTCGTCTTCTGTAATCAATCTCTAAAGCCATCTAGGGTCTTCTACGACCGCCTGAGGGTAAAAAAAAAAAACTTGTAAAATGTTTACCACTTTAGAATATGATTTGGTTTTTAACACAGTGTTTTGTACATATTTGTTGGTCGCTCTTCTATCTTCGGCTCCTTGAAAATCGCCGAACCACGTTTTCTTCACTTATTTGACTCAATAATTAAACACAAACAATAAGTGCATGCACCGACTCAAATTTGGCCTGTCTGTAGCTGATGAATGGCACTTCTAAACTAAAAAAGCCGGAAGACCTTGGTTGTTTCGGTCCAATTCTCAAAATCCAGAGTACTAGAACTTGCGGATCCGTCCTCGTATATATATATATATATTCACTAGAACTTTATTAAATGACTTTTTATGTTTTGGAGTGAACAATTGTCTCCGCGTTAACGTGTGCTTACGGGTTCTTTAACCCAAATATTATATATATATATATATATATATATATATATACATGCCTCCAGTTATTACCCCGCAGTGCCTCCAGTAATTGGAGGGAAAATCTTAAGTTTTCATGGACAAAGGAGATTGTGAATACCGGAACACTATGCTATAAAGCGAGGAAAGCATGCATCGAGATGCAACTTGATGAGTTTAGAGATGCGTGACTAGTTGCACATATTCGAAGTCTTCACGAATCTAAAATTTAACAAAGTAAGGCGGCGAAATGATGAAAAAGAGCTAATCGAAGAGCACGAAGATGAATCATAGAAATGCTTACCAATTGGAAATAAACAGCTGTTAGAAAGATGCTGTTAAAGTCCCCAAACAAACGAGTTGTTTGAAGACAACAATAACTTGAGACGTTCAATCAAAATATTTTTGCTCATACGCATCATTTATTTTATATTGGTCTCAGTCTGAATGTATTCTAATTCTCCCTTGTTCTCTCGTGTTGGTTGACTTGTTTTCCTCTTGGTGTTTCTATGTTATGTTCCATGTGCTGTTCAATGTGTTGTTGCGGCTAACGGCCGCGTCGCGCTTGCTGTATACATACTATCTACTATCTGCTGTGTGCTCGTCTTACCAATGTTGCAAAGACGAGCAGTGCGCGTCTTTATCGCTTGTTCGTTTACCGCTTGTTGATTTTGTTTGGACCACAATTGCGGTTCCATTCACCTTGTCGACTTTTTCGGCCCCCGTCCTTTTGTCCCTCATTTGGTCTGATGATCTCTCACTTAGCTCGTTCGTGAGACGTTCAACCGTCGCACATTCACATGTTCCTTTACCCCCCCCCCTCCCCCTGGATTCGGTTCGAGGGAATCGAGACAGCATCACTCTGCAATCTGATGCTGCATACTTGGGCTACAGACACAGCCGGTAAGCCAGCGTACCGCCGCGATAGCAGGCAGCGTCGCCCCGATCAGTGAGCCTAGGAGGGAGGTGCCGCCAGCAGTAGCCGATGGCTCGATCGTGTGTGTGGGGTGCGGGGGTGGCTTCAACGAAGTCGCCAACGACGCAGTCGGCGACGATGAGGCTGTAACCGGCTTCCCTGCGGAAGCGAGCCCACGACGACAGCATCAGTCAGTATGCAGCGCACGACTTGTTCCTCGAGAGCGGAACCCCACCACCCCCACTACCACCACTATCACCGCCACTACCAGGGAGCAATGCGGTAATAACATCAGTGAGATTACCACGACCAGCAGCAACAGCACCAACATCTCTCTCTTGCCGGCTGGTCTGCCTTCTCTCTCCTTCGCCTGGCCTGCCGCCCGGCCGCCCACATGGGGGCGCATAGGGGCGCCAGTCGGCGGCGGGATGCGGGCGGCAACGGAAGACAATCGCAAGCGTCTGCTGCCTTGAACAACTCCGTTCGTAGGTACGCCCGTCCGCCTGCACACCATATGCACACGGCGTACCGGCGCCGTCATACTCATGTCTCTCGCCAGCTCTTACGTGGCTAGCTAGCGTCATCGTCGTCGTCGTCATCGTGGCGTAGTAACCCCCCGAGCTCGGCAGGGCCCGCACCCGCTTTTTCCCCGCTACCCCTTTTGTTCGGACATACACACAAACACAACTATAAAGGAAGAAGGAAAATGAGGGAGCGAGAGAGAAAGAGAGTGCAGGAGAACTTATTGTTGTTGTTGTTATTGTGGTCGCTGTCGTAGTTGTTGTTGTCGTCGTCGTAGTAGTTGTTGTTGTTGTTGTTGTCGTCGTCGTGGCTGTCATCGTCGCCGATCCAGCAGTAGTATATCGAAGCTTCACGCAGACTCACTGACACAGTGATTGCGCTTCTCATGCTCACCACCACTTGTTACCTCACGTATGCGCCACCTTCCGTATGCGCAGTGTCCTCTACCTTTTCCTCGCTCAGCTCCTCTCTGGTCGGGGCCAGTCTAACAGACCACTAACCCACGAACAACCCTTCCTAGGCTACTACCCTAAACCTAGTATATATATATGTATATATATATATATATATATATATATATATATATATATATGCAACTGAGCTTCTACGACCGACCGAACTGTTCTCGTGCCAGCAACAGCACCTGCTACTGCCAGCGCTAGTATAGACAGATCGACGTTGCGATAGATAAGCTGCCATTGTTGTTGTTGATGCTGCTGCTGCTACCGGGTGCGGCTACTTGCCTAGTGGCGTACCGTGCAAACGAATCGCTGTAGCTTCTTCTGCCCAAAAGCTTCGTATTCTCCGTCCGGCTGACCAGGATCTCTTTTCGCCTCCTATCCGAGTGGTTCACGGATTACCACTGGCCCTTTCGGCGCTCGCGTTTGATGCTGTCTCTTCGGACTTTAGCCAGAACAGAGCTACACTGTATGAAAGCCTCTTGCCGATTCAACCCCACCCCCCCCCCCCCCCGTATGCGTGTATATGAATGCAGCCATGCGTACATGCCGTATATATATAAGAAAAACAAACGAATAAGAATTATACACCTTTTTTGCGGAGGGGATCGACCCGCCGACCCACTCACTTGGCGCTCATAAACCCTCATCGCGTCCTTTCGGAAATACCGTGCACTTTGGCGGTAATTGAACAACGCGGGAAGAGTTACGCTTAGCGAGTTTGTATAAATAAAAAAGGTTCTTCTTCACTAAGAAAAGTCACCGGCTTTGTCGGCATTCTGTTAAACACGTTCGAAATTAGGTATGGGCTGGCGGGCTATAATTGTGGGTATCGTTTTACAATAACGTTTTTACTGAAAAGTTATATGGTTTATTTAACGGAACTGCATTTTATAAAGCTCAGGTTCTCGGAAAATAAAAATTGTCGAGCAAGATGAATTAACTAGCGAGGGAGAAAGTCACACTCGACAGAATCTAAAGAATATGCTCTAGACAGCAATTATAGGCAAGAACACGTGAATCAATATATCTATCCAATCTGAGTGGATGTTCACTACATAAAGCACAACAATCCCAACTCGGTATAAACCTAGATCACAGACCCGATTCAGGCTGTAAAAGCAATTGAAAGCAGCCGACACGCCAAAAAATATTGCGAAACGAAACATATTTATACTTTGACCGAATCGGTAATTTGCTGCCATAAGTTGGCCAACGCGAGGTCAGTCAACCTACTCCTGCAAAAAACGGACTGCTTAGACGCAAATTAAATGATCGACCCTAAATGTCGATTAACCTTGGCCGACACGAGTTTGTCGATGACCTTTGAGATTTAATCAACGGCCAAGATAATTTTTTTCGGCCACTGCCCACTCATCATTGATATTAAGGTAATTTCCTCACAAAAAAGATTGCATGGTTGTCTAGGCCAATATGGCAAAACCTAACACCAAGAAAATTGCGCCGTAAACTGATTATTAATTCTACATATAGACAACGCGCGCGGGCCACAGGCACATAGGCCATGGTTTAATTAAACATGTAAGTGCATGGCCTTTGGTGGCACAGATAAAAGGCTTACAGCGATTTTCAAAAATGATTAACATGAAAAACATTTTTATGAAGAAAATTAACGTATAACGCTTAAGTGTGAGATAGCCATAACCGACCCTGGCTATTACTGCCGAAGCCACCAGCTCCATCAAACGTTTCACCCAATGATGACGACTGGGTAGCGCATTTCACAAAGCTGCTAGGGAGACAGATGACGCTGTTTGTCGGGAAAACCTTTTCTAACGTCGAGTATGAACTATTTACATAATTCGACAACAAACCAGCCCAAATAAAATGAAAGGTCAGCCGGGCCATATCAAGTCATATACGAACACCTAAGTACAATATACTGTGCTCGCCACTAACGGATCTCCACAATACCTGTCTCCGCCAAAGCCAAATATTCGACGAGTGGAGAAAGCGCCTCTACAACCTATCTGTAAGAAGAAGTGGGAGCCAGGAAATCAGAAAACTATTGGGGCATAGCACTAACTAATAAGTGTTCTATATGAAGTCTTGACGACAGTTGTAACATTTAGACTATACTAAAAAACAATAATTCGTAGAGAGTGAACTAACTCGTTCACTTTCTACGTAGTAAGTTTAGTAGGCACGCTGCGCGAACTAAACGCGTAACCTGGTTTTCACGCCGATGACTTTGTGATTCTCGCGCGATCGCGAGAGCGCCTGCAATTTGCCTACACAAATTGGCAAAATGGTGTTATTGCGGAGAGCAAACTCGTTATGACACTGAAGAATCAAAAATAGTTAGTCAACGCAGCGCATATGAAGTCACATGTGATAGACTCAAGATAAACAACTCCCTAGATCTTGTTAGCCGCTTTTTGTATCTAACTATGTTAACATCTCGGCTCTCTTTTATTAGACACCTAGAGGTAATAACAAGTAAAGCAACAGCAGCAGCTGCGCTAGCAGGAAAACCGAACCACGTACATTAACTGAATGCTGCATCCGGTGTTCTGGCGCTAGAACTATGTTGCAAGCTAAACAATGAAAACACGTAAAAGACTTCCTGCTCGAAAAAAGTGCTATTTAACGCAACCACCCTGCAAGCATACAGGTACTTTAGAGAATATCGCAATGTGGAGTTTGCTATGCTAGTGGAGGGCCTAGTTTTCCACATGGAAGACATGGAAATATGTGCCAAAATGCAACAACCTAGACTGTGCCCCAGTGAAGGCACGCTTAAATTACATAACAACCTAAATTGTAAGCGTATGAACATTTTCAAAACTACAAAGAAACAATAGGAGTTACTAGGTCGATGAGCAGCAACGTCGTGAAGGATTATATATATTCTTCTAAATTATTATAAAAACTAATGATAAGAAACAATATATATATATATATATATATATATATATATATATATATATATATTATAGATCATAATATTTTTATTATAACGAACGTTTTTTTGGCCTGTGTGAGGTGAGTCGCGGTCCCTATGGTGTCCGCGTTGAGGTGTTGTTGCAGTTGCTCTTGTCTTCGACGGCCGCCTAGCAACTTCACGGGCGGGTGTTTGCATCCAGCGCTCGAGTGCCGCAACGCAAACGGACACAAAGATTCCTTGTCCACCACTCCTGAAGCAGCTTTCTAGATCTGTGGTGGTGGCGGTTGCAGCTGCTGTTGCTTTTCGTGCCGCCGCCGCTCTCTCGGTGGATGGTGTGACTCGGAGAAGTTTGTCGCTTTGCTAATCAGAGAAGCGCGCGAGTTCCAGCCAAACCCCCGCTATTCGAGGATTCCCGCCCACCGCCTTATCGAACTGGGGGGGGGGGGGGACGAAACGCCCTGCTTTCTGTATATATAGATATATACGTATATATATATATATATATATATATATATATACAGCAGAGCACTCACACGTTTGCATCTATACGAACACACATACATAACAACTAAACAAGCAGATATTCACGCATATATGTAAGCACAAATGATTACTGTTGTTATGATCGTTACGAGTAGCAGGACATAATGAGAAGCAGCGCGTACCAATAGCAAATGCGTATCAACGTCAGGAGAGAGGGAGAAAGATAGAGACGCGTCAAAAGCACGCGAGAGAGAGAGAGAGAGAGAGATTATACGACGGTTAAAATCGTTTGCAATGCTAATAATAGTAATGATCTGCAAACGGCGGCGGCCTTCAGATGCAATGGTTACAAGGAGCCCGTCGTTTTCGACCAACTTACTAACTATGGGCAGCGCTCACGGGAGAGCCGTTATTATGGCCGTTTTAAATGGTGAACACTGACACCGCCGGGTACAGCCACAGCAAAGATAACCGCTTCCCGATTGCGCCACGGTTATCCCCACGAGTACCGTGCTAGCCTGCTGCCCGGTGGTGAAGGCTGTAAGCCCAATAAGCCCAACCCCCGGACTGGAGAACTCGATGACGCTCAATGGCCGCGGTGAGCTGGAGACTTGAACGTCGGGGCCTGCTTCAGGTCCACGGGCCCAAAGCCAATAGCAACGATGCCAGCGGCAGCAGCAGCAGAGGCAACAGTAATGTATGCCTTCGCCCCCACAACAAAGACGACGACGACGACGATCAGGAACGGAACGAAGGTATTCTCTCGTGTAGCGAACCATTGATGATTTGGGGGTGCAAATATGTATGTTTCAGTGTGCTTGTGTATGGCCGTGAACGTGTGCGGGTGCGGGTATATGTTTCTTCGTTTGGTCAGCCGTGGTGACCGCGTTTAACGGTTTCGTTTAGTTATCTAGTTTGTTAGTTAGTTAGCACATTTTCCTAAGATTGCGTTAGTCACAGATACGACTACTAGGATACGGATATTAGCCGGAAGTTACAGATTTACCTAGAATTCTAAACGTTTGAAGAATCTTGAAAACGGTTAGCTGGAAGTTACAGACTTCAGTGGCAAAGCCTTTGCCTTGCATTCGGGAGGACTGGGTTCGAGACCCAGACCAGCCACTCTTAAATTGGTTTGCATGGTTTTCAATTTAGACAAGGTAAATGCCGGAGTGGATTAAAATTAGCCATGACATGAAAAAACCGTATACGGGCAATAGCCTTACGGAAAATCAAATAAAAAGAAAAAAATTCTAAACGTTTAAAAAACTTGAACTTCTAGATACCTGAGTATTGTGCAACTTTAAACGTGTACTATATGTCCACAGGCCCAAAATATTGTAGCCATTCGATCGGCACGTGGACACGCTCCGTTATCACGGACTTGCGCAGGTAGTATACGGCACAGGGACCAATGACATACTACACTGCCAAGGCGCTGAGCGGACATAACCAGCGCCAGGCGCACATGATGAATATCGGGAAAGCAACGACGGGCATATGCGTTCTCCGCAACGCCGGGGTGCCCGATGATGCCGTGCATAACATTGAGGCGTGCACGGCGTTGTCTGCGTACCGGGATAGCTCACCGTGCACCCTTCGGGCATCTACCGTGCAGATGATCGTCGCGCACATGGTTGATTCGACAACTAACTGGGGTGCTAGCCTAAAATACCCTGATAAGCTCATGCACGAAAAGATCCGACTGGAGAATAATTGCCGAGCGCGATTCGTCGCCCGGAACCCCGCTGATTTATCCGAGCAGGACTTACCTGCTCGGAACGCATCTACAATCCAAGGAAAGAGTTAAAGCGAGTGAAAGTCCCCTCTCCTGGTTTCGAAGTAATCGTTCACAATTCCGAACCAGGAGGTTATTCAGTGGGGGGGGGGGGGGGGAAGGCTGAGGTTAGGTGGGTAGTGCGCTCGGATTAGAGTGAGTTATGTACTCTTTCCCCTGCGCCTTTAGCCACACACTATCCACCATTATATCGGCGGGTGTGCGTCAATGCATTTTCCAGCCCTAGGAAAAAGTCTGAAATCTTGAAGATTAGAATCAGGGCCGGGAAAATGCGTACAATAATAGTTTTCCATACCTTATTCACCAGCGTTGACGACCCGCTAGTGCCCATTAAAAACCCCAGAACGGCAGTCAGAATTATTCTTTGGACTAAGTACTTACAATTATTATTGAATAACGTTATTTAAAATCTATATGTCATTAGATGTATAGATTATAGGTATGATATGTGTTTAATATTCAGCGTTTCGGAACGGTGGCCTTAAACAGTCACACGCTACACGCAGGTCGGTCTTGTTGCACAGAAGAGCCGCCATGCAACATAGGTGCAATATTGGCGATGACAAATGAAGAAATCTGTCGTAAACTGATTAAAACAGAAGCGACCGGCGAGCCTGTAGCCAGCTGCTCAGAGTCATTAGTGTATCGATAGCGGGTCGCCATCATCGATCGAGCCATCACACGGAACTTTTTGGTTCTGCCACATTATTGTGCCGAGCCGGCTTCTTAGCATGGTCGCTTGGTCAGTCTGCCAGTTGTTACTTTACCTTTCGTTCCAAACATATATATATATATACATACTTTTTTTTCTGTTTACATGTTTTCCCTTTTTCTTTTTCAATCTCTCTCTCTCTCTAACACACACTTTTTGTGTGCATTCCAGCCCGCACGTCGAAGGTCTACCTTTCGTTGACGCTGTTCCACGCCCGAGACAAAGAGCAGTTTTCGCTGCCGCCACATTTCGAGCATCGACGTCGATCGAATCGGTTGAGATGTTGGACGTGTTCGGTCGTCTCCTTGTCGCCCTGACGTACATTCAAGTATTGGCAGTATGTCGGCAGTTCTTTTCTCTACGGCGTTTGCCATTGGGTCAAGCTGTCAAATACACCCCTACGACGACTACTACTACTACTACTATTCCTACTACGCCAACCGCGCCAACCTCCACTACTCCGCGACTACCCCTGTCTCCACAGCTCCGACAACCCCCTACGTCTACAACTCAGCTGAGTACTCCAACCTCAACAACTACCTCTGCTAGTGTCATAACTACGTTTATTTCTGCTTCTGCTATTAACTTATAATACTGCTTGTACTAAAACTGCGCAGCAGTGCGGGCAATGACGCCGTTTCTGTTACAGCAATAACAACGCCTGTATTTGTTTGTGATCTCCCCTGGCACGCGCTACTCGAGCTAAGCTAACCCAACACAATAGGCACTCCATAGTTTGGTGTGGTGTGGTGGATTTAGTCCAGCGTATTCGGTAAATGAGATGAACTAACTTGGCCTAACGAACCAAGCTGTGAGAATCTGTCACATGGTCGATTACTGAATGCCATTTTGAGTGCTTTCGTCAACCACGTTTGTTGTTTCGTTAAACAAGTTGCCGGCAGATTTTGCTGCTGAGCGTCGCTTGCAGCAATCGCCGTGTCGAAACCCGGTGGCACCAGCCTTCGGCAATCGTATAAACTCTCCGACCTCCGACGTAATAATATCCATACATGACGAGTGCCTGCGGGAAATCACGCTATTTATTTGGCCGGCTAATGCTAACACAACAGGACCGATTTGTATGCTCTCGTAATACACTTATCGTTGGGTGATTATCTGAAAACTATGCACTATTCCTTAGAACTGCTACATCGGCTATTTCGCGGTTGAAGGCTGGACATAGGTGGTCTTGCCATATGGTATCTGTCGCAGCCTTGCTCGGGAATCCATCTCAAACGCACATCAAAATATTTTGCAGCCTGTTACGCCGTATTTGAAGCCTTACGTAAAAGGTACATGGGTAGCAGTTGGTGCTTTTGTGGAGCGCCATGTTGCGTGTCGCTAGGCTCGTATTCATACTGGTCCATGGATGGTATTGAAAAAATTGTGATGAAAAAACATTATTGGAAAACGATCGGTCGATAATGGGGCCAGTTGCGTTGCAATCTTTCGCGCAGACTGCAGGTGATTGCTCGAAAGGAAGACTAAAACGTACTTCTGCTAATAATTTAGTTCCTTTCAACAGGTGGCGAAAGAACTGTAGTAGAGTGTCAGAGTTCTCAAAATGTACGCGATATACCGGTCGAATCTGCACTTAGTAAACCGTAATTGTAACGTAACCGCCTCTCTCCTGGTCCGTTTTGTAGGCGTAGAAGTGGTAATACAATTAGTGGCGGTAACATGTAGATATTGAGATGAGTTTTCTTCAGGCTTCTAAGGATGCCGCGCGAATGCATCTAAAATGGAAATTCGAGACATTGGCTAGGCTTGGATCTATGACCGAGAAGGTAATCAGCAAAGTATGTAAGGACCTTGACGTCAAAATGCAGCTTTAAACCAAAGCGCCAAAAACCCTTGCTTGTTTAGTCCGCTACAGGTCTGGCTAGCTTCATCAAGGCTAATAATCTACAGGTCTGGCAAGCTTCATTAAGGCGGAGCTAAGTAACATGTTCGCAAATTTTAGCGCCGGCAGAATATTTCCGCGATAAATTATTTAACTGTCTATAAGTAAAAGTTATTGAAAATGCTTGACATACATGCAAATATACTCGTGTGCATTTATACAGATTGTTGATATTGCTTGTATATGTTTGAATATAAAGCGGACGTGTTTCGGTCGGCGTGAAGTGTTTCTCATATGTCCTTGCATTGGTGTAAGGTACAAGGTTGAAAGCCTCTCCGGATTGCTCGTGCCAGCCGACTTGGTAACGTAACGTAATAAAGCAATGTGTCAATAGCCGAAAGCCATTAGAGGATAACGTCTGCCCCGATAAATGGGTGGCTGGTCACTGCAGGATGGAGGTCGACAATGCTAGTTGGAACAAACGCAATGCAGGAAAGGCGAAGGAAATTTGGTGGTACTGAAGAAGTTGCAAGGGTGTCGCCTATATGAACTAACCACATGGTTAGCATCAGCATTTCCAAAACTTTTCCAAGCAATAAAGAGGGTCCTTATTCAGACGGGTTTGTCTACCAGCCAGTATATACCAAATCAGTTTTTTGCAAGAAAAGTAAAATGTGGATATCATAGAAACCTACTTATTAGAGTAACCGCATTAGTTTTCGTTGCTATGCTGCAGCGATGCTGTCGAAATCCAGAAAAGTCCCGCCACGTCGAGGGAGGGAATTTTGGAGCTACAGCTCTCCAACAAGCAAATAATGCTAATTGATCTACAATCTAAGAAAGCATTTAATTCACTGCAGCGGAATCTGATTTTTCGAATAATTCAAGCACGTGAACTATGTCCACGTGCGCATCAAAAATTTTGCTTTAAGCCCTGCCCTTTCTATGCAAGGAAACTCATTACACTAGCGTGCATAGTTCAATAAGGCGATCATGCAGGACCTGCTTTACTCTGCTCGGAATTAAAACAAGTAACCGTTTTTTAATTACAGCTAGTCATTTACATAGCGCTAAATAGTGCGCGAGCCACTGTACTAGCTAATAACGAATTAGCACAACATTTTATTTTACCGAGTGGTTAAGTGCTGAATTGTCACCAATCTGCGGTATTTATTTGCGATAGAGAAGAATCGCTCAGATAACGGGTACAAACATCACAGCAAGCTATTGCCGAGGGCGTTACACACCTACATTAGAAAAAAGCCTTGAGAAAGCTACAAAGGAGAAACACCGTATATTGTTAAAGGTAACATTGTCGAACAAAAACACCCATCTGGAGCAAATTAGTGTAAATAGTCGTATACGACAATATTTGATAAAAATAATTCCATTTAGTAATTATCTAAGATGCTTTAACTGTATCAGTCGGGACAAGTGTTTTAGACTATCAGGTTTCTAAGACACCCGATTTTTTTTTAATATGGCTCCTTCTGATTAGTATTCGAGCAAATAATACATATGGCACCTAAAACACTTGGTATACTGAGCATATCAATGAATGCGGCAGCTAAATCAAAAGTAACTTATGCCGTTTGGTTTAAAGGTTGTATCCAAACGAAAGCAAACACCTGAAGTGAAATGTTTGAACGTGCCGCTGGGACATTCCTAGCAGATGTATCAAGTGTTCTTAGACTCTGGCTCAATAACGCCCCATACATTGTAAGAAGATTTAAATCAGGACTTTTAGGTGATTCACTCTTGTACCAAACGGCTAGCATGAGCGGGTGCGCCGTCCTGCTGAAGCATGCAAGCTATCAGACAGAATTTAGCCACCGTTCCACATAATTCCCTGGTTTGCAGAACATACAAATAAATCTTCTGCGTCGCTGTTTGACCTTTTTAAAAAGCATGGCGCTATCGCATCACCTTTACTCGGAATCATGCTCAACACGTGCATTTATGTTGGAAATGTGCTATATCCCACAATAGGGACATTAGGGACATCTTCTGGGCCATGAGAACGCCAACAGTAATTTTGCCGGTAGATTTTTGCGAATGGTGGTTTGTCTATGGTGAATACCTTTTCGTTAGAGAAGAATAAATCTTGCTGCTGCTTTGTGCGGAATGCCGGAGCATTCGACAACGAGTAAGTATGTCGACCTAACCGGCCTCAGAGATATTCGGTCTGACTTCTGATGCTTTACGATTGATATCTGAGGTCCTCGCGAACAATTCAACTAACTGTTCACAACAACACATCAATCTTGTAATCACAAGTAAGCCGCAATCCTGAATGCAAAATAAGAAGGAGAACTGCACAAGTGATTGCAGAGAGGGATCAAATAAATCGTCTTCACTGGTAGCCCGGGTAATGCTCAGAATGTTAATTAATATTTTGAATATATATATATATATATATATATATATATATATATATATATATATATATATATATATATCTATAACTTCTATGATTGACGTAAGCGGTAATGAAGTGGCGGTATTTCAGCATATCGCAGTTGATTTTAACCCAGAAGTCACTAAGTTGAATACCAACAAAAGAATACTATAAAATAGACTATTATTTAGACCGTGTAAAATGTTCAAGTCTACGACGGTCAAAACGTCGCCGAACTTAGCGGAATATTCATCAGGCAAAGGCTTGATTCACGAGATTTAGGCTCGCAGTTTTAGTCGGCTGATTGGAGCCGCCGTTCCGAATAGTATTGAATTTCGAAGCAACTTATAAAAAATAACTGCTTGCTGTGTGTACGAGATGCGTTAAAATTCGACGGTACTGGACTCGGTGGAGTAAAAAGATGTTCTGTCGAATCAGAGAAATACATAATTGATTACATAAGGCGAGAAATTGTTATCAATCGGACGACACGAGCAAGTCTGCATGTATGTGCTTTTGTCGAGCCCGGTGACGTGATGCATTCGCCTACGCCTCGCGACCAGAGGAGACACATAGGCGCTCCTCATTCAAAAGGGTGTCGGTGTATTTAGGCATATATGTCAAGCGAGATCTCAGTTCATCAAACCTATATATATATATATATATATATATATAGAGAGAGAGAGAGAGAGAAAGAGAGAGATAACGTATGATCAACAAATAATAACACAAAGAGAACCTGTTAGCGACGATAAAGGGCGAATTGTGTACGAGTCATCTTATCTACTAAAAGTGTACCCCAAGTGGCACAGAGAGGAACCATAGCTATTAAAAGAACAGCCACGTTTATGGAAAACAATGTACAAGCTCCGGAAGTTCTTATCAGATTAGTGGATATTCAAGTATACGGGGCACATCTCATCTAACACGTTGCGTTGATAAAGACATTTCAGTTTGACAGCGCCTTTTGACACCAGTGTTTCATTATTTAGTAGGCGTAGGCCAGATAAGCACTTTTAAGTGTTCAACAGCGTAGGTAAGAAGTGTTTATTAAATACATGCTATACAGCAAAATTTTAGTGACAGGCACGTTGCGCACAGCTGTTGGAAGTAACCGGAATGATATATATATATATAACCTTTCCTGTCACGTGTAATCTAGCTGATCGCTCAGAAACTTTAAATCAGCTAAGCAGACGTGATGCGCTGTTATGTCTTGCGAATCTTCTGCCCATAGATGCATGACTGGTGAAGAATGGCATTGTGCATCCACCATAGTGTATATATGTATATATATATATATATATATAGCCTTTATGAAGTCAGCCCAACTAGTGCCGCGAGCCACCTTCGTATGACTATGACGTTGTAGGTTCAGAACCGCAGCCTGTACAATGTGCGGTTAACAATCGAAAACAAATACTAAACCCAAATATCTACAGACGTACAGACAGACTGTGAAATGTTCATCTTTATTTATCGCAAATAGATCACTGCAGGTTGGGCAGATCACGTAGCGCAAGGGATGAAAAATTTAACCACTAATAGTGGTGCTATGGCAACTATATAACTGCTATTATAATTACTATATTATTGCTAAAGGCAAAGTAACAGGCCACGAGAAATCCTCAGGAGAAACAACACGATGTCTGCTCTTCCCGGAGCAGCAACAGCGCTGAAGACACATTGGCAAGATGAGGTAAAGGCGGATAAAAGCCGAGGTGAAGGCGCTCGGCCCGGACGGTATCCCAGCAAAGACAATTAAATTCCTAGCAGGCGTATTTTCCGTTATAAGTCTTCAGAAGGTTGAGCGGATAGAATGCTCAGCGAGGGAAGGTTTCCAGCAGGCGGGAAAGAGGCTCGGATAATCTTGTTACCAAAGACAAACAAGTCACCTCTAAGAGCATTCGCTTTTAGCATTTTATGTTTGTTCTGGGAAGGTTACGGAAGCCACCATAATTTCTGTAAAGGTTATGGAAGCCACCATAACTTCTGTAAAGATTATGGAAGCCACCATAACTCGCGAAGACCCACCCAGGAGCTCGGAAGGCCATGGAAGGCATCCGAGACGGTACAATAACGGTAAGAAATATATAATGGTACAATATATAAAACGTGTACACTTATTTTTATGCCTGTCTGACTGAACTTAGATGTATTGACGAATGTTTATTTCGCACTAAGTCTGCTTTTAAGATGGCATATAATGTTACATATAATGCTGTCATTATATGCAATTGAATCAGCCCCTTTTTCACCGGGCGAACAAGTGCGGAGACCACCGATGCGTCTGGCAGCTCGCTGCGTGGTATTTAGCGCACGTCTGCAAGTAGGTTTGGCCATGGCATTGATTGCCAGCCTGGTAGAATCCTTGGCTCGATCACACCATGTTATGGTAACTATGCACCTTGTGTGCACGTGCCGACTACTGCGTGCCATTCCATCCCAAGTCTCCCAGGCAAGGTGCACATCTAACTACGCCACCTCTGTCTGGACCTGCGGCCGGTCCGTAACCTACACTAGTAGGTACACAACCGGGCTTCTTGTGGCAAGCAAAAAGCACCCTTCATTTATGTTGTAAAACACTTTTTCTAGCTGCGTAGAATTTGCCGTTAAAATGTTGGTATATTATTAAGCTCAAAAAGACGCACTGCCGCACTCAGAGATAGTCTTTCATACCTCTGCGTGAGTAGGAGAAAAAATAGACGGCCGACATTTATCATCGATGTGCTAGGTAAACGTCGTTTCCTAGTGTAACCTCAAGTCCAAATACGAAAACGAAATAACAAACTCTAGTGGTTGGCCACAACAGGGTGTTACATTGGCTGCAGCCAATCGACCCCCACGGAAAAACTGAATGGCTTTCGTCTTCCACAGTCTCATTTGCAGGTCCTTACGATGAAGGTAAGTATCTACATCGCCGACAGTTCGACGAATGGCACCGCGGTCCCGGTGGGCTACAAGTAAATCTACAGCATACACGATGACGACGGAGTTTATATATATATATATATATATATATATATATATATATATATATATATATATATATATATATATATATATATATATATATTCTGCTACTGCAGACTACTTATCTGACAGGCAACAGCGTACAAAGTATAAGGAATGTTTGAGTAAACCTGCTTTTGTTAATCACGGAGTACCTCAGGGTTCTGTTCTGGGGCCAACACTGTTTAATATATATACACTAACGATATACACTCATTTTGTAATGATGTGAAAATTGTTCAGTTCGCGGATGATACATGCATTCTTATTGAGAGTGATACCAGAAATGAGCTAATAGAAAAGGTAACAAGTACTATGGCAAGGATTAATCTCTGGTTGCGAATCAACAATCTATGTCTTAATGTAAAGAAGACGAAAATTATGAAAATCAAGATGGGGTACGCTGCTGAACCACCACTAAACATTACCTGCCACTCATGTGCTTCCTTAGGTTGTTATGCTAATACGAAAGTCGAAAACCTGCCGTTAAACGGATGTAATGATACCAGGCTGTGCTTCGACTCTGTTGCCGGCTCGAGCTTAGTTCTTGAGGCAAACTGCAATTGTCCGATAATTGGTGAGGTACACGACCATAAATACCTTGGTCTGACGTTCCAGAATAACATCAAATGGGAAGTTCATATTAAACATATGATAAACAAACTTAGGACAGGTGCTTTACTTTTGCATAAGTTACGACATATTGCCTCCCTTGAATTTAAGAAAAACGTGTATTATGCATTTACTTTTTCACACTTAAGATATGGTGTTTTGTTATATGGTGCTTCATTTAAGTCGAATGTCGAACCAATAGTAACTCTCCAGAAAGGTGCATACGAAATATATTTGGATTGGCCTATAGGACAACCACTGAGGACATATTGAGAGATAAAAATATATTGCACTTTTATGGAATATACATATATAGCATTCTGACACACTATAGCAGGAACCGTACCCCGTTTGGAGCTACTTCTAATAATGCTTATCCTACCAGAAGTGCTGTAAACAATGTTGTAACACACCCATATACAAGACTTGTGACAAATTATTCAATGCTCAGTTATCGCCTGGTAAACATAAATGCCAGATTGTCTCATCTGTTTAGATGTGTATTAGAATTATCTACAAATGAATGCAAAACCAAACTTGAACAACAGATTTGTTTAATTTCGCCGGATGTATTAAAATCATGTGTATTTGGATGAGTCCTTCAACACACTTAAAAGATAAATAAAAAAACAAATTTACTAAACACCGTTATGCAATATCAAGGATGTTGACACACTCACAAGAGCTGGCAGACACGGGCGATAGCCTTTTCTGCAAAATTACCTGGATAGCTATAATTGTTTGAATTTATGTAATAATGGAAATTTTAAGCTCAATGAAGAGTTATTGAACTTAAATAAATTTGCCGTCTAGAGAAGACGGTCCCATAAAAAAAATATATATATTTATATATATATACATATATATAATATATATATATATATATATATATATATATATATATATATATATATATATATATATATATATATATATATATATATATATATATATATATATATCTATATATATATATATATATATATATACATATACATATATACAGAGTCTACAAAAAAGTTTTTGGGGATTGGCGCTTGCGCGGCTTTCACAGCGCCCGCCCCGGCGCCTAGGCATAGATCATTGGCTCACTCTTTGTTGTTTTCATGTGAAAAAGAGCGGGAAATCTGCTGGTCTCAACCATTTTGAAATCTATCTAGCCGTTTGTTCGTAAAAGTGCTGCAAAATGGAGGTAGAAAAATGCCAAATTCGGGCGATTCTACTCCATGAGTTTAAAAATGGACTGAGTGCAACGCAGGCTCACAAAAAGTTGTTAAAATCGTTAGGAGATGCCTGTTGTACAGACAGAATGTGCCAACTGTGGTCTGAGAAGTTCCGAAAAGGAAAAAAAAACAAGGTTTTACTGTGCATTTGGTGAAATGTGGGCGGAATAGTGCACTATGAACTTTTACCGCGTAACCAGACGATAAATACGGCCGTGTACTGCCAACAACTCGAAAAGCTTCACGAAAAATTAAAGCAGTCGTACTCTGCACTCAAGGAAGGGTGTCCTGTTCCACCAAGACAACGCAACGTGAGTAGGGAGACCCTTTCGAAAATTTCCCAGCTAAAATGGGAACTTTTGGAACATCCACCGTATTCCCCCGACTTAGCACCATCTGATTACCACCTATTCAGATCGATGCAAAAAAATTTAAGTGGTAAAAATTCACTTCTATTGAACACGTGCGTTCTGGACTGGAAGAATATTTTGGAATTTTGGAAGATTGTTTAGGAATCGAAAATCTTGTAAATCGTTGGGCAGAGGTTGTATCTTCCGGCGAAGAATATATAAATCAATAAATAAGACCTCTCGTGTCTCCTATATATGTGTTTTCTTTATTGCGCCAAAACCGAAAAGACTTTTTTGTAGCCTTAATATATATATATATATATATATATATATATATATATATATATATATATATATATATATATATACATATATATATATATTATCTCCTAGAAATATTTTGAAGGCGATATAAGTCGGGATTTTCCATACACTTACTGCAGCATTCCTAGTCAGAAAGTTCTGCCGGTTAGTAAACTCCACTTTGTGCAGTTAATCTTAGTAAACGCAAACGTCTATCATCTACAAGGGCCGAATGCTTTTGTTGTTGTATATTGTTTAGAAAATCAACGCCTTTTTGAACGTAGCCCGATTCGATACGTCGATTCGACAATGCTGTGTTGAAATACGTTCCAAACTGTGCAATCGATGACATGTCGCATTTCGCCGTGATCGCCGAACGCTCGGCCGCGTCTCCGTGCGAGATATCTGTGGTGAAGACCTGCCGCAAGTTGCTGAAATGTTTTGCGGGATCTTAGTTCATTGCATAACAAGTGTACTGCCACTACAGTACAGAAGGTAATCGTCGTAGTGGTGCGTAGCAGCGATTCGAGGTAATCAGTGAGTCAGTTCTAGGCAATATAGCTGGCTCGTTGGATGCCGTTGGGAGCCCTTGGCGGGGCCGGGAGAAGATGCTTAAAAGAGTCATCCGTGGTCTCCTATGTCCGCCGCCGCCGTCGCCGCCGAACGCTGCTCGCATAGTGTGAGCGGGCTGCGAGACTAGATGAAGGTAACTGACTGTAGTGAGGTTGCTACTGGGAAGGTTGCTGATGAAGTCGGTGGTCGCATTAATGCTCCTTGATGACGGTGGCCACTGTCACCTGCAGCAGCGGAAATCAACTGCTCCGATGGACGGACGATCGAACCGGCCGGCGCACGGGCAAAATACACCAGCAACAACAACAACAACAACAACAACAACAACAACAACAACATCAACAACAACATGAACAACAACATCAACAACAACAACGTTAATTACGATGACGACAACGACGCTTTGTTGCCACGTACATAGTGGTCCGAAAGGGTGCAAGCGAGCGCGAGAGAACGAGAGAAAAAGATACAGAGAGTGAGAGAGAGAGCGAGCACGGAAACTCAGCAATACTGGATTATCGTTGTCTCCCCGTGGGGTCATGACTCGAGACCTCCGGTGAGCGCCAGCGCTACTCCAGTTCTGCGTCTTCTGCTTTCTGTTCATTCTCTCAGCCTCCGGAAAGATACAAAGACTTGCGGGAGGGGGAAGCAAACACACACACGTTAATATATATATATATATATATATATATATAGGGTAAGAGGTGGGGGGAGAGAGGGATAGAGAGTGTAAAAGGGAAACTGTATGTCCAGTGGACCGCTGTGAGTCGATCCACGTCGGTGGCTGGGTGGTTGTGTTGGCGTGGCTCTGTGTCGGCGGCGTGTGGAGATAGTTAATATCATCCGCTTGCAGGCGCGAGCAAACAGGTAAACAAACATTGATGACGGAGTCTATATATAGAGAGAGAGAGCAGTGGCGTAGGACGACCCATAGACGGCGGACGGACGGATAGCCGAGTCACCTACGCACCCCTGAGACTCCAGACCGACGACCGACAGGATATTGCAACGACATAGCACCACCACCACCACCGCCACCATCATCATCAGCTATTGCCGCTACCGTCGTCGCCAATGCCGCTGCCGTGGACGGTATGGTGGACGCTACCAGGACAGAGGCGCGCTTGCATACCTGCCTGGCTGCGTATGGTGCCTCTTGCTCCTCCCCCCCCCCCCCCATCTCCACCCGTCCGTTCAGTGGTGCCTATGCCTGTGCTAGTACAGCTATATGCCCATGGCCCATTGTGGCCATGCCGCAACTATCCATCGTCCGGTGTACATCAGTTAGTCCGTGGTCGACGATTTCGATCACACAGAACTCAACCCAAGTCCAGAGCTCCAAACCGTCCAACCGTCCAGCGCCTCCGCCGTGTTGGCCGCGTTACGCCTTCGCCGAGTTGTCGAGCCCGGCGGTGCTGTGGTGGGTGCATTCGTCTGCGCCTCGCAACCGGGGGAGACACATAGGTGCGCGGGTTCGAGCCCCACCGTTGCACTGATTTGTATTTATGGGGGGGGGGCGTCTATGCGAGCAATCCGAAAAGCAGTCCCGTGGACGTTAAACGGTTTTGGCGTAGGGTCAGCGCAAAAACTTTACACCACCACGCTGACACGACGATCACAGTTGGCCATGGTCTGACAGTACGAGCGTGCCGCATTCACGCAGGGACTGGCTGGTGACCAGCGAGACATCGATCTCCATTGCGACCTCCATATCGTGCGACCTTCAATCCTAGCCGCACGGACCGGGCATAAGTCAACGGGTCACCTCATGGCATAAACCTAGCTTTCCTGTCTTGTGGCTTTCGGGGTGGCATTCGGCTGTTGCTGCCCAGTCGTTTAAACAAAAAAGCGCCAGTAAAATCAAACCTCGGCTCGTCATTCATGAATAAGTATACTAGTATGCTCGACTGCTGTTGCTGATTACTTATCCGTTATCTGGTCACGTAACTGTTTGTAACTCCGCGATTTCTTCTGTTTCACCTACTATCCGTAGTTAGGTCTTCTTTTTGAAGAAAAAAAAAACCAACGCTGCGGTGGTTAGCTTAACGTTTGTTTTGTTGCTGTTAAGTGTGTATTACAGGTTCATTTTGCTATTTACTGTTAATGAGTGTTTCTAAATTTGCTTTCTTATTCTACGGCGAATCGTATATTTTTTTACTTTTTTTCAATTACCAGACGCAGGGGCGCTACGTTGGGCTGCTTGTTTGACTAGCGCTCTTAAAGGTGCAGCATATTGCATTTAGTCGCATTCATGTTACTGTACGTCTCTGTGCGTGTGTAAATGTTTGTACGTGTTATTATGAATGTGGGATAGATGCAAACAAATCAGTAGGAATGTGTTCTTTTACACTACCTTGGGCAGGAAAATTATCTTTTACGAAAGTCTCTTAACAATTATACCCATTTCTCCTCTTTGAAAGACCGACTAGCAAGTTTATTATGAACTTGGAGACCATAGACGTGACAGCTAAACACGACCCCACCTGTCTTTATTACAAGCACGTAAGCGAGAGCACACAACACATGAGTGCAATTTAAATATGACTAAGAAATATGTTGGCCTATGACAGATTTTATCTCGTTGTCACCTGAGATTAGCTACCTGTTGATGGAGGCTGGCCTCTGAACAAGATTAGAACCTGCAGCCTTAAGGAGCCGCAGATGCGCTGTCCTCAGTGGCGTCGTGACATTGGAGGATGTCGCCGGTTCGATCCCTATTGTTGTTCACATCTTCTTTAAGCAATGCACATTGAAAATAGATGATAAACCATATACCGCTAAGAGTTAGCGGCCATGCTGCCAGAAACACTGCTGTGGGGGGTGGAGGATGGAACGCTAGATATTTCAACATGTGCGGCTGTTGGTGCCTCATTGAAGTTAAGCCTCACAGCGATTTCCAAAGCCCGCAGCAGACGGATCATCGCCAAGCTTGCAATCGTCAAAACCTTTCTAAAAAGTGAAAATGCGTCTGCCCTAAAATGACAGCTGGCTCTAAGTAAAACGTCACTTTTCTCTCTGTCTTCCTTCTCTTTCGGAATCTGCCGATGACGGACAAGCGTTGAGTTTCGCGCGAGTGAATCTTGCGCGCCTGTTCTCTCTTGCCGTTTGTCCATCTTACGATGCGATGACACCTTTGAACTTCTTCTTCACAGCACCTTAGAAGATTAGCTGCACGCTAAATCGGCGTAGAAGGTTCATGCTGTTGCTGCTGTTGATGGCAGGTGGTAGCCAAGACTTTCGTCTCTCCCACACTTACTTCTTATATAAGCATTTGCCTATTTGAATGCTAATACATCTCGCCGTCGTCGTCATCATCACCATTACCATCATCGTCACCGTCATCATTACCGTTATAGATAGACATATCCGTGCCACCGAGGCGAACTTGACCACGGATTCGTGATTAGTCCCGTTGACGTCTCGCGCTTTTGTCAAGCCGGAATTCGATTTCGTCTACGGCTGATCTGATGCCGCTTACGCTAAATCATCGTCTTAATAAAAAGCCCAACCCGTGCGCGACTTACAGAGTCGCAGTGATCAAGTATTGTCAAAACATTTGGAAAGTACGGCGGGGACCTTGAAAGACAAACGAAAAAAAGCCTCAAACTACGTGCAGCGAAGTGCTTAATATCCAGGACTGCTGCGGCTGTCGCTGCCGCTAGTGTACGGCAATCATTGTCGCCATTAAAACGTTCGTGTTAACAAAAAACATCTTATCTTGTGCTAAGGGTCAACCCCTTCGGCCGATTTTTCGCATTGGCAGCAAGACCCCGGACGCCGTGGTCACTGGGTGCCGATGTAGCTTGTAGTTTGTTGTCTGACAGGGCTGATCATGCGCATCAAACTTGGGTAAGGGCGCGGGGCACGCGGACGTCAGTTACAACGCTTTTTCGGATTTCTGCGTTCGGAGGAATACCATGTATCTAGGGACTACTGACGCCGCCCTTTTTACAAATTTACCAAGCTGGAATATGATTAGTTTAAGCGGAGTTTTCGCAACAAAAATTTGCCTTCTGTAATCACAGTAGCTACCCCACTCCTTGGTTGTAAATATGATGCAGGATCTTCTGCCTTACGTTGCTAAAAGATGCAGCAAAGCGCAGTACACTGAGAGCTAAGGTAAAGCTACCAATGAGCAAAAGTGGAAATCAGTTATTGCATAGCTGGAAACCGCCCATGCGACAAGACCTACAAGCTTGCACAAGGTCAATTGAAGCAAATATATTAGACGAAACTAGATGCCGGGGTCAAAACTGAGTGTCTAGGTCACCACTTGTTTCCCACACATAGGCCGAAACAATAAACACTGACAAAGAAATTCCACAGGTTACGCAGTCAGAAGTCGCAAGGATGAAGAATAAAATGTAAAAAGTTGAGATGCTTCACACTGAGACAGAAGTAGAAAAGGACACACAAAACTCAAGGCCATGGAGCCTCCCTAATCGGCACTATCGCAAAGGGGCTTGAGGCTACCACAGAGACTAGGATCGAAGAACATGGTGAAGAGCAAGGTATGCGGGCTGCTCGATAACCAAGTACGGGTTTACGAAAGGCCGATCGACACTCACAACCCACTGTGCTGCACTCCGAGTCAATGTGGCTCTTGCGTAGACAGGCAGGCTGTAAGTGGTTTTGCTCAGCAACAAATTCGAATAACAACGAATTTCTAGTCCTTATTGCGATAACGAGACGGGCCTGTAACTTTGCTATATCGAAAAACTGCATGCATCTCGTCAGTCGATGGTTTTGTAGCTTAGGGCATCCTGAAGGTCCGCCATTTTTCCGTCGTACTTCATACTGACTGATATACTGAAAAACACTGGGGATCTGTATCTACCTAGCAAAGTATACCACATATATATATTCTATAATACTACCAAAAAGCCCATGTATCCTTCGAAAGAGAGCCTTTTGCTCGTTTACGACGAACCAGTGGCGCATACTTGCCCGTATCTCTATCTGGACCAATATGTGCGTATGCTACAGCCAATCTATGAGTTGAAGATATTTTTAGGGTTGGCGCGATACTATCATGGCTTTACGAATTCGAAATACGTTTCTCCGTTATAGCTATTGTCCTGTGTTCGTGCAATCGCAGGCGTGTTTGAGGCGTGGGTTTGAGAGTACTAAGCGTCTGCCTTTGGCAACTTTAATGGTGATAGTTTTATCATAGTTTCACAAGTCATATAACGGCCAGACTGCTTGGAAGTGACAGTTGGATACAGGCCACCTACCAGTACAGAAAACAAAAACGAAATATTCTATGAAATAAGTAAAAAGCTTGTTAGTCGTCGGCAATTTAAATGCGCATCTCTTCTCCTTTGATAAGAATACCGACTAGACCGGTAAAGATTTAAAAACACCTGTGTAGCCAAGCAATATTGAAGAACATCTAAGTAAAAAATGAGTGGGAATATACGCGTAGACAAAAGAAACAGAAGAATTCGACCGTTGACTGCGAACTGGCCAACCAAAGAACAGAAAACTGGATTGTGAGTATAGATTTTGACGAAGAATAAAAACACAATGTGGGGAGCAACCAAAATTTAATACCTTTTAGCAATCAAAACAGGAAGCAAAACAAAGAAGAGAAAGAAAAAATACAGAATTAATATACAGGAGAAAGTTTACGGGAGGGCTGGAACAGTAAAGGACATAATGAGTAGGACTGCCCTATAAAAAAGGTATTCAAATAGCAAACATATTTTTAGATAACTCAATTGTTAGTTTGGCACTAAGCCACACAATCAACTCCTGGTGGAATGAAGGTTTAGTTAAAAGTTTGGAATTGAGAAGAAACCTGTCCAGGCAACACAGAAAGGTGGTACATCGAAAAGACAGGAAACACGCGGATAATCTATGGAGGGGATACACGGAAGTAAAAAGAAAACTCAGTGGATACGTTTTTAAAATTATATGAAACAATAGAAGATAGCTCAATATAATGAGACATTACTCCAAACAGGAGATATATTTGATGCCAAGGACAATATTTTCGTTTTCATAAAAAGTATATATTGGACCAATTCTAGAAAACATATTCTAGCTGCCACATTCCTAGATATACGACGAGTCTATAATACGGTTGATAGAAACACGTTTTGGAACAATAT
Source organism: Dermanyssus gallinae (assembly GCA_003439945.1). Classification (NCBI taxonomy): domain Eukaryota; kingdom Metazoa; phylum Arthropoda; class Arachnida; order Mesostigmata; family Dermanyssidae; genus Dermanyssus; species Dermanyssus gallinae. The sequence goes on along the minus strand of QVRM01005378.1, from coordinate 324,320 downwards.
AGTCAATTGTGCATTATGACCAGAAGTGGTCAATATTTTCATGGGTAATACGACAGAAGTTTTATCTTCACAAAGGTCGGAGAAAACACATTCGAGTTCTACAGATTGACGAAAGGACTTTGGTAAATTTGCTCTTACTCGGCATCACTGTTTTTGCTGTATATTGAGGAGGTGGCACGACATGTGTATGTACCGAATCTGGGGTTTAAAATATTATACCAAGAGATGATGAAATAGTATCTCCGACCATGTGTCCTGTAGGTTACGGACAATATGGCGGAATATTTTGGCGGAAGGTGCTAACCAAACGCAAACGATGTTAACAATATGCGGAGAAACGGCGAAAAAAATTGAACAAGGGTTTAAGAAATAGAAAAATGTGCAAATCTGATATTTTGCGCGAACACCAGGGTGATGCTCCTGAACATACAGAGGAAATAAATCAAATATAAAAACGTCTACAAATACTTGGGAGTTATGATAGGAAAACACGCCCGATATTTCTGAAGCCGATCATGCAATAGGAAAAGAACGAGTTGACTATAGACCATAGATATTTAGGAAGGAAAGCTTTATGGAGCTGCAAGAGGTCCATGATGACTAGGAAGCTTTTAAAAAGCGTGTTTGTCTAGGAAACTGGCATATATTGAAGAGGGCCATGAGAGATACTCCGCTAAACCTAACCATTGTAATAATTATGTATTTTACTAATTATAATGTATTATAATTGAACTATACTTATGTAATTTAACTATTATAAGAATCTAATTGATAGTATAAATTGACTATACACAAGGATGTTTGTTAACAATGCATGTAATGATACTATAGTAATAATACAATTGTATACGAAGCCAGCAGCACGCTGTATGACACACTACACAACTAGCGCATCTAATAAAAAAAACATATTTAACAAGATATTACTTATATAAAGAGAGAATGCCCAAAAAACATTTATTTTGTGTGGTAAACTATTCTTATTAAGAAAAAAATCCTAGAGCTCTTTGAACTGATTTCAATATATATATATATATATGGAGAGAGAGAGAGAGAGAATCAAACAAAATATTTTAAGTGTGTGGCAAACTATCCTTATATAAAATTCTAGACCTTTTTAATCAGATTTCAATATATATATATATATATATATATATATATATATATATATATATATATATATATATATATATATATATATATATATATGGAGAGAGAATTAAAAAAAACATTTTAATTGTGTGAAAATCATCTCTATTGAGAAAACGCTTTCTAAAGCTCTTTGATCTGATTTCGATCAGGCCCTGACGGCTCCGCAACCCTCTTTGCAACAAGTGTGCTGCTTTAGAGAGCGGCCAGCATAGGCTCAGTTCGAGCCCAGGGAAAGGAACACCTTCGTTCAGCGTCGTTCAAGCTCGTTCGACGCTTTTCTCCCACTGAGGCGCAGTGAAGGACCAATTGGAATTTATGGTTCAAAAATTCGACAGCTTAGCACGGGAAGCGGAGCCGAGCGGCTCGAGGGTGATCATGATGGTGCCGGTGGTGTCTGCACTAGTTTCGGAGGTTCTCGTTCTCGCCGTCATCATCATCATCATCCAGCCGTCCCGTCGAACGCAGGACAACTTCAGCCGGAAGCACTACAGGACACGGACCAAAAACTGTTCCCGATGCTCGCGCTGAGCTCTCGAAGAGCATCATCATCGAGCTACCATACCACCATAGACACCAACAGACGAAGGCATCGTGTGCTCTTACCAACCACCCCCTCTCGGTTTTCTCCGTTTTCTCGTCTTGTTCTTTTCTTCTTCGACTTCGTCTGGATGGTCTTTCTCCTACTTTCTTTCTTCCCGTCCCAGTGTGAGTTTCTTTCACTCTTGATCTACAACAATCTTACTCGGTGTTCTCAGCAGCCCCTCAGCGCCCATCGTCATCATCATCATCATCATCACCATCATAACCATAGTCGGGGGCGCCCATCGCGCTCTGCTTGACACGATATGGCTTGTTTGTCTTATCTCCTCTCCCTTCCGCTCTCCACCTTTTTTCTCGTCTCTCGCACTCCATCTCTACCCTCTGTCTCATTCCCCCACTTCCCCCACTTTTCCCTCCTCTACTTTCTCTCTATGTACCTCTCTCTCTCCTTTCAGCCCACTCAATAATTCTAGCTTTACTTCACTCGCTGTGCTGCGGTCTCAGCTGTTGCTGGTACTGGCGGTGGTTATGGTATAGGTGGAGCTGTTGTTCATGTTGCTGTTGCCTTTATCTCTATCGATCGACTGGTGGTGGTGGTGGTGACGCTGCCCGCTCTAGGCGTCCATCGGCGCGTCTTACTGGCCGTCGGCTTCTCAACGAGGCCATCGTGTAGCCATCGAATAATGAATATTTATCCCTCCCAAAGGTACTTCATATTTCCTCTGCACTGTACTGCCTGTCTGGCTGTCTGGCTGCTTGAGTCGCTGGTGGCTCGGCTGGTCGACCGTACATGCGCTTGCATTGCTTAGCTTGCTCTCTGTATTTCTGAGTCGTCCGCGTCCGTGCCCGTTCTCCTTGGCGCCGTCCTCGGCGTTCTGCAGTTGCTTGTACTTCTTGCTGACGCGTTGAATCGTCGCGTGCTTGCTTACTGGGTGACTGACTGACTGACTTACTTACTTGTCACATCGGTGAGTCTAGTTCGACTCGGCCTTTTCGCTCGTCGTTTGCTCGCTCTGAGTTCGACAGCTTCTTTAGCGCCCTGCCGACGACATCGACACCCCACCCTCTGGGGGAAGAAGAACGAAGGGCTGGAAATGGACGAGGTGCAGGAGAAGGAAGACGATGGCGATAAGGATGATGATGATGACGATGATGATGAGGATGATGATGATGATGATGATGATGATGAGGATGATGATGATGATGATGAGGAGGAGGATGATATAATGGTGCTGATGCGACGACCACGATGCTGATGATGCTAACAATCACAGTCATGACCACAAGGTTGATGTTGAACATTTTGGCGGTTACATTGACGACTCCGACAGCAGCAGCAGCAGCAACAACAACAGTATTAGCAACAGCAAGAACAACAACAGCAGCAACAACAACAACTGTAACGATGCAACAACAACAACCGTAAAGACGCAACAACAACAACAACAACTGCAAAGACACAACAGGAACAGCACAACCAGCAGCATCGGAAGTAGCAACGCCAACAACATTATTTGCACATTTGCCGATGACGCGTCCCGTTCCACAGGGCGACGTAGGGGCGGTCGGACTTGTGGGGCGGCATCTGCCGAAGTGCAGCAAGAGCACAAGAAGAAGAAACGGAACATGAGCTGGAGAAGAAGCTTACGCAAAGGAGAACTGAATCTGGTATGCGCCAGCGACGACGCTGTCGGCTCACCACCTCGGGGGACATATCGCGCCCCTGTTGCTGCCGTTGTCGTCGTCGTTGTTCCTATTTGCACGCCTCCCTAGGGCGGCAACGTGTTGCCCCTTCCCGGCCTGGTTCGGCCTGCTCCCTTAACCCCGAACCCCCTAGTTCTGCCCTTTCTTCTATTTCTCCGGCGGGCGGACGGGCGCCCGTGCAAGCGTTCCTTCAACACATACACACTCCTGTTGTCTCTCTGTTTATCTGCGTGTCCTGGATTTTTCTCCCAGGGATTCTTCCCCCGTGAAGGTTGTCGCTGTCGTCGCCGTGGCCGCCGCCAAGAGAAGCAGTAGCAACAGCAGCGAGGAAGACGACGAGAACACTTTTCAGCGAGTCCATAAATGTCGAACGTTATCTATCTCGTTGGAGAGATGATGACATAAATATCCTTGCAGAAAGCTTCACTCGATTGACAAACAGACGGGAAGAAGGCCGACCAAGGGACCAATAGGCAGACGCTTGGCGGGAAGCGCAAACGTCGCCGATCGACGAAACGAGACAGGCAACGAGACGAGCATTTTCTACCCCTGTATCGTACCTTCTTGCCCGTCCTGCCAAGAAAAGGACAGCTTCATGATGCGGTCGGTCTCATGAAGAAGTCGAACGCACAACTCGACCGTTGTATCATCTGTAGTACAAATAGCAAACTCACATTGATCAACGTGGCGCTTAGTGGCAGCTTTTTCGCAGCCGTCTCGCGCTTGGCAGCAAATTAATTATTTGCAGGAGTTGCTAAGTGGGCCTTGAAAGTGTCTTCAATTGACGACAATTAGCGAGCGTCATTTAACTTGACTAACAACAAATCCAGTCAGGTTTTGAGTCGATAAGACATAAAACAAGTCCGCTTTTGTCTAATATTATACACAGTCCTGCACATATATATATATATATATATATATATATATATATATATTACAACAATTAAATATTATATACATATATAAACTGAGAGAGCATGATACGGAAATACGCTTCCAAACTGAAGCTGTTGGACCAGACCCTCAAAGTAAATCCATAACACTACGCCCCTATGGTGTTTAAGCGCAGAGCACTTGGCGAAGTTACATATTTTTAAAAGTAAGAAGTTTAGAGCATAAATGGATGAAAGCTAGGCGTCCCTAAAAGGTACCCGAATATTTTGTCAAAGATATGACGGTAGTGTAGGTGCAGAAAAGCGCTCAGCACTCGTAACCCATTGGGAATAAACGCAACAAAATAGCACTCAAAGAGTACCACCGCCGTACAAAGGCTATAAAATACAACCGCTAAATAGCTTGCAATATCTTTACTTTTCCTTTATTGAAAAATGCGTTTAGCTTTTCATCAATCTGTAGCCTTCAATTTTCATTGTAGATTGTGACAAAAGAGATATTCTCGTTACTTTCGTTACGGTCAAAGTTGCGCTCTACAAAATTGTGCTCAAGGCGGGCAGTATGTAAGCAATTATGAGACCGATTTAACTTTCATTATCTAACAACGGGGCACACGGTCAGATTTAGAAAAAATAGCAGATCACTCTGTGTGTATATATATATATATATATATATATATATATTATTTTTTTTGCTTTTTTCGTAGGACTTCTGGAGTGCTCCAGCCAATAACCCGGCAATATAACGGAATACTATGCTTGTCTATCTTACTATAGCTAGTACGCTTAATTGAAGATACAAAATTGACGGGTCCCTGCATGCAACGAGTTTTCATTAAAAGGACCGATTTAGTGACAACAGAACAGTCTACAGGACACATATGTGGGTGGATATATATACAAAATCATTCATGTTGTTATGGACTTCTTTCGAGGTTTGATAGAACTCGGCACGAAAATAATTTTTACCGATGGAGGGAGGACGCGGAAACGTTTTGTTTAGTAGTGAGGATGAAATTTATAAAATTCGTTATTCTGCCCTTTTTTCCTATATAGTTGTGCGAAATCTACGTTTGCGGGAGAACCAGCTAACGCATGAAGGAACCGATTACACCGGCGTGCTCGGAGGAAAATTCAAGAAGGAAGGCACTTCACTAGCTTGCGTAGCAAAAAGCGAATACACAGGTTGAGAAAAGTCATAAAAAGTCGATATGTTGTTATGTCTTACGTTAACGCTTTTTCGTAAAATTTTTCCGTTACGTCCAAAAATGTATGTCCAAAAGACCACTCACACGCAATAGCAAAATTAATGCCCACCACTTCCGTACCAAAGTGGTGATGCTGCGTTACGTAGTTGTCAAGTCACTAAGCTTTTTCGATAGCCATATCGAAAGCGAAGGCATGCATATTTCCATAGGGCGTATGAGAAAGTTAGGTACATATTTTGAGGTTTGGTAGAACTCAGCAAGAGAATAATTTTTCTTAGTGGGAGGAGGGAGCGGAAACGTCTTGGCATTTTTTTACGTTTCTGAACGTAAAAACTTGCACGTAAAACATAACAACAATGACTGTCGAAAACGCTTAGTTACTTGACAACTACGTAACGCAGCACCATCACCTTGGTACGAAAATGATGGGCATTATATTTGCTATTGCGTGAGAGTGGTCCTTTGGACGTACATTTTTGGTCGCAATGGAAAAAATTTACGATTTTTCATGAAAAAGCGTTAACGTAAAATATCAACTTTTCATGACTTTTCTTAATCTGGATATTCGCTTTTTGCGATGCAAGCTAGTGAAGGGTCTCCCTCCTAGCTTGCGTCGCAAATTGCGCCGGAATTTTCCTCCGAACACGCCGGTGTAATCGGTTCCTTCATGCGTTGACTGGTTCTCCCGCAAACGTAGATCACAACTATGTAGGAGAAAAAAAGCTGAATAACTACTTTTATAAACTTCATTCTCTCCCCAAAACAAAACGTTTCCGCGTCCTCCCTCCATAGGGAAAATTATTTGCTTGCCGAGTTCTATGAAGCCTCGAAAGAAGTACATAACAACATGAATGACCCTGCATATATATATATATATATATATATATAAATTGCATTTTCATGCAACAGTCTGGTACATCACGGAGCTTTACGAAAATATTTTTATTTTTTTATTTTACCTTTTGCAGAAGTGCTGACCGTAAAGTCCAATATTGCTAACTGTAACACATAGATGTTTTCTACATGTAGAACATACTACGCCAAAAGTATGCCTCTACTGATAGCCTGCCTTGACATAGCATGCTCTTGGTAGAGGGCAGGCAATTATATCGTAGGTTTTGTCTGCATTCATAACAGATCCATCTATGGTAAATATATTCATATTTTCCCAGATCTGGACTAGCGGTTTTTGTATTTCCTTATAATTTTGATGTAACAGTGCAGTATTGCATATGTGAGACACAAGTATAGTGTACTTTGTATTCAATTAGCGTATCAGTATAAGGCTCATGGTAGTCGAGCGTTTTTAGGCAAGTTATTGATCTCCAGCTAAATATTTGGAGCAATACAGTCGATGGGATGAAATAGCGAATATGGCGGACGACTGGTCATTCTGGTTATGAATTATTTTACTCTTACATTTGAAATTAACCTAGATAAATACAGCATACGCACAGTATGGCTTAACTAAAGAAAAATAAAGCAATAGCTTCAACGCAAGTCTTTGGGGCCTATTTGAAACGTTAATCCTACGTCACAGATGAAAACGTATTTGATTAAGAAAATGAAGGGATTACACAAGGAGATCACTAACTGTTAGCCCTGCAAAAATTGCCTCTGTTTTGACCGTTTGTTTCGTTTTCCCTTCTTCGAGGGCGATGAGGGCGGACGTTGATTCCACACTGTGGCCGGTGAAAATTTAGCGAGATATGATGCAAATCATTTCACTAGTTCATCGTTCATCAGACCCAAATGGCCGCATAGCTTCGGAAAAATGTCATGACGTATAGAATAAAATGCCTTGACGAGGTGCTCTGCCCAGTGCGATAGATACCACGCCGCAGCATGTTCAGCAGTTCAGTCAATAGCTGAACTAGCAAGATAAGAGAAGACCCAATGACGTGAAGGAAGCACTAGTTCTGTCTGATGTATATGTTTATAATTTTACCCAACCTGGGTGTTAATAATAATAAAATGCCTTGACCACGTACAGCAACATTTCAACGAAGGCATTACTGCCATCCGATGATTTCAGTCAAAGCGCACAGTGCAAGTTCCATGGTACGTGCTGGACGTAACCTGTACTGTGCTTCCGAGTGCAAAGTTAATTTCTCTATTTCGTTAGATACCTGCTTGCCACCCTGCACTATGCCTGCACCCTTGCTTTTAGCTTTCATAAGAAGTTGGCCACTGTGATTGGCCGGCAATTATTTGTGTCGCTTTGTCGTAATCCTTTTCCCCTTGTATAGATGAATTACTTGGGCACGTCTAGTTGACCCTGGGAACACCGAAAGTCGGTTTTACACATTGAATATATGTCATATAGCGCTAGAGAAACTTCAAATGATATGACGTTTGTCCTTATTTTCATAATATGCTAATCTAAGCAATGAAGATAATATATTTTAGCATGCACCCGAATACAGTACGCGATATTTGCATATGTGTGTAATTTTGTGGTTACATTTTACGCATGCAGGCACTTGTGCTTTGTTGAGCCCGCTGGTGTGGTGGCTTAAGTCTGCGCCTTGCAACCGGAGAAGACACATATGTGCGCGGGTTCGAGCCCCACCGTTGCAGTTTGTATTTATAGGGGTCCATCTATGAAGCAATGTGAAAAACGGTTCCGTAGACGTTAAATCTTTGCTGAGGGTCAGCCCGAAAACTTTACTTTACTTAGGTACCCGTGTTTTGGCTTATATGATGGCAATATCGTGTATATTTATATATATATATATATATATATATATATATATATGTTGCAACTATAGCTGCTCAATAATATTGACGCATTGCCTGAAAGGAGGTATGCCATTAAACGATGGTTAATAAAAATGTAATGACGGGATTGTGAAAGCGAGTTGTCGAGGTGATTTCGATATATACATGCTTGATTCGGTGAAGCTCGACCAATTTTAGCCAATGCATGCTTAATCCTGCATGGTTGAATTTTACGAATGAAAATTTGACTCATGCAGGCAAAGAAGTTGGGTATCGTGGGGCTACTACGATAGGTATCAGAAAATGAATTACGGCCTTGACATATATTGTGGCCGATCGCCTTTTACGATTAGCAAGTCAATATAACGATTGAATCTTCCCTGTTGTTAATCGAATTTTCTTTAAGCGATGGTCATTGAGAATAGATGATAAACCATATCGCTGAGAGTCAGCGGCCATGTTGCTGCCACAAGGACTACTGGAGAATCCCTGGATATCTCAACATGTCCGGTCCAGGGCATTGAACGGTGAGTTCCACGCCCGCCGGTTACGCAGGACGGTCTGTATCTACAAACAACCTTCTTAAAAATGTTTCTGATCATGGGACGTTAGCTATTGCTTTGTTTTCTGCCCTGCCCACTTAGAAGAAGACTCTTGCTGTACTCGCACAAATGGTTTTCTTTGCTCTGGTTCTTTCTATAGCAGCAGCCAGCACATAGGTGATAATCATTTTAAATAACGCTAACAGCCAGCGATTACGACGGGCCGACAATTCCGACGGACAGGCAGAGATGGATGCAGCACCCCATGGGGTGGCGAGGGAGGAGGTTGGATGGTGGTAGTCGAAGATAGAGGAAAGACCATTTTGAGAAAATCAATCCGTAATCCGTAAATCCATTCCGCGCGCGCGTCGTATGTGTTGCCGCACAGTATGATGAAGTCGGCTGGCTACGCGGAACGCGCACCGCGGCTGCCAGAGCTGCTACAACACAGTGCGATCCTGTCCCGGAAGCTCCGTCTTGACAGGACATATCCGTCGCTGCCACCGCTATCACCGTCTCTGCGGCTGTCGCTGTTGTTCCTGCTTCTTACAGGACGAAGCCCTGCCTTACCGCACCGCACCGCCAGATCGCACCCTCATGCCCTCAATCTCAGCATAGAGAAAGGTAGAGAGAGAAAGAGAGAGAGAGAGCGAGATACTCTCGATCGAATACGCGATCGCCTAGGGAACGATCCTATCACGCGGCGGCGGCCGCTGTAGCCGCTTTTCGCCGTCGGTCGGTATACACGGCCGAATTTGCATACAACCTAGCGTGACCCTTAAGTGCTGCTGCTGCTTCTGCCACCACCGCCGCCGCCGATGTCCGCTGCTAGTCAATCTAGAGTCCAGCTGTCTAGATTCGTGTTGGGCGTTGTGACGGGATCTGGGGGGCGCTCCTCGGAGCGGCCCCCGGTCGAGCGTGATCATCCTTCCCCCCAGGTTGCCAGGTTCCTGAGTCCCGAACATTTGCCGCCTTTAGCTGCTGGCCATCCTTGCTTGCGTTAGAGAGTAGGAGTTAGCAGGAAGAAGCAGAGGGAGAGAGAGAGAAGAAAATAGGAAGAAAGGAGCAGAACGAGAGAGAGAGAGAGGAAGAGAGAGAGGCAGGGCAAGAGAGACGGGCAATATAAAAGGGATAGGAAAGAAAGGGGAACAAGGCGCAAACGCCTTGATCCTCAGCGTCGTTTTTCATCAGCACACGAGTTACGCCGGCAGTCCGGCTGCTTCCGCGCTTAACGCGTTCGTTTGCCTTTTCCTTTCTTTCTGATTCCCGGCCCGTTGCCTGCCGCCCGTGTTTATAGTGCGGCTAGACCATCCAGACGGCAGGTCGACAAAAAACAGACTCGGGCATTCGTCCGCCGCCTTCTTCCCCTGAGTTAAAAGCTCAACGTCAACGGTGAACACAACCACCGTCCGAGCGAGCGACCAACCAAACCGAGTTGCCGCTAGCCATGATCTCTCTTCGTTTGATTCCTCTCATCATCAACGTCATCATTGTCATCATCAAAATCATCATCGCCGCGATCTTCATAATCGCCAAAATCGTCACCATCATCATCATCATTGCGATCAGCCTCATCATTCCTTCCGGCAGCAGCAGCAGCATCGTGACAGAAGCAGAGCTGCCGTGAATGAACTTTATCGTGAATTGCGTGTTGCTTTTTTTGACATTTGTAAGCTGCGAAGAGCTAGCCAAGAAAGGGAGCTCTATGTCATCAGATATGTCTAGCAGATATGATGGCCGGCGCTTACGACTGCTTAACGAGGCTGCTCGTTATTAGTTAGCGTGATAGAACGATAGGAAATCTGAATGATTTTCAAGAGATAAAAATTAAGACCTGCTTTATTATAAAAAATATTTTTTTTACGTGTCCATACCCTTGACAAATAACACAGCACTACGGTCGAATGAGACGACATATCCTAAAAAAAGGAAAGCGAATTAATTAAGTACGGTTTTTGGTCACAACTGTGAGAATCATACTGCTTTGCAGTCACCTACCACTTTCAATACGAGTATATAAATATTGATAATAAAATTAACTACTCGTACAGTATTAATAAAATAAATATTTGTTTTAGTAATACCGGTGGCGGTAGTTCACCTGACGGTACGGCCGTAATATTTCTTCGAAGAATTCTACAAGTATGAACACAAATTTCTGTGCTCTTTGCAGTGTTTCTTCCCGCACGTTGGACGGCTAAATTCGATGGACGTGTCTTTTATTCGGCACTATTTTTAGACGTTTAAATCGTAAATGTAGACGTAAATGTTTAAAATGTGCGGCGTACGCACACTTTTTAACACTCGACAATGTACTTTCACTTTGGTCGTACAATCACCTCATAATTTTATTTGTAAATACTAAAAAACTACAATAGACATCAAAGTCTTTATTCATATTTCCTGAGCCATTATATTTTGTTTCATAATTACATCACCCCTCTGTGTTGTTATTGTTGCACAATTAAAATAACATTACATGTGTTTAATAAGTATTGAAAACGGCACTTGTTTTCAGTAGTTATAAGTATATATAGAATATATTGTATGTACATTATATAAAAACTATCACTGACCCGGCGAGCGTGGAAGCACTAGCGAGGTAATTAAGGACGCTTATGAGGGTGCAGAGACACCAGATGAATCGAAGTTTACCACGGCAGCCCGGTCTAGGTGAACCTGTGCACCAAAGGTTGTTGTGACAAAACATGAAGCAGTTATATTTATAATAAGCTGGGGTTCAATTTTGATGATGCATGCGACGGTATCGCTAAACACATAAAAAAAAACGTTTAACAAAATTAAGGAACGCCTTATCATGGTTGAAGAGGATAGCGTCACACTACTGTCGCTTCAGGATACATAAAGGGTCAGCTAGGATCAGCGGAGGACGATCTACGTTGTTGGAAAAGATCTTTGGTGTGCACTCCTCCTTTCCTAAAATAAAATGTGTTTCAAGGAGGTTGTTTTTAATTCTAAACCATCCTTTGTTGCCTACGGGCTTGGAACGCATTCTGATGCATATCTTTAATGCACTGAGGGCCGGACATGTTGGGATATCTAAGGTTATCTCAACACTCATTGTGACAGCATGACTGACTCTCACCGGTATGATTTGTAATCTATTCTCAATGACCACCGCTCAGAGAACTTTCGATCAAAAACAGGGATTGAACCGGCAACACCCCAGTAAATGACAACGGTGGCTAGCGCACTAGTCCCCTAGACCACCCCGCCAGCAGGGTGCACAGTAACGTGCACGCGAGAACAAAAACTGTATTGTATTCCGACATTTGCGGGTAGTGAAGTCTTAGCAGAAGTTCGGTGGGTTAAAACGGCACGAAGTCGTTTTACACCAAAGAAAAAAATAAGAAGAGCAACAAAATAACTCCTGGTGGGAGAAACCCCAAGAACGGAAGAGGCAGGCTGAAAACATTACCGCCGTGATTGAGACTTGCTAAACAGAGGTGGACCTCAAGCACCTCTTCTCAAGAATCAGATCCAGGTTTACTCGAGAGACGACCATCTGACAAGACCATCTGGCAGAACATGGTCTGGCAATTTCAGGGTATTTCCGACGAGGCCGGCTACGGTACACGGGTGGTCGTGTTGCGCTAAATAAGCGAATCGGGAGATGACGGCGAGCTCTTAACCAGGATCCTGGTGGCGATCAGGCTCTCTAAGAATGGAACGCTTCTAAGGGCCAAGGCCCTTCTAGGTTACTTGAAGCTCAGATCAATACCTTGCCACATGGCAAGCCAGGGTGAGCAGAGAGATTTCGGCAAGCTGCAAGAGTACCTCTCCTGGGCACAGGACCTACACTTCGTTGTCATCTCCACGGCGCGAGGGCGGGGCAGTAAGCGCTCCCAGAACAACAATAACCTTAGTTGAACATGATCATGGAGCTGGGCTCTAGGGTGAACGCCAACGCCCACAGTGTTAGGGTGAATCGCATTTAGCAACTGCCCTGCGGCGATGTGCTGTTGGTGATGGCGGAGACGGCAGAGAGAGAGGCCAGCTCCTTTCTTCAGGCCCTGAAATCAGCCAGGGAGACGGACGCTAGCGTGAACCGTTTATCCCTAAGGTGCTGGTGCGCTGGTTCTAATAAAGAGTGAGCAAAGAAAAATATCCTATTTCTCGCTCCATGCTGGTAAGCCCAATTCAATGAGGGCTTGAACGTTGGGAAGACTACAGAGTTCTAGAAAGAAGCGACCTCAACAGTCATTTTTAAAGGAGAGGGAGTAGAAACAGAAGTAGACACTTGGAGCGGAACAGCAATAAAGAGCTGCGCATACCAAATATCGTCAAAAATTAATGAATATTTATGTTTTTCGTGGAGGAAATGGGGGTAAGCTTAACCCGAACTTACTCACTTAGCAATTAAGGAGTTTCTCGGGAAAATGTAAGATAAGCTGTCCAAACCGAGGAGTAGCCTATATGCTGTATTCATGGGTTTAAAGGCAGTGCTTAACGTGGTACCGAAAGATAGCAGGAAAACCCTAGGGCGCCGAGAGAAACGTTAAGCTTACTTATCAACAGCTTAAATCAGAACACGGTACTGATTGATAACGGGGTCGGACTTGCGGTCGAGGTGACTCAAACCATAGGTGTCGCACAGAACGATGAACAGAGCTGCTGCTGTTTTCCACCTTGGGTGGACTGCCAGAGGGGATCAGGTAGGGCTGAGCCCGAGAGTGGGCTGGAATTTTATTCAGAATGTATGCAGATGATGTGGTCATCTTTGGTTCTGCCTGTTCAGGGTAAAACAAGCCATGAATCGATAAGTAATTTTCCTAAATGAGAAGGATTTAAGGATTAGCTGGGGAGATGCAGTAACTAGGAAATTTGAAAGGTTGGCTATCTGGCGGGGGGGAGGTGACGCGTTGCAAATCATGAGAACGAAAATAAACAAATTTAATGGTCAACATATGCTTTCAGTTTATGCAGGGGTGGCTTTGTTTCGGAATACAGATAGCTCCCATCGCTACATATAGTATTCCAATCACGTTCTAAACAACCTGGAGAGCTTTTATGAACCATAGGATGGATGTTGATGCAGACAGCGGTTGGGTTCATAGCAGAACTAGCTAAACGCTGATTTATGGTTGTTTTGAAGCCCATAAAACCATTTGATGTAACGGCAACTATATATATATATATATATATAATATATACATACATTTAGCATTAGAGCAAGCGAGATCAGTTACTATAAGGGCCAAGCAACACTGCAAAGACAGTAGCCGTAAAGATTAACACCGTGGGCAACGGACGTCACGCTGACTGCCTATTACTTGCAGGATTCGACAAACGGGTTGCAAAGGGGTCGCATGCTGTCGGTGCTAATTTGCCCTCTCTCGGGACCTCATGCTGCATTTCCTTTATTAGGTGAGCACGGGAAGTAGTAGCAGCAGTGAAGAACGGGATTACGTACTGAAGCCGAAAGCTCTTAATTAATCTGCCAGCGATACACGCCTTACCATTTCAATCGCCTACGGATTAAGAACACAGTCTTCTGGCCAAGACAGCCGATCATAGACTATCGAAAAACGTAAAGTAAACTAAATATCATTTAGACGATATCGTGCCACAGGCAACTTAGCCTACGTGTACACCATTTCGTCGTGTACACCATGCGCTTAAAATTTCAAGCCATTCAAATAAACCAAGCCGAAATTATAACCAAAAAACATGAGTTGCTATTTTTTTGCAACACACTTTATATATATATAGAGAGAGAGAGAGAGCGAGAGAGTCCCCTAAATTCGAGCCCTGTGCTACTTCGAAAGTGGCAAAAAAACAAGCGTGTGTAAGATATTAAAGAAAAATGATTTGTACACAGACATATTCCTATTTCTAGTAAAATTCCACTTTATCCTCAAAAGCTCGATTGTAGCAGAGGTCGCTTGCATTAATTTCAGCCAAATCTAATTGAAAATCATGCTATAATACCGTTCGCCGTTTCTCTGTGGATTAAAAAAATAATGCTCAACGATTCCTTTGGACTAAGGACCGCACCAGACTGTCACACATTTTTTTTTTATAATAGAATAGAAGCTCCGTTATTTATATACAACTATGTAACGGCTACTCGTGAATCATGTGAGGATTTTTGGTACGACATCATCATGATCCAATTGGTGAAGTTTAACCGTTTCTGATGGTTTGCAGGCTTGAACTCTCGGCTCGGCTGAATCTTATATGGATACATGGCTAGATGCGACTTCAAAATATAGGTCAGATTGAGGTACGAAAAAGACCCAGTTGTTCGGCACGTTGCCGAATTGATATATCCTGATATTGTTCCACATTGCCAGCTACAGCGGCAACATTTTCAACCGTCCGAGCACTCTCACGGCTTAGCACATCAGGTACTTAAACTGTCCTGTAAACTCTGGCACAAGCTTAGGAATGGTGTGCTCATTAGGCCGGTTATATCGAGCGTCAGTTGCACAAACAGTTCGCCACAACGCCCGTACAGGGTTTCCATTCTCATAATGAATGTTTACAATCTGTTGCCGCGTTGTTCCGATGGGTAACGCACCATCTTAGGTTTGGGAGCGCGACCATGTTGTATTTGCGAAGAAAGCACACCGCGGAGAGGGCAGCACTGAACGCACGAATTTTTGAAAGATGAGACGTAATCCATGGGTCACACCATACATAGGCTATATGATGGAACCCAGCAAAACGAGACACTGGGAACGCGGAGAGCTATGTGGGCAGGAAGCAATGGTTGGAAAAACAATATTCCCCAGCTTTTCAGAAGAGAGTGTCGATTTTGCAAGACCGGGTATTTTCTGTTTTCGTCTGTACTGCGGCACGCGTTGAGGAATATTTTGCGGTTGTTATTATTGCCTTTGGTATGCAATATTTTGTGCTATTAGCTTTATAACGATCGTTATAGCACTTATATACGAGTATATATATATATATATATATATATATATATATATATATATATATATATATATATATTATCCTGTCACCTTACGTTCAAAATATACAAAAGTACGAGTATATGTACAAATCAACAGTGTGTAAGCAATATAGCAACAAAAATTAGTTTAATTAGCAAAATAAAAAATTAAAAACCTTATAACTAATCTAATTCAAGTTTGAGACATATATAATAATATAATGTAAGACATTTCACTAGGAGTCACGTGTTTTCTCGTTCTTCAGCTGCAAGACAAGATGTCGTTTAAAAACAACGATCCAGCCTGCATTTTGAAGCCCTATATATATATATATATATATATATATATATATATATATATATATATATATATATATATATATATATATATTGAGTACAGACATGCGCCAACCAAAAATGCATTTACGCACACCCGCCGATCTTGCCCAGTACAGTTTTCTCATTCAAGACCAATGTTTTAGCCGTCTGGAACGTTATGCACTCTCGGTGCCCATACTATCAAATTAAGGCAATCAATTTGATAATAGCACTGTGTGCGGATTTATTCGATCCGTAAATTGAATTAATTTAGCTTCAATTTCTGTTACAGTTAGGCCTTGAAACACTTTTAGTCACAGCACGGTACTTCGTTCTGCTTTGTTATCACTGGAGAGTCTCACATGTTACATTTGCGCGTCGTGCTACACACACGCCTCGAAATCAGTCCATATTACTTATTTTTGTTACTTCCGAAGAACGTCTCTCTCCGGCACTGTGGTCGACATGAGCTTTCTGAAATTGTAGACAGGCGATGCTACGATCTTTTTGATTCACCTGGTACAGGAAGAGATGTGCTTCCCATCCTCACGGAGTGCTCTATACTGTATAACTACTGGCTAAAATATCCGCGACAGACGGCCGGGCCTGTGAGAGTAAAAGACATGACCTTACAAGTGCGCCTTGTTCGTTGCATTGCGAAACAATCTCATTGCCAAAAAATGTGTCTTGTGTATCAGGAGGTACACGAACGTGAGTTCGCGTCATAGGCGAAACGACCGGCCGTGTTCTGGTGCGTAAACGGTACAGGTCGACCTTTTAGAGCAAAAGCCTCGTAAATTGTGACAAAATGGCAAACGAGCAAAAGGATGTCAGCCTCAAACAAAAAGGGGCCTACCCTCAGGGACAACGCTGAGCCGAGGCGTTTACATGGCCCCGTTTCAAGTGCACAAATGCTTCAGGGTACATGGCAGAAGAGGCAACGAACAACTCCAAAACTCCATTTGCCTAGACAGCTAAGAGGCTCGTCGGAATATGGCCGGTGGGACTGTGCGAACCAAAAGAGACAGAACATACACTCATTAAGTCCTATATCACGGCGGGAAACGACGGGGTTGTTTATACGCAGAAAGTGAAACACACAATTTAGTATCACAGTCTGTCCGAGTAGATAAGGTAATTCGTATCTAACAAACTAAATAGTAAGCAATAATGGATTATCTAGGCACTGCTGACGGAAACCTGGGAGAATAGCTAATTCGAGCTAGCGGGGCTTTACGCAATGCACGGTCCTGCCAAGAAGAACGCCGGACCAAAGTGCCCAAAGCGAGGCGTTTCTGTACTCTATAGCCGTATGGTGAGCGACCCAGGTCCATGTCTATCAGAAGACCATGTAGTCGCCCTTCGCGGTCCGAACATTTGACATGTACACACGATTGAAGTGGAAACGACGCTCGTTCCTGTAGAGAAATTTATCAGTGGCCTACAAGTGGTTGCTGCAATTTCCTTTACGCCCCCATTGTCGTTGGCGGCGAGTTCACGGCCCTGATCATCAATATATAAGGCTGCGTAGACCTACTCTTCGAAATCGTCTGTCTGTCCGTTCATTCAGACTGTCCTAACAATCACCAACCATGAGAAGCTCACAATGGAGCGTGAACTACTTGGGCAAATCTTCGACTTACGAGAGATCACGAAAGTCCTCGATAACTTACAGACGAGAAAGGTAGGCGTACCAGGAGTTCACACGGCCACCTCAAACACAGGCCGGTTCTGGCCCCGTACTTTACAGTTCTATTTATTGAGTGCCTTTTGCATTGGCTCCGTACCGGGTCAATTGAGGAACGTTTCTGTCATAGTTATCCCAAGGGGAAGGGATAGCCAACCAAACCGTCACCGTAGCGCGGTATTACTCAGAAAAGTCTCTTTTATAAGTTGCTCGCTGGAGTCCTGATCAGGAGGTTGTACTCCTACCAGGTTGTACAACCAATGTAAGTCTAACAGAAGAGAATAGGATGGTTTCCGTAGAAAGCGCTTGACGAAAACGGCGTGCAGGACTCTACTGTCCGATATCAGGAAACAACAAAAGTTCGTTCTTGGGCCCGCTGAATGACATCTTCGACAAAATACGACGACACAAAAATTTGGTAGAGTGCCGTCTGGAGACACTCTACACTTAGCGGGCTTTCCTCTCATGTGCGCCAATTGGTTCCCGTAAATAGAAGTGCTTGTATTCCGCGCACATTTCAGAGAGGCGTCGAAAGGCACAGGCGGCGCCGTGGGCCATCAAGTACCTTATGTGTCTCTCGCCCCATTTGACCACGGCCGCCCGGCTATCCGATCTTAAGGTGTCGCATGTAGTGCTACACGGTATCAACAGCATCTGAGAGGACTCTACCTTAAAGGACACAGAGGAGATAAATAGAATAATGCGGGGAAGTCGACCGCCACGCATTTATCCGCGAATTGCCACATATTTATCTGTTACGCAACATACGGCTTTCATCACAAGCTATGCCAGAGGCGGGCTATTACAGGCCAAACGCAGGATGTAGGTCATCCAGATATGGGACAATTTGTGTGAGGTGTCGTGCTGCCCAGTGCCCCAAGTTCTATCACTGGATAGCTTAGCAAATTCAAAGTATATCAAGTCAACAAATGATGGTCTTTATTGCGAATGTATGATTTCATATGTACGAAATAAATAATTTCACGAACTACCAGCAAAGGTGAAAAAAATCAAACTGACTGATTATTAACAAGCTTTCATTCACAGAGTTTTCGTATTAGTACACAAATCACTGCAGTCTGCTAACTTGCTTATACTCGCGAAGCAGATTGCAACATTTGTCAAATTGATTCGCGTAACAAAAGGGCTGTGTTACGCAACCAGGTTGAAACCGTTACATTCGTGCGTTTAGATTGATACGTTTACATCGAGTAGCAGAATTCATAAAGGCACAAAGAGACCGCCTCTTCGTCCGTGTAGTGACTGCTTTGTGAGAAGAGGAAAGGTGGTAAATCGGCCATAACAAGATCCGGCCAATCTTAGACTACCGAAGCAAGACTGCGTCCATAGTTGAACGTAACTCGTGATTCTAGTGTGCCTCTCGGCCCAACGCTGTGGACGACCGCTGCAAGTTGTTATTGTTGTTGTTGATGTACCGGACCCTTGTGTCGTGCTCACCACAAATCGCGTCGCGCTAGACTTGCCCCCAGGCTTGTCACTGCTTCGATGAGCCTCGCCACGTCTCTTCCTCACTCTATGCCAGTGTTCCGGGCAAATTTCCCGCCTCGTCTAACGTCTAGGTGTCCCGTAAGCAGCCGATAAATGTCGCGTATATTAACTTACATCTACTATGAACGGCACGCACGCACAGAGGGGCACACAGGTATAGTTCTGATATACAGTTTTATATCGCAAATTTGCTTCCCATCCACCCCGCTAACCTCCTATCCTATATTGCCTTGAGTTTGTGTATCTATGTCTTTTGTGCATCTTTCTTCTCTCCCGGGTTTTCCTTTTCCCTTTTCCTTTCCGGTTGTTGTTGTGGCTGTTGTTGTTGCTGCTGCTGCTGTTGCTGTTGTTGTTGTTGCTGCTGCTGTAGTTGTTGTTGTGGCTGTTGTTGTTGTTGTTGTGGTTGTTGTTTTGGCTGTTGTTGTTGTTGTGGCTGTTGTTGTTGTTGTTGTGGCTGTTGTTGTTGTTGTTGTTGTGGCTGTTGTTGTTGTTGTGGCTGTTGTTGTTCTTTCTATTACTATTGCAGTTTTTGCTGTTGTTGTTGCCGTACCCATCCTCATTATCATCCTCGTCGGCGTTCTGTTGCGGACAAATGCGGGCGACAGACACCGAACGCCGGTATTTGCGACTGCCAAACTATCAAGGGCGAAACAACAACAACGAGAACTGTGCACAACGCAGTGACTGCAGCGCAGCAGCTACGAGCAGTGGGAACAGCAAGTAACTTGTTGTTTGTGGTGATGCAGCCTCAGGGCCGCCGGAAGATCGAGGAACCGAAGCATAAAAGCGGCGGCGTTGTTTTTGTTAGCGCGCTAAGGCCCGCACAATTGTCGGGGCCGCAGTGTTCGGATGATGACGATAACGCACAGTGATGGCGACATCGAACAACGACTTCGACTTCGGATCAAGTCAACTTCTCAGTATGAAGCAGCAACAACTACTCTCGGTGCAGCGGAATCACCTCCCCCCCGCCGCTAGCCTCAACGAAACCTCAGCCCGTCTCCGTGTGTCCGGTACAGACTGCTACTATCACTGCACCCTCATCATGTGGCTAGGTAGGCGCGTACACGTTGAGGGTCGTGTGGAAAGTTTTACTTCAAGTCGAGTTGGAACTCTAGCTAGCTCCGTCTCGATCATGCTCTGCATCATGAGGGCTCCTCAAACGAATTGATACAGGTTGCTAAGAACGTCGAATGTATATATATATATATATATATATAAATGAATGAAACACATAGGGTTATTCATGAGCACTTGCAAATATACCCGAAAGCATACAGTCTCTGTACTGCGGAGGTTGCCCAGGGGGCTAGAACGAAGATCATGTGCTCGTTGTGTCGAAAGGAAAAGAAAAATAAATTAATCAAAGTAATATATATATATATATATATATATATATATATATATATATATATATACATATATATATATATATATATATATATATATATATATATATATATATATATGTATATATAAATATATATGTATATATATATATATATATATATATATACAGGGTGTGACTGAAAGATTTTTAGAGCGATGCATGGAATTGTAGAGCTCGTTGAAGCAAATATTTTTTCCAATGGAACATGGTCTCTGAGAAGTCTTGTTTCGGAGTGAGAATGAAATTACTACAATTTATGACACTGCCGTTTTTGCCCGACATAGGAGCACAAAATGTGCTTTTGCGAGACAACCAGTCTTCCTAGACACAAACTAATAACACAATAAAATTCTGCTCCATCTGAAGAATATACAAGGCCGGTCAGAAGACGCGACATGGTCGCTTGGAAGAGAATTCGCCAAAAATGAAGTTCTTTATTAGCGTTCACGCCAAATACTTCAGAATCATAACCCTACAACCACTCACAGCGCTCAAAACGGACATATTCAGCCAATGCGCAATTCATGGCGATCATTTGGTACCAAACATATGTCAATGCGAGCTGTGGTTGCGGAGTAATTACGATTTTTCGGAGGGCATGTCCAGGTTAAGTGCATGAAAAATGACGCGCTGCGCTGTCGCGCGACACGTCGGCGGTAGTGAACGTCGCCACACAGTCATTTTACATGCACTTAATCTGGACATGCCCTCCGAAAAATCGTAATTACTCCGCAACCACAGCAAGCATTGACATATGTTTGGTACCAAAATGATTGCCATGAATTGCGCATTGGGTGAACATGTCCGTTTTGAGCGCTGTAAGTGGTTGTAGGGTTATGATTCTGAAGTATTTGGCGTGAACGCTAATAAAAAACTTCATTTTTGGCGAATTCTCTTCTAAGCGACCATGCCGCGTCTTCTGACCGGCCTTGTATATTCTTCAGATGGAGCAGAATTTTATCGCGAACACGAAGGTGTGCTTAGTTTGTGTCTAGGAAGACTGGTTGTCTCGCAAAAGCACATTTTGTGCTCCTATGTCGGGCAAAAACGGCAGTGTCATAAATTGTAGTAATTTCACCCTCACTCCGAAACAAGACTTCTCAGAGACCATGTTCCATTGGAAAAAATATTTGCTTTAACGAGCTCTACAATTCCATGCATCGCTCTAAAAATCTTTCAGTCACACCCTTATATATATATATATATATATATATATATATATATATATATATATATATGTATATATAAATATATATATATACATATGTAGACGTTGTGCCGTGGTCTAGGGGACTAGTACGCAAGTCATAGTTGTCATCGACCAACTGTGTTGCCGGTTCGATCTCAGTGGTTAATTATACGTTCTTTGAGTTTTTTTGTTATTTCTGATCTGAGCAAAATAGATACTAAAACAGCACTGCATCCTTTTTACAATGAAAATCGCGTCAATAATTACTGTACTTGATACCGTACTACTTACAACCGACTGCACACGGTCTAACACTTGAAAATCCTGAATATGAGAGTCACGCGCTCGAGCAATACCACAATTACCGAAAAGTGTGCAACGTGAAACTCGTTATAGTAATTTAATGAATATTCTTACAAGCGGATCTTCTTCACCTTCTTTTTTCGTCTTTAGTACAAAGGCTTGCCACAACAAGGCGCCCTACAAAAGCAGCATTTATATATATATATATATATATATATATATACATATATATATATATACATTTATATATATATATATATATATATATATACATATATATATATATATATATACATATATATATATATATATATATATATATATACATATATATATATATATATATATATATATATATATATATATACATATATCGTAAGTTCATGCACCAGCAAATACAGTCGTAATTATCATTTTTGGCACAGCCATTTAGCCTGCGCTACAAACAAAATCGCACCGCAGTCTAACAACAAGTAAAGCGTCAATTCGTATAAACGTAATTGGTATTGATTTATTGTTTAAAGTATATGGTTGTTCATTATCTTTCTCAGCATGCACTGGCAACAAACTATTGATTACGTACTGTTAAACTAAGCCACGTCTGTGTTCAAGCGACCAAGTGGTTATAACTTTTGTTTTTTAATGGAGTAGTAATGCTCTTCGTTTCATAGACTAACAACACATTCGCCGTTGCGACAGACAGCCGTACGCGACTGTCTCATATCAATCCTGCTGCATTTCTACGTCGGCTGGCCTCGTGTGCACACGAAAAGGAAACGTTGGCTGATGAATCTTTTTTTTGTCACAGTTTCATCCACACGAGGCAGCCAGCCAGCCAACGGATGAAGCGCCTCGTGGCGCTTCGGTCGTAGACCTATGCGGTAGAGCATTGCGGTGCTAACATCGAAATGCTCTCTCCACTGGTTCAACATGTTGCTGTTCTTCTTTGAGTAGCTTCAACGCAGCCTCAAAACATCATACAAGAGGCCGAGGGGACGACGATCGGGGATATGTCGCCTTGGCTTGCGACTTTGCCGACTCTCATGCCGACGATGCTATGTCGTGCGTGTTGGCAAAAATCAACATTAGGAAAGGCGCTCCGGAGCACCTGCTGACTTCGTTCCCGTGTTCTTGACAGTACACAAACACACACACACACATATATATATAGACGTACAGTGTATCAATGTGCAGAAATGTGTGTATGTATAGGTATACATCGACGTGTATGTGTGCAAGCTATACACATCTGCAGTCTGTCTTTTTGCTGTACACTCTGTAAAGGCTATTCGAACTGGAGGCTCAACGACAGCCAATCGTATGAGAAAAGGTTGTCAGCACCGATAGTGTCACTCCCTGCAGACGCGAGCTGACACTTTAAAATAGTGTGTAGCTGGTCAGACTCGACTGCTAGATATTGCAGAAAACAAGCAAAACAGACAGATGCATCATTTTGCGGCTGGCAAGGGCCACACATCAGGATACACAGTATTACTATCCTTGCAACGCTTAGATGTTTGTACATTGTAAACGGAATGGCTGTACTTGGTTACAAATTAGTGACATTAATTAAAAAAAATTAGTCTACAATAGGGACCACACAATATAAACGAGAGCAAGCGTCCACGTTGTATGAACGAGAGCAAGCGTCCACGTCTGATAGCGTTGACACGTGCAGGTATGCTTAACAAGGGTGTGGGCGCAACCCATCAGAGGAATAACTTGGTCCGTCGGTAAGAGCTTGCCTCGGTAAGAATAGGACTAGCGCTGTGAGTATCTATTTTTCTAAATGTTATGCCAGCATTACATGCAATACAGATATATTGGTGAAGATTCTCCAGTCATACAAGTCGCACAAGGCGCAACGCTCTCGCGTCTGTAAGGGTAAAGGTTAACGTATGTATCGTCGATTTACTGGGCATGGGCAAACACACGGATATTTGGGCAAGTCTTTGTAAGTACACCACTGCACGTACAACTTCGGCTCTCTAATACTCTAGAGCGCTGGGTCTGTGTAACTCTTTTTTGACTCACTTTCAAAGGGCTAGATTCAGACTGGCGTAAAACTGTGTATGTATCTTGCATTGGGTTTGTGTGAGAGGGCGGTAGAGTGTCGCCACACGTGTATTGGAGGAGTAACTGTTCGGGAAACCCTAGATATCTCAACGTGTCCGGCTCTCGGTGCATTGGCGATATGCCTCGCGGCGGTTCCTGGCCCGTAGGGCACGGAGGAAAATCACCTTCTACATAATATTATCCTGTGGAGGGAATTAGGTTGGGCTAATGACTAATAAGCGTAGGCCGCTCCTGGGACTGCGGGAGTATGTCGACCTGTCGGAAGGCCACCTTAGCTAGTACGAGATGGGTGAGACATTTCCCGGTAAGTGGCACTTACTTGCAGGTGTTGCTTTCGACATGCAGATGCTGGCGACGATTTATGTCGCTAGCCAGACATTTGACAAGGAACAGGTACGGCCGCAGAGTCCTATTTTTTAACATTAGGCAGCAAGTACTAAATATTTTGCGAGATATCCGCTGCCCGCTTGCAATTAGTTATTTGTACGGTTTATCAGGCTGCAACAGCTGGGAAATCATGAAAATCATTTATAAATATGGTGATTTATGAGCATCTATATTCTTCATGAATTTACACTCGATTATGAAATGTTAACGATGACATCAAAACCCTACTAAATATAACTTCACAAATCGAAAACAAAGGATGCGAAGTCAAAGCACTAAAATGCCCTGGAACCGCGGAGCTGTAAAATAGCTGCATGCTCACTCCCTGTGAATTTACAATATGTGCAAAAAATCCAGAATTGAGTGCAAATCTAGTCCCGTATGCCCGACATACCACGACGCCGAGACAACCATCTCTAGAAGAAGCAGAGATATGCTAAAGACACCGCAAGGGATGCAGTAGATGGTCTCTGGAAATACTAGGTATTTAGTGATATCGGATTTCCAAGAAAACTAACTATATTAAAGGACGTTTGCACAAGGAGAAGCACAGTGCAAAATAAGAAACGCAGTTGGAGTGGAAATTATGCCACGACACCGATGTCCACGCGTAGTATTGACGATAGTGGAGAGATCGCAATACAAGACAGAAGAATGAGAACGGGAATACAAGCCTAAACATAGAAGCTGTAGGAGACTGTTGAACGACCCCTGAATGAATATGGCTTAGTCAAGCATCACAGTGTACAGAATAGCCAAAATAGAGTCCTCGTTTGAAAAGACGCATCTAAAAGCCTAGAGCAGCCACCACCGGGGCCCATTTTCGGGCTGCAATGTCGCCCACCAGACACTGAAAAAGATGTACAGAACCAAAAGACCCACGCTCACCGTGTGGAGTGGCATGAAATCGGTAACGGTAGGGCAACATAATGGCGTTAGAATGCAACACGACTATTCTAGGTGATCACGAATTTGTCTGACCACTATGTCTGTTTGAAAGCACGACATATTTTGCTATGCAAATATTGGTTATATTAAGGGTTGCATTGTTAAACAATGAATGCTTGAATGATGAAGCATAATATATATATATATATATATATATATATATATATATATATATATATATATATATATATATATATATATATATATATATATATATATATATATATATATATATATATATATATATATATATATATCTATCTATCTATCAGGGACAGTTTGTGCGGGCGAATGCGGACGCAGCTACTTAATAAATATGTCAGAGGTCTCTGTCAATATATATATATATATATATATATATACTGTTCGTCACTAACTGTCTGTTGAAGTTCTGGAATAGCAGAGATTACTGTCTATCTAGTAGCAAATGACGCTTGTTTTGTAAAAGCGACAAAAATTGATAGCATATATAAAGATTGGTTATATTAACGGTTTCAGTGTTAAACAATATATGCTTGAATGATGAAGTATATATATATACATATATATCACGGACAGTTTGTGCGGCAAATGCGGACGCAGCTACTTAATGAATATGTCAGAGGTCTCTGGCAATATATATATATATATATATATACTGTTCGTCATTTTTACTAATTGTCCGTTGAAGTTCCGGAATAGCAGAGATTACTGTCTATGTAGTAGCAAATGACGCTCGTCTCATAAAAGCGACAAAAATTGACGATGAGCAAAAATGCCTACCCTGTATTTGTTTCGCGGTTAGCAGCACGTGCACAACTGCTCGTCTCAAACCCGCCTGCTACAGCAGGCCAGTTCTGCAGTTCAGCTCCGTCAAAGGGTTTCGCTAAGTGCCTCTAATAATAGTTGTGCGCCACCGCCGGAATCAAGGTCGACTGATGGATGTTCTGTGTCAGTGAACAGAGCAATATTTGGTGGCCATTTTTGAATCAACCAACCCCGATCCGGACATGTGACGAACGAGCGAACACGTAGCCCGACCGGGGCTCAGTCTATGCGTGCAGCCAGATCACACATGAAAGTGTGTTGGTAATTGCCTCGACGCGGAAATGGCAATGTAATTAATACCGCAGGCAACCGAACATGCAACAGAACAGGCCCTAAATGGCGCAGATGGCATGCGAGCAAACCGAATAATAATAAATACGGTTCCTTGGCCACCCCCCCTGGTAGGCCCATCATTTGCAAGCGATGTATGTATATCCATCGCTTGCAAGCGAGCGTTTAGATCGCATAGCGCTTCATTCACATTAGCCCATCTGGCCATGACGACGTCAATCGAAATGCAGCGAGAAAAATCCACGCCTAAACCATGTTACAAGTATCACGATTAAAATCTATGAACCCGGTTAGATTTGACTACGGGACTCTTGTCGATATGAACAACAATGAGTAGTTATTTTGTAGGCCGTAGTCAAACTGCCTAATTAAACAGTTGATCCAAAGAATTACAACGAAGGCAAATCTCAAGTTTGCAGAAGTAGCTTGTAAAATGCTGTTCCTATTAAGCCGCTGATCTTTATTCCAACAAACATCCACCCAATCGAGGTTGACTAGTAACCATCAAAATGTCCGTTGCAGTGCAAGAGGGTTGAGAACACCGACGGCTGACAAAATCGGATTTGTAAACCTGTGCGTTCAAACGAGAATGAAGCGTTTATGCAATAGAATATCCTCTTAATACGCCGTTTTACTAGGAACCCGGCGTAAGTGCAAGGGTTTTGGCGTTAGTGTCAGAGATACTCCAATGCCTGGATTTAAATACATTTTTGTTCAGTTCACTTTGACACCTTTACGTTCCTTTTATAGCTAAACCCCCGTCGTTGCGAGAAGCAAGGTTTTTGCCGCCATAGGTGTTTCACAATATAGTTAATACTAAACAAAACTGTAAACAGAAATAAGTGACAATAAAGTGCTTTAGTAACATCAGGAAACTTTGCTTGTATTGGCGTTACGGCAGCTCAAATTTATTGAGCAAGGCGGCCTAGTTTCTTGAGGGACAAAGAGGTTATAGAGATTGAGACGAAACTTTGAGGATACTAATTATATAACTATATACACGATCATGCGACCCTCCTCGCATGAAGACATTTTTGTATCAACTGTTGAAATAGTCTCACAAAAACGTGTGTACATTTGCCAGACGGGAACATCCTAAAAATATAGTTTTTCAGCGTGCATGTCTATAAGACTTCGAAAAAACTAGAACTTATTATTTAGGAAAATAGCTGGAGCTGGTTGATTTGCATAAAACTGTACGACTTACCGCTGATCCTCTGTAATATCATAACATAACGGTTGAAGCACGAAACTACCAAAATAAAATTACGCACTTTGAAAATAAATGTCTATGCCAAAAGAAATGCATAGTCAAGGACACCCACTAACACACGCCGCGAAAGAAACCCTTGAACGTATTTGCTTAGACTCGGCTAACTTTTTAGCTTGAGTAAAATACGGTATCACCGAGCCTTCGGCGTAAAACGGAAAAGCAAAAAGTTAGCTCTAACCAAGTTTGGATGTATCAATATTTAATGAACTAGACGATCAGCCTGCCATTTTGGCGCCTAAAGTGGCAAGTTCGGTTTAACGGGATACATATAGAGATGTTTAACTTTGAACAGTGCTATTATAGTAAACTTTTGCACGGTCAGCAGAGCTTTCTGGATTTTTTTTGTTATACCTGTATATACATTGATGTAACTTCACTTAACCTACTCCCCGTTAGTTCTACACATACAGGACGCATTTGTCGTTCAATTTTGATTCGACATTCAGTTTCGATTTATTATAATAAATCAAACCTGAATAATATACCAATAATGTATTTTTTTATTATTGTACAACAACAACGACAACAACAACAACAGCAGCAACAACAACAGCAACAACAAAATAAAAAAGGCAGTGTTTGTCGATATCATTGTAGCGTTAGGCACGTTTCACGTCCTCGTGGTAACTGTAGCACAATTTGTGTTGTTGTGAACGCTGTAGTAATGGTAGTTGTAGCAGTAAAGAACGTATTCAGGGGTTGAAATAGTATTAAAGAATGGTTCCAGCTTCTCGCCTCTTCCTGAGGCCATTTAGGTGAGAGGTTTTTAGTGGGTATTATGTCAACAACATTGG
The DNA here is from genome assembly GCA_003439945.1 of Dermanyssus gallinae. Classification (NCBI taxonomy): domain Eukaryota; kingdom Metazoa; phylum Arthropoda; class Arachnida; order Mesostigmata; family Dermanyssidae; genus Dermanyssus; species Dermanyssus gallinae. Next base: position 295,669 of record QVRM01005378.1, on the reverse strand, counting down.
CATCGAGTCCTACTACACTACCCGCTCTGGGTGTGCGTAAAAGCATTTTTCCCTCTCACCAAAAAAAAAGTAAAGAACGTATTTGGATCGCTATTATAGCAGCAGCAGAGTAGTTTGTTTTGATGTAGGCCAACAGGCCAGCCAGAATGGCCAGCCAAGACATAAATCACACGGAATCTTAGACGTTGACAGTACTAGCGCTTGTGCGGTAGGCTAGTTAAATACCACACAGTGACCATTCGTTGTCCAAACAAACAACAAAGACGACACCCGAATGTTATGTCGTAACGTTGCCACCGCTATGCCTTTGCATTCTGAGCAGATGGCTCTGGCCAGACAGAAGTAGTCAGGTGTGCTGATAGCAACCAGGTGAATTGATGGCATATCAGGAGCGATTACAGCCGACGGGATTTTACCTGTCACAGGTCGACGGCGAAATACCTACGCCGTTGGCCGGCCTGCATATATACGTGTCAAGTCGTACATTCGCACCAGCCGCCTTAGCCGGCGCAATGGACGCACCAGCGCCGACACAAGGGAGACACCTCGTCGAGATGAATAACCCTGTTTTGCTAGATAGATGTATCTACTCTGACCAGTGGCCGAACAGGCCAAAACGAACACGGCTCACGGAGTGGGACATCTACGAATGGTACTCGCGTTGACTGAATGTCTTGCGTCTGATCTGCCGCACGCCTGCCAGAAGGGCCAGAAACAAGAATAGCAGAAGCAAAGCAAAGCAGAGAAACAAAACACACCTACACACACCGTGTGCTCCCTTACGTGTTGGTGCGTAGTGTGCTTGTTTGAAGGAGGAAGGTAACGTACGTACGCCCATATATAGAGGGTGCCCTCTCAAAGACAAAGTCGGACGATCCACGCGCTTACAGAAACGGCCGTGTCTTGCCAGATACATATTTAACGTCGTTATGGGACGCCTATATGTATCAATACACTGCTCGCGCTGATAGCTGTCAGCCGCTGTTGGAGTAGCATTGATCACGGCGCTGGTTTGGTCGCGTCTAACCGTAATTGATGAATCTCGGTGCTACAGCAATTGTCACGAACGAGTTTCTGCACATAGCCATTGGCATAAATCAGATTAGTCACACTAACTGTATTGCAACGATACAACAGACCGCACCGCAGTTACCGCAGTAAGCGCAGCAAAGGCTACAATAAAAACAACGACATTGCGTCCGCAAAGTAGAGGACAGTAGACGCAGCATGAGCTTTATAGAACAGTGGGACATTGGGTGTGTAGTTATCTCTCTCTCTCTGTCTATCTATCAATTGTTGTTGTTTTGTTAACTATATGCCCGAAAAGATGCTGTCGAATGCTTTCCCTATCTCTAAGGATATATAGTAAAACAATATTCATATATATATATATATATATATATATATATATATATATATATATATATATATATATATATATATATATATATATATATATATATATAAATATATATATATATATATATATATATATATATATATATATATATATATATATATACATACATACATATACATATCCTGTCAGAAAGTTCTCTCGGCCAGTAAGCTTCACTCTATTTAGTAGACCCTGGTGGGGACGAGGGCGCGTACGGAATACGAGTCGTCTAGTATTAAAAAATAGAAAAAGTAGTATTAGAAAATTAGTTTCTACTCAACGTATGCGCAAAAAATGCCGAATAATAATAAAAATGATGATAATAATAATAATAATAATAATAATAATAATAATAATAATAATAATAATAATAATAATAATAATAATAATAATAATCATCATCATCAGCATCAGCAGCAGCAGCAGCATCATCTTTGTCACTAGTGAGTTTGTATCAGCAGCTGACTTCTTTATCTACTGATCAAGAGACGCGCTTTGACACTGGCAATTGGCTGGCGAAGGCTGCGGAAAGCAAAGGATCCGTAGCTGTCGCCAAAAGGTCAAAGTGAGTATCGATGCACCGTCCGGTAGAGCTCTAGTCGAGGTTATCCGATCCATAGTAAAATGAACAGTCAAACGCTCGGCTATGTCGATGGACGCTTGAAGTTACTTTTTCGATATTAATTTTGATATTAGTGATTATAGTTCACGCGCGAATAGCAGGACGGCGGATAGTTGATAGGGCACTCTGTGGCCTGGTATGTATACACGGGCTCGCCATTCAACAACAACAGCAGCAGCAACAACAACAGTGTTTGCTTCCTGGTGTTGCTCTCTTGATTTCCGCTACGATAATTCCGCTAGGAAAATATCCGCTGTTTCACTCACGCTACCTAGTGGACTCAAAACACAGGTGGTACCACTTCGGAAAAATTTCCCAACGTATTTGTGGAGTGTTTGCGCCGTTTGTTTGCTTTGGCCGTGCTTAAAGCACAACCTGTGTTCAGTGACGTGAGCAACAGCGTTCCGAGATAGAGCAACAACGAAGTAGGGCTGCTGATAGCAATTATTATGAAAACAAAGCGTTATCAGCAGCGTTATTCAAGTATGATTTCAGTTACGTTAAGACGACCGGCAGCTATCTAACTACTGCCCACAATTAGAAGCATTTCTTTTGGTTGTTCCGTAAGGCTAATGCCGTGTACGATTTTTTCATGTCATGGCCGATTTTAAGTTCACTCTGGCACTTACCATGTCGAAATTGGGAACCATGAAAACCAATTTAACTGTGGCCGGTCTGGGTCTCGAACCCAGATCTTCCGAAGGCAAGGCAAAGGCTCTGCCACTAAACCATCTTGCTCGGTTATTTAGGGAGGTTGTTTATAATTCTAAACTATTTTCTATCTGCTGCGGGAGCTAGCGAGTACCTAAACGCTGTCAAGCGAACGGGTGACGAGTCGGTTACAAATACCAACACAAGTGGAACCAGAAAATCGAACGTAGTCTGCGCGCTCCTGCGGTAAATTTGTGGTAATTTTCGCTCGAGGGTATTGGCTACCCTCAGCCGCCACGTTTAGCGTTTTCGTTGTCGTCGGGATCGCAGCATCCTTGCCATGTTCAGCAGAGGACATTGAAGAGAGCAGGTCGACCAACGTCCAGATACGCACCCCCCCCCCCACCCCCCCCTCCACACCCCCCACATATACATAGAGGCACACAACATACTACTCATTGAACGCACATTACACTTTGTGACGTGCGCCGCTGTCGGCGGGGGCGGCGGTGGTGGTGGTGGCGAAGATCAAGGAGTTGGCCATGGTTGGGCTGTTGACGCCGCTATTGCGGTAGCATTGCCATACCGAGTACCGCCATTCTAACGGGGCCGCGAAGACCCGCCGTCATCATCTTTATTCTCACTTGCATCAATATGGTCAACAACATCATAATCGTCAATGCCGTAGATGCTGTGAAGGTCTTTGCTGTTGCCGTAGATGTTGTGGTCATTGTCAGCTTTCTCCTCATCATGATCTACCGTCGACGCCACGAGCAGCTGCAGCAGCAGTAATACGATGATGACCCGCATCGATGATGCCCGTTGAGTTAGTGGCCGGGAGTGCACCGGCAAAGCTGTCGTCGGGACGGGGGCACCCTAAGACTTGAGAGGGTTAAGATCGAGCGAAGCAGAATAAGTTGGAATCAAAGGTGGGTACGACCGCGACGCTTCTGCTGTTGTTGGGACAAAGCGGAAGATTGGAGAAGAAAGGAAGATGCGGAACAAGTGGGAGCAGCTTGGCTCTGCACAGGGTTTGGCGGTGCCAACGAGTCGAAATAGTATTAAATCCTTCTTTGCAATAAAACACCCGCCTTCCCCGCGCCTAACTCCGGTGGATGTTTCTTTTCCCGCTTCTCCGGCCGGGGTTGACCCTTTGGGCATTACAGCCTGTCTCCCTTTCGTGTTCTCGTTGCGCATTCACTCACTCAATCTTTCTCTCTTTCTATCTTTATTTTTATCAGCCCCTATCTTGTTTTCTGTATGCCCCTTCTTGTATTTCGCATTTCCGCTGTCTCTATTCCTCGTTTTTGTTCATGTTCTTCTAGCTGTTTAAGCATCTCTCTTTGTCACTCGTTTTTCCTCGGTCTGTCTGCTCGGCCCGTACGCCCCTTCTGAGTACAGAGGCATCGCTTTGTCGCCGGCCCGCCCGTCTCACACGTGACGGAGCACGCCGACAGGCAGGCCCATAGCTTCGGCGGCAACAGGGCAACCCCAGTCTCAGTGGTAGAAATTGTTGTGCTAGTCCTCGTAGTAGTAGTAGTTGGCGTTGCGGTGGTAGAAATCTAGTAGTAGCCGTACAAGTAGCAATGGGGGCAGTGGTTTCGGTAGCAGCTGTAATAGTCCCCCGGCTGTTGCTGCTCGTTCGTGCAGCTGCCGCTACTGATGCTCAATCGAGACGTCGTGTAGTGCAGTGTAGTATTCGTCGTAGTAGAGCGAATTGCGAACGCGACTAGGGGCGCTTCGCTACGCTTTCGCTATCACCTCTGCCTCTACCGTAAGCCGTCGTGACGCGGGCGTCGTCTAGCCGACTTGCTGAAGCTGGCCCAGCGTTTCTACCCAGCGTTGCTGCCGTAGTTGCCGCTTCACGCCACTTACTACAACGACGACGACGAGGGCGATGACGACGGGGGGAGGGGGGCAAGAGAAACTCAAAGGGGTAGCAGGGCCGCGTCACCCCATTTGAGTCGCTCCCGACGGCCCTCGGGGATCGGGGGAATTATAGCGTAAAGGGGGGTGCGTACATACGTACGTTGACGCATGAAAATGTACACGTGCATGCCGCCCTGATGTCCCCGCTCGCTACACAGACGGACGGAGAGACCTACAAACTCACAGGCAGACAGACACGCAGACAGATAGATAGCGCACATACATTAAAACGTACAGAGACAGGCACTACTACGCCCGCCCGCATTGTGATTAGGCAGCAGTCGCGGTAGGATCAGTAGCAAAAGTAAGCGCCTCCCTCCCTCCCGCCCGCGGGCCAGCTGATGGGGGCAACAGACGATCCCCAAACGATCACTACTGCGCGCTCCACGACCACGTACTGCCTAGATAGAGTACGGGGCCTCTGGCTCAAAGAAAGCAGTCAGTCGAATCCAATGTGGGCCGCAGGCAGACGAACAGAAGCAGCAGCACCAGCAGCATCAGTAGCGCTGCAGCAGCAGCAACAAAAAACTACAACTAAAATTAACAACGGGCCGACTACGACGTAACAATAAACATTCTAGTAAGACTCGCTACCTCGGCGCAGGGCCACCTACCTACTTCTTTTCCATCTACTACGCTGGTACTGTAACTGGCTGTAGTGGGAGTGAAGTATAGAGAGGAATATTAGTGGACAAATGTCTGCGCGCAATACGTCTATCTGTAACTAGAGTTCATCTTGGTCGACTGTCTTGGATGCTTGAATCACACGGCAACAGGCATTGCGGCAAAACAAGACTGGGAGAGGGCGAAGTTCAGGATGATGACGTGCTTTTGTTGATAGATTTGTTTGCTACCTGCGTTCATTTAAAGCGGAGGAGATACACAGAAAGGGGGCGGGGGAGAGAAGAACGTCGACAAATTGAAATCAGCACTGAGAGTTTATCTTTCAACGCATATAGACGTTTATCCATTTTTAAGTACATTTTTGAAACACCAAATACGTCATCGGCTGCAGAAAAAGTAACTCAGGGTCCCCACACACCATAGCGGAATATTCACGATATTGCGATGTATAAAAATCCAATGACTATTTCAGAAAGTGCAAAAGTGCATTTTGGACAATCCTTATATTTCGATGCGCGCTTGAACTTCAGATTTGATGTGTCAACGCGAGCCATTCGTTGAATTATTCACGGGGATCTCAGGCGTTAAGCTTATAACATAAAATTTAAACAGATTCTCTCTGAGGCCGATAAAGTGAACAGACTTGCTCAATGTCGGATGCTCCTGCGTCCCCTTCAAGCACTTTTCTCTAACAAGAAGATATTCACCGTAAACGCAAAAATCAATAAAGAATCACTCCTTTGACCGCGAACCGGAAGTTTTTATTAGTGTAAGACAGAGTAAATTCCCAGCTCATGTGCACGTCTTGAGTGTGGTTTTTAGCGGAGGAGACGTGATGGCCATATTGTTCAAAAAGGGCAAACACAGGATGTTTTTTGCATGCTTTTGAAACTGTAGTGAAACTGTAGACAAACACTTTGGGTCTAAATGACGTGTTTCAGTAGGACGGCGCTCATACGAACCGTTTAGAGCACAGCTAACTGAAGGAGCATATGAGCATGCTCTGGGATGAGCACTCTCGGCCGCCTAGCCGTTCAGATTTAAATCCTCTGGACACTCGATGTGTTCGGCGTTTTTGAGCGAGAGTCACAACACAGACGAGCTCACCATCTTTATTCAGCAGGCAATTGCCAATAATATTAATAATAATATGCAGTTTTTGCAAGATGCCAGCAAGCGGTATTGGTATCAAACTGAAGCCATGATTCAAGCAAACGACGACGATTACATTGAATAACTACGACCGCTAGAAATGCTCCTGTCGGCACACGAAAAAGCTATGTAATTGTTATAAATTGAATTATCATTGTTATTATTGCATGTTAAACAAAGTTACAGTTGTAAGGTCTGAACGTATTATCATCATCATCATCGTCGTCGTTATCATCATCATCATCAACAACATTATTGTTACTATTTCGGGCTGCTATTTTCATCTCATCATGATCAACTATACAGATGTAAAGGGCGACTGTTTTTGCCTATCTCGACAGCAGTGACTGCCGTTTATACAGTTGTTGTTGTTGTTGTTGTTGCTATTACTGCCGTTATCATTGTTGCTGTTACCGTCGTTGCCAGGCTAGCAACTGTTCTGAGTACAAGAGTGGCGTTTGGCGGGGTGCCGGGGGTTGTGGTCGTTCTTGTCGTCGTCGTCGCCATCGCTGTGTCGTCGAGGCGCATTCCTCGAAAACGAGCGCTTTTCCCTGCATCCCTGCAACAGCAACATAAGCAGGACAGCCGCAACAATAACAACAACAACAACAACCACAACCACTGCTACAAGAACAACAACAGTGATCGCTCCGCAGCCAACGAGCAACCGTCGCTATTTCGTCTCAGACGGAACCCAACTGACGCCTCCGAGCGACTGAACGAGCGAGCGAGCGAGCGAGGCGCTTGACTGGCGAAGTGTTGTTTCGACGGTTAAGCGCCCAACGGCGAAGAGCGGCTGGGCAATGGCGTCGTGGTCGCGCGTATGCGTTTTTTTTGTTTCGATCAACCAGTTACTCAAGCGCCAGCTTCAGCTCCACTTCTACTACTACTACTACTACTATCACTGTGTAGATCAGCATCAGCAATTGCATGAGCCAGCCGGCCAGCCAGCCATTCTACTCAGTCGAGTAATCGCAACGATTCAGTACTGTCGAGTCGTTCTTGTCTCTTCCGCAGTCAGTCCCCGTACGGACTTCTTCCGCAACTTCTTTTCCTTAGACCCCTATTTTCCTCTTCGTCTCCTTCGTCGTCTTCGTCTTCTTCTTCGTTTTTTTGCCATTGTCGGCTGTCGTTGTCGTCGGGTGTCTGAAGCGGTCGCCGCTGCCACCACCGCCGCGCCGCTAAACTTAGTGGTTTTTCCCGACAAAATGTTAGGAATTCGCTGAGGTGGTGGAGATGTTGTACTTGGCCGTCTTGGCTGCTTGCTACCTTTGTCCTCTTTATTGCGTGTAATCGAGGCGGCGGCGACCGGGGTTGGGGGCTGCGACCAGATGCCAGAGGGGCAAACGGAGGGCAGGAACTCTAGATAGCTAGGTAGGTAGATAAGCAGTGGGGTCCAGATGCGCGCTTCTTGAAAGCCCCCGGGGAGGGGGGGCTCGCTGTGGTGTTTTACGGGGGTGATCATGCCAAGTTGTTGCCAGCTTGCCGAGTCGGACCATCATGGACCATCTGCCTGCCTGGCTTTTCGACGTTTTGACCGCTGCGGAGCGTACGGCGCAGCATCGCTGTTGCCCCTATTCACAGGGCAAACGACGGAGCTAAAAAAATAGGGTCCAACGGGCGACCAGACTAACGCATACAACACACAAAAGTGCAGTGCGTCAACCGCCGAAAACACAGGACCTCCACATTAGGAAACACTTAGATGGACGGAAGAATTTTATTGTTGCTATTTTTTTGTTTTTCTTCTCCTTCTTCTTCTGTTTCAGTTCTCGTTTTTCTGTTTGGTTTTTTTCCGTCGCTATCAATCATGTAAATCATGTCCGTCGATAACAATCATGTTAAGAGAGTAACAAGTGTTCGTTGTGTTGTATGGCAAACACTTCAAACTTAGGTTTCGTATTTCCGATAATGAAAGTGTTGCTATACTGACGTGGCATACAAGCTTATTTGTAAATATTATTTTTTCATATATATATATATAGATCACCCAATGCTCCCAATGCTTATTCGAGATAATATTATCAGAACATTCTGCAGATCAAGTGCGTCGGTCGAGCTACCTAACTTGTTATCGATGTAAGTGGGTCTCATTATCAACCGTAACTGAATTTGCCTACTGATTTTACATTTTGTGTTTTCAAAGAAACGCCGTAAGGCATGCGCCAGTATAATGTAACGGCTACACACATATTTATATCTGTGTTATGTTATGCTATGTGTGATGTTTGGCTACACAGTTATCAAAACGAATTATTCGGCACGTTCAGATACAACCGCATTTAAAACCAAAATGCAAGCTGTATAAATGCTTATTAAGAACACCTTAACCTGCTCTTGATTTATATTGGTATGGTACAATAATAACTATATTTTTTTACTAGTAAATGACTATGATCTAAACTATGATCATTATATATATAGACTAAAAAGAAAAGTTGTCTGTACTCCAACTCCACCAGAACATGTGATGCTATCTGAGGTGGTAGCAAAATTAGCGACCTTATGCGATTAAGCTATTCTAGCAACGCATACCACAATTCGGGTACCTTCCCTACCCTTGTTGTTGGAACCTACTCACTTGGGCTTCGCTCGAAGAAGACACTCACATCAGATTATTCTTCGATCACACACGACACACTCACTTACAGAGGACGCTTCGTTTTCCTTGCCTGCGCCCTATATGTCCTCGGGCACACGTGGGGGGCACACATCGTGCGCCCCACCCTCGCCCCACGGTCCGTACCTTTTTCGCGCGGAGATACTGGTGTGAGATATGTGCATGTGCGTGTTCAAGGGCCACCTTTGCTGCGCTTGTGTTGCGGGGCTCATCGTTCCTCATCGTTGCTGTCGAAGCCGCCGGCCAACACCTACGCTGAACTTCAGACAGCGGGCTGCCGAACGGGCCGCGTGCGTATAGACAGACGGTACAGGAATCGACATTTGTCTGGTCCTCGTTTAGACGGCTCTGCATTTCCCTTCATACGGGAAGGGAGACGTTGTTCCGCCTGCCACTGTCGATGGCATTGTCGTTGTCGATGTTGTTACTAGTGTTGTTGTTATTGTTGGTGCTGTTGTCGTTGTTTTTGTTGTTTTTGATGCTGTTGTTGTTGTTGTTGCCTCTGCTGCTGCAGATCAATCGTCCTTCAAGTTGCCTGCCCGTTGTTTTTCACAGACAGGTTCAACAAAGTAGAGAAAAACAGAGAAAGACGGAAAACATCAGGTGTAGCTGGGGGCCACCGATGAAGGCGGTTGGCGTAGAGCGAGATGGGGTGGGTTTGGCATCCGTTGTCTGGCCGCTTCTTCGCGCCGGCCAGCTCGACGTCGTTTTGCCGGGTTGCATGATGTTTGCGTGTTGGTTTTGCTCTTGTTGTTGTTGTTGCTGTTTCCTCTACCACCACGGCTGGAGCTTCTGCTGATGCTGCTGCTGATGTTATGGCTGGCGTGCTAAACGATTTGCGTACGGCTTCAACAGCGCCGACTAAAAGCCTGTTTTGTTCCCTTCGCCGAGGCGTCCTATCCCGCCAACGCTGCAGAGTTTGCTCCCAGTGTGCCATTGTTGATGTTGCTGCTGCTGCTGTTGTTGTTGTTTGTTAAAGTTGTTGCAGTTTCGCTGCAGGTGCTGCTGCTGCTGCCGTGCTAGCAACACTGGTCGCTGGTGGACGCCAGGACAAACGTTCCTCCTTTTCCCCTACTCGGTGGCGAACATATACGAAGGATTTCGCCGCGCAACTCAAGGCAGACAGGAAGGCTGAAAGACAGCCATCGTTCTGCGATTCGTGACGCAAACATTTCAGATATCCGTGCTATGTGTGTGTGGAAGGATATTCATCGGCAAAAGTACTAACACAATCTGTTATTCTGTTATTGATTTTGTGTTTCTCAGTATATCCTACAAAACATCTGTCATAGTCAGAATGTATCATATAAGCATGGGTATTTGCTGTTTTGTCGTTTGTCATGTGTTCAGCTAGAAGAATTACCGTACACTATATATATATATATATATATATATATATATATATGCATACCACCCGAGTTTACATTTACTCAACCGTTCAGGACGGAACACACTTCCCATGGTTCCCAGTGCCGTGATAACGTTTCCTCCTTAGACGTCAAGAGACCGCTGTTGTAGCAGAAGTTGCCCTGCTCTATTGCCACCTGTAGCTTTGACCATGCGCTTTGCTGGAGATTCGTGGTTACCATTACGGGGCTTTCAACTTTTCGGTTATTTGAGCCTGACTTAATGGCATAGGTAAGATTCCTGTAGGCCTGCGGACTTTATCACTCTAACTGCCCCTTGACGTTATGAGAACGTTTAGAGTTTCTATGAAACTAACAGGTCTTGGTATGTAAAATGTGTCTGCAATCCACAAAAGCTTCAGTTTAGACCGGTTAGGTTAGGCCCTCCTGAACAGAGACGAAACTAGACTCGCCGAAAGTTCCCAGAGCAGACGCGGTTGAGAAGCATCGTCAGACCTTGGTGTGCCCTTGGCAGGCATAACCTCTCCAGCATTGCCGCCGCTTATCCGCAGGAAGATATATAGGAAGCAGTCGCACCACCTGCTGTGCACCTAGCAACTCTAGACTCTATGGGGTCGTGGCTCCCGAACACAGGACGATCTTCATGACTCTAGCGAGCGTAGCCCTATGTAGGCCGCAGGCGACTATTTAGCACATCCGAGACTTAAGGTAACCCATTGGCACGCTCAAATTCTCGAAGTCAGGGTAACCTTCCTCCTTGAAATACAACCTCAGAGGGACAGGATGGAGTCCTCTAAAAGTCGGATAATAGATATATATAGATATATATATATATTCTACTTGCGCCTCACACAACAAACATGCGGCTGGCAATTTGCTAATCTGGTGCTACGGGTGTAGGACGTAACTGCGGTCGACTAGTCAAAAAGAAGAACATTACTCTAGAAATGCGCCCAAATGACAAAGAATGTACATAGTACATACACTTCCTCTGAACTACCGTACGTGTCGTTTTATATACAAAAACTCGTTGAAATCGGAGGATTTTGTAGAAGCTCAAACTAATAACAATTAACGTTGCAGCGTCAAATTGCCGCAGCAGAGAAGTGATCGGCACGTAGCGGTGAACCACCACCTCTTCAAATAAGTGATTGTTTCAATTAGAGACTGGGATTGACGAAGTTTATTGCCGGTGACACCATGCCCAGTGGTGACGGTGTTTACAGTAATAATAATATTAATATTAATAACAGAAATGAAGAAGAAAAAGAGAAATACCTACAACAATAGTGGCGGTGACCGTTTCAGTGCAAATGGTGGCGTTAATGAGGAGTATTATCAGGACAGAAAAGGGATAGGAGATCGGCCGATTGGATTGGCGCCGTCTCTCTCTCTCTCTCTCTCTCTCTCTCTCATTTACGTTCTCCAACTTCTATTCTCGCACTTTTCTATTCATCCCCCCTTTTCCCTCTCTCTCTCTCTCTCTCACTGTCTTTAGCTTCACATTTGAACGAGCGCGTGTTATTCGATTTGGTCGTGCGTCTAATTTCCATGGAAATTCGTTTGTTCTCTCTTTGCCGAGCAAAATGAGATCATCTTGTTTAATGGTGGCTACCTATCAAGGAGGCAAGCACCCGCAATGACCGTTGTCGTCGTCGTTGTCTTCATCATCACTGCTATCCGTGATGATGATCATCACCCCCACCACCACCATCACCACTACCACCCCACCGTCATCATCAACCATCAATCATCATCATCAACCATCAATCATCATCATCACCATCATCATCATCACCATTTATGTGTGATATCTATGTTGTTTCCATCCGAGCGACAGAGCCGTGTGCCTGCCCAGGGGTCTGGCCGCCCCAGTAGCGTAGCAGAACACACTATACAATACATAGTAATATACTTAGTATTATGGGGAAACACACTCGTGTACGGGCGTGGATGAGAACGATGACGAAGCAAGCGTCGACGAGCGAAAATTTCTCATGGTTATGAAACCCTCATGGCGAGGGCAAGTCATTGTGCAGCGCCAACGGCAGCAGTAGCAACAGCAGCACCAATCGCAGCGAGCACGTCAAAGGTCAGATTTGAATTCTGGCCTTCTACGTACAACCTGCGAACTCGAATAGCACAGATTAGTACAAGGGAACTGCTAGCATTAGTAGTTACTACTACTACTACTATTACTACTGCTGCTGCTACAGCGTTTACTTACTGGGGGTCAAGCAATTACCCCCACCGGTGGTGGTGAGCCGACGAAAGCAGGAGTCGGGGTTCCGAAGTCTTGTTAGATAGCAGTCGACTGGTTGAAGTCGAATCTGCAAATCGCTTCTCCGTCTTCGTCGCCCCAGCCGAGCGTAAGACGCGTTGTATTTTTCTGCTTGGGTATGTGTGTGTGTGTTTGGGTGGCTTTTGGCAGGACAAAAATACGATGTAGTAAATTAGATCGGTCTCGGGGTAGGCCTTCGACTAGAGCTCAAACCCAAATAAAAGGCGAGTTACCACGAATTCAATTGAACCATGATTGCATATATATATATATATATATATATATATGTGAGACACGGACGATAGCCTTTTCTGCAAAATGCTCTTAATTGTTACAATTGTTGAATTGTAACAACGTTTGATTGAACGTGTAATTGTGGAAATTTAAAACTCAATAAGGAATTACTGCGTTTAAATACATTTGCTGTCCGGAGAAAACAGTATCATAACAAAAATATATATATATATATATATATATATATATATATATATATATTACTATTATTCGCTTATATATATATATATATATATATATATATATATATATATATTACTATTATTCGCTTATATATATATATATATATATATATATATATATATATATATATATATATATATATATATATATATATATATATATATATATTTATATATTTATATATATCATTTTATGAGGTTAAACAAGTGGACAACAATGCTGGACTATGTAGCTAAGCTCCAAGTAATTAATGAGAATTCGTTTTGTCTTTTGTTTATCTGTTAGTTTACCTAGCGTGCTACCCATTTTATACTTCTGTCGACATACATTTTAATTCGATATATATATATATATATATATATATATACATTTCTAAAAGCATCCGATTTTACTGCACATTTTACAAGTGCATCCCGAACTGAGCTCATGAAGGTCCTCAGGTGCACAACGTTTTTCTTTTAGTGACCGGTTATCGTCATCGAAGTCTAGCAAGAAGACTGAGTTCGATGCTTGCCAACTTTTCCTTCTACAGCTAGATAAACGTTTTCTTTGTACGTTCGGCAAATGTCTTCAATTCAGTGACGAGGTCCGGTTCGGTAGGTGATTAATTTAATTGCATAAATGGAGTCCAATAGAACATGCACTCTTTTAAATCAATAGCTTTTCGCCACACAATGTCAGTCCATGCTTTGTCCCTAATGCTTGAGTTTTACCTAACACTGCAAACGGTAGACACGGCTAACTGTGATTGACTTATGTAGCTTTTAGGTAAGGCACCTGGCAGTGTTTTATCCTTTTCCCTACTTTAGTTCTTAGTTCATCCAGTATATTCTCGTCACAAATTTACTACCAACGCAAACGCATGTTGGGTAATTGATGTCACTCTTTTAGTCATATTTCTCGCAGTTTACATTCAGAAGTTCGGTTTGCCCTTTCTCGAACAGTTAGCTTCCCCCGTTATAACCTGAGAAAATATGTTTGATTTCTTGTAGACATCGCGGTTTATTTCCAGCGCCACATTCCTTTGGTTGTCCACAGACGAGTGGGAAAAAGGTTATCTACCAATTCCATAATTATCGTCATCAACAGTTTACTCTCCGTTACATGACGTTATATGAATGTGGTCTTATATTATATGACAGGAAATACAACACTGTGACGGACGAGGTGTCATCTGTCCTTGGCAGAATAATCGCTTGTCGATAGCGAAGTCTGCAAAGCTACGACGCGACGCTTTTCAACGCGATGTACCCCACTCTAAAGGTCGGCAATCCTCGATCTTGCCAATCGATCCCGCGTGCCAACGGCAGCCATTCCGAGAGCAGGGCACGGCCTCTCCGCTGCTAATTCAACGATAAACTCGTCGAACGTGACGGTTGACCTGACGGTGGACATCAAAACTCAATTATCTCGACCTCACCTTACGCCGAGTCGAATCTCTCGACCTTGGCGGCCCACTCGCGGGTCATTTACATTTTTCTGTCAATGGTTTTCTTCTCAAAAATAGGCAAACGCGTGGCATTTGGCTGACATCTGTCATGACCATGAGGAACTAGACTTCGTCTATATAAAACGAGCTGATTCAACAATCAATCCGCGATCTCCATGAGTTTTCTCTTCACTTGGCTAGCTATGTTCGCTATAGTTGGCTCACCCCATGGGTAAATTTTTATTTAACATAAGTTTACCACAGGACTACCAATAACGTAGTGAATGTGCATGAACGAACTGTTTATGCGTAAGAATTATTTTACCGATTGTGCTATGTGAGTCTATGAGATTTGTTGAAAAGCATCCATATGTATATCAAAATGGAAACGACGCGGAACCTTGTAGTGAGCTATGTGAGCTGAATTGCGTAATAGGTAAATACCTTTGCAGGCAATACAATACATAATCATCTGCATTAAAAATGGGGGCTTCAGGTGTTCATTATTGTCAATCATTATTGTCATCGCGTGCGACTTTTCAAGCAAACGCATTCACTTAATAAAAACGGCCAAGCCCCAGCGCTTAATTAAAAAAAAAAAACAGAAATACCTTAGGCTCATGCTTGTAGAACGTAGGAAAGTAAAATAGTACTTACATCCCATTAATATTTGCATGACGCGTGCATGTCAGCACGCGAGCACATTTTTACTATAAGTAACTGGAACATCAGATTTCAATATCGGAAGATTTTGAATGTGTTAGCGTTTTTGTTAGGTATTTTGTTAACCACTTTCCAGAATATAATCCAATACTATTGCCACCGATAAGCAGCCTTCAATTGAAGATTTTCCTGATGCCATTGCCAGTAGTGACATATGAGTAATGCTGACTGTACGTATGTCAGCTGGCAAATGCGCACTGAGGAGAAGACGATGAAAAAATAGTAAGTACAAGCAAACCCTAATTGTATGAGGCAAATCATGTGTCAAGCAAAAATACTGTATTATAGATGCCCGCCACAACCATGAATTATGGAGGCTATGCGGCTCGACAAACCGTTCTTTAAGTTTCGGGTAATCTGGTCCTTTTGAAGTGTTCGTAACACAAAGCCATGCGAAGTTTTGCAGTTTGAATAATATAATACAGATATGCTTATTTTTTTTAATTAAAAGTGCATTTATTTAGGCGGTGAATCCCTGCATTTAAGTACACTCTACATCGCGTTTTTTTTAAATTTATTTTCAGCCCCATTCTTATGGCTTCAAGCACCGATTCGCGTAAGTCGAGGCGCTATTTGCTTGCTAACTGAATTGAACTCGCATTCCACCAAGGGAGAATGCAAAAACTTTCGTGAGTCCTCATGTCTATGTAGGGGTTAACCGAGTAAAATTTGTCGTTTTTAAGAACGCCACGTAGCGTATGGTATGCAGCAGACTTAATACGTCAAATTTAATTTCTTTATTCAAAGAGCCAGGAAAAGCCTTGACTATAGCAAAGTTGAACGCAACTTTTATCGGGTCAGCTGAAAACTTATTACGTTGTCCCCTCGATGCAGGAAGAAATAATGTGTGATATCAGTTACGCGGCCGTGAATCCGCACCCGGACGGACACCAGCGGCCTTAAAGAATGCGTCCCTATCACCAACCAGGAGGACGTGTTCGCGCGAAACAGGGGCTCGTAAGACTCAGTTACAAGGCTTACATATTTTAAATAAAACAGCAAGTCAGCCTCAAAAAAGACATTAGAGTTACATGTGTCTTACTAATCAGTGTCGACAGTCACGATCGACGCTTTGAGTTTAGTTGTGCTCGTCGAGTTGCCGTAATCGGTTTAACAAATCAGCGCTAAAGAGCTGAAAGTCAGTGTCAAGTCTAATGTATCTGCTGAAGCACTCTAGGAACAGTTGTGGCCTCTCTAGGCACTGTTGGCACGAACGACAACCACCTGCAGAGAGATAGATCGTCGAGAACGAAATGACCTCGTGCACTGCACGCCATGGTGGAAGTGCCCATCTCCCGATCACTATTGCAGATACGACGGTATTCAGAGGTACGCTTTCCGGCTGCCCAAACTGCCACCGTTACAGCCTGTTGAAGTCCGTGGATAAACTACCGACTGACAGCCCGCGTTGCTCAGAAGCGCTGTTTCATCTCACACTGCCCAAGCTGAACCAGCATGCTAAATCAGCTTGTATCACCTTCTTTGTCACCTTAACGGCACATACGGATAAATGTGCTTTTGTTTCGGCATGCTTATCTGGCAGTAAGAGCGGCAATAGTGCCAATAGAGATGTCAACATATTAATGGAACGGCAGTCGCCACAATAGGGTCAATAAATGGGCCGCTGTTATGAAAGATCACAGCCAGACCCTGCCAAGAAACGCGTCGATAGCGAATGTACAATCAGCACACGGAATGGCAATCGAAAATAAATGCTCTGCTCTCAGAACAAGGCTTCAAACGCCACAAAAAAAAAACGAAAGGTTAAAGAAGAAGAAGCGGAAGAAGAAACAAGTGAATTCAAAAATTGTCCGCTGGCATATTGTGGTCGCAAAGGTCAAACGTTGTTGATGAGTCGCCTAGTTTACACACCGTCTTATACATGTTGATATCCCCAAAAGCCTGTTGGTCCTAGATACCGGCCAATGTAATTGATTGGTACGATATATTACAACGTGCATTAATATTAATTAATATAACGCCCATGGTTGAGTAAATTAGTCTTTCTAATAATGCTGGGAAGGGAGGACTTAGAAAAGCAAGGCATGCTAAACGTCTGGGCAATTTTGCTTTCGTGGTGAACGTGCTGGACTCCATGCTGAGGAGTGACACTAACGGTATAATTTGAGCAATGGAAATGCACGCCGAAAGATTGGAGTTTGAAGAACTTTTTAGGTGTCCACTTTGCAAACTTCTCATACAGGAATACCTTACTTACATTTCTGGAAGGTAAGACTAACATCAATCAATAAAAAAATCCTATCTATAATTACCTGCTATTTTTTATTTGCCACATGATCAATAGCCTACCCATTAATCATCTAATACCTACATCACATTGTGTTAAAAAACGGTAATACAAAATGCTGCAAAGTGTAAGATTGCTGCTGTTGGAGGCTCGTTTCAGGAGAGAGAGGAAGCAATTCTGGAGGTCATAGAAATACTTCCTGGTATCACAAGTGTATACCTAAACAACTTAGAAGTTTGGGGGGCAAAAGCTGGCTCATAGATGATGGAGCCGCTAAATACAGGGCGATCTTACAGACCACTAGTGTTGCCCAGGGTGATAATCTTAGCCCTCTGCTTTTCGGTGCTGGTGAGCGATCTTCCTGAAGAAATACAGAGTCAGCACTCGCAGGTGGAAGTCCCTATGTATGCAGGTGACTTGGTGCTATGCTTTCGCTACCGATATTTCTTGCAACAATCCCTTGAGACCTTGCAACATTACGTCCACCGGAACAAGGTCAAGATAAATAAAAATAAATCAAAGGCGATGAAGTTTAGACGTGATGGGATATTGGATGAAATCGACGCACGTTGCTTAGGTTCAAATCAAAGCCACTTTTCTGAAAAAGGCGCGAAGAGTCCACCGCACTAGTGTCAACAGATTCGTCTATTTGCTGGCGTCGTATCCACTATTTGTTGAGGATACGCAAAAAATACCCGCTCTTTTATGCAACCCGGGCAATGTATTTTGTAGAAGCGCTGCAATTACGCGAATAGACACCGAATCGCACCACTTGCTGTACATGGCTTCCACATAAAGATCGTTCGAGAGAAGTTCCATGCAATTTCCTCGTTATGCTTGTGCAAACTCTGCGGGGGACAGTGCGACTTGTATCACGTTCAACTACGCCATAGAGCAGTTCCGTTGACTCGGCTTTTGGAACCGTGATGAATATACGTATATGTAAATGTGTACTTCCTCTATACACGCAATAGTGTAAACCAGCCATCGGCTAATTAAGCTAAGTATGTTACTGCCACTACCACATGCTCAAGGAGGTGGCACAGTAGGAAGGCTGTTGAAAATGTAACATTTGAGAGTTTTAACTGATGATTTTGATGACCCTACACTGCGTCTTGATACTTGTAGCTCATACACGTAACTGCGTCTGACTTTATTAGTTCGGTCAGTGCATGGCAAACATCTCAGTAAGCAATAAAATTTAACAAGGATGTCAAGGGCACTCGAACTGCGGATCAAATGTACATTCAAATCACTACAGTCTAAAAAGACCCAACAAAAATGGTACGGCGACGACAGTAACAATGCTGCCAGTTGCGCAATGTAAGACAGCACCACGTGCAAGTGTTTTTTTTGTTGTTGATAGATTAACAAACCCCCATCATTTGAGCGCAGCTGTTGCATTCGCTGCGCTGTGTTGATTACTCGCACAATGTATTCACGATTTTAGCTCGTCTTTTTACTGTGCTCGCCAAAGCGATCCACCAAAACAAGAGTGAAAAAACAATACCGTAAGATGAACTAAAGAAAACGATGCTCATTAAGCGAAGCTAACAGACAAACGTAACATAATATCGCTACGGCCGTGCACGTTCTACTTTTTTTAGGTTTTCCGCCATCATCAAGTTATCTGGTACTAACCAAAACATACTTTTCGGCCTGAAATTCAGCTAAGATTTAACGTCCACGGGACTGCTTTTTTGCTTTGCTTCATAAACGGACACCCATAAATACAAATGTGCAACGGTGAGGCTCGAACCCGCGCACCTGCTATGTGTCTTCTCCGGTTGCGAGGCGCAGGCGAATGCACCACGCAACCGGGCTCGACTAACCAGCGAGACTTCAACCAGCAATGGCGTTTAAATGGTTTATTACTACAAATACTAGTACTAAACATAGATTTTGATTTGAAGCATTTGTCAAGGGAGTAGCAATCCAGTCGGCAAGCCAAACAAAACGTTGTGCGAGAACGCGTTATGCGCAGGGTAGAAATAATCATAAAACCGTTAAGATGTGCGCTACAGTGATGAGAACAGAATGTTCGGGGCGCAAAGTGGGCGCGTCAGAAGAAGGGCGCTAAACGACCATACTAACAACGATGACGAAGTCGTCCTCATCACTTCTGCTACTGATGCTGCTGCCGTTACCTCGGCACGGAAACGTTTTCATTTTTCAGCTATGGCGGCATCGTTCGTTCCGTGGCTGCTTCCTATACGACATTTGTCTCGTCCATTCGTGCCCATTCGTGCCGACGACGCCCCTATGTGTCTAACATGTGAGAAACTGCAGGTGGTTGTGTCTCTTAAAGTTAGTTCTTTGTCATTTCTTTTCGGGCGGCGACTAAGACGGAAAATGGCTGCGCTACCGAATGTCTCGTTCGCTCTCGACGATGGTTTGGCATCGAAAAAAGAGAAACGCGGAAAGCAACAGCATCCAACTAAATCGAATTTTATGCAGCCGGAATGCAACTTACCGCCATTGCAGAGACGGAATCGACAGCTGGAGCGAGCCTACATGCTTTGTGTATGATAAGTGAGTCTCTCGTTGCGAGCGACCGAGCCAACTCTGCAACACTGCAGGACGCGCAGTGTTGTAGAATGAAGCACAAGCGAAAGCCGGGTAAAGCAGATGAGAGACAATGAAAGACAGACGGAGACAACACCGCCGCCTCTTCCCCACCGAAGGAAGGAGAACACGCACAAAACAAGGGAAAGCTGAATAGCGCCGGACTCCCGAGGTTTGAAGCTGCGGTCAGTGCGTACTCGCTTTATGCTGCCACATCGTTCCAGACCACGGCCGAACGCGGACGTGGCCTCCCGCATACAGAGCCGGTAACTCGCAATGACCAGCATTAAACAAATGAGGAGGCTTTCATTCTAGACTATCCTCCGTTTGTTACGTTAGACTTGGAATCGCCGGGCCGGCATATGCCCAGTGCACCGAGGGCCGGACATGTTGAGACATCTAGGGTTTCCCCAACTCCGGTCTTTGTGGCTGACCATGGCCGCTGACACCCTCAGTAGTAAAGTTCATCATATATGAAGAATGATAATCGCTCGATGAAAATTTGATCAACAAAAGGGGTTGAACAGGCGAGACTTCGATAGGCGACAATCATGACTAGTGCGCTAGTCTTCTAAACTACGCCGCCATAGCTCGCAAAGGCGGCTCACCGTAGACAAGTCGGGGCGGCTTAGATTGACTACTACCTGAGCATGTTGCTCTATGCCTTGCGGCTGAGCAGTCGTCTGTGTCGAGTGAACTGACCTAGCTGCAGGGGCACACAAGAAAACACCACCACGGCACGCCATTTGTGAGTAATGATCGCTGATTTGTTATATGTACGAAATAGTTGAGGGGATTTGGCTACTAACTTCCTCAAAGACGCTATTTCCGTCGCGAGTCCATTGCATCCTGTGCAATTCGATACTCTATCATAGGATACTTAGTAATAAAGTCCGCTTTGCTAGTGAAACATTTGTTAGTGAATTTGTTTATTGAAGATATTTTGAACTGTTGTATAATCGCTGGTCAAGTGCGTAAGTGGCAACATTGCTAATAGCTGCGTCAGAAAAAAAGTGCTGCAAAACTATCAGCTGTTAAAATACAGATGCGACTTGAATCAGCCTCCATTGCGCTGATTGGCGTAATGGCCACCGTATTTGATAAACTGTGCCGTTTTTGCAAGTGTTATATATATATATATATATATATATATATATATATATATACAGAAGCATGCACAGCATGACAAAGGAGCAGTTGCGGCAGCACTTTACTGCCCTTCTGCTCGATGCAAACGCCCCCGCGCCTAACCCAGTTATTGAGCAACCGCTCACTCTGGAGCAGCACGACATGAATTCGCCGTTTACGCTGGAGGAAATTGTGCAGATCTTGCACGGGTTACCCAAGAAAAAGAGTAGTGGTCCTGATGGGATCTATTACGAACATTCGGCTGAGTCGTCCGATGTTTTAGCGAAGGAGCTGTGTAAACTGTTTAATCAGATACTCAGCGGGGGACACATATCCCAGGTTTGGCATGAATCCAGGCTTACTCTGCTATTTAAGGGCAAAAACGGTGACAACGTGAACGATCCAAATCTTTATCGGGGTATCGCGTCGGAACGCACTCTCAACAAAATCTTCGCCAAGTTGATTATCTCGAGGGCGCTTTCAACTGTGTAGAAGGCCCTACCTCCGAAGCAATTCGGATTCAGGAAAGGTCGAGGTACACAGGACGCGATCCACGTACTCCAGTCGAAAGTTGAACGGGTGTTGGCTGTGCCCGGGGGTCACTTGTACGCCGTCTTTATCGATTGTGTCAAGGCCTTCGACAAAGCTCCCCGTCACCTACTAGTCGATTCATTTCGACATGCTGGGGTGGGTGGTTCTTTCCTACGAGTGCTGTGCAGCTTTTTGCTAAAGACCCCCTTGAAGTAAACGTAAGGGGCGAAGACATCTTGCAGCTGAGTCAAAACGTAGGGACCCCTCAAGAGGACCCTCTCAGTTGCCTGGCATTCTCCTTGCTCATCGCAGACCTAGCTCGCCATGTGCGGGAGGAGTTTAGAAACGCCGCCGTCGTCATGTATGCGGATGACATAGTAGTAGCTCACCGGAACCGCGGTGAAATTCGTCGAATTGTCGGCGACGTAAAAAATTACCTTCACCGTAAGGGCCTGCAAATAAATGCGCGGAAGACGAAAGCCATGAAGTTTCGCCGTGGAGGTCGATTGGCCGCAGCAGACGTAAGACCTTGTTGTGGAGCGCTAGAGTTTGTCACTTTTTTCCTGTATTTGGGTCTGAGACTACACTATACGGGAACGACCTTTACCCAGCGCATCGCCGACAGGTGTCGAGCGGCTATTACCTCTATTTACACAGAGGTGAGAAACCCTCGACGACTGTCTTTGAGTGCGGCCTTGCGTCCTTTTGAGCTTACGATTGTGCCATGTTGAGCTACAGCCTTGGCAGGGTGTGGGGCCATCGTTTAGCGGCAAAATCTGCACAGCTAGAAAGATGCTTCACAATATATATGAAGCGGGTCCTTTGCTTACCCTGGACGGCAAGAAGCCGCTTCGTGTACCTGCTAGCGGGTTGCGGGCCGGCAGTGGAAACAATCAGAGTCAGGCTTAGGTCACCCATTACAGGACCACTTCAGCAATTTTTGTTGGAGTGGCAGGGAAAAGTGACCGAGGCCTCGGCAGAGGTAGCGCAATTGGATGTGTACCTCGCCAGGGAGCTTTGGGATGGAATGGCATGCACTAGCCGGCACGTGTACACAAGATACATTGTGCATGGCTATCATCACTTGGGATTTCACCAAGTTGGCGATCAATGTCGTTGCCGGTTCTGCTCGCAGTTATGCGCTAAATACCACGCAGCGAGCTGCCAGCAGCATCGGCGGTCTTTGCACTTTTTCGCCCGGTGGGACGGTCGCGGAAGTGTTAAAATTGTATAAAATGAATTAATTCTATTGTAATTATGTACTATGTTTAAATGCAATGCTATTGCGAAATAAACAATATATATATATATATATATATATATATATATATATATACGGTTTACGCACATGTATGTTAGTGGTTGTATCATTGTACATGCACAACGGCAAAGCACACAGATTCGCAAAAAGTCTACCTGTGTACGTGAATCGTTTATTAAACACCCAGAAAAAAACACAGAAAATCGCTTAACTTCGTTGAACGGTTTAGAAATATGAAATAATATGTCTCACCCTGTGATTGACTCACCCTCCTGTAAGTAGCCAACGAGACTCATTCCAAAGAGAATACACCAACAAACAGTAGAATTATTATTGTTACCCTCCTGGTCGATAAAACAGTCTTCGCCTTCTTCGGCGCAAATTCACCAGGCGTTGCCCACTGTTTTTCAGATATTTAGTGGTGGATCCAGATCTTTGATTGTATATATATATATAGAGAGATAGAGAGAGAGAGCGAGAAGAAAGCGCTTACTATCAGAGGCAAGCGGAGGTGTCTTAGCAAAGGCGCCCTATCTGTCGTTGTCATTGCCGCAAGGAGCAAGACTCGAGCAAGCGGGATGGGTGGCTGTCTGCCTAACCTGCCCTATAGCTAACTGGCTAGACAGGGGAGGCGAAGCGGGTCTAAATGAATGAAGCCTAATGCCCATAGTTCCTCGTAGTGGCCATCTGCTATTTGGAAGGCGTCGTACTGGCAGACATCTTTTCTCTTTGTTACCGTTATACTGATGACGAAGGAAGGGCGGCACGGACGTACAGACGGAGGGACGGACAAACGCGACGACTTCACCAAAGAGCGCGTAAAAGGAGCAGCGGCAGCTGAAGCAGCCGGCGGGTGAATGCGTGACTTCTCTTCCTCAGTCGAGGCCTTTGTTCCCGGCCGTGACAGCCAATTAGGCGGAACGCCTGGCCAGTCCCCCTTTGGTTCGCGATCGCACTTCACGCGGCACGCTTTGCGTGTACGCGGTGCCGCAGCAATGCTCCTGCCACTGCTGCTGCTGCAGTGGCGTCGAGTGGAAGGACGCGATATTAATTCTGCACTGCCTTTTCTCCACCGCGCGCGACCGCTGAACTGCGTCTCCTTTTCACGAAGATGTCGACGATGTCGACTTCGTCGAGCTGACGACTTCATGAGGAAGCTAGGTGTCTGCGCTGCCCCCGAGACCCCGGAGACGAGAGCTGGCTGACGAGAGCATGGAAATGACCGGCGTACGTACCAAGTTTCCGTCTTCCAACAATCGAAGCAGCACGCAAAGCATTCAGTGTGAGCGTTTGTCTGCCTCGAGAACGGCAGAGATTTTGTGGCATAAGTAAGTCCTCGGGCCGGGTGAGGAGGGTTGGGTTAACTGGCTTACTTTCTGGAGGTGACTTTCTGTTTGAGGAAAACACATCTCGTCGTCGTAAGCAGATGTCGCCGCATGCGATGCTACAGTATACCACACACAGGTTTGTGTGTGGTGGCAACGGCAAGTGACCAATCGAATAAGCCTATAAAGAATAAGAGCTAATTTTTAAAGCCATATCTTACAATCCGCTTCCGTTGAACTACGTTTCGTCCTACATTTAGGAACTTTGTTGATTGTCAGATTACAGAAGTAATAAATCTGGGCATGTAACAATTCAGCTTGAAGAGACCTTTATATACAACCGTATAATTCCCTATATGGCTTTTAAAAATTTAGGCGATAAGCAACATTGGCGGACGAGAGTTAATTATGTGACACCTAAATTTGCAATGCCACCAAAGGACGCTAAAACCAGTGGATTTCATTTTTTGCCACTGATCTGTCACCATCTAACAGCAATCATTTTTTACTTTTTTTGTCATTTTAAGTTAGCACCTGAATTATGGAAACGTTTAGAAATATCGGTTACGCTAAAAAAATATGTTGCGCCAAATCCGCAATGCTCACTCGCCGGCCATCTGTTCCACTCAATGCCGCCAATTACAAAAACCAATCTAACATTGGCGAGCGTCCAGGGAACATGGGATGAAGGTAAACACTACGTCCACTAGATGAAACCCCTTAACGGTTCACCAGTGTTCAGCCACCATAATTGTTTCCGCGCTCGAAATGGAATCTTTTTGTAGATATAGTTGTATGAGAATGCGCCTTATATTGCGCAAGCTAGAATATCGTTCTGTAGATTTAGTAAACCTACTGCTGTATTTAGAGAATACACAACAGCTTTTGGTTGGCGTCGCCGCCCAGACGGGTGCTAATTGCCTGGACATTAGAGAAAAACCACAGTCTGCTGGCTTGTACAGACACCGCTACGGCCGTCCGAGAAGGCTGGTCTACACCGCAATAAAGTGTCTTTCTTTATTGTGAAAGCCATTATAGTACCGCTGCAAGTAGGCTGTGAGGCGCCGCTATACTTTTTGACAGAATGCCCCTAATCTGTGACCGCGTGTTATTGCAGTTGCCTTGAACAAATCAGTTAAAAGTTTTCCCGCTTTTATCGTGACTCAGCGTCACGCCACACCACGCTTGTTAACCAAGTGAGTCCCAACGAATCACGACGCATGTCACTCTAATTTCGCAGTAACACACAACGTCTATTACAGGATTTCTTCCATAGAAGACTTCGCTGAGTTTTTTACGACGTATTGTATGCCGACATCTAATTTTCTCTTTTTAAAATTTAAAAAATGTTTCGTAAGGCCGTTCATGTCTTTTTTATGTTCATGATTTTATAAACCACTCTAGCATTTGCCTTGTCTAAATTGGGAGCCATGAAAACTAATTTAAGGGTGGCCGGCTCTGGTCTCGAACCCAGGCCTCCTAAATGCAAGGCAAAAACTTTGCCACTAAGCCATCTCACTCAGCTTTTCTTAACGCAACACCCGTTTCGCTCTCTACTGGCGCGCGGGTGAAAAACCGGCAGTGGTGAAAGGGCAACGCTGAGATCTGACCCACTTGTTGCCATGCATAACAAGCATCGGTGTGAACACTACTCATGATGCATATTGAGAATGACTAATGTGTAAGCGGCGTAGACCGAATCTCTAAACTGAATTAATAAATCAATAAATGTGCAAAGCCGGGAGCAGCTGCGGCAACGCACATCGGCACGTTGACACCACCAAGTTATAGCAATCGAGTAAGAGCTTTCCTCCGAACGATCGGCAGTTCTGCGCGCTTACGCTGAGTTCCCAAGGTTAACCCGAAGTTAACCGACATTATCATCTTTTATGGGGACTGGCACCGTTTAAGGTATGCATTTAATGCGAGAGCAAAGAACAAATGTGACTTTTGATACAATCGTATTGCCTTATTTAGTTTTGCTTGGCCTCTAATAAAGTGGCATAGCCGGGTCTGGAGATCCCGGGATAAAAATGCGACGGAGCCAGGGTATCCACTCTGACTCTATCCTAGGGACCTTGTCTCTAGTGTATGAAAATAATTAAGTCCGCCGTATCAGCGGCCGTCTTAAATACGACTTAGGGCGCTCCTTAACACGATACCTATAAAGAGCGCAGTCTTCTGGTGAACTTTTGTCAATCTAAATGTGTCTGGAGTGCATCTGGTTGGCAAAGTTTGGCAATGCTTGGGCTGTACGTTGTAGGAGAAAGCGTACATTTTATAAGTTTTTGCTAATGACCTGGAAATTTAAATTTTAATGAAGCACTTGTGAAATATAACCTGCTAATTCAAGAAAGTAACGCAGATCCACAGCACAGCCTACATACAGACCGTCATAGTGTCGAGAGAACTACAGGGTCTTTAACATGTTCGAGCTGCATGAGTTGAACGACTTACATTCACTGGTTATTAATGGACATGGCACATCGTTCGTCTATTATGACACGTCGTTCATATAGTTTTCCTCCTACGAAGTCTTTTATTTTCCTCGTTCTTTGTTTGTCAGTGAGTAATCCTTTGCTCATCTTTTGTTTCATCAGGCAACAACAATAACAAACTCGTCATGCCTGCGGTGACATCACTTTGCCTTTTTTGTCTATCTCTTCCCGTCAGGTCACGCTGTGACATAGACAGTGTCTACGGCTGGATTACCAGTAACAAGTAGATACACACCCGTCCACTCACGCACACACAATTATATATATATATATATATATATATGCCTACTACCAACAACTATGATAAATAGATATGAAAAACATATATATATATATATATATATATATATATATATATATATATATATATATACGTGCAATATGTACACTGTATGCGGGTACCAAAAGTGGGTCCGGCGACTAAGTGTGGGGTCTATTTTTCATTTTGTCGCCGTCGCATCCCGCCGGCCTCGCTGCTGTTGCAACGGCAGCAGCATTGCTGCGCGGTTCGGTGCAGCGTGAGGTGACGCGAGAGCGGGCGACATTGTCGACTGCGGCTTGCTTTATTCCTGCGTACGAGTACATATATCGTAGATCTAGCTGCTGGCGGTCGCGGTGAAGGGCGGCAATGAAGACACGGTGGGGCGGCGATGCAGACGCTGTAGAGGCGGGGGCGGCCGCGGCGATCAAGGCGTTTTAGCAAAGGAGACAAGGTGCTGTAGGGAAGGCCACGAGGCTGCGATGAAGGCGCTGTAGGGAAGGCCACGAGGCTCTGCGATAAAGGCTCTGCTGGGAAGGCCACGGGGCAGCTGTGATGAAGGCGCTGTGGGCACTGCGATATACATGTTGCAACCGACGCGACGGTAGAGACGCTGTAGGGTAGGCACACAGACGAAGAGGAGACGTTGTGGAGACGGCGATGAGTGGTTGTCGCGGTTCTTTATCGCCACCGTTGTGGTCCTCGGCGTTGCTGCGGTTAGCCGCTGTTTTTGTTTCTCGCTTGGTGCCTGCCCTCATTTTATTGTTGCCTTTTGCTTCTCATATCCACCCCGGGCCCGGCCTACCCCGCCCGGCCCACATCTACGTGTCTGTTGTGCCCCTTTCTCTTCAGTAGAGTCCTCTCATCATCTGGAACAACTGACGGACGCGGCTGTCGACGGCGCCGGTTGACACGGATACTGACGTTGATGCTGCCGCTGCTCCGGCGACGGCTGCTAGTCTTTGGACGGCAAGGAATAAGAGAAAAAGGAATCGAGCGGAGGGAGCAAGGGATGAAGAAACCGAGATGGATAGGAAAGAAAAAAAGACAAAGGCAGTGCTTGGGTTGCACTACGACTTGTGGGTCGCCACCACGGCTGCCGCCGCAGTCGTCATCATCAATGCCGCAGCCCGCCGTCCTTGCCCCATTGTGGTCTGGCTTTGCTGTTCCTTCGTTTCCTCCTCTGGGGAGGGATAGATTGTCCGTGAGATTACCCAATCAACAACGGACAGTGGGGACTCTTGGTACGCTAAGAGCAGCATTTGCCGTTGTTGTTGTTGCTTTTGTTGTTGTTTATTGGTGTTGTTGTCGCCGCTATTGTCAAAGTCATTACTTTTTTGTTGTTTATGACGATGATTTGGTTATTGTCGTCGTCGCTAGAGCTATCGTAACCTCTTGCAATCACTGTCGTTTCTCATACTGTTGTGGTTGTAATTATTAGTGTTGTTATGTTTGTTCTCTGTTATGGTTTGTTGTTGTTATTTTTGTCGTTGTTGCTGTCGCCATATTTAGGCAGACACGTAGTGTTGCTCATTTTTTAAGCAGCCGTGCAGTATAAAAGGCACTCGTACACCCAGATCGGTCGCGCAAAAAAGGAAAGTCAGCGGTCGTAGGCAAAGTAGATTAATCGAAATGGGCCTTCGTCACTTGTTAATGCAGTCTAGGATTTAAAGACATTGTGTGCTCAACGTAACTCACTACCAACTCGTTGATCTCAACCCTTCTTAATCTTCCACCCCCCTTTAGCAGTATAAATGAACAATATCTGCCTATCTATTCATTCTTATTGCTTTTTGTAAGACCTTCGTTCAAGCCCATGGGCAACCTTCGCAGTACATAGGCTGTATGCTTTCAAGTGTATTTGCAAGTACTCATGAATAAAGCTATGTGTTTCATTCATTCATTCATTTGTTTGTCATTTCGCTCACTAACAAGTGCATTTGCACTTTGCTAATAGAAGAGTTTCGTGTCGAAGAAATTTCACGCAATTCCGAACCCTGAAAGGGTGGGGCCTTAGTAAATTTGTGAGTCCCATGCTAGTTACTGCCAGACGCTAGCGGCGCATGTGCATTATGCATTCCAAAACCTTTCCATTAAAAAAGTATGGTAGCTTCGTTTCAATACACAGAATGCATCACGAGGTCTGGACGCTATGCCGAACTACGAAACATTTCAAGAACAATTCTGTCTCTCCATTGATAAGGCCAGTGTTTTCGGCATAGGCACAATATGCAGGCAATCTTGGGGGTTTTCCTGTTTGCGTCGTCTCTCTGCTTTCTCGTGATCTGCCATCCAACCTGGGCGAAATTAGCTTAGCTGTGTGAAGATGTTGCCGCGCATGTTCCCGTCACGCGCGTTCTGTGATACCACAAGGGTGTAGCTAGTTGTTCTTCCTCTTTCCTTGCCCCCCATCCCACACACTTATTATTATTATTATGATGATGATGATGATGATGATGATTATTATTATTATTATTATTATTATTATTATTATTATTATTATTATTATTATTATTATTATTATTATTATTATTATTATTATTATTATTATTATAAAATACATTAATTACATGTTAAACGATGTTACAGTTGAGAGGTCTGAACGTATTATTGCAAAGTCTTATAAATAATTAGTTCACTCCATGGCGCCTAAAATAGATGCCGCGTTTCCTCTGCAAACGGCCAAGGACAACGCTTGCCTCAAGAATTGACCCTCTCTTCGGTCGTTCGTGACCTCCTGAATTCGCTTACTCAAATCTTTGAGAAATGCTTCGGTTTCCTTGCTAATTGGTCCTAGTGTCTCCATGGCAATAGGCACAAAAATTATTATTATTATTATTATTATTATTATTATTAAACTATTGTTACAAAAATAAAAATATATTAGTATTACTAATTATGGCAGCACTACGGACAAAGCGTATAAATCTGACGTGGGTACGTGTACTTCCTGGCTCCTGTTCATCGCCCGCTCGCCCGTCGTCAGCCCAGTGGCATCCTCAACGACTTTTTGAACGACTATACTAGCTGCCCCCCCCCCCACTATTTTATTGCGTCCTCATCTCAGTCTGCCGAATAGAGTCGACCCTTCCTCGGCGCCACCCAACGTTTTTTAATT
Organism: Dermanyssus gallinae; assembly: GCA_003439945.1. Taxonomy (NCBI): domain Eukaryota; kingdom Metazoa; phylum Arthropoda; class Arachnida; order Mesostigmata; family Dermanyssidae; genus Dermanyssus; species Dermanyssus gallinae. The sequence continues at coordinate 265,462 of QVRM01005378.1, read as the reverse complement.
TAGCGTCCCGCAAACTCATCCATTTGCTGTTTTCTCGTGAACTTCTCCCGATCACCGAGCAAACCGGGCAGAAGACGGCGAACTTGCTAGACGTCGTCGAGTCGACGAAAACTGTTGACGGGGATCTGTAGTAGTGGTCGTAAATTGACATCATGTTGTTGTTGTTGTTGTTGTTGTTGCTATTGTTGCCGTTGTTGTTGTTGTCTCTCATATGTTTGCTTGGCTCCAAACCGAACGCTGACTGGAACCTTTCATAACCGCATATATATATATATATATATTTATATATATATATATATATATACAGGGTGCGACAGATAAATTCGCATTAAACGTTATCGCTCGTTTTGCAATTTGTATCTAAATGAAAACAGATATTTCGGTCGAATTTTTTTTACATTGCGTTAGACGCACTCCTGGGGAACATTTTTATGCAATGTAGCCACCATCAGCGGCAATTACACTTTCAATTCTGGCGCGAAAGCGCCCACAGGATTTCTTCAAAGTTAGCGCATTGAGATTCTTAAATGCTTTGTCAATGGCTCTGCGTAGCGCTTCTGTGTTTGCATGTCGAGACTTGTTAGACTCTTGCTCAACAACGCCTCATACATAGAAGTTCAGGGATTCAAGTCTGGACTGCTAGGGGGACACGTCGTCTTGTCCCAGAACGCCCCCGCAACCAATCCTGGACAAGGTTGCTGGTGTGGGCGGGAGCGCCTTCGTGTTAAAAGACATATTGTTCATCATTGGACACTCTATCAATCGATGGTTTTAGCACCCTTCGCAGAATACATAAATACACTTCGTTTGTTACGGTTTCGTGTCTGTCAAAAAAGTGTGGGGGCATCGCGTCTCCTTCATTCGACACAACACTTAGGACGTGCGCACTGGCAGGATGTTTGGTTCTATGCACGATTGGTATATCCTCAGGGTCCTTTTTTCAGGTTCTCAGGGTCATTTTTCAGGTTATGTTTTTGGTCAATGGTGAAGATTTTAACGTGCAAGACTTGTAGCGCAGTTCTTCGTTGATAATCCGACGCATAGAACGATCACTCATTTTGAATTTGCTCGCTAAATGGCGCATCGATAGACTTGGATCCTTAAAAACGCAGTTTTGCACCATTTTGATCACTTTTGGCGTCCTCACATCTCTAGCACCACCTAGCCCTGTCTTTTGTGCATCTCTGTAGCGTCGGGCAATGTCGTAGACCGTTCTTCTTTTAAATCCAGTAATGTTGATGATTTCGGCTGGTCAATGCCCGACACGAAGCAATTGGATAACGGTTGTTCTTCGATTATATTCTGGACCCAGGTTGCGACGGTCGTCCATGATGGCAATGTGTTTTTGTTTTATTGTGACTGGGCTGTCTGCTCACGCAAACCGAACTGAATTAAGGTATTCCGTCTATGCATGGTAGCCCGCCAAAAGTTGTGCGGATTTATCTGCCGCACCCTGTATATATATATATATACAGGTAGTTCAATAAGTTCTTAGAATGAGCTTTTTAGAATTCGAATTAGGAACTGCAACTTTTCGACTGCTAGCACTCAAAAAAATTTATGGTGATTGGCCGTTGCGATTTCGTTTGATAGCTTTTCCCGTGCAACGTATCGGCGTGATTTTTAAAAATGAAGAAAAAAGAGTTTCGAGTGGTTATCAAGCATTTTTATTTCAAAGGTTGGAATGCGACCCAAGTAAAAATTGGGTTGGACGAGACGTACGGTGACTCTGTGCCAAAAAAAAAGTGCGAAACATCGTTGGCACAGATAAGCGAATGAACATTAAGGAGATAGCGGAGGCATTAGGAATTAGTTTAGGTAGTGTGCATTTTAGCCTATACGAAAACTTGAAGATGAAAGAGCTCAGAGAAAAATGGCTGCCGCATTTGCTCAACCAAGGCCAAAAAAACGCGCCTGTTTTCGCTTCACAGCGAAATTTGGCCAAGATGTCGAACAATCCGTCGGATTTTTGGCGCAGATTCATGACCGTCGATGAAAGCTGGGTCCATCACTACACTCCCGAGATCCAAGAAGCATCTTGCCAATGGTGTGCACCTGATGAAGGACCTCCGAAGAGGGTGCGGACAAAGGCATTGACCGGAAAGGTGATGGCTACAGTTTTTTAAGACCAACGTAGAATAATGCTGGTCGACTACCTTGAGAGCGGTAAAACGATCACAGGAGAATAATATGCAAGACTGTTGGACTGCCTTTAGCAAGAACTCATTGTGAAACGGCCCGCTTTGCAGAAGAAGGTTGTCCTGTTTCACCAGGACAATGCTCCTGCACACAAGTCCCGGCAAGCATCGGCAAAACTGGCCCAACTGAGGTTCGAACTCATTGAACAACCTTCCTATTCTCCAGATCTGGCCCTCTCTGATTATTTCCTCTTCGAACATTTGAAGAATAGTCTCGGTGGAAAGCGTTTTTCCAGCAATGAAGAGGTTAAGGCTGCTGTCAATGCCTATTTTCAGTCTAAAGACGAATAATTCTACTTAAGAGGTATAAAAGCTCTGAAATCTTGGTGGGAAAAGTGTATTGAGCATCTCGGGGAGTATATCGAATAAGATAAATTTAAAAACATGATTTGGAAAATTCTTGGTTTTCATTCTAAGAACTTATTGAACTACCTGTATATATATATATTGATATCAGGTTGACAAAGTACCCCCGGTGCCCAAGCTGGATATTGACGGCGAAGCGATCACGGAGCCCGCGAAGGTCTCAGAGGCCTTTAACATTTTTTTCACTAATAGTGTCGCCTCATCCTTGCCAAATAATCCCATAAATGAGCGTGTTATTATGGAAAATCTACCAGAACACACCGCGACGATATTCAGTTTTAAAAAGGTGACGAAACTACAAGTGTTAGCTTTACTTAGTGGTATTGGGGATCCAGCAGCCGGCTACGACGGTTTGCAGTCTCACATTATCCACCACGTAAGATTTCACATCGCTGATCCCCTGACACACATCATTAATGTGATGATAGAAGAAGCAGCGTATCCTAGCCGCTTAAAGATCGCCAGAGTGGTACCGATCCACAAAGGTGGTAGTATGAGCGACCCCTCAAACTACCGTCCAGTGAGTGTTTTACCCGTTTTAAATAAGATTATTGAAAAAACACTTGTTAGCCAAATGACAAGGCATCTCGAAAGCAACAACATGCTCCCGGGTAACCAATTTGGATTTCGCAAAAACCGGGGCACAGGTCATGCTGTTATGCGGCTAGTTGAGAGTACCCGTTTCGAGTTAGATAAAGGACTATTTTGTGCAGCACTTTTTTTAGATCTTAGACGCGCCTTTGACAGCGTTCGTTCATATATTCTCCTACTTAAATTCAAGCACCTGGGCTTTGACGATCACGCTATTAAACTGCTATCGGCGTACTTCCTCGGGCATCACCAGCTTGTGGACGTGGGGGGAATCCGGTCGGAACTGCTCCCGGTTTTGCTAGGTATACCTCAGGGCTCGTGCATTGGCCCACTAGCCTTCCTCTGCTTTATAAATGATATGGAAAGCATCGCACGAGGAGCCGCTATCATTTATGCTGACGACAGCACTTTTAAATATATTGGGCAGTCTGGTGAGGAGGTACACCGGGTGATGATGCAGGATGTCACTGCCCTCAACGCTTGGTGTGCAGCAAACCGTATTGCTATCAATGCAAAGAAAACTCAAGTGGTGGTCTTCGGACAGGGTAACGCCATTCCTCGAATGCCACCTGTAATCATAAATGGCCACCTGATACAACCCAGCGACTGTGTCAAGGTCCTGGGTGTAACAGTAGATGCAAAACTCTCTGGCAACGCGCATGTAGAAACCCTTATCCGTCGACTTGCTGTCATCACAAACTCATCAAGATACATCAAGAACCAAATTGGAGCATCTTCATGCAAGCTGCTCTACAACGCCTTTTTCTTGAGTCACCTTACGTACGGATCGGAATTCTGGACTGCCTGCAGTAAGGGTTGGGCGGAGCGACTGAGTGTGGCACAGGGGCGCTTTCTTCAAATGTTTCGGGGATCGGCCAGTCGGGAGAGAAAACAACACAATATATTAGATATAGAAAATACCATGCGCTATTTAACCTTGATAGTGATTTTTAAGAATATCCATGGGATTGGGCCGAAGATACTAGAACTTGATCGCCTTGGAGGGGCGAGAGAGACCAGAGCATCTAACACGGTCACACTGAAGATTCGCATGCATCGAAGCAGCAAGGGCAGCCAAGCTTTTGGCGTGCGAGCTGTCAGAGAGTGGAACACTCTTCCGGTTAGCTTGCGTTGTTTGAAATCCTTAAATAGCTTCAAGGAGAATTTAAAGTCACACCTTTTACCCCGTCAATAATGGATACACTAGTCTTCCTAAATTGACCCTCGCATGGAGGAAAACACAAGTAATTTTATTCCGGCTGCAACTTTTTACCAACACAATGGTAACTGTAGTAGGTTTAAATTACTATATCTTCCTTGCAAATATTTGTAAATGTATGAAACAACATACTATTGTAATTGTGTATATAATAAATAAATAACCTTGTTCAAAAAAAAAAAAATATATATATATATATATATATGTAAACATCTAATTTTTTTTAACCTCAATATTTTAAAGATGCCACGAAACCAAAGAATAAAACGCGCTTAAAATTAGTAAAAGTTATAGTTTTATGTTATGAGGGGCATAATTAAAGATAGATAGTGGTGGCTATCTCGGCCGGTGTAACCAGTCAGCTATGGACGCGCGCATAGCACCTCCAAAGGAAAGCAAGACCTTCTGTAATACGTCGCGATGTTGCACAAAAACTGCACAGCACAGACACGCAATTCAAATACCCCAAAACAACAATTATTACATAAAAAACTATATTGCAAAAAAATCAGCAACATGACTAATAACAAACAACAATAACAACGGCAGAAGTATTTAAAACAAGAGTCGAGATGACTTTATTAACTGGAATTCAAGTTGTACCATGATACATTTGTTACGATTACATACATTTTATTAGGAAAAGAAGACGGATGACCGTAGACAAAATGTCTGTTTTTTTGTGAAATATATAGTAGCATTAATTTATTTAACCACATGGCTCGGTCTTACAGACATGTGCTGCTTCCAACAATTTCACGTAGTGATTACCTATGTATGTTGTAATGCCTGGAATAAATAGCAACAACACATGAATAGCGGCACGCCTAAATCCGCTTCCATTCTCGCACAACAGCTGCATGCATGCAAAACGGATCATATAAGCAACCCAAACAAAAACATCCAAATAATGAAACGGAACGATCAGTCGTTATTCACCACCTTCTTAACTGAACTTCAAATTGTTGCCTATTTAGCTTAGATAGGCATAGCGATTGCTGGTTTAACTTCAACTGCAGCTCAAAGTGCTGGACACGAGTCTGTGACTTCCGATTACGTTCTTCACTGACCGAGACGTGTTTAGTGACTTGGTGGTTGTCCCCGTAAATCCTTACTGTTTATTTTATTACGGTCAACCCAGAGTGCTTTGGTATTGTGTTGGCAGCAATGTCTTACAATTCCCACAGACAAGCGGTGGACACCGCACCGTGAACGGGCAGCTATTGCGTTTTGGTGGTGGTTAACCTAAAGCAACTAAGCAATAATTTCGTGGCTTTGTCACGGGTTTAACTTTAACAACGAAAAAAAACAAATATTTGCCCTGCACAAACTCCTAACCACGTGACATAAAACAAGTTCTTATTAAAGAGCCCCTTGTAACTTACTTACTACTAGTCGTGTGTGTGTAGAGTTATGATCACTTTGCACACTTGGCATGCTCGTATATGTGCATGCTTTAAACACATGATCCGGGTGGAAGTTGAATGGCTTAAACTTAGCCATTTTGTGCCATGCGTGCCAGACTGCAGACTCAGCGGTTTGTATAGCGTAGTAGGCCCGTGTCCCCAGCCTATGCTATATCGTCGTTGTTGTTCGTTGCTCTCGGCGTGCTACTTAGTACAACTTTATACACTGCTACTAGCTTTGCTACTTCAGTGGCGTCTAGAATAGTTATTGGGCCGTTGTTACAGAGTGGACTCGCCTCATTTTGACTTAGAGGATGGGAGCCGGGTGTGTCGTTGTAAGAGAAGGGCGCATCATTTGACCGCCGGACGGGCGGACGTACGGAACGCCACTGTTGAAGCGCACCTTCAGACGCGTGGCGCTACGTGCCTTCGCCACGGAGGCCTGTGGCAGGCTGGATCGTAATGGCAATACTACTGGCGGTGGTGCTGCTGCTGCTGCTGCTGCTCGCAGATGATGATGTTGGTGGTCTTGGTAAAGGAACTACAACAACTAGGGGTGTTGGAAAGACGGGGAAGAATGAAGTCGCGTTCGCTCAAGTAAGCGAACATTCCTAAACCTGCCCTCTCGTGCCCACTTGGGACTTCCAGCGTTCGAGGCGAGACGCGAAAAGCTTAGAGGAAAATGGGTAGAGAGTGCGAGAAAGGAAGATGCGGATGATGATGGGAGGAGGGGGGCGGGTGGATATGGGAGAACGAAGCCGAGATAGAGAGATTGAGATATATATATATAGAGAGAGAGAGAGAGAAGCGGGGGGCAGGGGAATTAGGGGGTCAGGGCAGGGAGTTAAGGAGGCAATGAGTTAAGAGAGTGGATATAAGCGCGGAAAGAGGAGGCTTGCAGAGAAGCACGCAGAGTCCAGCCGGTCTGTCGGCACTGTGTCCTCCGTCTGTCTGTCGGTCGGTGCTCTCTACGTGTGTGTGTGTGATCTCGGTGCCGATGTATGTCAGTGTCGATCCTGATGTCGGCTGCTCGCAGAGGGACCATAAAGCTTCATTGCATCTAGCGAGGAAAATCTCCAGAGTGGCTGCTGGCCGGCCAGCCAGCACCTCCTTGCGCCCTAATGTAGTATCTCTCTCTCCCTCCCTCCCTCCGTTCCTCTGCCCCCCCTCTTTCTCAGTCACTCACTTCTCTCCCTCATTCCCTCTTACTACTTCGCATTTCCCCTCTCTGATGGGCGACTAAGCGAGTAAGCGTGTGTGTGTGACTGTGTATAAACATGTGAGTTTTCATATATGACCGTGTATGGTGAGCGTAGGTAGATCTGTGCCTGTCAACCTGTGGGCCTGCTTCAAGCCTGCGGGGGCAGCAGCTACAGCAGCAGCTATCTAGCTAAGCGACGTACGTAGACAGGTGGCTGCAGAGGTCATCGTAGTCTCCGCCGACTTCATGACCACTACCATCATCATGGTCATAATCATCACCACCACCATCATCATCATCACCACCACCATCATCATCATCATCATCACCACCATCATCACCATCATCACCATCATCACCACCACCACCACCGTCACCACGACCTCTATCACCCACCCACCCGCCCCGCCCGGCCCACTGCTTCTACTACCGGTACCAGGACTCCAGCAACGTATTGTTGCTGCACAACATGGCAACAGCAAGGCAGGAGAGGAAACACGTCAACCAGGACATTGGTCGGTAGTGTGGCAGTATGTCTGATGCTATTGCGGCTGCTTTATAGCTGCTGTTGTTTTTTGTTGTTGCTGTACTTGTTGTATTGTTGTAACAATTTGGCGTGCTTCGTCCACGTTTAGCTTCGGTTGCTCGGTTGTTCCTTCGTGTTTCTATGTGTCCCGCATGTGCTGCTGGCCTGGCCGTGCGCGTATCGGCCGTACCCGGCAGGCCAAGCTTGTCTCATCAACAAGAGACCAATGCCATTCGCCCGTCTCTCGCTGGGCCCGTTGTTACGCGTAAGCCGTAGGTTTGGCCTATCAGCGGCGGAGTGTTGGGCTGATGGCTGTTTGTCCGGCTGACTGTTTGATCCGGGGTAGCTCCAATGTCCGTTCCGTCTGTTTCTTGTAGCCGCCCCCCCCCCCCCCCCCGCTTTCAGACCCCTACGTTGCGCTTGCTGGCCCACATACTTTGCTCGTCTTCCATCTCGTTCCGGGCCTCTCCATCTTCTCGTTGTTTGTCGTAAATGGCAGCACAAAAGACCGCTTCGGGTCAAATTGAGCGCTGCGTTCGTAAAAGTAGCAGCAGCAGCAGCAGCAGCGACAATGGTAACACCATTCGATCTGGTGGGCATACAGCCAAGCCGAGAAAAGTCGAGTTATTTATAAAATCGTTTTGAACTTGTTAAAAGCGAGCTAAACTAGGCAATATATATATATATATATATATATATATATATATATATATACAGTATGCAGACCGGCCGTCGCTGTAAAAGTTAGAGTAGTGTGGGACTCACAATCCCATTGAAACCCGGTCGGTTGGCTGCAGTAAGTGGCCAGGTGAAGTAATCTCGAGTGTCTTTTCGAGATTACTTCACCTGGCCACTTCCACTGGCCATTTGTCATTAAGGCAAGTGTAAGCGAGTAGAGGTGCAAGGTGCTCGATATGTACAGTTTAACGTTGTGCGGCGATTACTTGCGATTTCAAAGTATAATTTGCGTCTCAACATTTGCACTATACCGGGACTCATGGCTTTTAAGGATCGTGGTCGCCTTACATCGTCAGTCTCTTAAAAATCGCACATACGGCATAAGAAAAAGGTCAGCTTTGTTAATGCGGCATGAGTGTTGCTGAAAGCTGCTCCCGCCGCTTGTTCGCAGTTGCGCAAGTGGATAAGAAATAAGAGCAAGCCGCGTTTGACATTGTAGCACTTTCTTTAATCAGACAGTATTCATTTCGTCTCAAGTCTCCGTTGTGGCGTTGTAGGAGGCGTGGTCTAAGGGACTAGTGCGCCAGCCATGGTTGTCATCTACCGGATCTATTACTCGGTTCGATCAGTGTTGTTGTTCAATGTTGGCTCAATGTTGTTCGATTAAAATTGACCGAATTTTCTTAGAAAGATGCTTATTGAGAATGGATGATAAGCCATAGCACGGTGGGTCCGCGGCCATGCCCGTAGGGGTACCGCTCAGGCTCAAGCGTCTGTCTATAGATCTCTCAAGCATCTGTCTATCGAGGACTCGTTTGGCTACCCTGGATTCCGAGCAAATTTTCCTGCATAGTGCAATGTTAAGCGCTATAGCGCCCTGTGTTTTGTCGAGGAGGCGGCGTGTTGGAGCACTGATGTCCGTGCGATCTCATAGAGATGCGGAGGTCCCTTCTTTTTCTGCATAGCGCTCATTTTAGGAATTCCTGTAAGAGGCTTATCTAGAATCACGACCAAGTATTTAGACATGTGCGTGGGTATTACTCAGTGCCCTCTAGCCGTAGTTTAGAGCAGCAGAGGGCGCTTCAAGCTTTTGAAAAAGTCTAAGTACTCCAACGTGGGTTATATTATTGTGAGTGGAGTGATACGCCTTTATCCCTAAGTTGTTTTTATGGGGTCATACAAACGCGTTTCTAACATCTAATGGGATGCCCGGACGATGCGGCCGATTTGCTTTCCGGATATTTCCCTAAACTACCGCTAGATTCAGCACTCTGCTGATGGCTGGGTGTGTGGAATGTCGGGCTCGGAAGTTGTGCTGGTTGTTCGATCGCTTAGAAATGGCTTCAGAAGCAGCGGGTTCCGTGTCCTCCAGCTCATTTACTAATTGGCTGTTGATAATATACTCGGCTGGTTTGGATATGCAAGAAAGCACAGCTATAGGGCCGTGCGCCGAGGGGTCTCATTGGCGTTTACCGGGTTGCGGGATAAGAATCGGATGTACCGTTTTCTAAGACTTAGGATAGTCTTTGCTAGCTAGCATTTTATCCATCGTGCGTTCTGTGGTTCTCCCCCTCTTCCACCCAAAAACATTTATATATATATCTTTAGCGTATAAGCTGCCGGTCATTTTAGCAATGCATGAGTGGTCGCCTGCCTGTATTTTCTTTAGGAGTCCACGGCTGAACGATGTTTCCGTCGCCCCGTGCTTGTAAAGCCTTTCGTAACTCGTGCTTAGCTTTTACTAATTTGCTCGGTGTGGTCCTAAGAATATATGCTACGTGACAATCACACGTTTACCACAGCAGTCATAAAATAAGTAAGCGTACAGAGAGCAAAAGAATGAATAAGGGATAAAAAGGGGATAACTAATTCGACTGAAGAATTTGCTCAAATAGCAGAAGCCTCAAAAGCCGCCGACTTATATGCAGAACTATGTAGCATGGAATTTGTATGGAAAACAGTAGTCTGACAATTGATAATTGTGTGTGTAAATACTGCGGACGAACGGAGGGGGAAGGAAAGGATGAGGAGTGTAGCTCTGCTGTCATCTGCCAAGCGCAATACTGCCCGATCCGTGCCCAAATACTCCTGTTTTTTACCTATAGTCTGCGAGTATTATATGGATTTGCTATTTGGGTACTTTGGGTTTGTTTCGAATTGTTGCACGTGGGCTCGTTTGAATTGTTTCCATCCGCTACACTAGGTATGTGCCGATCCAGTGAACAGCACCGCGATCCATCTGTTGTGTGCTTCTATCCTCAGGTTCGCATGCGAGTGTTTTTAGCCGAAAAATAGACCAAAATTCTTCTCGTTTTCGTTTCGTCTACTACTACTTTTACAGATGAGGTTGCAGAGTGCTGGCGCCTCCGCATGGTGTCTTTTTTTTCGTCCGAATACAACTACCGCTACCGGTAGCAGGCAATATCAAATCTATTTTATGTGTATATTATTTGTAGTCGCTTCACAATAGCGCTGGCCGTACAGACACCCATATATTTATATATATATATATATATATATATATATATATATATATATATATATATATATATATATATATATATATATATATATATATATATATATATATATATATATAATTCCAAAGGTAGTTCTCTTGTTACTTGCACCTATTTGTGTGATTTGCAATGAAACCATGTCGATTATTATTATTATTATTCAGTAATAACAATTGTGAGGTATGAATGTTTAAGCCAGGCCTGCTTTGTTCTCTTGTCAGTTCATTGCGCCTATGATTGAAGCCACGTTCCCTCTACAAACGGCCAAAGACATCATTTGTCTCAAAAACATGGCCTCGCGTCGATCACCCGTAACGTCTTCTATGCGTTTTCCGATATCTTTCAGGAGTTTCTCTGTACCTGAGCTGATGGAGCCAAGTGTCTCCAATGCAATGGGCACAAAGTGGTAACTTCTTGATAGCTCGAGATACTTCCTTCGTTTTTCAGAATCCACGCGCTCTGCTACCCATCCAGATTCAACTGCGCTGTGACATAAATACGACGAGGCCGCCGTGCATGAAACCGTGACATCCCACACAAGGCTTTTTCCGTGTGACCATAGCGGGATGGTGACCCCGTCAGGTCGCAGCTCATTGCTGCCATTAAGACCCTTCGGCTCGGGTGTAGATGGTATCCCTGCCCTTCTAAGAGCTCTTCGTACTATGGCGTTGAGTTCAGCGTGTCTTGTGAGTCTGCCGGGACTTTTCAGACAGCTTAACTGGTGTAGACCGTCAGAGTCGACAGGTTGGCCGCATGGCAGGCAAGAAAAGGGCTGGCAGACGGGGGTGCCTATCCTTATTATTAGTAATATTATTATTATTATTATTATTATTATTATTATTATTATTATTATTATTATTATTATTATTATTATTATTATTATTATTATTTTTATTTTTATTTTTATTATTATGATTATTATTATTATTATTATTATTATTTATTTTTTTTGTTTTTTTTTATGTACAATTACTATGACAAAGTTAAAACATTTATTCATGGTAATTAATCACCGACGGTGGGAACATGACAATTGGGTCCCTGCGAACGTGTGCACGTTTACGAAGGGTCCAATGTAGGAACCAACCATCTCTGTAGGGTTCCCCGGACCGACGCCGCGTTGCCCCGTTGCACATCCAGCGACAGACGCTGTTTGAGAAATTCGCCCGCTCGCCTATCACCCCTGGCTAGACCTAGTCGCTTTCCGACCTTCTGTAGCAAACCGCGAGTGGACGGACCCGGCCCGCCAAGTGTCTCGAAGGCAAGTGGGTAGAACCCGTACGGGTACCCGATGTTCTGGTATTTTCTTACCTTGCCTGCCTCGGCGAGAGCTGAAGCATATCCGGCCCGGGCCGCGCCAGCACTAACCATTGAAGGGGCTAATGAGTCAGTAACTGTCGCGTCCCAAACCAGCATGCAACCGCTCTCGAACGGAGTTAAGGTCAGACCGTCGGGTCTCTTTCCGCCTTCCCTATCCAGTCCGACGGGTTCCAGGACGCACGGTAGGCCACTAGAGCGTAGGGCTCTGCTGAAGGTTTCGTTCAGAGCTTGGTGTCGGGCTCGCCTGCCTGCGCTGACGATACAGGATAGCCCGTGGCGTCCATCCGGCTAGACGGCGTCACCGCAGACGCAGGTATGAGCGTGCACAAGGTCCGTCCCCAAACGAAGTCCGACCGCGATTCTCACCGACTCGTCATCTAGGAGTGTCCCGATCCGAGCACAGGGTATGGCGTGGAGCCATGCGCCCGCCCCTTTAGAGGAGACGGCGCGCAGCCTGGCCCTATCAGCGTCTGTGGCGCTTTCCGCGATGAGATTTTCAACCCTTTGCTCATGTAAAGCCGCCGACCAATCTCTCTGGCGTCCAGCTTTGGCGGGCTCGTGGCCGCACAGGGCAACTGCTCTACGGCGGCTTGTTTCTAAGCGATCTTCTAGGTCCGTAAGAGCGAGTGAATCGAGAAGTGATTTAGCCTGTTGTAAAGACCTGTGGAGGGAAGCTACCAGAGCTACCTCCGATAGGACAATAGCATCAGGCAACCCTAGTCGACCCCAAAGAACGGGGAGTAGAGCTTGTTGACGTGTTTCTGCCGATAGACCGAGATTCATATGAGCCTCAACCGTAGTAAGCACGCTGTCGTTTAGTCGCTCAAGGAGTCCCGGAGCAAGCGAGCAGTCTGCACCTCGAAACAGGTGATTGAGACGTAGGGCCGAAAATGAAGATCTCAGAAGAAGAAGGCCCCGGTGAGATCCTACCAAAGGAATGCGTGACTTCGCATGCTCTAGTTTTTCTATCCACCTTTCGAGAGCTGCCGGAACTCCCTCTGGGAATAGGGGGACGCCTAGTAACTCCAGATCCGTGCCAACAGTCCTGCATCCTGGGAGAACCTCTAGCACCTCAGAGTCGGTAGCACCTCCTACGACATGAACCTCGCACTTTGCAGGATTTAGGGCCAGGCCACTCCGCTCCGCGAACTCGATGACTCTGTGGATTTTTTATTATTATTATTATTATTATTATTATTATTATTATTATTATTATTATTATTATTATTATTTATTTTGTCTTAGAGCAATACAGTTGTGAGGTGTGAATGTGTATCCTCATTATTTTATAGTTTTTTCTTACCAATGAAAGCAGCTGCCTCAGAAAGTCGCCTTCGCGTGCATCTCCGGTGTTTGCTTGTATGTATCGCACAACTTGCGCCAGTTCGCACAAGTTACTGCGGGAGAGCGACGCGTTTTACACACGCCACTACACCGGTTAGGCAGGACGAACCGCTGATCGACCTGCATACTCGTATGTCCTCACAGGACATTATTATTATTATTATTATTATTATTAGCACACGGCCAAAGACACCATCTGTCTCAAAAACATGGCCTCGCGTCGATCGCCCGTAAGTCTTCAATTCGTTTTCCGATTTCTTGCAGGAGTTTTGCTGTACCTGTGCTGATGGGGCCGAGTGTCTCTAATGTAATAGGTGCAAAGTGGTAGCTTCTAGATAGTTCTAGATACTTCCTCCGTTTTTCAGAGTCCGCACGTTCTGCTACCCATCCCGATTCGACTGCGCTGTGGCGTAAATATGATAACGCCGCCGTGCATGAAACCGTTACATCCCATACAAGGCATTTTCCGTGCGACCACAGCGGGATGGTGACCCCGTCAGGTCGCAACTCACTGCTGTTAATAAGACCTACTGGTTCGGGCGTAGATGGTATCCCTGCCCTTCTAAGAGCTCTTCTCACTATGGCGTTGAGTTCAGCGTGCCTTGTAAGTCTGCCGGGGCTTTTTAGACAGCTTAACGGGTGTAGACCGTCCGAGTCAACCAGTTGGCCGCATGAGAGGCACGTGAAGGGCTGGCAGACGGGGGCGCCTATCCTAAGAGCTGACACCATGCGGAAGGGGTTTGGATCCAGCATGGTGCCAAGCTGACGGGAGGGCAGCGCTTGAAGCCAGCCCCCGCTGAAAGATGTTGAGCCGCTAGAAAGACGGCACGCTCTCTTGCTGATATAAGGTTATTCAATATATCTCGCGCGGACTTCTTAATTTTGTACGCGTGAAGAAGATTTGCACTCACGTGCTCTCTCAGAGGGCCAGAATCGAGTTGACTCCTGATTGTGGCGTCTGCCATCGCGGTTGCCTTTTTTAGTTCAATCTTTACTTCCTCACCAAGATGTGATTCTGCTAGAAAGCCAAATTGATTCAGGGATGCAGCATAGCACACTGCAGCAAGATCCGTAGCTCTTCTTATTCTAAGACCTCCGTTGTTGATGGGGAGGCTAGCTCTCTCCCACATGTTTCCTTCTAAGTTAATGTTAAGTACCTCGCTTAGAATGCTTCTGGTGGTCTCGTCATGGGCTGCAAGACCCTCCATGTATTTTAGGGTCTGATGATGAGAGTGTGTCCCCATAGACACAGAGCCACCTGCGGGTGCATACTGGTCAGTCGTAGGCGAATTTTTACCAGGGTCTCTCGTTTAGCATCGAGGGCGCGTGGGATTCCTTCGGCCATTACGGGAGAACCTAGAACATTTAGGTTACCCTGAGTTACACAAGATATCCCAGGAAGTGCTTCCATGATATCTTGTATAGCTTGCGCCTGATCTTGAAGGGTGCCGCCGACAGCTAAAACCTCGCATTTGGCTGCATTGAGAGTCAGTCCTCCTGGTTCCTCAAAGTTCAGTATAGTTTGCAGATCTCTCGCCACGACATTTGCGGGACCTCCCAAGACAGCGTCGTCTAGGTACCAGACATTAAAGGGGCTCTAGGGCTCTGTAGGCTTGATACCAGATCCGAAATGCCGAGGCAGAACAGAGCTGTTCCCAATGGGTCTCCCTGCTGAATGCCAGTTTGTGACTCTATGGTTATATCTGCGTTCCAAGCGAGCATTGAGAAATCTTTATAACTCTGCCACATCATCGGATAGAGTCGTGGGGCTTTATTATTATTATACATATATAATTGCCCACACGGCTCGAACCTTCCTCGAAAACAACGAGAAATGCTGCCTCCTAAAATTAGATTTCAAAAATGCGTTTAACTTGAACAAACGAGGACAACTTTTGGCAGAGGTTTCCAAGCACGCCCCGGCCCTCTATCCAATGATGCACCAGGCATATAGCAGGCCGACTCCTCTGATGTTCGGTGAAGTTGAAATCAGGTCATCAGCCGGTTGTCAGCAGGGAGACGTAGCGGCTCCTCTTGCGTTTAGCCTGCTGTTGCATCAGTACGTCAAACAGGTGACATCCAAGGTCCCTCTGTTTTACCTCGACGATGGGACCCTTCTTGACAACGATCCTTCGGCATTACTCAAAGACATCAAGGATCTCAGAGCGTTCGAGCAATGGAGCGGGATGCAGCTTAACCCATCTAAATGCGAGTTATTCCTACAGGGTTTCGAGGACGAAGAGAGACAGCAGGTGATTGCAGAATTTAACAGCAATCTCCCGGGCATCCTTGTAAAGGACCGGTGTGAACTGGACCTGCTGGGTACGGCGGTCTTCCCCGAAATGATCGGCCCGGTACTGGCCGAGAAGGGAGAACAACTCTCCCGACTTTACCAGAGGCTGGGTCATCTCGGTAGACATCAAGCCTACTTTCTGCTTCGGCACGCAATGGGAGTACAAAAGGTCCTGTATGTACTACGGACCTCACCTACCTTCCTTTTGCCGTCAGAAACTTTGGACCTCGACGACCAAGTGAGGAGAGCCTTGGAAAACATCCTTGACCTGACGCTCGATGATAAGGTATGGATGCAGGCAAGCCTATCGGTCCGGCTGGGTAGAATGGGCATTCGCTCGGCCACGGACCTTGCCTTGCCCGCTTTTCTTGCTTCGTCGCATAGCTGCGCCTCTGCAATGGCCGCTACTACCGGCGGACTCATCAGCCACCAACAAGACGCCATTCGGATCTGGGACGCGCGTCAGTCTGGTCGTCCTTCTGAGAAACAGGTCACTAGGCAGAAGGGGTGGGACCAAATCGCCACTCAGGCTACCCACTTAACTCTTCTGTCGGCCTGTGAGTTAGATATAGATGGCATTAGACTGAAAGCGGTTTCATCCGACGCTGCCGGAGCGTGGCTTGACGTGTTTCCGTCCGAGCTAGTCGGCAGTAAGCTGGCTGATGACCACTTCCGTGCCGCCAGTGGTCTCAGACTTGGCATTGACATGTTGGAGACAGAGGCGTGCCCGTGTGGTGGAACGGTCGATGAACGTGGCCTGCACCGACTTAGTTGCACTAAGCTGGCTGGGCTTACGCAGGGCCGCCACGATGCCATTAATGACATCCTCGGGCGCGCTTTCAGACAAGCCGGCTACCGCGTCACACTGGAGCCTGGTGGACTACAGAGCGACGACAAGCGTCGATCAGACGGCCTTACCAGCCGAGACAGGGACCGCAATCGGCGCATCTCCTTGAGGACCACGTTGTAATGGCGTTCGGCCTCGAGTCATCTGGCGTTTGGGGCAAGGATGCACTCAAACTGACAAAGGAGCTTGGGAAGAAGCTCTTCGAGGCCACAGCGGAGCCAAGATCGACCGCTTTCCTTCGACAGAGAGTGTCATTAGAATTACAGAGAGGCAACGCCAAGATGATGTTGAGTGGTCACCGACACTCATGCAATAAGAATAATATAAGCAATATTGTAGATATTATATAAGTAATATATTGATAATTGTGATACATGTACATATTGATAAAATAAACCCTTGTTCAAAAAAAAAAATTATTATTATTATTATTTATCTTGTTTGAAGAGTGTGACTTTAATTGGGTCGTAATCTGGCGTTATAATTGTTAGTGGTAGTCTTACACTTATTCGGGCTAACTCTCAGCCAGCATTTACCGTCCATGGATTTGCTTTTCGCATTGCTTCGTAAGACGAACCCCATAAATGCAAATGTGCAACCGTGAGGATGGAACTCGTGCACCCATGTATCCCGCCTCTGTCCGGTCGGCCGACTGCTGATCTTCTTCCATACACACATGGATACCTATATTTGTGCGTACTTGACGTCTCCATAGGGCGAGCGACCTTTAGCAGTGACAAATGATTGGCCATTGTGATAATAACCTTATAGATCAACCAAAAACACACACCCACGTACAGACAAAACAAATACAACTGATTCCGCACCCACTAATCGCCTGATCCGTTGGGACGGCAATGGTGCACGTTTCGGCGCCTAGTCGTTACACAATGTCACAAGCATTTGTTGTTAAAAAAGAGGCACACACATAAAAGCGCAACAGTTCCGAACATGGTGAAAGTAATTCACCTAGAGTCAATAGCGGAACAAATAGTGTAAAAAAGGCCATCTGAAGTAATTACCTACAATGTGATTTCGGAGAGTTGCACACACACGGAGACAGAGAGTTCGACCGTCGATTGTTGGAAAATGATTTGTTAATATTTGAGTTAAATGCAGACACTTTCTATTATCGCCGTACTTTGTGGCTCGTGGCGTATCTCTTGAAGAAAATTGAAACACGCGTGTATCTCTTGAAGAAAATTGAAACACGCGTGTATTTGTGCAGAAAATCTTATCGGCCGCTAGGTTTGCCAATAGTATTCTAGATTTAAGTATGCGCTGAGTATCTAAACAGCTCAAACGTAACAACAACACGATGATGGAATCCTAAACCGGCAGTGTTAGTTGATTACTGCGCGTACTAACTACCCTATGTGGCTGCCAGCCGTAGCCAGAGCGTTGGAACGTTAATCCAAGGTAAATCTTTCCACTAATTTGGCTTGTCCATTGTTACCAATTCAGCCTGGAAGTTCCCAAAGACGTTGCAAATTACGTAAGATACCAACGACGAGTGTCACCTGTAATAAACCGTTATTGTCACCCAACATTTTCGAACTACCGGTGCACAATGCGATTTTCAAAATATGATGAAGCTCCTGCATATCCCCTATGAATAGAATCGATGGAAATAAACAAAAATACGTTATGTTCTGCTACGCCGATTTATTAATAACTTACAGGTTTTGGCGTGATACCGTATACATTTGACGCATCATCTCCACGTTGGCTTGGTGTTCTTGGCCTAGTTTGTAGGTGGGCCAGCGGGCAGTATATATATATATATATATATATATATGTATACCATATAACCTTTATTTATTAAGAATACAAGTGGAGCGACAATTGTCTCCAGAGAACGTGTGCACTGGGAATATTACTCTATCTCATATGGAGTGGGTTGGGACCACTTCAGCAGCGTGCCGCGGACGGACGCCGCGTTCCCGCGTTGGACTGCGAGATCGAGGCGCTGTCTCAAGAAAGCCGCAGATCTCTTGTCTCCGGTTGCAAGGTTCAGCTGCTCGCCGACTCTGTGGAGAAGTTTGTGAGTGAGGCTGCCTGGGCCGCCTAAGGTCTCAAACGCTAGCGGTTGAAACTCATGTGGGTAACCCATTGAGGCGTATTTTGCGAGCTTCCTCGTCTCGGCTAGATTACCGGCGTGGCCTGCCGGCTATATATGTATATATAGCCATTATGCTGTTACCTATTGAGTTATTATCTAGTTTCAAGGTCCTTCACGTCTCTATACACGACGGTTAATCTTCTCTCCTATTTCTTAATGGGGATTGTTTGCTCTACCGCATCTGCTCGACATGTGCTTGTCGTCTCCGATTTTCCGCTATCGTCCTCTCGTTATTTGTGCGCGCGCACACGCCAGCAACGTGATGACTCAGATAAAGGCATGAAGAAGCATGAGTCCATTTAGGGACGGGGTTACTTTCTTTTTCTCGTAAGGCTATTCCTTCACCTACTACTACTACTACTACTACCTAAACTACTACAACTAATAATACCTCTACAACTAGCATCAGCTTTGCCACCACGTATCTGTTACTCTTGTTGTCTCTCCCGTCCTCTGTTTGCTCCCTTTCTTGCGTACCTTGGCATTCTAGCTATTTCTTTGCTCCGGTACGTGCCCCAATCGATCGGCGGGCCGGTCGGGGGTACCTATTCGTTGCGCACGTTGTTGTTGTTATTGCTCCTTCTGGTGTCAGCTTATGACTAGGAAGGAGGGGAACCTTAAGAGAGCGAGCAAGAGGGGGTTGTTGGAGGGCAACGCAGGCGAGATAGGGAAAAGCTCAACGATACATCGCGGGAGGACTCAATGCCGAGCGTCGGGGAATACGATCCCGGCCCAGGACGATTGGGTCGAGTCGTCATTGATACATAGCCAGCCAGCGAGGAGAATAGAGAAAACGGGAACCAGAGCGCGGGAGTCAGACATCGGCGCCGTGGCAGTCGTAGCCCGCCTCCAGTACTTCAGCATCCACTCCTTCGCATGCCGCTTCGATGACGCTGATGGGGCTAGCTTTCGATGATGGCAATGCTAGCTTGGCTGGTTGGTCGGCCTATAACTGCCAGCTAAGGGAACCTCTGAATGGTGCTCAAACACAAAGAGAGAACGAGAAACACGAAGCTGCTGTCCAGGCCCAAGTCCAGGAGCTGGGAGACGCCGGCGGGAGGGGGTTCCCACCTGACAATACGGCCTATGGCAACAACAACAGCAGCAAAGAAGACGAACAACAACATCAACAAATCAACAACAATAGCAGCTCTAACAACGCCACCAGCAGCTATGGTGGATACGTTGGAGCTAGCAGCTCTCATGGTGTTGATAATAATGCCGTGGTGCCGCCGCTGTTGCTGATGATGACAATAATGCTAGCGGCAACGGCGGCGGCGGCGACGACGACAACAACGCGCCGTGACGGTGTCTTGACTCGTTACGTCTCTCCAGCCATTATTGTCAACGATGCACTCGCTCTGCCGCCTTCGTCGTTTGGCCAAAGCCTAATAGACTAATGGCCCTCAATGGCCTCCGATGGTACTGCCCCTACTTATTCCTCTGTTTCCCGATCTCCCGCTGCCTGTCTTGCCTGCTCCGTTTTCTCAGATTCACCATTTCTCTTTGGCTGCACTGGCGAACTCTTCATCCAGTTCGCCGTCGCCTTTCATCTTCGTCGTCTTTCTTGCTCCTTTCGATTCGCTATCGCCTATCATCTCTCTGTCTCTCTCCATTTCTCTGTTTTTCTTTGCTTTGTCCCGGCAGCCGAGATTAAGCAGGTGACACAGTAGGTGACTGGCACTCGCCATATTACTCGCCATGACTGCCATGACTAGAACTCCTCGAAATGGCCAGCTAACAGAACGTCGTACCACCGCCGTTAGCGGTTCGCCACCCCCTCTCTCTACAACGACCACTGACGCGCGGGCAATCGGCAGGCAAACAGTAATGCCGAGCCGAGCGGTGTGAACGGTAACAAGTTTATCTCTGCCTATCGGATAAGGATCTCGGCTTTCTCATCTTTCTCAGCTCTCACGCCCTATCCACCCGCCTACTCCCCCCGTCCCTCCCTCCCTCACTCTGCTCATTGCTTCCTTTACCACTCTCTTTGCCTGTTTTCTTCATTGTCGTTTGTCCGATCCGCTCACGCGGCACAATGTATCTATCCTTTGCAGGGGCGACCGCCAGAGGTACACCTGCAAAAAGACGAATGAACAATGTCCTAGAGTAGAGAGGACAGGCATGCGCGTACTCGCGAGTATATACGAAGACGGGGGGGGGGGGCTCTAATGGTGGATAAATGCGTGTGAGTGTCTGAGAGTGTTTGTCGAAATTAAAAGCGGCCATTATCCATATCTACTAGCAGCAGAAGTTGTTGTTGTATCGTAGTGTACGATCAGGTAAAGAGGGAAGATGGCCGTATGCAAAGGGCCGCGCTTCCTCTTTTACTCTATGAAATAAATGAGTCGTTTGTGGGCAGGTATTAGGATGATCCGAGGTATTGTTGTTACATGTGCTTAAGGGGCAGAGTGATTTTAAAGACACTTAAAGACAAAGTAAGCAAAGCCTAGTATTTGGCAATTTTTTTTATTTAAGGTGGCTGATACTTTCTGACGCATTTATCAACGACATTGATGTGGAATGTATGGTGCCTTGTTTAGATACTACGTAAATCCCAAATGTTTTCTCCTCGTACGAGAAGTAGTTCATGTTTCGCAATCTAGCTCGTCTACAGATGGGCTGGGGAGCAAATGGAAGGTTTGTGGTCGTTTCCCTCTACCGTAATTCACGAATTCACGGATGTGCACAGGTAATTACCGCTACTTGTTAATTTAATTGAGCCCACTAAGGCAAATCATGAGCATTTCCTGATAAAGGTCAATGACAAAAAGTACCTAGTAAGCATAAAAAACGTCCAAGCCGTGCTTGTATATTTCACGCGCATGCAGCCCCACGTTCTTGTATATTCTAAACACACAGAATAGCCTACGCTTAAGCGTTAGATACCTACTTGGAACCACTATTGGCGTTACCCTAAAATCCATCCTCCGTTTTCAGTCAGTGATATTTTTAGATAGCCTTGTCCATGTTTTTATAAAGAATCGAGAAACTGCAATTTTGGAATATTTCTACCGTACTTATTGTTGACCGGCTGTGAGCGCTATCTTACAGAGCATGTGGAAAAGAAACAGTACGAATAAAACTCATAGGTCTATTATTTTAATAAATTTTATGGTGATTCAGCCTCGCGTTTGACGCATGTATAGATAATTATTGATTTAGACACAAATAATTTACAGCGTTGTTGATAGTGTTGACTTTTATTGCGGTCGTTATTGACGGCGCAGAAATTTCTCCTATTAATAAACAGATCAATAAGAAATATACCTGCGATCAATAAAATATGTAGCACTCCTGTCGTGTTCTTGGATGAATGAACCACACTTTAGTGGGTCGTAGAACTTCGGGTTGGAAACGTCTCAACTAGAAGTGACAGTGAAATTACAAGTACTTGTTTTGTTATTCACCGCACAAGTTTTATTCGCAAGTAGTCAATAAATTATGTCAGCCATTCATTAAAATATCAGCGTGTTCTAAAAAAAGAAACAAAATCTGCGTCTGAAAACATCTATAAAATTTAATTCAATAGGTTTGCAAAAATCGAGATCCTATGATGACACATTCTGATCTTTCACGTTAAGTATTTTGCAATGCTACCACTGTTCTTATAAAAAAACACGAATTAAGCGCATTAAAGATGGATATTTTGTAGGGGTAATTTTGTTACCAAACCAATGGTTGTGCGAGATCGTGATGTCATAATTTTATGCCGTTTTCGCCGCCTCTTCGATGTCGGGTTTCCATAGAGTCCCATGTTCCAGCAAAGTTGAGCACGTTAGGTGCTATGCGCCTCCCGTAGCTAGCCGCCACAACGGTATGTATCTGTAGAATCCTTCTACCATTCGAGTAGAACTTGTTCTTCTGCAATCGCATATTTTTTGAGGCAAGAAAATGTGTTTTTTTAGCAATTTCACTGTCACTACTAAACAAGACGTTTCGCCCCCATGCCTGATTCCACTAGAAATAATGTATGTACAGAAATGCCGTCTGTGAGGGTGACGGCATTGCAAGCCACTGTGCCGCAACGAAGCCACACGGCCGCGAGCGGCGTCCAACGAGCGATTCGAGATTCCCGCGCTGAGCCCAAGGGAATCATGTTTCTTGGTTCCGTTTCTGGCGACTGTCACGTGTCACGTAGCGAATGACACCCGCTGCGTGCCATCGAGTTTGGCAGGACTGTCTGCCCCTTAGGCACACCTCCCCGCCTCCCCTCCCACCTTCCCTTTTCCCACTCTCAGTAAGTACTTAGAGGCGTGTGTAATAGTGTAGTATAATGATGTAGCATAGTGGATGCACGACGCATACCTAAGAGAGATGAGAACAAATTGGCCTCCATAATTTGCGATTGCTGCTGCTGGTACGAGCGGCACAATTTCTTTCTCAGGATCCGAGAGGGCTTTCACGCGGTAATTGACTCCTCGATGCCTGGCGCTTAGTAGAGAGGAAGGCCGACAAGCGAACTAACGGCTGCATCAATTCTGTTTGCCCTGCTACAACGCCATCAATTTAGCTTGGATGCCGTTCTGCTGGAAAGCCATTGACTGAAGGTTTCACATACGCAGGCCGAGATGACCTCGCCACCCGGTCGAACCCATCGTTGCGCACCTCTTGCTGAGATGAGTAATTAACTGATCACAGCTCTCCTCTGGCTCTGTATCTTTTTTAGAAAAAGCAGTTTTGTTGAGTTAGGATTGCCGTCAACGAAAAATGTGAACGGCGCTCTTTCAGCTTAGTATAAAAGAGCCCTTAATACAGCGGCTTGTCCAAATAACAACATGTTTTTTTTAATGGAAAAATTACGTTTTTATAGCAGAAAGATGTGGAAGTTATAAGATTTAGCCTCATACAATATATAGCAGATTGTAAACGAAAACTTTTTTTGACTTATTTAGCATCGTTTTCCGTTGTAACTGTGAACGCCATCTGTAAACAATTTATCCGTCAATAAAGCCCACCAGGGTCAGTTTGGGACTTGCCCACTTTGCCAACGACCCTATCATTGGTTATTTGCTTTATTAGGTCTATTAGCTGTCGTCTACATTATATACATATATATTATAGATATATATATATATATATATATATATCAATTGATCAATTGATTTCTTACCGAACCATACACAGCCATCGCCCCTACACCTTGCGTCCGTGGTTTCGTCTCACAGTTGCACCAATCAGTAGCTCATGATTTGAGCGAGTGCAACAATGTAGAGCATCTAACAATATGCTTCTCTTGGCTTGCCACACAAAATTAATGTACAATGCAATTGAATCAAGTTGTTACCTGTGACGAAAAATAGGCCATTTATGGCAATGTGATATGGAATATCTAGGTGTCTTCTGGGCCAGTCATCCCAGAAGACGCAAAAAGACTAACATATTTGCGCAATATTTTGCTCTGTGTTAAGTGGGAGGTATCGTCCACCACAAGTTTATTACTAGTTACCAAGCCATATTTACTGGTGTCTTCTGTCATTAGCCATTGGATAGAGTCAAACTGATCTTTGTCTTTATGGTTGAAAATATCTGTAATTTTCACCGCGTCTCAAAGGAAGAAATACAGTCTCGTGAATATGAATCACCGCCGAAGGAAAGCTCGCATATTCCATCAGAAGCCGCATTTAAGTTATCCATCCTTCACAAACTTACCAGACGTCGTCTATTCAGATGTCTGCAAAACTGTCTACAGGGGAAGACCATGTAGAGACAATCCTTGGAACGCAGAAACCAGAACTTCTTTGTCATGAGAATCGATATTCTAGTTCAGAGCTAGACGAAAGTCGAGCAAGGTCGCTTAGTAGCAAAGCCATTACCTTGCATTCGGAAGGTCGTGAGTTCAAGACCTGGACCAGCCATCCTAAAATTGGTTTTCATGGTTTCCAATTTAGACAAAGCAAATGCCGGAGTGAATTATAATCGACCATGATCCAACAAAAAACGGGGAGCACAGGTGCTTCAATACAAAGAGATGCTGCATTGCCCTCTATACCCCCATTATCACTTATATATATATATATATATATATATATATATATATACAGACGTTCGGTAGCATTTTTTCGGTAGGCTTCATTAATTGCTACTTTTTTGAAGAGATAACAAATCTGAATAAAGCAGGAGTAGGTGTGCATATAAAAACACCTTGTAACGTTTTCTTTATTTTATTACTTTTCACTTTACTCTTTCCAAGTCATTCACGTAATTGCAAGTGGTCGCATTTCGGTTACGATAGTCATTCATTGGGGAAATCCTAGATATCTCAACATGACCGACTCTCGGTGCATTGAGGATATGCCGCACGGCGATTCCAAACCTGTAGGTGACAGAGGATAGTCTAGAACTATAAACAACTTTGTTAAAAAATGTTTAATTCTAGGTAGTTTCCTCGTTTTTTTTGCCGTTGGTAACTACTAACTTCAATAAAAAAAAAATATTTTTCGGGCTGCCCCCTAGACAAGATTTAACGACTACGGGAGTTCTTTTTGCACTGCTTCATAGACGGACCCCCATGAATACAAATGTGCAACGATGGGGGCTCGAACCCGCGCACCTACCTATGTGTCTCCTCCGGTCGCGAGGCCCAGGCGAATGCACCCACCACGCCACCGAGCTCAATCACAAGCATATACTATCTAAGGTAGTATTATCATTTAGTGAACTCTCACACAATATCCTTATCGACAAATGTGCGCTCTAAATTTTGCCGTTACATGTGTGTATATGTAATTAGTGGGCACATCGAACGAGGGTTTGAAGAGTGTCGGGACGGCAGACTGTTGATCGAGCAACAGCAACCACGCCCGCGATAGAAAATATATGCGCAGGCCCTCTTAGTGAGAAGCGCGTTGAGTACGACGCGCGAGACCGACAGATCTGCGCCCGCCCGGAGATGCGAGCAGGCCTCTCTGACCTGCTCCTTGCGGTGTTTCTTCTTCTTCTTTTTCTTCTTACCCGCAGACATCTCGCAAAAGAAGTGTCCCGTAATCCAACGAAGTCTTCCCCTGCTCGCAAACCGCCTTGCCACCACCGACTGGGCGGTTCGCTCTTGTGTCTACTTCTCCTCCGTGTCTCCGTGTAGTTCGTTCGCCGCCTCTTCAAGGCGCTTTCTTGAGCGCCGAGGATAAGTCACCGGGGACAGATAATATATGGAGATGACCGGGCGATCACCGGCCCCATGTCGTTTTCGGTCTCTCGTCGTTCGGCGCGTCTACGGCCGCGGTGGGCGAATTCCTTTTGCGTTTTTCGCTTTCTAACCGGCCGGCCGGACGGTCGGTTGGTTGGTTGGTCGTTGGTCGAAGCTAGCGTCGCTCGTTTCGGCCGCGTAACTCTGCCTACATACGGCTTGTCCGTTTGGGATGGAGTCGGTGGCCCCGTCCGACGACACGGTTTGCACTATTTCCCCTAGGATTTCAGACTGTCTCGTACTACTCGACAAATTAGTTGTAGTAGTCGTTGTAGTAGCAGCAGTCATTGTATTGGCAGTAGTACTAGTTGCAGATATGATAGCAATAGTTCATTTGTCGTTTCTTATTCGAGCCATATTGATTGAGCCAGTCGAGTAGCTGCTAATTGCTCTCGCCACTGGTCATAATGATGCCGCGTCTTAAAGAGCGGTCGAACTGCACGCACACACGACAGCCGATAAATGTCCAAAATTTAGCACCGTCTTCGTTATTAAGCATAGATCCTCCTATATACATACGAGGACTTCTAGAACTCAAGCCTGTAGTATGTTTGCATAGTTAATGCATCTTTCTGCGCATATATATATATATATATATATATATTTAGGATAATGCGTTGAAACTTAAAATTTACATACGAAACCCTAAACGGCTTACTTTTCCTATAAGCTTTTGCGTTTGATACATAACTTAATCAAACAGACTTAACAATGTGAGATTTTTGGTAAGGTATGTACCGTTCAGTTACTAATGTCTGTAATTTCTGGTCGACCTCATTCTACTAAATTTAATTTCAAATTTAACGTATTGGTAGTGTGGTGATCTCCACGCCCATAAGTATATACGCATGGCTAATGGGCGCGTGTGATGCTAACAAAACCTCAAAGCCTACAAGAAAAAACCTACAAGCTAACAAAATCTCAAAGTCTGGGTCCCCACATCCGTTTCAGAAGAAATATACACGTAACGTATATTAGTGACTGAGATATAAACTAAGAGGTTTTCAATTCGGCGTTTATAGTCCGGCATCACTTGTAAACACCCATTTCCGTTGGTATGCTACTAAAAACCCCTTTAAGCCAATAGATATTTTACGATTATCTTATAAGTGCTTATATATTGTAAGCACTTCCTAACTGACTGTATTTCGGCCGAATCTAAGCTATGCAGCAGAAGGGAGAAACGAAACGGACGGAAGAAGGGAACAGACTATAGTCTTAAAACAGTAAGCGTTGTCTCCACACGAACTTGTGCGAGTGCTTTACCGCTCCAAGAGTTCCAAATTGATCAATGCAGATGAACCATTTTACGCCAGCTACGTCCAGCAGATCTAGCTCGACCTACCTGCTGCAGTAGGTATAAGGTAGTACAAAATTGGAAACTTCTTACCTGAGGAAATATTTCTCTCGCTGATGAGTCTGGAACTTGGTGCTGACCAGAGATATCGTAAAATAGAGAGGGAAACGGCCAGCTCCCACCATCACCCTTTATTACGGAACACTCGCATATATATATATATATATATATATATATATATATATATATATATAGTATAACAGGTGTGTTTAATTATTGCTTGTTTCGCACTTTACGTAGAAATGAATAAAATCAAGAGCAAAACATAGCAAAAATAGGGCATACACATGCAAACAATGAGAGAGAGAGTGAGAGAGAGAGCTAACAAAGCGTAGCCAGCCAACTGAAATGACCGGTAGAAACAAAAACACGCTTGGCATTGGTGACGTAGATCCTCCACATGCGTTCATGCTCAAGCAGCAAGGCCAGTGGTGCAGACACTGTAATGCGTTCATGCGACGTGAGCACATATGTGCACGACAAACCTGGTCGGGCGGCCATCACCACGGTGTTTGCAAGCAGACGTGACTTCTTCGTTTATGTCAGCCCGTTCACCCGCTTTTTGTCTACTGAAGCTATCCCGTGCCAGTGGAAGGCGTAGTTTTCGCACCGGCCTTACCAGCAACTGCTGATGCCGCTGTTGCTGCTGCTGCTGCCGCCATAGGACAACTGGTTGGTGTTGGGCTCCTCTTCGAGACAGTTTACGGACGGAGGGCCTTTCAGAGGACCATTCACGTGCAGTTGTTGCAGGGTCAGGCACGCCACACACACACACACTGAATAGTGTAATAGCATGCAGCCTTGTTCTCCGAACACCTTACTACGGAGACGACAACGGAGATGGGAACGAGGTGGGCAAGAAGAACGAGCCAATGGCAACTTAGTACGGAACACGCTGTACGCTCGTTAAGCTTGCGAATATCAGCTTCACGCTACCATGTCGTGTGAAATCACGTCTACTACTGTTCCTGCCTGCAACTAGCGTCCGGGCCATCGTCTCATCGTTGCTGTTTTGGGTTCTTCTCGCTCTTGCAACAACAACAGCAACAGCAGCAGCAACAACAGCAACAATAACAGCAGCAGGAACAGCAACAATAACAGCAGCATCAGCAACAACAACAACAGCAGTAACAAAAACAAGCAATGGACTGACTGCTTAGCGCGCCATGCGAGGAACATGAAGGAAATCTTTGGATAGCCGTAGTAATGAGAGAAGAAAGGGCAAATTATAAACGAGATGACATTATAAGAAAGATCAGGGAAAAGAATACAGGGATACAAAATAGAATAATAAAGAAATTCGATAGGACAACTAAAGGGGCAACAAAGGTATTGCAATCCAAAGGAGAATGATGCACCGGAAGGAACAACAAGCACTAAGCGAGAGATTCGAATGTGAGGTATCTCGAAGGAATTATGCCGCAGTTGTCACTGCTTATTGCTAAACGATATATATCCGAGATACGAGTGAAAGAACCAGAGAGGGAAGAGAACCGAAAAACGAGAAATAAAGAGATGTGGAAAGGCGCCAAGAGCAGCAACGGCAACAATAACTGTCGGAATAACAACGACAGCCGATTACACAAAGTCATTTTGAAAAACACCCAGGTACGTAGGCACGAATAGGTCGTACTGTTGTCTATCTCTGTATTGCTGTATGACGATTTACCACTCTATGCTATTCTGTTGCATCCTACAGACATCTGCTTCATATTCGCTAGACCTAAGCATCCGTTGAAGGTCAGGCATTCCGGAAGAGCTGCCATTAAGAAAGCATTGTACGCATCAGTTGCCCTCCCAGATCGAGTGCGATCCTAAATTTTGCGGCGTTTAAGTCTATTGACTTGTTTAGTGCTTGTTCATGTTCTAGAAAAAGGTCTGTATCCAGTTATATAATACTGTGACAATGTTCTGAATTAGGGTCTATTCTGATATTGTGGTACTATGATGACGCCGCGTATCAGCTGATGACACCGTTTATCGTGTGACGATGAACAGGGCAATCTTGACGTGTGTGTCTTAATGTGTTTACAGTCTTAATCTCTCAAGCATATATATATATATATATATACGAGGTGTGTTCAAAAAGTATCGCGACTTTTGTGTTTTTTCAAAAATTATTCATTTATTCATGAATATCTATTTTGTCTCCTTCAAAGGAATCCCCATGAGATATTATACACTTGTGCCAACGGTTTTTCCAATCTTCGAAGCACTTCAAAAAGCCATTTTTTTTTATCTTGTTCAGCTCCTCCTTCGATGCCGTGTTTATCTCGTCAAGCGTAGCGTAACGTCGTCCTTTCATGGGCCTCTTCAGTTTAGGGAACAAGAAAAAGTCACAGGGGGCCAGATCTGGGGAATACGGTGGCTGCGGCATCATTAGTGTGTTGTTTTTGGCCAAAAACTCGCGCACAAGCAACGATGTGTGAGCAGGGGCGTTATTGTGGTGCAAAAGCCAATTTTTGTTCTTCCACAAATCCGGGCGTTTCTGGCGGATTGCTTCGCGCAAATTGCGCATAACTTGCAGGTAATATTCCTTATTGACCGTTCTACCCTGTGGCAAGAACTCATGATGCACCACGCCCCTGCAATCGAAGAAAACTGTCAGCAAAACTTTCACATTCGACCGAACTTGGCGCGCTTTTTTCGGTCTTGGTTCGTGCGGCAGCTTCCATTGAGATGATTGAGCTTTGGTTTCCACGTCATAACCATAAACCCACGATTCGTCACCAGTTATGACCCTCTGGAGCAAATTTGGGTCGTCGCGGACAGAGTACAACATCTCATTAGCAATGTTCATGCGATGCTGTTTTTGGTCGCAATTGAGCAATTTTGGTACGAATTTCGCGGCGACCCGTCTCATGCCCAAATCATTGATAAAAATCGAATGGCACGAGCCAATCGATATGTTTAGGTCCTCAGCAACTTCTCTAACGGTGATTCGACGATTGGCCAATACCATTTTCTCCACTTCATTAATTTTTTCGTCTGTTGTTGAAGTGCTCGGGCGTCCGGCACGCTCTTCGTCGTTCACATCTTCTCGGCCTTCTGAGAACATTTTGTACCACCGATAAACGTTGCTTCGGTCCAAGGTAGCTTCTCCGTATGCCACAGTCAACATTCGGAATGCATCCGCGCACTTAATTTCGTTTTTCACACAAAATTTGATACAGGTTCTTTGATCCATTTTTTTGAATAGGTAAAAATCGAAGACGATCCAAAACACGTGCAAGCAAAGCAGCTGTCAACAATTAAGTGAACATTCAAAATGGCCGAGCTTGTCGGCATAAGTGAGAGACATGAGTACCAACATAACGCCACAAAAAATCGAAATTCGAATATACGTAACCCGCGAAAATTCAAAAGTCGCGATACTTTTTGAACACACCTCGTATATATATGTGTATAGGGTCTACAAAAAGTTTTTTTCGGGAAAAAACGGAGAAAAACGAAAATACTTTTTGGTCTTCAAAAAGTTTTTTTCCGGGAAAAAACGGAAAAAACCGAAGACTTTTTGGTCTACAAAAAAGTAGTTTCGGAAAAAAACGGGAAAAACCGAAAACACTTTTTGGTCTTCAAATTTTTTTTCGGGAAAAAAACGGGAAAACCGAAACGTCTTTTTGGTCTACAAAAAAGTTTTTTCGGGAAAAAACGGAAAAATACGGACATTTTTTTTGTAGACCTAATATATATAGTTCTTGCAAATCTATTTATATATTATATATAGACATAAATATGTATATATATTTAAACGTTACATATATATAAACGTCAAGAAAACCACGTATAGGCTGCCGCATAGCAAAGCAAGCCGAAGACAGCTCCCAACACATGCAGATTTACTCGTAGACGGCCCTCACGCTATTGGGTTTGTGTCTGTCTAGTTGTGCGTGCGTGGGCGCGTGTGTCGCGTTGCACAGAGTCAGCACAGAGAAACGTTCCGTAATGTGTCAGGCCGCGGGAAGCAGAAGGAGACGGCTGGGAGACGGGAGGTTGTTTGTAGACGTGGGGGTGCAGGACGACGACGACGACGACGATGAAGACTGAGGTGGCTGGGTGGCTGCATTTGGCAAATGAAACGCCGACTTGGGGGTCGTCTGCATGGTCCTGGTGAGAGGGGTTGGTAGCGGTGATGCTGGTGAAGGTCTACGTACTGGCGGCAACAACTGATGTTGTCTACGATGTCGCTACGCAATCGGCCCGCGAGCGAGCGACCGAGTCGGGGGGAAAAGAGTGGAAGAGCGGGGAAAAAATGCCGCTGTCTCTGAGACAGCCGGACCACGACATGGCATGGCATGAGCGGCGAAACAGACAGGATGATGGTGCGCACTGCTCTCACTCACCGTGAAGCCGACACCGGCAGCGATGCAACGAATCCAAGTTGAACGTTGCTGAATATACAATGCGGGCGCGGTGCTAGTGTTCCTTGCGGCGTGGCATCCGTACGATGGTCACGGTTACTAGGACACCGTTACACTACGGGTGCATAGCGGCCGACGGGTCGGCCCTGTCGACGAAGTGTTGTACTTCGAGATGCCTCGTTGCACTTTTAACCGACCGCGGGGGTTTTTCTGGGGTGGCTCACCAACGACACTCGTCGGCTAGCGAACGAAGTCTTCAACCGTGTCATGATTGGAACGAGCAGCGTTGTCCTGCTGGCGCAGACCGTATACAGCGCTGAAGATGGCTGATCATCGTGATGTGGCAGGGTAATAGCTGCACGCTGCTCTGTCAGCTTTGCTGTCCAAGCTTAAGAAAGAGAAGAGTTGATAGGCACATTGTTAAAAGCTACCGGTATAGAAATAGCTCACATACGTGTATATATATATATATATATACATCCAGGGTTGTTCGGTAGGTACGAAACGTCGCAACAACAAAACCGGTTTAAATTTAAATATGCCGCTTTGGGATAACGTTGTAAGACATCTGGGAATGCAAATAAAACGTCTGACGGAGTGGAGAGAAGCTGGCAGTGGTGCGTTTTGTCCAATAGACGCGGCAGCGCGTTGGAAAATTTGACGATTAAGAAGAACAGCAAGGTGTTGTTAGATTTCTGCGACTGCGGAAGGTGTTTAATCGGACGACACCTGTAGGTGACAGGTTGGGCGCATCGGAAGGTGTGCGCGTAGTAGTGGGTTGCAAAAAACTCATCAAACCGCAACAGAACCTGCGTACAGCAGGCTTGTATCTGTTTTGGTGTTATAAAGACTCAGCTTATTTGGAGTCGATTGTCACCAGTGAAGAGAGTTTGTGCTACCACTTTAAGCCACAAGGAGAAAAAGAGGGACAGCATCAGCAATCGAAGTGTGTGTGTCGTCGTCATCTCCTCCAAAAAAAGCCAGAGACGTTTTGAGCTCGAACAACGAATTGCAAAGCACAGTAAAGGACTGGTTCCTGTTAGATCCACAGACATTTTGGGAACTGGGAGCCCGTATACAACAAGAGGCCAAAACAACAACGAGAACTATTGTTGTTTTTGCTTGTCGTTGTATGATGGATAAAATGTATTTATTGCTGTCGCTTAATATATTATATACATATCTATTATACACAAAAACAGACGGAAACGAAAGCAACTACTCTCTCTCTCTCTCTCTCTCTATATATATATATATATATATATATATATATAGGGTGTTCCTGGAATATTTTTAAAGCGATACATGAATTGTAGAGCTCGTTAAGCAAATGTTTTTTTTTTCAATGGAACATGGTCTCTAAGAAGACTTTTTCCATTGAAAAAGTCTTCTTAGAGACAACATCACTACAATTTATGACACTGGTGTTTTTGTCCGTCAAGGAGCATAAAATATACTGTTGCGAGACAACCAGTGCTCCTACATATATATATATATATATATATATATATATAAAGAGAGAGAGAGAGATAGAGATTTAGCTTTAAATTTGAGTTTAGTGTGTAAAGCGAGATCAATTTGAAAAAGAACAAATATAGTTTAAAACACAAAAATACACTTAAGAGTACCGTGTCGCCACTATTTATGCACATCGCGAGCATACTAACTCATACTTGCGTATGTGCGCACGCCTAAAAAAAACACGAATTTTAGGAAGCAAAAACGTCCCAAAAAACGCAGTAGTAAGCATACGATGAACCAGAGCGAAAACGTCTATATGTGTTACATTACAAATTAAATTAGGATCCTTGTTTTCGACCTGTGAGTACATTGGTCCTATGGGGATCGCTTGGCTGGTCCGTCGATGACCGGAGGGCAGCAAGAAGCCTAGCGATTCAGCTGCCTCGTGGACTCTCCAGCGTTGTCGAAACCCCAATGCTAAACTCCCGATTTGAGAACGCCAACCCCTTTAGAATGTTGAGCACCCTCGGAGGTCTCAGCCCGAGGCAAATATGCGGTCGAATTTCACCTGCATTAATATATATATGCGCTCGCCATTCTCAGTGAGTGAAGAAACCGCAATACGATGACGAGGGATTCAGGCATCAGGAGCTGTGGCTAGGTGTATTGAGACAAGTCGACTAAATCCATTATGATAATATCAGTCCTCATATGAATATGGACCGAGCTGAGCATAGCTATATATATATATATATATATATATATGAAAGTGTGTGGATACAACGGGATGCGGGTTCGATCCGCGACAAGTCGATATCTGATAGTGGAGGTCGCCGCTCCGTCATGCTCTATTTCGGGTCAAATGATGGCAAAAGGTAGCCCGCCAGTCGTCATTCAGCATTCGCGGCACCATTCTGCCTACCGACCAGCTATTCTCGATTCTTTGCTGAGAACTTTGACGGCGCAGATAACGATGATCACGACAAAGCAACAGCCACAACAACAACAACAATAACAACAAAAAATAAAAACAACAACGACAAAAACGACAGCAGCAATAGCAACACCAACAACAACACCAACAACAACAACAACAACACCAACAACGACGGGGCGCCACGAGGATCACGGCGAACACGAGGTCTGTGTGTGTTTCTGAACCTGAAGGAGGGCTGCCATAGATCGGGTGCACCCCGTTAGACTATTGACGGAATAGGACGGAACTCGACACCGACACAGTTTCGACGACGGGAAGGACGCACGAGAACGAGCGTTACATTCGAATGGGCATACGATTTAGCCAGCCTACTGCGGCATGTTCTGCATATGCTGCTTGTTGAATTTGGTTTAATTCCCAATGATGGTTCACGGACAAGGCGCACTCACAAAAGTCGTACACAGAACGTACACGATAACTACCTCTGAAAGCGGCTCACTATACTGTTAGCTATGTCGGCCGTCTCATGACGCAACATTGCTACTATATGAGGGTGCTGCACTTATGTCCGATACCTGTCAAACAGAGGCGATTACACGACAACAACAAAAACAACGACGGCAGCGGCAGGCCAGCAATAGCAACAACACATCGCAAAAAAAAAACTAAGTAAACATAACCGTAACAGGTGATCGAATAGTGACAGTAAAATAAACTATTATAATTATATTAGAAGCAATATGCAGTAGCGTGCGCAGTTGTTTGGAGGCCTGCGTAGCGTGTGCAATTGAAATGTCTTAATAGTGTCACAGGTAATTTTTAAGACTGATCAAATATTATCATTTGATATTTATTCACTCAGGTTGAGTAGCGATTATAACGCCATGTAAGAGAGACGACGATGGACGCATAACGCGATTTATAAGAGAGATAAGCACCCAAAGAACGAAGAACAATAGGAAGGACAGAGTTTTAGAGGTATTTAAAAAGCATATCATGTCCAAACAAAACGCCTTGTAGCAGAACGCTTCTACAGACAGCAATGAACAAAATACTTAAATCTAAAACGGGTGATATTCCCAGTTTAGACTATCTGTTCCTTGAAAAATTACACAAGGGCAAAAAGGGTACCTTGCACGTAAGCAAAGCCGCCTTCTTGAGAGGTTTGGCACAATCCTATGTAGTTGTTTTCAGCTCAGTGGTTGTGGCGCTCCCTTCGACCAAACTAGCCACGCTTCGTAGACGCTGATCACATGTGCGTGCAGTTGAGCGTGCGTTGCTAGAGATTCTACGGAAAACGTAGCAAATTGGCATGTGGAAGCCTGGATAACCCTTTAATTTTGGCAGACTATTCTATTGAATAGTCACAAATTAGTGAATCGTGGAGTGGGGCGGCAAGCAGAGAGACAGAGGAATTGGGAAAAGTCGCGCTCCACCCACGTCCGGCGGTGAAGCAGAACTTCCGGTGCTCTTCAGAGTCGTCGTCATTGTTCTTGTCGTGATCCTCGTCATGATCGCCAGCGACCCTCACGGTAGGGCAAGGCGACAAGACCACAGGGCACGCAGTGTTGTTGCTTACCTGCCGAACTGTCGAGGCTGGCGGCGATGCGTCGCAGACCTTGCTCTCCGTTGGCTCTCAAGAGGCGAGATGGACTGGGCCATCACAAGGTCAGCAACTGTCTCTGCTGGTCGGTCGATGTCGCGTTGCCAGTTTCAGCGGCAATGTGTGGTGAACGCGGCGGCCAGCGGCTGTCGAACACCAGAACGAGAGAGGCGCGGCCGACACTCGACACACGGCTTCGCAACAGGTCGCCTCGTTGTAGCCGGCTTCGAATAGAGCATCCTCGTTTCTCTCGGCAGCGAAGGGTGGCTGGGGCGTTTTTTGTAAGTAATTTGGCGTTCCGAGAGGTAGAGACCGACCTACACGTCTACCTTCGTGCATAGGCCCGCAGGTTCGGAGAAAGGACTACATCAGCCAGCAGACGTATGGGCACCTCAAGCTGTCGCCCACAAATGCGCCGAGCAAACAGAATCAATCACGCCATCAGACCTCGGTTTATACGGCATAAGTATAAATGCCTCAGTGGTTAGATTATAGCTCCAGCAGCAGCAGCTCCGTTAATATTCAGTAATTCAAGATTTCAAAGTAAGTGTCGGCGAATCATGGAGGCTGTCGATTTTGCTACTGCCGCTGTTGTTGTTGTTGTTGTTGTTGTTGTTTTTTTCCCACTGCTGTTACCACTTAAACAGGGGCCGCCCCGATTTCAAGCTCCCTTTTTTCTATCCGCTAACTCAGCCGAGCAATGAAACAGCCGCTAATGAAACATTACTAGCAGAAGTAGTACTACTACTAGCAGAAGCTGTTGTTGTTATTGTTATAGGTGGTCAACAACCAATCAGTACTGATGTTTAGCTTTGAGTTCTAACGTTGCAAGATCGCTGACGTTGTCATAGACGTTCTTTGAAACACCCACTTATATAGCGATCAAAGATGAGCGTATAACGGTCTAAATCTGGCTTAGATAGGACTTCCGCCCATGCAATAATAAGAATAATAAGAATACACTTTGAAATATAGCTTGGATTATTGCCTGAGTGGCTACTCAACATCATCTTGCCTCTGTATAGTTTTAATGACATTCTCTGTCGAAGGAACGCGCTCGATCTTGGCCACACTGGCCTCAAAGAGCTTCTTCCCAAGCTTTTTTGTCAGTTTGAGTGTATCCTTGCCTCAGACACCGACACAGATGACCCAAGAACAATCGACATTACAACGTGGTTTTCAAGAAGATGCGTGTATACGCGTCGTTTGTGCATCTCCCGTTGGTTTATGTGGCCTACGCCCGCGCTAACTAGTGCACGATAGCCGAGGGCATATGTGTCGGGGACAGTGACGATAAACGTCAGCGGCCGATTAAGTCCCGCCTGGTAAGGCCATCCGGTTGACGCCTGTGATCCCTCTGCAGTTAATCAAGCTTCAGTTTGGCGCGGTAGGCCGCGCTCATCCAGCCAAGCCTGAATGAAGCCACTGACGGCACGAAACTGGTCGTCGGCCAGCTTACAGCCGACGAACTCGGACGGAAATACGTCGAACCACGCTCAGATGGCTTCGGATGAGACCGCTTTTTGAGTCTCATGTCGCCTACATCTAACTCGCAAGCTGACGGAAGAGTTAAGTGGATAGCCTGCGTGGCGAGTTGGTCCCACCTCTTCTGCCTAGTGACCTGTTCTAGAGAAGGTGCAGGGTGCGGCAGCAAATAGTCACCTAAATAGAAAGGTGGTGGGAAGTTTGTTGTTCTTAGACCATCCTCAGTTCTCGTACGGGCTTGAAATCGCCATGCGTCATATTTTCAGTGCACCGAGGAGCAAACATGTTGAGATATCTAGCGTTGTTTACCCAACAGTCCTTGTGGCATTAGCATGACTACTGACTCTCAGTGGGGGAAAAACGGCTTACGGCAGTCATATCTGAATATATGAACAAAACTACCAGGCGGTGGGCACTATTAAGGCGTTATTGTATAGTTATTGATGGGATGCTTATAACGTTGAACTTCAAAGGCTGACCAACATATCGTCGTAGATATTTGATTCTCCTCCCGATATTAGGCCTAACCAGGGCAGCTGGACAGCCCCCTATAAGAAAAGCGACTAGCAAGCGTGACTAATAGAGCACCTTCTGTTGCTGTTGAAGCCAGGCTCCGAGCTGTTAGTAGCCAAGGAGCTCGGGCTTGGTTACACGCTCTATCCTGCCCGCAAAATGGGACTCTTTTGGACGACGAGACCATGAGCGTAAGCGCAGGGCTGCGGCTTGGCGTTGACCTAGTCGTGCCCCACCGATATCGTTGTGGTGACTTTATGAACGCGTTGGCACATGATGGCGTGTCATGCGCTTTGAGTGCAGGCCGACAAGAACATCACTTTGGCTTCGATGGCATCTTTAGTTGCGCACTGAAATCTGCCGGTTTTCCGTGTGTTCTGGAACCTCCCGGGTCTATCCAGAATTTATGGAGAAGGACCCGACGGTCTGACTCTGACACCCTTTAAGCGTGGCCGCATGCTTGTTTGGGACGCAACTGTAGCCGATTTATTAGTCCCTTCGATGGTGCGATGGTTCGTCGTTGCAGGTGCGGACCGAGCAGGTCATGCTTCCAGGGTAGCTACGGATAACAGATGCAGAAAATACTCTGGCGTTAATTATCCGCACAAATTTTGTCCGTTGGCGTTCGAGACTATGGGAGCTGCAGGCATTCGTACGCTCAAGCTGATTCAGCGCTTAAGACTTAACCTTTTGACGAGAGACTCGAGACCATCCGACTTCTCGCATCAGAGGCTGTGGCTCGACACTCAACGAGAAAATGAAGCGTCTGATTGGGCACATTGTTGAACTGGGCTAACCCTGGGTTAGAGTACCTGTACTCACACGTTCGCGCGGCGACAATTGTCCACTCCAAAGTGCTAGCATAGCGAAGTTATATTAATAAGTAAAACAACCATCATTTTGGCACCACAATTATCTCCATAGAATGCACATTATTCTGAATATGTGTGCGTCTTCTAAGCACATTGGCAAAATTTGTGATTTTGCAAACTTATTCAGTGCGGCTTTTTTTCAGTTGTTTAATTGAACAATTCGTTCCTTTGCATTCACGCATTTATAACGTGTTAACCGGCTACCCACATGGGTATAACAAATAAAGTGTGTTGCAAAATATTAGCAACTCATTTTTTTTGGTGATCATTTCGGCTTGGCTTATTTGAATTGCTTGAAATTTTAAGCGCATGATGTGCATGACGTAACACATTTGAGACTACATATTTTGTTCTAGAAACGGGTTTTTCGCCCCTTCTTCTGAATCAAATCGTAAACTCGGTCTTTCATGGAGTTAATGAGCTGTTGTAAGTACAAAACTGGAATATTAGTTCATGCTTGCTGGACAGCCCCTTTGAGGTCCGACAAAAGATCATATTGTTGACCATTTGCGTAAATCTGCTTTACCAAATGTCCCCAAAGATTTTCAATGGGATTCAGGTCTGGACTTAATGCCAGCCAGTCAAAAAGTGGCACTCCTTGTTCTTGAAAAAAGGCTATAGTGCTAGCCGAGGTATGAAACGTGGCGTTGTCTTGTTGAAAAACTGCGTCAGGTCCCCCAAATCTTCTGAAATGGCCTTCTAACTGAGAACCGACGATACGCTGGTACTTGTCAGAATTGTTTCGGCCCACAATCTCGACTAAATCAGACTTCCCATTATATCCAAACGCGCCCCAATATTTCACAGAACCACCACCGGTCACACGTTTCGAGAACCATTTAGGTTTTTTCCGTAAGTCGTGCCAATAGTACTGACAGCCGTCAGGGTCATCGAGATTAAATTTATTTTCATCCGAGAAGACGATGTTTTTTCACTCGTTATCCCAAGTTTGGTATCTATGCGATAATTCACGCCGTGCAACAATGTGCTTTGGTTGCAGTCGCGGCATAAGCTTCCTTTTCGCGTATCGCACGTTTTTGTCAGAATTTAACACTCTGTACACTGTGGATCGGTGCACTGGCACTCCCAAAGTAGTTCTTATCCTGGAAGAAGACATTTGGTCATGAGTAGCCAACTGTATGATCCTTCGCCAATCTCGAATAGTCAAACTGGCTTACGCCCACTGTTAGATCTGCACCTTTGGTTCACTCCATGGTGTAAGAACCTGCTGATGGCGCTCTTATGCCGTCCTAATCTGGTTGCTATAGCAGTTACTGTATGACCGAGCTCAGCATATGCCTCAATTCTTGTCTTTTTGTTATCCGAGAAATCTTTTGTACGACCCATGGTTTAAACATAAGCTTCGTCGTTAGTTCGGAACAACGACTAAGCTGTAGAATATTTTGCAGCTATAGAACGATTGATTAAGCTAGACAATATTCCTGACATTTGATCCCCGGGACCGAATATCAGCTGTAGTATCGACTATCATACACTACAAACTAGAGCTGTGTTGTTAGCATGTTATTGTTGCTAATATTTTGCGACACAGTTTTTTCACACTTTTTTATTTTTTGTATGAACCGTTTGTGAGATTGCAACGAAATTAACACCATACTCGTGTTTCGTCATGTACATCATGCACGTTCATCATTTCAAGCCATTCAAATAAACTAAGCCGAAATGATCACAAAAAACATGAGTTGCTAATTTTTTGCAACACACTTTATAAGCGCAATTTGACTGTTACTGTTAAACAAAACATTCCCGCCTCCCCCACCTCCCTCTCTCTCTTCTCTGATCCTACTGAACATTGTCATTTTGTTTTAACGAGTTATACGACCCCCTCAGTTATAATTCATTCTGGAGAATTCCCAAAAGCTCTTCCGCCGGCCCCGACGGCCTACAACCCCACTATTTATAAGATCTTATTGGTAGCCACAAGGACGTCAGCAATCCTCTTCAGCAGGTTCTTGTACGATTCTCACTTTAGGAGTTAACGGGCGTTTGTCAGAGTTCCAATTTTTTATGGTGCAAATCTCGTTGCCCTGCACAAGAAGAACGGCGGAATTTCGCGGCAGCTGGTGAGAAAGATTCTAGTCAAGAAGGTCATGCCAAGTATTTTAAAGTTTGTGGCTTCAACGCAGCTAAGTTGTGGTATCAGGAGTGGAACAGAAGCAACGGTACTCGCTACAAGGGATTTGCTTAAAACCCGCTGTGACCAGGAGAAGGTTCTGGTTCAGCTGAACTTCCAAAGCGCAATTAACTCGATGCGCCGCGACCATCTTTTAAAAGCTAAAAAATAAGTTTTTTTCAGTCGTTTATCAGATGTACCGGTTGTCCACCAATCTCCTATAAATTGAACATTTTGGGCTGACCCTCAGCCAAGATTTAACGTCTATGGGACTGCTTTTCGCGTTGCTTCACCAATCTCCTCTGGCAGGCAGAAACTATACAACCATGCTGTGGTGGCAAAGGGGAATCCTTGCGGTCTAGCACACTTCCAGGCCAGACTAGTGATATCTTGACGATGCTACCTTAGCCGGCGACAGCTGGAGGGTAATCAATTATATAAAAAAGTCACAGCATTCAAGGCTGAAACAGGCTTACACCTGAGCGAGAATAAGTGTGAGATATTCCTGCTCTCTCGGGATCGCGCACGGAGTCAACGCCGTTGGTGGAGAAGCGGCTTCCAAATATTAGAGAGGTTGCGAAGACAACTTGGAACTACTGGGTGCGCCACTCACGGAAGCAGCGGTAAAGGAGGCGCTCAGTGAAAAGCAGATGCCAACCGATGGTGCCGCCAATTTAAAGCCCTAGACGTGCACCCAGCATTGTACCTACTGAGCGACAGTCTTTCCACGCCCCGCTTAATGTATTAACTCCGATGTTCGCCAGCTTTCAGAAGGCGCGACCTGATACAACGTTTCGATGAGGTACTCCGGAAGACTTTACAGTCCCTGCTAAACGTTGATCTAAAATATCCGCACAGATCAGTCGATATTGCCTTATTCTGCTATGTGAGAGAATGGGATCGCCGATTCAACGCAGGCAGCACTTGCTAGCTTTCGCGACCAGTGGGATTCAGTACGAGGGCACATAACACAATAATCTCTGGATCAGATCGTGGTATCTCGACTCTAACGCTACCTATATAATCAGGTTCCCGATAGCTCAGAGAGGGCCCGTTTAAAAGCGTGCTTTTCCTGCTTGCGGTTGGAGGAAATCGTTTGGGCACCCCACCCATGCAACCTGTGCAGGGCTCTAGTAAGTGGCACGGGTGAACACGCCTTATCGTGTCGCTATAGCGCTAAGCGCCACTCACGTCACTTCGCCAAGAACAATGTGATCTTTGGTGCTCTTTAGTCGGCTCGCAGTCCGACAATGAAAAAATATGCCGGTCTCAGTCGGAATAGCCCACTGAGGCCAGATAAAAAAAAACTCTTACCTCACGGGCTCGTGGTCGTCTCCTCGTTTGGAATGTCACAGTGTCATGTACACTAGGCCGAAGTTACGTTCAAAACATGAGCCGTGAGGTTGGTGCTGGCGCCCGACTTGTCGAGAACCGAAAATTGACGAAATACCAGAAATTAGCGTCGCAATTTATAGTTCAGCCGATCGCCATAGAGACCTTTGGTCCGATGGGACCGGAGTCTATGCAATCGTAAAGTCATCGTTGCAACTAACACTCTCAATTAGCGTGGCAACGCTGCGGCTGTGGAAGGATCCCTTCTGTTAGCCGTAGGGTTTCCGGAGATCCCGTAGAACGAAAGTGTTTTTAATCCCCATATGTATTTCCTAATGTTAAAAAAACTATAGAATAGCTACGCAAGAAAAACGTTTAAAGCGATAATTCGTTCATGTACATCGGGTGATCTCAGGTATGATTCCTTTATCCGAAACTCCCTGAATATATCTATATAAACATATAAGCATGCATATATCTATATAAACATATATGCATATATAGAACAATGTTTATAACAATTAAGTGGTGTGCATTGTTTCTTTGCCGCGAGTTTCCAAAGCGCCGAGAGGAGGTCAATACCACAGCAGCACTTTAGATGACTTTGTCCAGTTACTGCTTGCCATCGACTGCGTTGTTGTTGTTGCTGTTGTTGTTGTTGTTGTTGTTGTTGTAGCTGTCAGCTCCGCAGTCGTTATTTCTGTTGTTGTTGTTGCTTAGTTGGATGGACTCGAGTGGATCTCTTTGGCTGTGGCGGCAAGTGGCGGCCTTTGGCCCACTGGTGGCAGACACGAAAGGCCAGGATGGTCCTGATTGAGGCAGAGAAGGAGAGAGAATATGGGGCGTCAGCATACGGGGGGCGGATTGTGGAGAAGTTTCGGGATGAGCGGGTGCACAACTCGGAACCATCAGAGAGATATTTGGGCGTGCAACAGAGATGCGCCAGAGAGAGCGAGAGAGAGATTGTCGTCGAGTTTTCGCGTCGACAAGCTATCGGGGTGGGCGGCCTCTCAGCTGGCCTGCCTGTCTGCTTTCGGTCTTCGGAAGAACGCCGACCGTTCTCTGTTCGCGCGCGTTCGTTCCGGTCGTCCTTTTGAAGACAAATGAACCGGTCGGGCGGAAAACGCACTTTTCCCTCCCGTCGACGACGCAATGCAACTTCCTTGCCGCCGCCGACAGACTCTGTTGC
The DNA here is from genome assembly GCA_003439945.1 of Dermanyssus gallinae. NCBI lineage: Eukaryota > Metazoa > Arthropoda > Arachnida > Mesostigmata > Dermanyssidae > Dermanyssus > Dermanyssus gallinae. The sequence goes on along the minus strand of QVRM01005378.1, from coordinate 222,402 downwards.
GCTACCTTAGTGTGCTAATAAATACGCATACTAATAACAACTATATGTGTATATATATATATATATATATATATAGTTTATGCCAGTATGCGGATAAGCACAATGCTGTAATTGAAAAAATACCTGCCGCGTTTTGCGATGCTAAAGAAGCCGTTTGCCTCCGGCAACAATCATACAGTTGCGGTAGTTTGTAATTAGCTCCGGTTGGTTACACTTCTCCACGCAACTTGAACTAGGACTTGACCATGAGGTCTGTTAATCTTACGACACAACAATATTAGCTGTTAGTTACACGGTTATTCCTGTTATTTTCATCTGGTTTTGCTTACTTTCTTGAACCTAACATGCACACGTTAACACATAAACACGTTAACATTATAGACAGGCGTTTGCCGATATGAATTGTAGATTTTTCTTGCTTCGATTCCTTCCAAGGCACCCGCTGTTATTTAAATCCAGCCATCGAAAACTACGGCAAGCATGATTTCTACAAGTAATAGGTATGCAGCTCGCAGACGTAATGATTAATTAAATTATTTAATAATTAAAAATATATTATTTTAGTACCCCGAATAAGTGATGTCTTGTCGACGACATCTACTCTAACTATAACAGCTCTGCTGTGTAATGGCAGAAAAACAAGCACAAGACGTAATGCGGCGATAATACACAATCGCTGTGGTGAGATCAATGGCGCTTCATTATTATTACCATTAATATTATAGTTAAGATCGTGGTTGTTGCTGTTTGATCTCTAACTTACATTGACTATCATCGATAGTTTAGCTCTATGGGGCACTTTTATTATTTATCTCCTTTAGACAATGTTTTCATTAAACTGATCTTAAGGCTGTCTAGGAATGTCTCTGCAACCCTCCTAATAAGGGTTTAGAAGTGTAGAAGGTGAAAAATATCAGTGCGAGTAAGAGAACCGGAAATTGGAGGATTTCTTGTTTCGCACAGACGTCATGATCCACGCATATCCTGTTCAGAAAAGACAGTTATGTAACAACCGTCGGTTGAAAGTACTCAACAACAGAGCAACTGTTGACTCGAACAGAAATAAAGTGTCAAGACAAAGTAGTTAATCCTCTACTGACCCGGCATGAAGCTTCGTTATCAATAATACCACTGGTACAATAGAAAACTTAATAAAAATAATTAATGTATATAACGAAAACTTCACTTTACGATAGAAAACTACGCTGCGATCCACAAAAATGTGCAGATATGGTATCGTTCCGTGCGCTCTCTCTTCTTATCTGCTGTGATGCTATGAGACAAATCGAACCGCTTCACTTTTAACCGATATTATTAACTGGATCGGCTGAGTGACGTGGCGGTCAACAATTAAGTAACGCTGTGTGGTCAAATTGAATAGAGCAACACCATCGTTGTTTAGCGACATGACTTGCGTGGCTGACCTGAAACGGAACCAGAGGACAGATGGATTTCTCAAATGATAGAAGCCACAACCCAAGGCTAGCAAAAATAGTTGCAACAACAGCAACAACAAAAACAACAACAACAACAACTACTACTACTACTACTACTATTCCCACAACTCCAACAGCAGCAACAACAACAGCAACAGCAATAACAGCAGCAACAACAACAACAACAACAACAACAACAACAACAACAACAACAACAACAGCAACAACAACAACAGCAACAACAACAACAACAACAATAATAATAATGGCAACGACAACAACAACAACAACAACAACAATAATAATTTCAACGACAACTTTCTTGCACGTGGCTTGTCCTTCGTGCAAGGAAGGCACAGGAGATGGCTGTCTCAGTTGCATCAGCAGCAGCGGCAGCGGCAGCAGCAGCAGCGAAAGCCCATAATGGCCTTCACATCTTGCCGTCTTCGTGTCTTCGGCCTGCTGCTTGGACTCCGGGGACCTGTCGTAGGTGGCCCCGCAAAAGGTGGCCCGAACGAAGTGGCGCTACGTGGCCGTCGATCCCTCTGCTGCTGCTCCTGCGCCTACGCCTGCTGCTGCTGCTACTGCTACTGGTCCGGCTGCTACTACGACGGGGCCCGCCGTCCTCAGTGGTTGCGCTACGCAGTCTGTGGGGTGCGTCGTTTTCTCGGGCCCTCGATTGGCCTCAGTGAGGCCGGGCGGTGGGTGAGGGTAACTAACGGTCCCGCCCGTGGTGGCGAGGTCGAACACAGAAGACAGAGGGGGAAGGGAAACAGCGAGAGGAAGATAAAGAGAAAGAAAACAAAGCAAGGCCTCCAAACAGAGAAGTCAGGCGCGGGATAGAGATAGTGAACGAGTGTGTTTGTGTGTGATAGAGATAGAAATGGAGAGAGAGATAGAGAGAGGGCAAGGCAAGAACAAGGCAAAGCTGGTCGGCGGCGTCAATTTGTGAAGATCGAACGGCCAACCACGATGGCACATTAGAAAGACAGCGCCGACGACAACGACTGCGACCACAATTGTGGTGGTGGTGGTAGTGATGATGAGGTTGATGATTGCCGCTACGACCCCGCTACGGCAGGAACTACACAGGTATAGTCGATGCGTCAGGACGTCACAACATGGACTGCCTGCCCTTTGGCAGGTCACTCAGCAAGACCCCCCCCCATGACGAGTAACACCGCTGTTCCGCGACAGACTGGCACAATTGCGATAATGCCACCACCCGCCGTCGATAGGGGCGACGTGACCCCACCGATAGCAGTGGTTTGAACTTCGACAGACGTCTTCTCACTTCAAAACTGGCTTCAGGCATTCTCAAGAAAATGCGGCTCGCTTGTCTTCGGTCATAACGACCCTGTATGTCGATTTCCTTACGTGCCCATATTAGACGATACACATTCGGATTTGTTTATGAATATGGATGCATTTTTTGATGGACGGTGCATAACAAAAAAAAAAAAAATATATATATATATATATATATATGTATATATATTGGCTGTAAATAAGACTGAGCTCATATTCGTTATTTGGCATTTCTGCTCTTGCTAGTAATACACATTACCAAACATTTTAATAATAATAATTATTATTATTAATTGTATTTTTTTGCAGCTGCGGTCTCTTAGCATATAGCTAAACACCGAGGATGGAAAAACACCATTAGTGGATTAGTAAGCATTTGAGAATTTAAAATCTTGCTCTGCTCTTGGATGGAAGAAGAGCTTCTACCAAAGTTCAACTTTTTAATGTTTTCTGACCACCGAAGCGGTCTCGTCTCTCAGCAAGTGGTGCAGTGTGTAGGGTTGTACTAGAATGGCTGTTCTAATTCATGCGGTGGCTACCGCTACCCTGAGGTAGCGACGGCCATAACCAGAATATCCTAAAAAAAACTTTCTCGGACTGATTTTCAGTCAACACCTAACGTACACGGGTTTGCTTTTGCATTGCCTCATAAAACGGATTCCGTAAACACAAATGTGCAACGGTAGAAATCGAACCCGTGCACCTACGTGTCTGCACCAGTCGCGATGCTCACGCGATTGGACCACGCCACCGGGCTCGACAACTAGTACGCAGATATATAAATCTTCCATGGCTTCATACTTTCTGACAAGGTAGGCCGTAAAAGTTTCAATGCTGGACTATCCCAAAAGGTGCCTAAGTCAAGGGGTTACCCAGATAGAACAGCATTGAGGGACACCAATGAAGCATTGACTAAACGCATATACATCGGCACAGAGGTAGCTAACCTAGCTAAAGGAGGTGGTCTCCCATATGATGACTTCGGCGGAGGCATGGAGGGAGGCGACGAACTTGTTCGACGCTGTTTTGACACTCAAGACAGCCAAGGAAACGGCCAGGCGGGAGAGGTTTGAGCGGGTCTCTCGGGAGAGTGGTCGAGACGAGGAGCCGAGGGAGGGGGGAGGGGGTGGGGAGCAGCCAGGCCCTCATGGTCTCGACGCACCCTCACAGGACGGATTACAAAATGGCATCCCCCTATCCAACCGCAGGTAGACATGCGGGATGATAGTCAGGGATAGAGCTGATTGAAGGAGAACGGCAGGGACGCCTCTCCCACGGTTTCGATGTAATGCCAAAGTAATACCGAGCCTGGGGGGGTGGGGAGGAATCCGGGTTTAGTGGGTTTGCGAGTCTCACACTAGTCACGCAGGCTGCTAGTGGCGCATGTGCATCATGCATTACCGAAACCTCCCAGAACAAAAAAAAAAACAAAAAAAAAAAGAGGTAGCTAACCATACTTGAGTCGTATGTCAGAATTGGGTATCGCCATTCTGACACGGGGTCAGAGACAACCACCCTGATTGAGTGCAGACTGAGTCTTCAGGTCTAAGAGATGTAGGACGAGCCTTCTGTTCGACCTGAGGGGGGGGTGCTGCTAGAGCGCAAGCCGTATTGCTGTCACACCCCCGGGCGAACAAAATCGTCGCCAGGGCACAGTCCAAAAGTTTTATGAACAGAACAGCCTTCGAGTCGTAGTTTGTATGATAGTCGTTAATCTGAATAGTTAATCTACATTTGTCCAACACTTGAAAGTAATGCCTTTGCGTAGGCAATTATGTCAAGGGAAGGGGGTTATTCTGTTACCGTTCCACTTTCGCTTCCTATGATTGCGGAGCTTCCCGACCTACCGACGCTGTCTCTACTTGTCACGCATAGTAGTATTATGATGATTTGCTCAGGAACTACATAGTTGTTATAGATACATATAGGTTCAGAATTTACTTTGTTTTCATATATAGATAGATAGATGTTAAGAATTTGCATTGTGTATTTTATCTAGTATTTGAGACCCTTGGCGGTTCCGGCCAATCTAAAACAAGAAGGGGGTCGTAAATAATTTCGCCAGAGTCACATGCAAGGTGATAGCTTACATGCGAATCTGGTAATTTATTTAAGCAATAATTCTCGCTACATGGGCAAATTCAATATTTAAAAAAAGAGTGATTATGAGTGCAGTACACCGTCCTCCATTATTGCTAATTTAACAACACTACAAACACAGTTTCTACTTTGTTTTCTATGTGCATACAATATATTCATATTTATGCGATTTACTAGTATCTACCTATACTAAAACTGCTGTAACGACGTTCTTATGCATACATGTTGTAGCGAAGGAATGGCCAGAAATCGCAATAACTGAATAAACAGGTAAATATACAAAAAATGTTAAATAAATATCGCGTTACCTATAAAGACGCGAGAAGTGTATTTCTTGTTAGCATATCTACCTTTATATATAACTTATCAGCACGTAAACTTGAGAGTTAAATTTACCAACATTTATTCTGAGACACATTTATGTGAAACAACACGAAACAGCAAATTTTGACAAGAGACACTTTCTTGGAACAACTTATCTAAGTGGCTTAGATTACCTTCATCATCGGTGCTGAGATTGTGTCATCATTTGCGCCAGCGTAGAATGAAGTTAAGACCATTGGAGTTTAAGTGATATACGCAAGTGATCAAGGCTGAAGGGGGAATCGTCGTAAACACTCCGTTTAGATAACATTAAAGCGAATATTAAAGCTGGGCAAGGAAACTGAAAATAGGCTCGCAAGGGACTATAGACTGATCTAGACTGAGCTTAAACAAAGTATATTCGTTTTGCCTGTATTGATATCTACCTAGATAAATCCAGTAAAAAAGAACAATTCCTCTGCATGACGGTGTACATCTCATTCCCTTTGTTTTTTCGTACAGGTACTCTTGGTCTTTGCAAGCTTGTTCACGGCGTGCGAACCCTATTATAGCACATTAACCATTAATACAGTCAATTCGTATTCTTATCCCTTATATTATGTCAGTCATTGAAATATTGAATGCCGTCGTTCGGCGCCCGAATCTAAAATGGTCTCACCTAACACAGAATGTTATCCAACCTAAGATGCACTTGTGCAAGAGGTAGATCTGTGTAGTATTACACCTCGTTGTATAATTGTTAACATCTATTGACTAGTGTGAGACTTACAAACTTACTAAAATTCGGATTCCTCCCAACCCCCCAGGCTCGGTATCACTTTGGCATTACTTCGAAGCGGTGGGAGAGACGTCTCTGCCGTTCTCCTTCAATCAGCTTTATCCCTGACTATCATCCCGCATGTCTACCTGCGGTTGGATAGGGGGATGCCATTTTGTAATCCGTCCTGTGAGGGTGCGTCGAGACCATGAGGACCTGGCTGCTCCCCACCCCTCCCTCTTCCCTCGGCTCCTCGAGAAATCCGCTCAAACCTCTCCCGCCTGGCCGTTTCCTTGGCTGTCTTGAGTGTCAAAACGGCGTCGAACAAATTCGTCGCCTCCCTATATGCCTCCGCCGAAGTCATCATATGGGCGACCACCTCCTTGATGGGTAGGCCTCTCACAGCGGTTGGTGCTGCGTCCCGTGCTTCCCTGAGAGCATCACACCGCAGAACAGTATGCTCTACGTTGTCCGTTTCTCCAGAGTCGCACAGTACGCAGATATCGCGAATGGCCTTTTTGATCGTTGACATGTAGCTCTGGAACTGGCCGTGTCCGGTCAGAACCTGAGTCGTCCAGTAGGAAAGCTCCCCGTGTCGGCGGTCATACCATACTCTGAGGTCCAGGCATAATTGAACCTGCTTATTTGTAGTATTGACTGGCAAAAGTCCACTAGATGTCCTCGTGTAGTTCTACGCTTGTAGCAAAGATCTGCTCAAACAAAACTTTTCGAAGTTTTTTTCTAATGAAAGATTGTACTACTAAATGCTCAGCTTTAGGAACAAGGAAAAGAAAAAAATCTACGTAAACAGGATTCGATCCAACGCATGGCAGTGCCCTTATATTTTTACTAACCGTTCGTAAAACATCCAGGCTATCACGACTATATTTATTTGATTAGTGCATTAATGTATACGCAAAAAACGTTGTAAATACGAAGAAGAAAATGTGCTTTAAGTTCAATTTTGAGCTAATAGATGCCCTAACGTGTTACTGTCTTCTTCCTTGACCTTGTCGTGTGCCTGTCAGACAAGAACACGGATTTCGAAACCTGGCCATCAATCTTTGTTTATCTGCCTGCCATGGAAGGGGCGCGATACGTAACCAGTACGTGCCATTGCCATGCTATCAACACTTTCGGACGTCCTGCTTGCCGTACATACACATATGCATGCGCTTGCAGACGTCCACCTGACCACGCGGCGTCCTGTCACGAGCTGTCGGCATGTTCCGCCACGGTAGCCCGCTGCGATGCCAGGCGATCTTGCCACCGGTTTCCCTCTGGTGGTTGGTAAGCGGCGCCTATGGCGACGATCCTGGTTCTCGGTCTATCTAATCTATTTATCTACCTAGATATATATATGTATAATCTGTGTACCTTTTATCTGTCCAGATATCTATCTATCTGTCGGCGTGCTGCCGTTCCCTGCCAACTAACCGGCGCTGGCTAGGTAGGTGACTGTGGCAGCTGCGCCTGCTACTACGACGACATCCCGGGCCCGCGGCCCTCACCCGCGGACCCGTTGCGGGGCGGGCAATCCTCTTCTTCGTGTCGTTCTCCTGCACCCTCCAGCACTGCTCGAGCACCGACTGCCAGCCGACAGCGAGCCCTCTCCAGGAGGCGGAGCCTATAGCGCACTCGGGCCTGCCAAGACCAATGGACACGCTCAGAGCGTTGCACAGCGAACGAACGGACGAACGCATGCATGCCGGCCGAGACGGACCAACGGACAGACAGACAGATAGAGCGCTGTTGTTGTCGACCGGCCTTGCGCGCCCTACGCGACGAGAGACGACAGCCGCCGCTGCTGTGGTTAGGATTGTGGTCAGGACGCCGACGTGGTCGTGGTGGTGGTGGTAGTGGTGGTGGTGGTAGTAGCAGTGCACGAGAGCAAACCTCCACATCGTGGCTTAGCTGGCCCATGCCATAGACCATATAGAGCTAAGCTAACAATCGCGAAGAAACCGTGGTCGGCAAGCGCCACCACAAGGCCATTGGACCGCTGTTGGACGAGGTCAGCCATAGTGTCAATCATCATCATCATCATCATCAGCAGCATCATCATTGTTGCTGCTGCTCTTGTTGTTGTGGCTCGTGCGAGGATTGTTGTTGTGGTTGTTGTTCCTGGTGTTTCTCGGTGCCTGTTGTTGTGGTGGTGTAGTTGCTGCCGTTGTTAGTGAGCGCGTATAGCTGGTGCTTGTTACTGTGCTGCTTGTGTTGTTGTTATTGTTGTTGTGGGTGCTGCTGTTGTTGTTGTTGTGCGTGCGGCTGCTGTTGTTGTTGTTGTGGACATGTGTGATGTTGACATGGACAACAACAAGGACAACAAGCAACGTCATGACAGGTCGTCGGCAATATCAGCAACACTATCATCATCATCATCATCATCATCATCACCAGTCTAGTTTGATGATAGTGCACGCAGCTAGTTAGTCGTGATTTCGCGAACGACGTAGCTGTAACTACCTGAAAGGATCCTCAAGCCCATCGAGCGCCATTCTGCTGGTTAGCGGCGACATTGTTCTTCACATGCCTGGCAGTTCGGCCTTCACCGGCTACACTTCATCATCGGCTTGATGAAGTGTAGTGAAAAATTCGAGCGCGAGTTTGTCGCTGTTGTTAGCAGTGCGCGTGTGTGTGACTGCGGTGATTTAGCGGGTACCCGGCTGGTGAAGTAGTGGTCTCTTGAATAGTGCGCGGTGGCGTTTCAGTGGGCGCGGCTTAATTCCTATCTACTTCGTCATCGTTGTCCTCATCAACTGTCGAATTGTGGCTGTTATTGTTGTTGGTGTTGCTGGTGTTGCTTCTGTTAGTGCTGTGCTTTTCGTGGCTGAGCGGGTGTGAGCACGAGCGCGTTCCTGCGCGGATCTGGTCAATTGGTCCATTCTGGATTTTGTCTACGTCTGATCGTCTCTCTCTCTCTCTGTCACTGTCCGTACGGGCGGACAGACGCAGAGTTTCTTCACTGGGGCCATGAGGCTAGCGGGCGTCTGGAGGAGCCGAACTTCGACGGTGTTCCTCGCAGTATTCGCTGCCCACGTAGCGCAAGCGACTGGTACGTACCCCGTATAGACGCAGTATGCAGTTTTGTTGTGGTGTATTTCCTATCCGTCGGTTGACTTGTGGTCGACTTTCTAACTTACTTATCTTTCTTTTTTATTACTTATTTATTTACTGTACTATGTCTTTTTTTTTTCTATAGCATTGAAGTGCAATGGAAGAGAGCTGGTGCCTAGAAAGTGCCTGGCTGGGACGAGGCGGAATGCAGCTTAAAATGACCTTGATTACTTGCCGTTCTGTATTTTACTTCCCCTTACTATATGGGCGGTGTCATCAAGGTAAATACATCTTGCGAACTTCAGGTTGGCTAGTTCAGAATAGGAGGTGTCCACGCTGACGTCTAAGAGTGCGGCCGGACCACCTGTCCGATTCGACGTAATTGGACCAAGTAGGATTAGTTAGCGTCTGACGTTCAAATTCAAGTTAATATATTTAAGCGAGTGGGCTAGCTTCTAAGTAATTCTTGAAGTATAAGAAGCCCTAACTAGGTAAGATGCGGCTAATTTCGCGACGAGCAATTGAAGGTGTAAGACATCATGTCTTCGTATCTTCGACTTTCAGGAAATCGAGGAAGTATGCATATGTTACTTCAAAGCAGACCGTTGAATTTATATATTTTATAAGTTTCGTATAGTAATATTGCTAAATGAAAATACCGTATTGCAAGGTAAACTCATTAACAGAACAGCGCCATGTATTTCATATGCCGTAGCGGTTCTATCAAATCCATAATAAGAGTGTCTTACCGGAAACTGTACCAGTGGCGTATACTTCTGCTGGTTAGAACGATATTAATCAATGTTGGTTAACACATCCATACTATGGTAACAAAACGAGTCTTTTTAAACGGTCGTTCACAAATGCATGTTAGTTTGACGGAGTTACGAGTATGATAAAATTGTTTTAATTATGGGGGCGCATGCCGTCCGCACTCAGAAGAATCTTATTCGACCAATTAGGGTCGGGATTACTATTGTTACTCTGCAAATCATTCACACCTCATTAGGGCAGTTCTCGTGAGCCGTGCGTATTCATGTGTTGCTTTACGACATGCTACGTTTTCGCGTCTGACGAGACAGACGTCTTTGACACTTCCATGAATAGACGCGTATATATATATTTATTTATATATTAATTTTGTTTTAAGTCCACGGTGTACTGTCACGAAGTTTTTGGCTAAAGGCTATATAAATCAGCAATATTCGCATAACGACGCGTCCGTATTCGCACATTATTAGATACCTGTCTTTAGGAGAGGTGCTCGAATCAAAGGAGCTGAGAGCATACTGGGAAGGGCGTGTGCTGTCCTAAACACGTGCACGGCAGCTTTTCGGTGATGTAGTTACAGACCAGCATATCTAGTGGCCTTCGCCTGGACGCGTGGGAGACGGCGAAGATGCCTGCCTTAGTAATAAAAGCGTCAGCCACTGGTACCATCAACCAGTCGTATCAACAGCCGTACAGCATGTCACCCACACGTTTCACCGAGCGCTTGTTCTCAGTTGTTGCAGGCCTCACCGGACATTTCTCTACGGCTTTCCTAAACAACAGTGCGTGCTGCTTTGCATGCCGTGCCGCGCCTGTATTAGCATGACATCGGCCTGTTTATCGATCTGATGCGCGGTTAATGCCATTTGCTTTTTATTGTTTACTACCAAAAATGGTAACTGGGTCTGGACCATGTCGTTTTACCATTTCGCAGCGATAGCGATGTAGAAATGTTTGTTGCAGAAATGTTTGTTGTAAACGTTCATAATTTTTCCCGAGAGACACTCGTTTAATAGAGTTTGAGCAAATACTAGTGTACGAGTATATAGGTGTTGTATTTATTGAGGTGAGGTAAACAATTTCGACCTTTGACAGTTATATATATATATATATGCATAGAAATAGGGGGGGAAAAAGGGGGTACATCGAGGGACTTCCATAACGCATATGGTGCTGGTGTCTCGTGGACGAGTTTGAGTATGTATTATGGGTTGCGATCGTGACGATCACCTAAGGGTATAATCATCGGGCTACGGGCGGGACAGCATCAGGCATCATCCGATCTCGGTAGCAGCTGTAATTATAGTGTTACCGTTGCACCGCCGCGTGCGTTGCTGATCGTTCCACCACTGCCGCCGCCGCCGCAATAGGCGGCCGCATGGTTGTACGGTGTGGTGGTAGTAGTATTAGTAGTACTTGTGATCGTGGCCCTAGTACAGATGGGTAGTCGTAACAGGTCAACGTGGGCCCTGGATCGCAGGACTTCGTTGACAGGACCTCGTCGAAAACCACGCCCTTGTCGTTGCTCGCGGTAGGCGGCAAGGGACGGCGGCAGCAGGGTCGTCCCCCAGTAGTTGCTGCTCTGCCCAGTAGCACATGGGGTGGTTGTAGCCCGCACACTGCCCACACAGCCGCATACAGGTAGGTACACAGGCACGCAATGTGGCTACATGTGCGTACATGTGACTCGAAGACTTCACAAAGGTTAACTACCAGATGCACCACAAAAAAGAGAGAGAGATAGAGGGAGAGAGACAAACATGTAAACAAGTGGAGGAACGAACGAAGGCACAATTAAGCCGACGAGCGTCAAATCTAGTCGAGTCCATAGCAGTTCGTAGCAGAGTTTAGCAGGAGTCCATGGTGACAGCAGGGACAGCGTCAGTCATCGTAAGGGGATGATCCGCCGGAAAGAGATTGAGCCAATGGGCGTAGCTAGGGCTTGCTGCTCAGGGTGAAAAGGACTCTGTCGGTTTACGGCGGCTATGGAAGAAGTAGTTATAGCAGCAATAGTAATAGTGCCCGTCGAGTCCGGTGGCGTGGCCCATTCACCGGCGCCTCGCGCCCGAAGGAGACACATAAGTGCGCGGGTTCGAGCCCCACAGTTGCACATTTGTATTTGTGGGGGTCCGTCTATGAAGTGCAATGCGAACAGCAGTCCCGTGGACGTTAAATCTTGGCTGGGGGTCAGCCAAAAAATTATATATAGTAGTAGTATCCGGTTGCTGCCACTCATGAATGTGAACCTCGCCAAGTGTATAGGCGTCGAAAGGAACGGAAACCTAAGGTGTATCCCGCAGAGCGGTGCAAAAAAATGTATAGATACATATGGGCATTCGAGTGTATATTTTACGTGTACTCTTACCTGTATGTAACACAGCGTGCTTCCGAAACCGGCGCGAGAGCCCAAATTGTTCTTAAAAAGCATTTCTGGACCAGCTCCAATATTCCAGATATGAGGGAGTAATTAAGAAAGCGGGATAGATCACTTTCCTAGAGACGCGGTATTTTTGGAAACTAGTTGCATCGGATAGAACGGGCTATGTCGCCAGTATGCATTCGACTAAGGAGAAAAAGTGACGTCAAACGTACGTTTGAAATTTGTGCGGCATTCACCGCGGATCGGACGCAGCTCGCGCGGCTTCCATCAGGACTTCGCCGCCATCATGATCAAACAGGACGTTGTGGTATAGAATGCAATGTGGGCTCTACCCACGCAACCCTTACTTAAAAAAGGGGTTAAAATAATATTAAGAAAGGGCACTAATCCCCCGCCTCGTCATGAAGTCTGCAGGTAAATTGCTTTTTGTATCTTTTATGTTGACAATATCGGCATCGAGTGCCACACCACCTGTCCCGGGTGTGCGTAAAGCATTTTTCCTCTAATCTAAACAAGTACAGTAATAGTAGAAACAACCGCAGACGCAGCTGTAGTACCAAGTACCGCATACCGCCTCTCACGTCAGTGTCGTTCAAATCTGAAGCAGGAAGAGCCTTTTCCGTCGGCCCCATCAACGCCGCTGGTCGCATCAGCGGTAGTCTTTGGCCGTGGTCCGTCGCTGCGGGTGACCGCCACCCTGCAAGGCAAAACCCACCGTACGACAGGCGGGGGGGAATCTTCGGCAAACTCCAGCGGCCATACACCCGCTAGGTATCAAAAACTATGTAAAACTGGTGTGCTAACTCGAGGTTGGCTATAGCGAAGGAGGGTGGGAGAGAGAGAGCGCGCGAGCGTGAGGGCAAGACCGATGAAACGATTTAGGGAAAAGGAAACTGAGGGATATATGAAGAAGAGCGTAGAGGAGTGAGTGTTGGCGCTACGGTTTTCGTTCGTCTTCCGTCATCTTCATCTGGCTTTCCGCCTTGCTCTCTGTTGTCCCTCGTCGACTGCTGAAACCATCACCACCCGGGCTTCATACAATCGCATCAACTAGAACAACCAGCCCCAGCCAACCCGTTCGTCCCGTGTCCTAGCTCTCTGTTCTGCCATGCAAGAAATAGCTCTAACGCAGAAAAACTACTACATAGTTAACGCCAAAGAACTACTACATGGCATTTAGTGGCAAAGTTATTGCCTTGCATTTGTGAGGTCGTGGGTTCAAGACCTAATCGGCCACTCCTTAACTGATTTTCATGGTTTACAATTTAGACCAGGTTAATGCCGGAGTGGACTAGGCTATGGTTAGACAAGCAAAAAAACAAAAGCACAGTTACCTCAATACTATCGTCCAATCACCTCCCTTAATACTGTCTTTCATGTGTGTGCATGCGCACATGCAATCAATTGCACGCATGCGCGCACGGGTGTGCACGTCACGTACATTTGAGAAGACGCTTCAAAGGTGCAGACGACGTGACGCGGCTAGTTGTTGTGGATGACGACGGGAATTCTTCATGCCGAAAAAAGTTAAGCCAGTCAGTCAACCAGGCTCCGATGGGCGCGTCTTCGGGATCGTTGCCCTTGCTATGACCATCGGCAGCAGTAGCAGCGAGATGACGCTAAGGGACGAAAAATACCTCTGCTTAAATGCGGCCGGTTAAAAGCCAGTTGGTTGCAGAATGTACGCCGTTGTCTTAACAGGCCCGCTGTATTACTACCACGGCTCCAGCTATTACACCCGCTACGAGGACTACTGTTACAGCTGCTTGTGCTGCTGCTTCCGGTACCGCCGCTGATAATAGACGTTGCGGCCGTGTGGGGTTTCAGGTAGAGGAGCTACACAAGGGAAAACAGGGAAACGGGAGGAAATCAGTAACACGGTAAGAACGAGGAAAAGTAAAGACAAAGCGGGAGAAAGAGGCTAGGCGAAAAGGTACGATGACCGAGATCGCTAGACAGACAGTTAGGAGCCAGCGTAGAGAAGGATCTCAGGCGCAATAGACGAGCGGGGGGCGGTAGAGGGGAACGGGAATAAGTGAACGAAGGGCAAGAGAGAACAAGAGCTATAAGGAACAGAGAACCCCTGCGATTCTCGAAAAGGGTTGCCTACTTCCCCAGCCTCCGATCAAACCTTCGTTCCCTTCTTATTCCACTTCTTCTCCTTTTTTTCATTTTCCTCCTCGTCTTAATTGTCTTGCCCATCGTGCCCCACTATCCTTTTCCTGTCTCAACAGTACTCTGGGGGTACTCCGTCGGGCAGGGGCTGTAGCGGCGATAGGAACGTCTGGTTGTTGGTGTCGTGCTCAACCATTCTCTCTCTCCACCACCCTCTTTTTCGGCCGCCCGTCAGCCCGACAGATAGACAGACAGACAGACCAGCGCTACTGTTCGTTGCTGACAGCTACCCGTCAAAAAGTGTCGGCTGGCGGGCGGCAGCGTCGGCAAAGCATCCGCGCCCTCTGCTGCACCCCAGATCCCCGCTAGTCGATCAACGAGCCTGGGTGGTAGAGTTGAGGTGTTGCTCTCCTTCGACGCGTCCCACAAGGACAGCTGCCTTCTGCTTGTGCTTCCGTTGCTGCTACTGCGGGCTGCTTCTAAGCTTCAGCGAGGAACAAAGAATGACGACGACGACGATGGCTAACAGCGACCGGGATGACGACACGATACTTGGCGACGAAATGAAGCAGTTCGCTCGTGTTGAGTGGGGATGTTAGTGGATAGTACACAACGGCACCATGGTAGAGCAGCGATTGCATCCTGGGAGGTGGGGAGGGGTGTGAGTGAGGCAAGCCAGACGCCGTGAAGGTACGGAGACAAAGACCAAAGTAAGCAGCAGATTGAAAATATCGTTGTTGGGTTACGCCATAGCATTTCAAAGATTATCAATCCATAAGATTATCCACTAGGCCAATCCCAAGTGGGAGATCCTATAACTACACGTCTGCACGGAGCCCTATTATTTACTTCAAAGTGCTAACATAGTAAATTTCAATCGATGCATATGAAGGATATCTACGAGATTTATCTTTAATGAGAATACATACGCTACTAAGCAACTAACAGAATATTGTGTCATTGCTAAAAATCGCCAGAGCCACAGCCACCAGTGTACCGCTAATGTAAGTGTCAGTGTGGCACACGAAATGGGTGTCGCTTCTATTCTAAATGAGGCCAGCACGTATTCCCCTTTATAAATACAAACACCCACCATGCGAAAAGCAGACCACTGCATTCTCAGAAGCCACTTATTTCTTGGTGAGGTATGTTGAATGCATGCACACACGATATTCAACTCAATTCTATAGTCGCATTCAGTGGCGTACGTACGTCAGTCTGCCGGCATGTATGTATCCTGGTGGCTTTAATTCAAATCAACTGCCCTACAAACGCTGCGCGTTTTGTTGATTGGTTCTCAGTGGTCAGCTATTCGAAGCTCGCACAGCTTTTCAATATTTAATACATGCAGTGCTAAGTTCTCAATGTCAGTTTTGGGACTGCCCTACTTTGCTGCGTTGAGAGCAGCCAATTGTGGCGAGGAGCTTTAAAGGTGCCGGCAGTTGCTGTTAAAATCAATATAGCTATCTGTATGTTATCAGCGAGCTCGATCATGCTCCACTCTGCTCTCCTTTCCACGTGAGAGGGGGGTGGTCCGAGGGGCTCACAACAAATTTCGACTGTCGACTGTACGCACCGCCCTACCAGCAGGGGGTTCCGGAGTTGGGCACGGTGGCCCTTGAGCGATCGCGATCGTGTTTCCGGTAACCGAGTGTGGTAAGCGATGTTTCAACTGGCTTTCTTCGCGAATATGCCCAGTCTAGTTGGTTGGACCGCGTAGTATGTCTACGGTACTTGCTGATGTGTTGTCGATGTTAGTCTTTGTACTGTTGATGCTATTATTACTAAATTTACTTGTACGATAATTACCATCAGAATCCACACACGAAAGTGTCCCTGGCGGCTAATCAATACGATCCAATGCCATGATCAAATCCGCAACTCACGACACGAAGGATAGCCTGCGCCACTATGCTACATCATCGGAGCTAAGTGTTGTTTTTGTTGTTGATGTTATTATTGTTGTTGTTGTTGTTATTATTATTGTTGTCGTGGTTGTCGTGTTGCTGCCGTTTTCGTCGTTATAGCTGCTGTTGTCTCTGGTGGTTGTCGTGGTTGTTACTTTTCTTTCATCGTTGTCTTTATTCGTGATGAGCGCCTCTACAAGGGTTTTTCCCAGTCATATGTCAGGGAATTTCCCAGTTTTAGGTTTCGAGACAGTAGCTCTCGCTCAGTGTTGAAAAAGGCCCAACGTTCGTAGCAGTGCCTTTCATCGCCAGCCTCTCCTGAGCCTGAAAGTCCGTTTTATCAATGGGTGTAGGTATTGTTGAACGCAGCCACCGTGGTCCGTTGGCAGCTGCGCGAGACGTATACTCGTACGTAAGGTTGTACCATTCTTGGAGATCAGGGAGTACCGATTTTGTCCAGTATCCAGGATGGCCCGGCTGTATTGCTTTCCATTGCTGGCTCCACTTACCTAGGATGTCTGTTCTACTGAATACTGTCCCCTCGAGGGATTGCTGAGAGTTTTTTTGACGTTGATTCTTTATCTCTTAGGTCCCAGTGAATCCGTGTCGAGCCCAGTGGCGTGGTGCATTCGCGTGCGTTTTGCGACCGCGGAAGACACATAGGTGCACGGGTTCGAGCCCCATCGTTGCATATTTGTAGTTATGGGGTCGTTCTCTCGAAACAATGCGAAAGCAATCTCGGGAACGTTAAATGTTGGCTAAGAGTCAGCCCGAAAAATAATAAGAGATCTCAGGGAATCTGTCTAGGGGCAGTATAGTGCTATATAGTAGTAGTAGTAGTAGTAGTAATGGGAAAGCGCAGTCGAGCCCGGTGGCGTGGTGGCATGCGTATGCGCCTCGCGACCGGAGGAGACACACAGGTGCGCGGGTTCGAGTCCCACCGTTGCACATTTGTATTTATGGGGGTCCTTCTATGAAACAATGCGAAAAGCAGTCCCATGGACGTTAAATCTTGGCTGAGAGTCAGCCCTGAAAGGATTTAATGGGAAAGCGCAAGCAAGTGCCATTTGCTACCTTGGCCATATTACCGTATGTAGGCACCGACGTCATCAATACCATCAGCACCATCATCATCATCACCATCAGCACCATCATCATCATCACCATCAGCACCATCATCATCATCATCATCAAAGCTCGTGACGGGCGCGAAGTCAACAACGCTTCGCTGTGAGTCTGAGTTGTTGCTCGTTGCCCGAGCCGACTGAAGCCGAGTGCATATTGCTTAGTCTCGACGCTCCGTCATGAGTCAGTGGCTGGCGGGAGCTCGCAGCGACAGCACATATAATAATAGCCCAAACATATAGCCCAACGAGGAGGCGGCCAGCTTCTCGATGACAGCTCGTAGACAGCGACCAGACATATAGACGAAGAGGTGCGGCAGGTGCATATCGCCTCCGCAAACCCCCCGGCAATAAGCATGTAGTCTTCATTGGCAAACAGCAGTGAAGTCTTCTTCGTTGTTGTGTCTCATATCAGCATCTACGAGTCGTCGTTGTTGTTGTTGTTTTTGTTGTTGTTGTTATTGTTGTTGCTGCTGCTGCTGTTTCTGCTACTCTAGTTTTTTTTAATTGATTTAGTGTTGTTGTTTCCAGTGCTGTTTGATATTAGAGTTGTTGTTATTTATTTTGTATTTATTCAATTGAATTATTAATAACATTGACGCTATTTTGTTATTGATGTTGTTGGGCTCATTTGTACTAAATATCTGTTGTTGATAATGTTGTCCTCGTCGTCGTAGTTCGTGTCGTTGCTGCTATAGTTGTTATTGTTGTTGTTGTTGTCGTCGTCGTTGTCGTCGTCGTCGTCGCCGCCGTCATTGGACTTGTTTGACGCCTCTCTGCAAACTTACCGGGTAGCTACTGTCACTGTACTGCTCCAAGCAGTCGGCAACAGATCCGACGTAAGAAGTTAAGCTGACTGTGTGTGTGTATGTAGATATTTCGAAGGGTGAGCAGGTATCTATGTGCGTTGGATGGGTGCGCAGGTGGATGGGAGCGGCGGGACGCCATCACTCTATTAACTGGTGTCAAGAGCGGCCATTGGAAGCGAACTGGCGGATGGATGAATGACGTGCATCATCGCGCGCTGCCTCGTGCACTCGTCAGCCAGCAGCTGCTGTTGTTGTTGTTGATGCTACTGCTAGTCTGCAACAACAACAACTATTCTTGTTGTTGTTGTTGTTGTTGTTGTTGTTGCTGTGATTGGTGTTTGAAACAGCCAGGCTCGAGCAGGCGCCGCAAAGGCGGCCCGTCTTGACAGGATGCCACATACTAACAATATACACACGTACGCTTTAGCACCCCCCGAGATATTGCTGTTCTTGTTGTTGTTGCTGCTGCTCCTCCTCCTCTTACTGTTATTGTTGTTTTTGTTGTTGTTGTTGCTCTTGTTGTTGTTGATGTTGCTCTTGTTGTTATTGTTGTTGTTGTTGCTGTCGTTGTTGTTGTTGTTGCTCTTGTTGTTCACTGAATTTGGTGGTGGAGTGTCGCACACAACACATATGGCTCTCGAAGTTCGGTTATCTTCATTGTGAGACACGCGATGTCGGAACAGCAAGAAAACAAGAAAGAGCCCAGGTGAAAGGAAATTAAGATAGGGGGAGGCATAGAAAATGAGAGAGAGAGAACGAAGCAGGATATAAAAGACAGTGCAAACGCGGGGGAGATAGAAACTACACTGCTCCAGGAAACTGCACGAAAGAATCTCGCCCACGACGGTGGGAGGAGTTAGTTTACCAGGGGTCAGTCTGGCAGCGGAAAAGCGGAAGTGAGGAGCGGTGTGTAAAGTCAAGAAAAGGAAAACCGAAAGGCCACGATTCGAAATTGCCCTTACGGCCGCGCTGCCGATATATGACAAACCCGAAATTCGTTCCAACTAACTATGAACGGATTCTTCTCGGTGCGTGACCGTGTGCGACCCCGGGAACTTTATCCTAAACAAGTTTCCGGATTTTACTTATATAGGCTATTTTCCAAGCTATTTGTTCCAAGATCAATGGGTCTCGCTTCCTTTTTGGCTTTTTGGCAATACCAAAAGGCCGACCATCGATTCTTGCTGTTGTTGTTGTTTTTGCTGTTAGATACTTGGTTTATAAAAACCGGGATAAAATGAGTATCGTTGAGTACAATTGCTTGACGTTGAGTGCTTGCTCTCAAACTTGTATAATCCACAGCATCGTCATTATTACCCAAATGGCTTACCAGACATACCAGTCATGAGGCTAAAACACAACCAGCTAGTGTTAATATGCTCAAGCGCACTTGTCCGTTGCTAGCGAGGAAAGCATCGCTAAGTATCAACTGTTAGATTTCCCCAGATCAATAATGCCCCATGCGTAAATGAGATCATTACATGATCATTACTATTATCGACTATGTGTTCTATACGGGACCAATTTTTGTTGTTGTTGTTGTTGTTGTTGTTGTTGTTGTCGTTGTTGTTAAATTGTCAGTTTGTGGTTTCTATTGTCGTCATGATTGATAAATAGGTTGTTTATTTTGCTGTCTTCGACAAGGATTTGCTGTTATTATTGTTGCCGTGCTGTTTCTCTTGCGGTCATAGGCTAAATGCATAATTGTTGTTTCTAATAATCAAGCGCATTAGTGATAACTCTGCTATCGCGGTAGTTGTAGTAAAACAATGTTACGGACCCTTCCGACACCGCGTACACGCCACAAACGGATTGTGATCAGGTCAACCTTCGTGACCAACTTTGGTAGTTAATGATGGAAGTGACGATGATGATAATGCGTTTGTTTGCAGCTTTCGTTACATTGTTGTTGTTATTGCTCGCGTTGTTGTGCGTGTTTGGGCTGAGAGTGATGCTAAAGTTTAGTCTAGCGTTCTTTGCGCCAGAGATTTACGTCTGTGACGGCTTCTGTAAGAGGCGCCTATAAATATATATATATATATATATATATATATATATGCAATATCCATAAACATGCCCACAAACACGTGGATATACACAACAAATATTCGCGTTCATTTATTAGCAGACGCTTCTTGTGACGCAGAGCAATGGCATTAGTCAAACTAATGTCATGCAACTTCGAGCCCGAGCTGAGACGGTGGACGGAAGCTCAGATGAGGTTTTCTAGGTTTCTAAGACTCTAGGGTTGTCACTGCAGCGGTGCTGCCAGCGACGCCGCCTGCGCATGACGCATTCTCCGAAAGCTCCCAATATCCCTGACAAAGAGAGAGAGAGAAAAAAGGGCAACAAACGACGAATCTGCCTATGTCCGGTTGTGAGTCTATGTGGCGAAAGCGGACGTTTGTGCATAAACGACAACATCTACACACACTGAGGGCGCCGGACGGTCGGCGGAGCGCCCCTCTAGTCCCGCCGGGCCTGACGGGTGTGTAGTGCGTGTTTTTAGGCTGACCCCTAGCGAACATCTAACGTTCACGGGACTGTGTTTGCAGTGCTTCGTGACGGACCCTATACATACAAATGTTGAACGGTGGGGCTCGAACCCGTGTAGCACCTATGTGTCACTTCCGGTCGTGAGGCGCACGCGAATGCACCCACCACCACGCCGCCACCGGGTAGATCGACGGGTGGGTCGTGCTCAAAGCGCTCAAGAAAGACGACGCAGTTGTCAACACCATCACCAGCGCCACGGCCACCACAATGAGCTTCCACGTGACTAGGCCTTCATGTCCTTCATGCGTCCTGTAGTGTCGTGGTTACACTGCTTAGTAGTAGTAGTAGTAGTAGTAGCACTAGTGGTGATGCTGCTGCTGCATTTTGGTAGGTCATTAATAAGCTGACGATGACGTCGCTGTCGTTGGCGTAACCACAATGAAACGCTCGCCACGCTCTGAGCGGCCGCCAGCGCGCTTTCGCCTAGCCCACCTCCTGATATTGTACTACTCTTTCCTCTTCTTCTTCTTCTTCTCCTCATAGTCGTCTGTAAAGCGGAGGTGGTGGGGTTGGGCTGGGGTAAGACAGATACCCGCGATAGCTGCACTGCTGGTGTGGCAAAGCAACAGCAGCAACGGCAGCGTAGTTATTGTTGTTGTTGTTGTTGCCGCTGTTATTGTTGTTGTTGGTTTACTTCTCATGGTAGCAATGCTCGTTAGTCGTAGTTATTATAGCAGCAGTGGCGGGTAAACTGAGTCAGTCGGTCGGAGTTATTGCAGAAGTACTCTTTTTCTTTGTAGTAGTAGTAGTAGTAGTAGATGTAACAGACGTAGCAAACGTCTATGCGTGACGTTTTTATATCTCATAGCAGCATCTGCTATTTTAGCCCGCCGTTGTTATCAACCGTATCGGATCTGATTGCATCTGCGCTCGTGTCTGTCGTTCTTTTTTCAAACAATAATCATCATAATAAAAATTATTAATATTACTGTTTTAATATTGTTATTATTACAGTATGTTACCGTGTGTTATTATTGCCTCTGCAGTATTTAATTCGTATGCTTTTCATCTACGTATAGTCAGCTACATCTACCGCGCATTCGACGGCATTGAGTTTGTTTTGAAAGCTGCGTGTCATTTATGTTACTACTGTTCCATTTTTATTGTTATGTTAGTAGTCTCTTTTTGTCATGCTCATGCTGTTTATTTTACTGGCAATGGAATTTTGTGGTCTGAACGGTCTGAACATTGTAAACTAATATTATTTTACAGATTTTTAACAGCATTTTTTTACAGCAGATTTACTAATATAATAAACGAAATATTTTAATTTTTAAATATGCGGGCGGTAATGAATTCATATTAGTGTTATTATCATATTAGTAAATATGCAAATTTCATGACAAGTTGCTTAGAACACGTATTTGCCATATGCCAGGGTAAAATATGCGATTCCCAGTATCCGAGTCTGAGCTATTCAGCCTCGTTGAAACTTAGGTGTTGTTTTTATTACTATAATATGTTTTGCTATTCGTCCTGTTATAATTGTTCATGCGAGTAGTTTCACTTTTATAAATGTGCTTGAAAAACCTGTGTTTCCAAAAAGCCAACACGTACCTAGCTAGAAAAAGAAGCCAACGGACGGGGGAGTTGTCGCTAGGGCGTTTGCCTTCGCCAGACTTTAAGGGCGGGACTCGCTTGGAGTACCCTATCCATAAGCCGTTTTTCATTATCCCTTCGTAGTCTTGCCGCTCTTCTTATGTCAGTGACCATTTATCTTGGCGTCGAGTCGATGGATAGTCAGTCCCTGTATTACAAGGGACACTTCGATCACCATCATCATCATCACCACCGCCATTATTACAGTCATCATAATCATCATCATTATCATAACCATCGATTAACCAATAGATTAGCTCGCACCAAAAGAGATCCTCGCTGGGTCTTACGCGTAGCTTTGACGACAGCATACGAACAAAGCAACCCACCACCTCGTATTAGCCGATGATTCAAACGCCTTGAATGAGATTAGGCAAAGGTGCGTACGCAGAACGCATTATGTCGCTGTAGAACGCAGTATACCGACTGAACACAATGTGCATTCAACTTACGTTTATCAACTAGCAGCAAACTTTTATTTTTGGGCCAGCTATGTATATATATATATATATAAAGTGTGACACAAATAGATATTGCTGCGGCAAAGCTACAACGAGGACGAATACAGTATGCACGCGCAACCGGTCGAGTAAGGTGTGGCAGCTATGCAACGCGCACCGAACAATGCCGGACGTCCTCCGGACGCGCCAAGCAGTCTGCGTCAGTCTATGACTTGCAGTTTTCCAGTGTCCTCGCCTATTTCGGCTTGTTGTTGTTGTTGCTGTTGTTGTTGTTGTTGTTGTTGTTGTTGTTGTTGTTTTGTTGCTATTGTTGCTGCTTTTATGTAATCACCCGAATAATGGGCTCTTCACACGTACTGCTTGTTCTCGGCTCGTCGCCGGCTCGACAGCGAGCGACAAGTGGGAAGTAAGTGAACGCGCGCTTGAAGCGAGCGCGAAGCAACGTGCAAGCAAAATCGATATTGGCTTTTCATTTTGTCCGCTTCTCGTCCTCGGGCGCGAAAACGTCCCCGCTGTCGTCCGTCGTTGCGTCTGCAGAGTCGATGGAGCACTCGAGCTCAAACACAAAGCGGACGCGGTAGCGGCATTGATTGTCTTCAAGCTCTAGACAAGCAAGCCGAATGAGAGATCAATTCGTAAGCGATTTGCGCACAGTCGTCAAAAAAACAGGCGAAAGCTGCAATGCTTCGATGCTCTAAATTCAAGCAGCGCTGAATGTCGACATGTGCAGCTTAAACAAAGGTACAGAGTGCAGATTGGGTTTGACGAACGAATGGTCCGTTCGGCAAGTCCGTCCGCCCTAATGGGGAAAGTATTGACAATGACTGTGACAGTGCACGATTGCGATGCAAATGTCATAGTTCGTCACACAAACTGAATGGGCTTAATTGTCAATTCAGAAGGCTAGTTGTTTTTCTTACAGGTAAGCGACTTATATGTGTTTGTTGTATATGCGGTCAGTCAGTTACGTTACTCGAAAGGCACGCATAGTGACAAGCTGCTTGTTCCGGTCGGGCCGTCTTCCAGGTTCGAACCGAAGAGCCAAAACTCAGCGTAACGCAGGCGTTAGGAAGAGTGTTTTGTATTAATGTGTGTCATCTTGCGTATGCATGTGGTATCGTTTCTGAAAAAAATGAATTTAACGCTATGCGGCAATGCTATGACTATAAATAGTTAGGTACTTTACACATAACAACAACGTTGTGTGCTTCTGAGAGTGGGAATATACTGGTTAGTAGTGGGTGTCTCTATAACTAGGGACACCACGAGCTATTTTATTATTGGTAGTAGTACTATAATAGTAGTTAATATAATCCAATAATAATAATAATAATAATAATAATATTATTAAACTGACGAAAGGGCTTGGAAAAAAGCCCTTAAAGACTACAGCGGAGCCAAAATCGACCGCCGTCGTCCGCCAGAGGGTGTCATTGGAACAGCAGGGAGGCAAAGCCAAACTGACGTTGAGTGGTCACCGACACTCGAGCAATCATAATATAGGCAGAATTGTAGGTGGCATCTAATTAATACATTAGTAATTGTAATACATGTACATAATGTGCCGCAGTTGGCCAATTCGCTCTCTTGATGGGCGCCAAGCAAAATACTCCGGAGCAAAATGGGGCGTGTTGACGCCTAAGTAAGTAGACAAAGGCGTGAGACATTTTGTGTCTCTCTCTATCTCTGTCGCCCTACTCCCCTTCTGAACGACGTTGGGGCGTTCTTGGGGGTAGTGATGAGCCCCTTAGCAGCTGCGGCGAGTTCAACCCTAGCGTGCCGCCAGGGGGACAGAGGAGGGCGGGGGGAGGGTACTCGAAACCACTCGGCGGCGCAGGCGACGACGACACTTCGCGACCGCGGGCGACCTCATAAATTCATTCATCCGCTCACTCAAAGTTGATAGCCATAGCTGCTAATCATGGAATCAGATCATCGTTCTCCCCTGTTTCTCCTGCTCTGCTCTTCCTCCGTCTGCTCCTTCACCTGCTCCTCGTTAACTCGTCGCTGTAGTCGCCATCGGCGCTAATTGTTAGCCAACCGATTGGCGGCTCGTTGTCGGCTGGCCGCATACATTAAACATGGTTCGCTGGCTAACTCACAAACGCCTCACGGCACAGGCGCTTCCAACCAAGCGTGCGCACGTGGCCACGAACACCCGCGTGCTGTGCGGTTGTACCACCTGTAGCTTCGCCTATAGCAGGAGCCTTACAAACGTATACATATTTATGTTTATGTATCTCTTTTTGAATAAGACCTAAGTCTTCTCCGGACGGAAATTTATTTAAGTTACGTAATTTTTCATTGAGTTTCAGATATTCATAGTTACACAGTTTAAACAATTGTAACCATTAGGGCATTTTGCAGAAAAGGTTATCGCCCGTGTCTGATATATATATATATATATATATATATATATATATATATATATATATGTATATTGGACACTGGAGACGTTGTTATTTGTTTGTAAGCAAATTTAAGTTGAGGTAAAATCTGAATCCTGAATAGGCTTCGTTTGTGAACTCAACCTTACCAGCAGATAAGAAAATGCGCAAATATACATAACGTGACGAAGTAAAAGTGAACCGCGCAGATGTTAATATTTGCCTAAACGCAGCAAATATATATATATATTTTTTGGTACCCATTGATCTATGTACGAACCTCTGTTTACTGTTTGCAAAAGGAGTATATATATATATATATTGATATCCCTTCATTAAGTAGGAATAGAGTAACGCCTAACAACGCTGTCTAAACTGCGAACGACAAAACCAGCCACTAGCATAACATGATGCATCACATCCGTTGCTAACGTCCGTGGCTTGAGAAAATGATGACAACAACAGTAACAGCAACAACAACAGCAGCAACAACAACAACATTGCCAATACCGGTAGCAGCAACAATAAGAAACAACAACAACGACAACAAGAATTACAACTACAAGGCGTGCTATTGACGGCTTTAAAAAGTAGTGACCAATGACCCAACCGTCAGGTACTTGGTTGTATTGTTGTTGTGTCGTTACTAATGCCCCCGCTACTACAGCGGTTGTATACGAAAATTAATTAAGTAATAAATGTAATCGATTATTCTAAGGCTCACGCATAGGTCGTGGATATTCATATTCGTAGATGAGGCAGTCCTCAGATTCGTATTGAAACGCCATAATTTCCACAACCGCTTCCGATAGCTACAGTCGGGGTATCGTCAACGTGCTAGACGTAAATGTGTACAACTTCAACAGCAGTGGTTGTCCCTTTCTGCGGTAATCGAATTCTATTAGACAGCACTACGTACTATTATGCATAATGTATCCTTCCTTATGGCTATTGCGACATACAAAGACTGAACGCCAGTGTCGTATCGCATTATTGCACATAACCCATATCTTCAAATTCAAACACGCTTTCTAGTCGTTGTAGTTCGTTTATTCAGCTATTCGAATCAAATAAAGGTGCCATGTGTAGTACATTACAGTACAATACACTACAGCACCAGGAGGGTTGTTGTTACACATTCTAGACCACGTCCGTCCGCCACGGGCTTGGAGCCGCCGCGAGGCATACCTTCAGTGCACCGAGGGCATGTTCAGATATTTAGGAATTCACCAACAGTGCTTGTGGCAGCATGGCCGCTGACTCTCAGCGGCACACTGTATATTATCTACTCTCAATGTGCATCGCTCAAAGAAAATTTGGTCAACAACAGGACGATCCCGGCGACATTCCACAACCAGGACTAGCACATCAGCTTCCTAGCCCGGTGACGCCGTCACTTACATCACGCCAACATATGCCTTACTAACGCAGATGGAACGTATACGGCCAAGAAATGAAGGCTTGTGCGCTATATTGACAGCATCGCCTGTGCAGCATCTTCTAACAATGTATCAAGGAACCTACAAACGTTAGCGGATATTTGAGACTGTTTGTGCTACAAGAGATTCATAGCGTAGCAGGAGGCGCAAGGAGTTAGCCTGTCTATCAAGCATCTGTCACCTGCCTGAAAAACCTTCAAAGTGATTAGTCTAGAATACAGACATTCAATATAGCGTAGTTTTATTTGAATAGGCTAAAGTCAGCTCTTTGTAGAGTGTTTATTATATAGGCAATTAGCATTAATTTCGTTAACCACAATTCATATTGTTGACCGCAGCGTGCTGTAGCCTAAGGATCGCGCTATTTTTGCGAAGCTGGGAACAAAAGTTCTCTCTCGTTTCCTTTCTCTGTTGAATAATCGAGTAATTAAATTTATTTGTCAATTACTTGCATAAAACGACAAATGTTCCCTATTCCATTTAGTATGTCGTCTTCCATCCAATATGTCGTTTAAGTTTTTATTCAGTTGCAAACAATTGTGTGCTAATGCGGTAATTAAAATATTAATAACTGCAGATAAAGCATATCTGAAATAATCGCAGCGCGTAGAAAACTCGTTTACGGAGTTCCAATCTCTAACAGAGGCAGGCAAATCAGCTACCCATAATACACGTGCAGATATAGTCATAGTAAGAGGTGACTATACTTGAACAGCTAACGACGCCAGTAATACGAATAGTAATAATTGATGGTATGTAAATGTACTTACGAATAATTTAATGTATCGTATAAGCTATTCATTTTGAATAGTCAATTATATGCGGGACGTGTCTAACATTTGCAGCGAATGCACGTACCGCGAGCGCGGGCATGGGTATCGATCTCTCTCTCTCTCTCTCTGTCTTTCTTACTCTATATCTCAGTGTGTACTCGATATGTATTCGCACGTGTATGTTTGTTGTATGAATGTACGTATCTATGTGTGTATGTATGTACATATAGATGTCTGTGGTTGTATGTACGTATGTCTATGTATGCACAGGCAAGATGAGAAGCGAGACCAGTGAGACACGAGCTTGGCTGGGTCGTGCACGACTGTTGTGTCTGCTGCCTCCTGCGCGCTGACTTCCTTGTGGCCTTTCCGCCCGACCAACCAACCGACCGATTCACCCCCTAATGCCGGCTGTACTTGTTCGTATACCCCATCCCATCCCGCCCCACCCCCCCGCCTTCCCCCGGCGCAACTCGTGCCCTTTCCCCCGCAGAATCATCGGGGATTCGTGTCGAATGTGGGGACCGTGGCAGACACTGCAACACTGAGATGAGAAGGGTGTCATTTGTCCCTCAGCGGTTGCCAGTCACTCACTTACTCAGACAGTCAGTTCGCCGACGCGGCCGCCGCCGTCATCGCCCCGTCGTCTAAGTTGCATCCCGCAACAGCAGAAGCGGCATCAGATAAACGAGGAGAGCGAAGGGGGGCCAACGGCAGCGACAAGAACAACAACGAGCAACGAGCACGCCGACCACAACGGTGGTGGTGACGAGGACCCCATTCCAAATCCCTGTTTGCCCTATTTCCCTTCTATCTGCCTTTTCTTCTCGTTGTTTTCTTCTTCTTCTTCTTCTTCGCTATTCCTCTTTAGTTGCCGCTCCTCTTATTCCTCTTCAGTTGCCGACCTATCTATGCCGCAATCGCCCTTGGGCCAGAGCAGAACGTTGGGGAAAATCCAAGCCAAACGCGCCGCACCAGCACGCAGACGACAGCTGACCGGCCAGACCCGCAGACAGATAGACAGACGACAGACCGACAGATCGGGAAGTGCCTACCATGGCTGCTACGATTCGGCGCGGCGCCGAAGGGCAACGTGCGTAGCCAGACTGGGGCGGGAGCGAAATTTGGTGAAGGGACTCGGTGGGAGAACTGGTGGGAACGCGAGGAAAGAGGACAACCCGTAGTGCTCGCTACAGCGCGCGCTACAGTTGCTGCTGCTGCTGTCGCTGCTGTGACGGCAGTTGCCGGTGAAAATGATCGTATGAGAAGAACGATACGAAACGGACGGACGGACAAACGTACGAACAAACGACCAAGAACGAACGAATGAGCGAGCAAGCGAGTCACTGAGTCGGATAAAGAACTGCGTCGGTCGGCCCCCGACCCGGGCCAATGGTCTTGGTGGCCGCCGGGGGTAACGCTAGGAGTTGCGTAGTTTGGGTAGGGGGGATTTAACGGGGGGCCGATGCGTAGTGGAACATTGTCGTAGTGGCGGCCATAGCAGTAGTAGCGATACTGCACTCGTTGTAGTAGTAGTAGTTGTTGTAGTTGTAGCAGTAGTAATATGTGGGGTACCCTAGAGTGGCAGCAGGATTACACTGGTAAACTGCTGGTGGTGGCGATGGTGGTGGTGCTGGCCACGGGGAACAACGATGAAGATCGTGGCTAAACGACGACGACGACTCGACTCCCGCAGTTTAAAGAGTCTGGACTGTCTCCAGTATGGAAGTGAGTGGGTGGGTGGGTCAGGCCAGACTGGGGCCAGGCGGCTAGACTGAGTTGGGCTGGGTTGGGAAGAACCGTTGTCGACCGACACGGAAAGACTACGACGACACGGATCTCCGCGTCAACCAGTCTCCAGCCGATTTCCCCTTGCTACGGTGGAAAAGCTGCCCGCTCCTCCTCTAGGAGGAAGGACTGCTTCCACCACCGCTGCCGCCTCTGCTTTCGCAACAGCAGAAACGACAGAATCAGTAGCAACGACGGGACCGCTTCACTCGCTCGTTCGCTCGCTGAGTCACATGGCCGTGTCCGCGGAAGTGTCTGCGGACGCGTAAATGTGCCTTTTAAAAGTTCGCGCTACCCGGCCCGCGTAACGAACAAGCGACCACGACAACACCGAAGCAACGACAACGTTGAGAACGGCGAAATGCCGCCTTCCGATTATCCTTTGGCCCTTCATCGGAACAGTGCCAGTTTGCTGGTCGGTCCAGTTTCTCGTCTAACAGAACCCCACCAATCCTTTTCTTTCTTTCTTTTCGTCGTCGCCGCCGCCGTTGTCGTGGTCGTCGTCGGTTCGTTTCACACAATATCGAGGCCAACTCTTGAAGAGCACTTTTCTGCTCCGGCGTTTCCTTCAGCTTGAGCATTGCAGCCACTCCTTATCTATCTGTCTATTTATCTATCTCGCTGCTTCTCAATCAATCTATCTCACTGTCTATCTTTCTTTTGCTTCTCTCCTTTCATTAGCTTCTGCCTTGCTCGTTCTGTTCCTGTTCACGGAGCAGCTCCACTCGTCGTTCGGCTAAATCGCAGATACGGTTACCACTCGCTCGGTTACAAGTGGCTGTTACTGGTGGTGGTGGTGGTGGTGGTAGTGATGATTGCGTAGTGGTAGATGATTGTAGTAGTGGCACGGGTCATGGAGAAGAGGATTTGCTCAATGTCACGTTATCTACGCGACAGCCGCCCGCCCGTTGGTGCGCTCGATGTGATCGGCTTTACGTTGGACAACCCCCCACTTTGTTGGCGACTCAGCGCTGCCGAATGTCGCGGTTACGTTTTGCTCGTTGGTTGTCGACCTCACTGTAGCTTCTGAGCCTTCTGGGCGCGTCCGTAGGACGGCTCTAAGGAGGATGGCAGACACCTCTCATTAATTCAAGCGTGTAGAGGTGCAAAGTGCTGGCTTTTACGCATAACTAACTACACGTACGAAAAGAAACGATAAAGAAACAGTTAAAAACTACACGTAACCAACAGCATCAATGATGATAATTAAGACATTGATGATTGTAATGATGATAATGATTGCAATATTGATGATTGTAATGATGATGATGATATTTCGCATGACGTCGACCATCATCGTCAGTAAGTACCAATGAAAGTTAGGCTTTAGGATAATGCAAAGCAGAGAAGAGCACGTTTTAAAACCGAACTTGCCCTGAAAGCGTATGTGGCTGCTGCCATTGCTAAAAAGACAATATCTCCTGTTTTTTTGGTGCACATGAATCGATATTTCCTTGTAGATGGTATGCGTCTATGTGCATCTGGTATGTGCTGGTTAAGAAACTTTGGGTCGAGTTTTGCTCTGTCGAATTAATCATAGTTTGCCTGATAGCAGCAGTTTGTACAACTCGTGTATTTCCCACGTTATCAGACACGAAAGGCCGTCTGAAAATGCGTACTTGTTAGCGTTAGACGCGTGCTTTAAAGCAACTCGCCCTCAAATTGCCCCAAATAACGCCTGCCTACTACGGCGTCATTTTGTCCCTCTTTGAAACAAGCCGACTTAGCTTGTCAGCTAAAGCTGGGATCAAAATAAATTATATTTTATTCTAAAGGCAAAGAGACTTACACTATAGAAACACAAGCACGCAATCCATTGGTAGGGCTACTTAACTTAGCTATAAAAGAAACTCACTAAACAAATGTAATTTGAGTTCTGCTTATTTCACTTAAATTAAGTATATATTACATATTAAATGTAAAGGGTTGTCCTCATAATATTTGTCCTCACCCTTTCGGTGGAGATACGAAGTGCCACAATTTATAGTTCAATGCTGCGCATTCTACTACATAATATTTGGCACACTGCAGGTAACTAGGTATACTCCACGGTACTTGGCACACGAGTCGTACTCCCCGGTCAGTGATTGAACATACCAGGTACTGACAACCATGTACCTGGAGTACACGTGGAGACTCTCACACGCAGAACCAGACCAAGGGTGCAAAGCACTTAATACGTTTAAGTCTCCGACCTGCCGTCTGGCTTGTTTGACTTTAGCTTTCCATTCTGAAACAAAACATTCGTGAGGAACTGTACGCGGCATCTTCAGCCTTAGTCGGATTGTTTCAGTACCTGTTAGACCGCCTGGCATGAGATCTATAAAGCGCCTCCCCGCTAGCATGGATTATTAAACAGATAATCCATGTTCAGTAACATTAAGTAACATAAGTAAGTCCTTTGGAAGACGGTTTTGTAAACAAATCGTTATATTTAAACTGTATAAAAAAAATTAATAGAACCAGGATAATTTTAACTCCATGCATCTCCTATTAGACAACTGCTGACTGAGATATAGACATCGCGCCTGATGACATCGCGCCGAGTCCATGTGGCAGAGCATACGTCGTCTTCAAAATATTTTTCTTTTATAGACTATTTCGCACATTGCTTTTAATTTTACTTTGTTGCGTGGATCTATCTTGCTCTGCGAAGTAAGATTAGGATATGCGTTAATGTGCTACACGTACGTAACTGTCACAACATTTTGTACGTGCCATTGATTTTGGTTTAAATTGAGAATTAGGGTCAGGAAGTAAAGATAAGTAGCTGATCAGTTCATAATTGATTATCATGTGTGAGTCACGTGCTATATTAGTCTATAATAGAATCGTAGCGAACCAAGTATTAGAATGACTGTTATTTTGCTCGTAGAACCCAACATTTAAACGAGATAGCCAGATGCAGCATTTTTCTCAAAAATGCGAATGCAATGAATTAATTAATTAATTACAGTAAAAAGTAACGTGGCTATAAATTAACCTATATATATATATATATATATATATATATATATATATATATATATATATATATATATATATATATATATATATATATATATATATACGCGTGTAGATGTGTGCATAAGGTTGCGTGTGTCATGTCTAATGCTTAATGTTCAGTGGCCAATTTATTAAACAACGTCATCGTCGATTTGGGGGCCGGCTTCTTACTATGGGCTGGACTGGGTAGGGCAAAGCAGACTAAGTCTACGGCTGTGCTGGTGGTGGTGGTGTCGTCGGCGACGGCGCATCGAAGGGCAGTTGCTGTGTTTGTCTGCCTAGCTTAGGCATAGCGGTGGCGTGACCAGCGCTAATAAAGTGAACCAATAGTTTAAGCAAGATAGCTGCGCACGGGATAGTAAATTCGAGTGACGTCCACCCTCCGAGAGACGCTCGCCCATCTCTCGGCTCTCTGCTGTGTTCTCTTCTGCTTGACTTCCCCTGCTGCGGCAGTCGCCATCGGCTGACAACGATCCGTCCAGGTAACGACCCCAATCACCCCCGTCTTCTTCCTCTCTCTCTTTCACACTATATGTCTGTATGGTTCTCTCTCTCGCTCGCTCTCGGTCATTGTACCAGCGCCCTTTCTGAACAAGTCAGCTCACGACCAAACCAAGGAACAGCATCACCAGACTAGCCCCTCAGGCTTCCGCCCGCGCGCGTGAAAAACATACATAGATGCACAGATATTGCCTTTTAGAGACAGTCAGAGAGAGAAAGGGAGCTTTTTCATCTTGTGGTATTTTCCTTCCGTTGTTCCTTGCCCGGGGTTCTCTATTGGTTTTTGGTCCATCCCCCTATATTCTCTCTCCATATAGCGTTATTCCTTTTGATCGTCGGAGGAGTGGAGGGGGCTGTATTGCCGGGGGGTTCGTGTTCGCAGACAATGTTTAGGTTGGTTGATAGACGTTTATATATATATATGTAGCTAGAATGGTGTCCAAGCTGCGTGTGCGCCTCTGTTGGGGCAGGGGTGGGGAGCGGCGGGGTTGAGGAGTGAGGGAAAAGTCGGCCGATATCACCGCCCCCGCAGCAGCTGCCATCGAAGAAGCGATCTCTCTCTCTTCACCCTCTTCAGTCGATTACACAACATGATGTTCTTACATCAAAATGTGAACACGGCAATCGAACACGGCGGCTACTACCACGACATAACGGCGAGCGGGTCAGATACAAAACACTCAGACAAGGGCCGCGCACGCTATGAGCGTGCCCGCTTCGTGACTTCTTGATGCGTCGACAAGAGGCAGGCAGAGTTGCTTCATTGGGTGCCTCGGGGCGTCGTGAGGAATTAGAACGAGGATGTTTCTCTTTTCCTCACTTGGATGCCTACCCGTCCGTCCGTCCATCCGCCTGCCGGGGCTTTTTTTCTCTTTCTGTTTCTGTTCTTTGTATCGTTCTCCGCCTTATATTCACCTCTTGAAAAAGTGCCAGTGTGGCATTGAGGTAGGCATCTATGCAGCTGTGCACTCGTAGAAGTCGAAGCTATAAAGGCTTGAGGAAAAGAGAGAGAGAGAGCGAGTGAGTGAGAGAGGAGGAAAGGTCGAAAGTTTCCATAGTACATATCAGAAATTAGAAGGTAGAAGCTAGCCAGCAGCCAAGTGGCCATAGCCGTTTAGTACGTTGAAACGGCCGACAGCCAGCTCCAAAGGTATGGGCTACATATGTTGGATTAACGTCATCTTTATAACTGCCACAGGTTAAAATAGCTTGTATGTATGGAGCCTTTTTTTTGTCAAGTTCTAATTGTTTTGTACTATCCATGCTTACCACACGGTCCCTATGTAGATTGCCGCCGGTATTTTAAGCCCGCGTAGACTAAGTCCGATAGGCCTTAAGAGATCGGAACTGACCACCGCGCCGATGATTATGGTGATGATGATTATAATTTAAGCCGAAGGCTCTCTAATAGGACTGTCTCTAATACACAGGCTTGCACTATCAGCAAGCAATTCCATTTCCACTGGATAGAGTTTAGTGTTACTAAAGCATCGTCCGATTCAGTAAGCGTTCTCCGAGCACATCCCTAAAGTAAAACAGTTAGATAAATGTTATCCGCTATTATACCATTATTTGCTTGACATGTACACATAAATACACATGTTACCCCTTTACGCTAGGGGCGCTTAGAGCGGCAGCCAAAGCAAACATGTATTTTTGGTAGGCTCCCTCATATATATTTTATTTTTGTTATTTAGCTCATTCCAATAATTAAAACGACAACCATTAATAGCATTCGTGGAGAAGTAATCACCTAGGCCAGGTTACGTTAAAAAAGTGGATGGTCCATCTCGACAAAAAAGCTTTTGTTGTTTGGCAAGAGAGAGTAACTGAGACGGTATTGTTACTGTCTTTTCTTGTTGATGTAGATGCCGTTGTTTATTTTATTGTTACGCATTTAACACATATTCACACTCACCCCTCATAGAGCACATTTATTAATCATATTGCTTTAAAAAAACGCGTAAGTATTGGCAGTATTCAGAGCAGTTGAGTTTTAAAACGGTTTAAAAACGTCTCGTGTTGACCCCCGTGTATATATGGATAATGGGATATACCGTAAACTCCCCTTCTCATATCTGTAGTTCTCCACGATACAAAAAATAATCGAGAAGGCGGTGTCGTCTCGACTAAACTGTCATTTAAAAACGCATTGAACGCTTGTGGTGCTGTGGCAGTACGTTGTTGACTCGGTAGAGGCCAATAAGGTCTGTTTGGGGGTGTCTTCCTTGATGCGGTGGCTGCCTTTGCCTGCGCTGATAACAATGCTTCGACTCAAATGTTGGCACATCTGGGCGGCGTCCAGCTCCACGATCCACTGGTTTAACTTCTACGTTGCCGGAAGAACGCAAGCCGGGAGGATCGGTGCGGTGGAATCGTGCTGGCAAACACTGCAAAACTTTATTGGCCTGGTGGGCCACGTCATAAAAACGTTCATTGAGTTTGGCTTAGCCGTTAACACTAGCAAATCTAGGGTTATATTGTTTCGTCAGACTAAGAGACTAATGAGCGTACCAACGTCCTTCCCACTCCGTCCGCATGTAGTGGGTCACTTTTCCCTGGTCAAGTGGCTGGGGATGACTGTTCATACTGAGTTAGCGTGGCAACCGCACCTAAACTATATAACTCCTAAACGCGACGCATGAAGTATCTCTGAACCCCAAACTGCTAATCGCCTACAATTCCCTGCTTATGCCCATTCTCTGCTACGGATTTATTCTTTACGGATTTGTAAAGCAAAGGTCATTCAAAATTACGCAATACGGGCAATATTATTAAAACGTCGAAGTGAACATGTATGGCATCTGTTTGTCACCCACGGTTTTCTGCCAGTTGCGAAGGCCTATATGCTCCGTGCAGATACACTCAACATCGTGTTGCAAACCAAAGGGGCTCCAAACTGATTTTGAGATGGCGGTCGTCTGTTAGAGGAACACACCCCGTAGTGAATCTGCATATGTACGTTGCTACTTGTGATGTCACATACGACCGTTGGAATATATAATTTTAACGTCGGCGCCATAATTTTAGCGAGTTCTCAAGCATTGCAGGATGCAGTTCCGATAGTGTACAGCATTGTCAATCAATAAAAAATCTGTAAATTCATCACGGTTTTAATCGAGTCAATAGACCCGTTGTATTGCATTGTTGAAGGTGACATACGTTACACTGCTGCTCGTAGAGTTTGCACAGGCACACTAATAGAATTCATGTGGAAGCTATGAACAGCAAGCCAATAGATTCATGTGGAAGCCATGTGCAGTAAAGTGTACGATCACGCGTCTATTCTCATAATTGCAGTACTTGTACGAAGTAGACGTTATTGTCTGGGTTTTATAAATTAGGGGTTAATCCTATTTTCCAATTCAGACATGTGATTGTTAAAAACTATCGCTTTCGGTAAAACGTGCATCTTCTGTAGGTCCTCAGCAAATAGCGAAGACAACCAGTGAGTAGACTACCGTGTTAAAGCTGGCGGTGGACCGTTAGCGCTTCCTTCAGAAAAATGGCCTTGACTTGGTCAGGCGTCTTGGGGTTTAACTTTGATAGATGAAACCTAATCAGCTGGATAACGTAAGAAGGATGAACGGATCTTTAACTTGAATAGATTTACGGCAACCGCCAATTAATTTATTTAGTTTATAAGGGTATCGTATACTCTGACTGGATACCTTGAAAGGATTACTGTTACTCCCGAATTATTTTCCTAATGTACTTGAGACGAGAGCTTGACTCCCAGGTGAGAGAAGCGTGGGACAAATTATATATAGTATTTTAATTCAATCGAAGTTCGTCGCTTCAAGCCAATTTTCTCCACGTCGAAATTTAATTGCCTTTGTTCTACTTATATTGATCTCCAACTAGTTCCAGTCGACGAAATGCTGGAAGGTCGCAAGGGATTGCTGCAAGCAAAACCGGCTCCGGAAATATAGCACCAACTCATGTGCATACATAAGGGCGTCCACCTGCAAGTACCAACCCTTTGTCTCTCCAGGAAGGTCGCTCATCAGCACAGCAAACAGCAGGGAGCTAAGATAATTACCCCGGGCAACACTAGTAGCTTGTCTTGCCTGTAAAATGCCTTTATTAGGTTCCAGTTAATTAATTAAGATTCTCCAGAGTTCTAGGTTGTCAAGTCTAATCATTCGTGCAGCCGTATGCCACATGCTTTAATATCTAGAAATACGGCTATGAGGCAAGCCACTTTGATTGGAAGTGCCCGTTGTGTACAATTTAGAAGTGCAGCGCATGCAGCCATTGTTGACCCCCCCCTCCCTCTGAAGCCATGTTCTTGCCTAGGCAGCTTGCAGTTAACTTCAAATAAATGTTCTAATCGAGAAACTAAAATGGCCAATATACGTTTGTCGATTGCGCTCTTCTTTGCGATATCTCGGTATGATGAGAAAGCCGACTGATCCTCTTTCTTGTAGGGATAATGCTAAGGGACTGATCTTCCATTCCATTGGGTATTTTATCACCTCACTAAAGAGTTTAGTGAAGCACGGCGCAAGAACAATCGCTTGTCTGAGTTGTTCATTTGTGACCAAATCGGACCCCAATGCCTTCCCGGGCAGCGCTTTCATTATGGCGTAGACTATTTCAAATCGCTCAAAGTCTGCGACAAGGGGCTTGATGAGCTTCAGTGACGCGATCGCTCCACACTGATATTACCACTGGAGCAGCGTTGCTGTTGTTATTAATAGTTCCGTGCGTGCTCTTACTTGTATTATTGCTATTGGTTTGGCTGTTGTAAGCCCATTGTGAAACTGCAGTGCCCCGCTACTTATACATGGCCTGTTGACTCTTGTAGGCTGAAAAGGCCAAGAAATGGCAATCTATATCCTTGTCTATCTATATATCTGTCGAAAATACAAAATACAGGACAGAGGCGACAAACAGCGACCAATAACAACATAGAACAACTTTCGCCAACCGTTGGTTTCGTACTTAAAACGGAAAGGCAAACACGAGGTATTAATTAGAGATATAGTCTAACAGTAAACTGGAGTAAGTCAAACCGACATTCATCACAAAAGCAAAATTTATATATATATATATATATATATATATATATATATATATATAAGTGTATTCATATAATGCGCTGAACTTCCCCCTGTACTAGAAGTGATGACCAGGTACACAAAAGAAATCACCGGTTTGAAATTTACTGCTGCTATGTTTGGTGTGGTTTTCTACATTAATCGCTCTTAGATCGACGCGTTCATGCGCTCAGAGTTTGAGAAGTGGCGATCTGTCGCTTTTGCTACTTCGAACTGTGACTCAAATGAGGTTACAAATTAAAAGCAGCGTAAATCGCCACTGCTGCTACAGCTTGTGGCAGCTCTATTGTGGTTATTCTGTTGCTGCACGCAGCGTTATAGCAACATGACCTTACGTATGTGAGAGCCAGTCAAACCAGTCGCTGCTTTAAGCGGAGATAGCGCCGAACAAAGGTTACGGAAGCATACACTATAACTATTGCTTTTACCTTTGCTATCACCTGCTCCAACCGTGTACGTCAGGCCCACTGTGGAGAAAATTACCCGCTTCCTGTCGATTGGATCGATACAAGGCGTTCGCATTACTTCGGCGGGGCATATTCGCTGTTACAGCTTACACGACAGATAGACCGCTGACTTATGCCGCAGACTCCGTCTCTCGATAAATGACCTAATCATGTCGAAGTTAGTTATTTACAAAAGCTAGCTACCTGAGTAGATCAAAGGCTAGGTGTTTTCAACGCACGTTCTGCTGTACACTGTGAACTGCTTCTCCATACAAGAAAGATAACTTTAACCTATCGGCGGCCGAGCAATGACGGCATTCTACCTGAGGGAGGTATACCTGGGGGTGCTATCTAGTAAAGCACTCACAGAAGGTGATGCTCTAGAAGGTGATGCGTTAATCTCCTAGCTGAATACTTCAAATAGAATATGCGCCTCAGCGATGTGCCGAACTAGCTAATGTGAAGGGTTGAAATAGCTGCAAAAAACGTGAAAAAATAACAGCGACCAGGTTTATGCGGTGTGATAAAGATGTCTTGCAGAGGTTATCAGCAACCAGAATCCATAGTGTACCTTTGCTCACAGTCGGTGCTTGCTATACGTCAAGCATGAGAGCCATGCCAAAGCCGTACTCTACACGTCCTCTGTATCGCGCGAACGCAATACAAGTGTATCTAAACTCAGCAGTTAGTATCAGACACGCACAAGGTGAAAATGTAGAGCACGTATTTGAAACAATCGGAGGCAAAAGCTAGAAAGGAGCAAAATTTTCAATTTCGAAGTGAGCTAAGTCACCGTAATACTAAGGAAGTATAGCGTTTAGTCTTAATATGTGTACTTGCGTTAGATGTATTATATGATAAATTTAGTCTGTTTCAGTTAGTGGCGCTGTTGCGTCGTTTCTTTCCTATTGTTAGCTATGTAAGTATAGCTTGGGATACATCACCTTTTTGGCATTCATATTGCTGTCATATCTTTTAACTAGTAAACTTATTGATATCTGTGTTTTTTTGCTATACGTTAACTAATAATTATTATTAATCATATAATTGACCAGAATATGCTAAGCAGCGTTTAATGGTCAATTTAATAACATTTTCTTGAAAGGCTGCAAAGTAATCACCTTCTCTCTGTTGTTATGTTTTTCTATTGTTTCAGGCCTTCGATTGACATCCCTTCACGTGCCGGGTTCGGTACAAAGTGGAGAAGCTGTCCGGCTACACTGTGAATATGATCTCGAAAATGAGCCGTTATACTCGGTTAAATGGTACAAGAACAATATCGAGTTCTTTCGCTACCTGCCCTCGGATACAATGCCTGGACAGGTCTATGATCTACAGGGACTCTTCGTGGATGTAAGAAATCACATATAGCTCACTGACGATACCTCATATATACGTCACCCTCGTTCGCTATTTAGGCATATTCGTCTTTCGCCTGCTCAAAGGCGGGTCACTGAACAACCGGTTAGGTCGTAAAAATAAAACATAAGGTGGTGGTGAACTAACAGTAAAACGCGTTTTAGATTGCCCTGCAAAAAAATGCGCGGCTTGCTTTGAGAGACATAAATATTTAAATTTTATACCCAAAATACAATTATTTTATATTAATTTTATACCCCAAATGCAATACAAATCTGCAATCATAAGCAGATCGTTTTCATAAAACATGCGTATTGCCG
This sequence comes from Dermanyssus gallinae, assembly GCA_003439945.1. NCBI lineage: Eukaryota > Metazoa > Arthropoda > Arachnida > Mesostigmata > Dermanyssidae > Dermanyssus > Dermanyssus gallinae. Next base: position 182,616 of record QVRM01005378.1, on the reverse strand, counting down.
GAATCAAGCTCACAATTTCTAACAACAGAGTTGCCTAGCGTCTTACTCATTCCATTACTGTATTATGTGATACTTTAACCATTTTTCACTAAGGGCTTTGTGCGTCTTGGTGAACTTAAGTAGACCCACAGGCTTGAAGGTAGATTTCCTATGGTATACGTCCAAGCCTGCATATCTATTATCGAAAAAGCTAGACTTTTCAAATTATACAATGCTGTCTCTAGATAAATCAGATCCGTTTGTGGACTAACCAGGAACTATCTTTATTTTTTAAACTAGACAAGAAAATCTCTACAATCTCCAAACACGTGTAGATCTGGAGATTTCCCCGAAAACAACCGATCACAACAGCGCAAACTAAAGCTAATTAATACGGCAAGCCTCTTTGTGAATAGTTGAGTAGATTTGAATAAAAAGTACCTACACACTATCACTCCATCGAGGGCGGGATAGTTTGTACTCAATAACTCTTCCTCCGGGAAGACGTACAGATGTGGAGGTACTGAAACACGACAGCTCAACAGAGCTAACGCAGTAGGTTTTACTGCAGACCGACATGCATCGCGGGCGGGGAGTTTGTGCTCCCAGATGCAGTCGAAACGGCAGGATTTTCTCAATGCGTCTCTCTATCTTGCCGGCGCAAGTATCCCGCCTACCCTGACTCCGTTCTCACGTTTCGCTGGACGCGTAACACACCAACCGGAAGCAAATTCCGCCGTCCATTTAGCCTGAGTGTCCGCAGCCCCCCAACAGAACATGACCCCGTGTGCCCCGACATCTCTTTCGCCCCCTCTGTACATCGTTTGCTTTCCATCTCGTCTCGTCGTTGACCTTTTGCGCTTTGAGGATCATTCTCCACAGCATGAAGCCACCAACTCTCTGTGTCTCTAATCCTCCGGCTCCATCCCAGACGCGCCACGCTGAAACACGGCCGTTCTCGGTTGCGACGACATCATTATCCCCGACTTGCACTGCAGCTAAGTTGTTCATTCCAGTGGCTCTCGTCGTTTCGCTTCCCTATTGCCTAGTCTGAGGCATTTCCGTATTGTTCGTTCTCTCTCTCTCTCCAGCCCATTTCTCTCTCTCTCTCTCTCTCTCTCTCTCTCTCTCGTATTCTCTCTATGCTTATACACGTGTATCTAGCTTGAAACTACTTTGGCGTGTATTTCTTTGCCGCGTGCGCGATGACATCCCTGTTATTCTGCTTGTTTCTCTTACCTAACGGTCGTGCTCAACTCGCACGTAATCAACGCAGCACAGCGGTCACACAGAATGGCGCTCCCACGAGAGAACGACATTGCTTGGTGCAAAATGCTACAGTTAACCGGTCACAGGCCCCTATCGTTCTCAGCTAGAGAACGATAACTAAGCGGAGAGGAACGGCCAGCTCAATAGAGCTCAGAGCCGCTCGAACGATGGGCTACCTGCAACCACAAAGAGGCCCTTCTCTTGTACCTGCTTATTTCTCTTACCATGGTGGATAACCTGGTAGCGCTCCACCCGCACCCTTCGGTCCTTTTTCTCGTTCTCCACCTCCATCTGCTCCATTCATGTCTGGGATAAAAATATGTGAAATTAATCAGCAGGTGAAAAACGCTTGAACGGACGATCGAAGGAACCAGAAATTTTAGCTGGCATAAAAAGCGTCGTCTATCTGCTTCGGCACGGTGGAGTCTGTAAGGAGGTAGAGACAGAAAGTGAACGCAAAATGAAGGGTCAGATGTCGGTACCCAATTGTCGTAGGACAGTACGACACGGAGCACTTCTGTACGAAGCGCCCTTGAAGGGAGGAATTACGCCCCTGAGGGTGAGGTGGAGGGACGCTGCACCATGTCCCCGTCTCCAAATGGTTGCTGCGCGTGTTCGTTGGGCGGCCGCCACGCAAGTCGTAGCGCAGCTATTACACTTTCACCATCAGCATTCACAACAACGCAATCACTCCGAACTGAGATGAGTGGCGTCCATTTGACTAAAATTACTATTTCTGCAACTGCAGACTCACGTGGTGTAATGCTACGGCATTGTGGGTCCTCGCCGTTGCCATCGTGGCATAGTACGCCACCGACCGCATGCACCATTTCATGTATGCGTATACAGCTACATGATGATAATAGGAGCTACCGCAGCGGCCGGATGGCGTTGGCGTCGTGTGCAGTCACTATCAAAACCTTCTTCTGCTGCTGCTGCTTCGGCTGGGTCAATGTGTCGTCGTGTCGTTTGTCGCCATCTCTAGTATGTAGCCAGCTAGAGTACTGCTAACTGAGCGTATGCTTGGGGTCGCCAAGGGCGAGGGAGGAGGGAGAAGCACTGGGAGTTTGATCGTCGTGTAGTAGTAGTTGAGTGCTGCCCTATTTGCGGTGTTGTGGTAGGCGACTGGGAGCAGCTGCCAGCTCTACAGCAGCTCTACCGCTCAGGGACAAGGCAAGGCAGGCTAAGCAAGGGACAGGACGACGGGCCAGAACAGAGAGTCCACAAGGTCCGGTCGGGCTGCCGTTCGGTCCGTCCGTCGGTCAGTCAGTCAGTTTCCCGAGGGACTCAGTAGCTTATTTTTGAATGAAACCACCAGAGACCCGCGGCGCGGCAACGTGTCGTTGGGAGGGGAATGCGGGGGGTTCGCGCGCACGACTCCACCCAGCACGTGACGCACGCTTGGCGGTCGCTCACTCGCTCGTTCGCTCGCTGCCGGCTCACATCAACAGACACACCCAGACACTCATACACCCACTCGATCCCACTCAGTCAGTCGTGCTGTTCGGGATCGGCAGGCAAACGGACATCGGCAAGGATCTCTCCCCCCCTCCACCCCTTCCCCGGCGCCCTTCCCGCCAGCTTCCCTTTGACCTGCCCTGTCATGACTCCCTTTTGCAATGGCAGGCTGGCTGAGGGCGTAGGGCCGGGGGACTGGCCCTAAGCAGGGCTGCTTCAGCTGCTCAGGTGGAGGAAGGAGCAGGGTGACTCTGAGCAACTGAACGGACGAGTCTGGCGACAGCCTACCTCGATAAAGGCGCTTCATCTTTTTCATATTAAGAAGCCATTTGAGACAATGTGGTTCGACTCCTGCTGCTGCTGCCAGATCTGCTGCCGCTGCAGTGCCACCGCCATTGGCATCGCCGTCACTATTGGCACGCTGTGCAGGAGGAGGAGGCGGCAGTGGCGGCGGCGGCCATTTGAAGAACAATGAAGAGCGATATACCCCTGTGGAAGGCTGTGTACGGCCCCGGCCAACTTTGAAGTCAGCCGGGCGGGCGGCCCAGCAAGCTAGTTAGGCGCTCATCATGCCCACCACCAGCTTGGACGGAAGTGTCCAAGTGGATTGGGGGTGCGGCGGCACGCCTCAGCGAAAGGAGGCGGGCAGGGGCGCAAGGCAAGCCGGCTAACCCCGCCGCTGCCGCCGCCGTCGTCTAATGGACCAGCGATGGCAGCTGGTGTCGAGACGGATGCACGATGCACCACCCCGGCGCCGAAAGGTGCTAAGACAACGCCGCAGCCCGTCTGTTTCTCTGAGCCTATCCGACTGCCTGTCCGACTGTCTGCTTTAGTTCGTTTCTTTCTTTCCTTCTTTCGTTAGTCGCTTGCCAACAGGGCTTAAGGCGGTGTCGGTGGCGGCGGCGGCAGTGGCAAATTCACAAATCCTCAACCGCCGTACGCTTGCTCTTCGTAAAGACACTGCTACTTCTTTCTTGGTTCGTTCGTTCGTTTCGTACTTCATTCAGTGGTGGCTCATTTCTTCTTTCGCTCGTCCTCGTTCCTTCATCGCTTTGGCTATACGATCGACGAAGAGGCGAATGAGAAGGGCGGTGATGCTGATGATGATGATGATGATGACGGTGATGATGATAATGATGAGGTGTAGGCTCACAAACAACGAGGAAGCAAGCCCCGTAAAGTCACAACGCACGAAATCACGTGGCAGGTGCTTTGCCACAAATCTCGTCATGCACGCTCTGTCTTGTCTCTGTCTTTTCACGCGCCTGCTTTCCCTTTCGTACTCGGTCTTCCTCTCTGATTGGCCTAATCAAGTTTCGGATGCAGACAGACGCGTGCAAGTATGCGACCGCTGATCAGCGGCCCGGTCTAGGTAGTCTACGTACGGGACAGCAGCCCGAAGAGGTACAAACTTCGCCCGGCTCCGGCCCGGAGTGCCCGGCAACCGGACTACCTACAGCAGGCTTCCTGGTCATCAGCACTACTGCAGTTACCGTTGTTACTGCTGTTTCTGTGCTGCTCCTACTGCAGAAACTTCTGCGAGCAGCGGAAGAAGTGGTGCTAGAGGTAATCGTAGTACTAATACTAGCAAGAAAGTTGTAGTAGTTAATGGCACTAGACGAAACAATCGTGGTTAGTGGAAGCAGAACGAGTAAAAAGCTCTTCGTAGCAATAGTAGTAGTAGTAGTAGTAGTCGTCGTCGTAGTAATAATTCATAGGAGTTGAGCAAAGGTAGTTGAAGAAACAATACTACGACAGCAACGACGACGACGGCGGGAACTCGTATTCCCGAATACCGAGACTACGCTGTTGTTCTGTCGTTGTTCACACGGCAGCCGCATACACAGAGTAGCTAGGAACTGGTGCCACTCCATTTGCTAGAAGTGAGAGATGGAGAACGCTCAGAGGAAGACCGAGAGAGAGAGAGAGAGAGAGAGAGGGACAGAGATGCCGATTTGGCACGTATTAGATAGAGCCATAACGTCGACTGGACCGCATGACCGCCGACCGGGAGAAACGAAGGGACGCGCGTGAGTCGGGGGAGCGGGGCGTAAGGCGGACCTCCTGACGAACCGTCATGTCTCCTTTCTGTCACACATCATTGCTGCTGTTGCCGCTGCCATGTGACAGCACTTATATGCTGTGGTGGTGCTACCGCTGCCGCTGTGTTGTGGTCATGGCTGTGGCTGCCGCTTGTGGCGGCATTTAGTCTGGTGGCCAGTGCGGCGGACCCCTGAACGCTCATCCGGAGAGGAACAGAAGCACCAAACCCCTCATCCTCCCCGCTCCCCCCTGCGCCAATCTGGCAAACAGACAGCAAAGCAGAGCCAGAGTAGCGAGGCAGCCGTCGGTCCCAAGCTGCAGGTCGCACGCAGCCCGACATACAACAGGCACTTACCTACCTGCCTACGCACCTGGTCCTTCTTCACGGTCGTCCATCCACGACCATCGTCGCCGGCTGTCCGTCCTGCACTAACCGACGTAATGCATTATTCATGATCTCAATGGCGAGGGCCAGCGACCTCATCGGTCGCCTGAAAGCCGATCTGCCACCGCATAAACGTTGCCGTTACCGCCATCGGCCCACCGCTTCGCCGCGGTTGCCCCACCGTTGTCGTCTTAGGGGGGGGGCTGTCTTTGGGCGTCGTCGAATCGCCTATCTATATGGGGAAGCGCGGAAATGGGGGAGCGGGGAGGCATGACGACATATAGTACGGCCTGCCAATCTGCCAGATGTTATTGTTGTTGCCGCCGCGCCACTGTGCTGCGCTGCCGTATGGCGTCGTACTGTGCCATGCCGTATCGTGCCGTGCTCCACTTGCTGCCGCCACCTAGCGTGCGAACGGTCAACACCCAACGCAACAACAAACGGGGCAACGCACTTCACTCCTCCGCCGCCGCTCGGAGACGACGTCGTCCCCTAACGCTCCGAACGGCCCAGCCCAGCCCGGCGGCCGCCCGCCCGCCCACCGTTGTCATCAGGTGTATCGTCACAGTGGTGTATCACATCATCATCATCATGGTCGTTGTCGTCGTCGTCATCGTCGTCGACGGCGGCGGCGGCTACGACACTGATCCGTCGTCGCCATCGTAATGACTCATGAATAACCATTACCCATCTACGAAGTGCGGCGCCATGTTGCTCGACTACTCATGCCAGAGAGTCAGATTCGAGTGGAAAAGCCTACTCATGTAGATAGATATATACGTATATGTACATACATACATACGTACGTACATACACGCGGCGTAGCGGGCAGAGATAATGCTGCTGCTGCTGCTGATGATGATGATGACGGTTAATATTACCCGCTTGCGCCTACAGATGACCCTAGCCACACACGATGTAATTGCCGTGGGAACTTTGAGCCAAGACTGAAATAACGGCCACAGTGCTTATTGAATCACTAGTGTTTATACTTAGAAGTCCTTCTAATAAGTCGAGCCCGGTGGCGTAGTGGCATGCGTCTGCGCCTTGCGACCGGAGGAGACACATAGGTGCGCGGGTTCGAGCCCCACTGATGCAAATTTGTATTTATGGAAGTCCGTCTATGAAGCAATGTGAAAAACAGTTCCGTGGGCGTTAAATCTTGGCTGAGGGTCAGCCCGAAATTTTTACTTTAGTCCTTTTAATAAAAAAATCAACAACAACAGCGACGACGACGACGACAACACCAACAACAACAACAGCTATTGCAACGGGTCGTGCCTATCTAATATTAATGAATTCCTTTATAATATTCAGGCTATCTCTACACAAATTGCAGCGAGCAATACGTAAATGCTCTGCAAGTGCTATCGTGGACTTGTAAAGCTTATTCTAAAATATTTTGAGTAAAAACGTTATATCTGTGGGAAACGGTTTAACAAACCAAATTGTAATACCGATTGTATACATTTTCATTTTGTCTGGAAGACGCAACTAAGACTTCGTGTGTAGCGGACTGCATCAACGGATAGGATCGGATTTCACTATATCTAAGAGAGAAGTTATATATATATATATATTTTTAGTAATGTGGATTAAAAAAATATATATATATACTTTAACGTTCGCTTCGGAAGGATTTGAGTTAAGGTCGGTTTTAGTGCCAAGATCGTTGGCTACTTTCACCATTCCATCCCGTTGAGAATATACATGCATATATGTATATGCTATCTAAATGTGCAATCCTAAGTTCCTATTCCATCATGACTACGCCTATCGACCACATATATTTGTGACGCAGTTGCTAGACTTCTCACGGAAAATTCGACAGATCCATCATATCGTTCTGGCCTTGCTCCTTCGAACTATTCTATCTGTACCGCTTATTCCAGAACATTTTGAACGCAAAATATTTGGAGGTTATAACCACCACGTGGACCATATTTGCGCCGACGAATAAAAACAAATTTAATTTGGGAGACTGTTGTAAAATATGGTGAATATATACCATCGACTCACGCGGCAGCGTGTATAATATATAAGTTTGTCTTCTTGTATGCCGAAACCCAGGCATTTTCTGACGTTTGTCCTGCTAAGATTTATATACACTCTACTCATGTAATCTTATTTATTTGAGGAGAATGCGTATTTATTTATATCTTATGTATTATCATATCGGCTATAAGCTAAACAATCGCGGTGCGTTCTAACGTCCGATACGTGAATATATATATATATATATATATACATGTTTTGTTGGCAAACGCTGCAGTAATCAGGAACACGCGTTTAGGGCCCTCCGAGGGGTGCTCTGCGATGCAAAGGCTCTATCATCTGCCAACTGAAGGCCAGGGGCATGGCCTAACGGCTTGACGTGGTCGCCTGACTCGGTAGGGGCCTGCAGGCACACGTCAGCCGGACAACGCTTTGGTCTCTGGGTAAATGATAGAAAGAGAACCAACGACGAACTAACAAAACCAGAGAGAGAGGGAGAGAGAGAGCATTGTAGTCAGTTGACAACAAATTATTACGGCGGTGGCCCTATCGCTGCCACTGCTGGCATGTTTCGACGATATTTCGACGGCCCAGCGGGTCGTTGCCGCTGTCGAGGGGCAAGCGAACTACCCCCTACAGGAATCCATCGACTCCGACTTCAGGAACCCCTATTGAGCCCTGTGTGGCCACCAACATACCACCTAACTATGTGTATGTGCGTAGATGTCAGGGCTGTTACGGTGGGCGGCCTGCACATGATCCACTACGCGGCCGGTTGGCCAGCCCGGACGGTGACGGCGTACCATGGCAGACCTTCGTATCACTACGTGATTACGTGAGACAATTAAACGACCCGCCTCGGATAAAATTGTCGTTCCTTTCCTCCTGAGACAGCGACGACGACCTCGGTCGTGAAATCGATATTTATGATGACAATCGCTTATTTGCATTCTAAAAAACACGCCTACGTGTATAGCACTCCCTTATATTTGTAGAATCATTCGTCGCGTAGCACATACATCCATATATATATATATATATATATATATATATATATATATATATATTTATATAAGGCAAGAAAGAAAAGCACATTATACTGTAAAATTGATCTCAAGTGATGCACTGGGCTCAGGGCAGCAGCAGACCAAATACTGCTCCAACTGAAAATACTGCTCAACAGCTGCCGGAAGCAGATGAAGGTCAGTTTAAACTTGACGGCCAACTCTAGTGCTTCCAAATGCTGCACGATGGCGATTGAGAAGAATTCCCAACTCCCAGTCCCGTTGCGATCTCACGACCGACGGGAGCGGAAAAACGACGACCCATGACAAGAAACACCCTCCCTCCCTCACTCTCTACCGAGCGAAACGCCGAGAAACGAATACAAGTATGACCGCAGACAGGAACCTGTCAGCCAGGCGTAGAGTTGTACCACTTTCTCATATATCGGCGTAGGCGAAATAGGGCATATTTCCTGGGCTGGACCTGCTGCTCACCCCCCCCCCCCCCCCGTTGAAGCAGTGTGGTAAAAAGTTGGCACGTCGTTTTAAAAGTCGGCGTTGGGGTCAGCTAACTTGACACGCCGGGAGCTGGATGGAAACCACCGGGAGGCGAGACGATGAAGTTAGAAGTTCGTCTCTAGTAGTCTTTAAGATGACAGCACTGTCCACGACGACAACAACAATAACTACGCTAAGCACCATCAACACAACGTCGATTGGCTGCTGATTGAATGAACTTCAGGCGGAACTTGCCTGCGGTTTTTCTGTGTTTGGTGATACATGTACATTCCAGAGATCTCGTGCAGGGAAGTCTAATAGAGCGTCACTTCTAGTTGACGGCCCTTTAATGTGTGATATTGGTAATCGTTATATTGCTGAGGAGCATGATCGCGGTCAGCGTTATTACTTTGTATATGATTAATATTGTTATCATCAGCATCATCATCGTCATGGCGACGGAACGCTCGATCGATTCCCGAAACTCCAACGAACCTAATTACCCAACACAGGGGCACCGCCTTACCGAATGCATGATCTGACAATCGCTCGAGTCACCCTGCGGCACGCCGGCCCATACCGGTGACCGGACGTTACGCCTAGGCGAGTAGGTGTGACATGATCCTGCGTTGCCGCCGATCACCTGTGTCCATCAGAGGACCTCATTCGCTGCATCATGGCTGCAGAGTTCGTCGCCGAGCGGCGCCCGGCGTGCCTCATACGATCCATATATAAAGAATGGGGACAAACGCAGCAAGGGTAGGTGGGGACGATAAAATAAGAGATAAAGGGAGGAATCGTGGTTGGGGGCGAGAGAGAAAGAATGCGAAGGAGAGACACAAACGATAAAATGCATGGAGGAAAGGTAAGGGACGGAAGACGAATGGACTAGACAAGCGGGACAGGGGGGGGGGGGGGCGCAAGGAGTACAGAGGGCTTCCTCTTGGGCAATATATTTAAAAATGTTCACTTTATGGCCCCCCAGGGCGGCAGAACGGTTCGGTGAGGGCTGACCGACGCTCTGCGGTCAGAATGCCACGACGTTTATGCTCCGTCCACGTTTCATCGACGACGATAGACGAGCGACGACGACGACAACGACAACGAACGCGGCGAAACCGCGCGGATCCCTAGATCGCACAATCCCCAGGTCGATGTGCCGCATGCTCCGCATAAAAGGTTCGCGACGGCAGCGCCGCTTGTACCTCTTACCGTCGGCCAAATATAACTCTGCTCGGCCCAGTGGTGGGGACGCGCGGACTCCCCGGCGGTCTGCCCACTGGTTCTGCCAGTACAGCGGTACGGTGGTTCACCATTTGGCAGTGTAGTGAGCTGGTAGACCAGGCTGTCTGTGGTATCTGGTTTCCCATATAGTTATGGACGTCGACGCTCGCCCCGACGTACTGGACGCACGTGCGTGCGCCCTGTGCCCAGGCAGCAGAGGCAGCAGTAGGTGGAGCTCGGCGCCACGGGACGCACGAAATGACCTTTGGATAGTGACTCGAGTGCAGGCACAATACAAAGAGGAAGCTGGACGAGGAAGGAGAGGGGAGAAAGAGGAGCAGGCTTACCGAGTAGTAGTAGAAGTAGTAGTAGTGGTACTAAACAACTCGTTCGCCATCAAACTCCGTCTGCCCTACAATGTGTACGGTTCTCCGTCCCCCGCGTCTCACCACCATAGCATTGTTCTGCTTAACTGTTGAAACCTTCGTGCAGCTCTAACCTGTGACAACTAACATTGTTATCAATTGTGCGGCTCGATACATTGTCCAATCTGCTTTGTGGCTATCTAGAATTTAAAAAAAAACATTTTTAAAGAGGTTGTTTTTAATTCTAAACCATCTTTCGTTCCCAACGGGCTTGGAACTCGCCGTGAGCCCTATATCTTTAATACACCGAGGGCCGGACATGTTGAGAGTGTAGTGTTTTTGTCTAGGGTTTCCCTAACAGTCCTTGTGGCAGCACGGCCGCTGACTCTCAGCGGTATGGTTTATCATCTATTCATCTATCTGTCTCATATATATATATATATATATATATATATATAGCGAGAGAGAAAGAGAGCGAGGAAAAGACAATTAAGATATGATCGAAAGTGGAGTTTTCCTTCTCATTTATTACATGTTAATGGTAGCGAAGATGGACAGGGAACTGACGCTGACGTTTGAAAGATACAATCTCGTAAGCTTAGTTAAAAAAAATCCGGGTCCACACACTGCCTTGACAAACACAGTCGCCAACGATTCGCCAAACTTGCTAAAGATTTTTTTATTCTCTTCACGAAGTGATACTAACTAACACACCACGATTTGGTTTGGTATCAATAACAACAGCGCTAAGAATCTAAGGGCGGTGCTAACTCGTCGACGACTTGACTTCGATATAGAATATGTCCCAGCAAATCGCCAGAGAGGCTAATCAGATTCCCTGATTAAACAGTTTTCAAGTTATTTGAGCGGTTAGCAGGTCGTTTTAACACGCGGGGCGTTGTTATGACAAGTTTGGACCGCAGGCAAGTGTAGATTTAAATTGAATTGTTCTTTTGATATACTTATTTAGTGAAAAAAAGCCTATATAAATCCAAGATAAGAACTTTTAGACTCTCAATGGAGATACGTATTGGTATATATTAGTCCCTGGCCACCGACACTATGAACAAGTAAGTTCTGTTACGGCTAGAACTCTCTCTGACGAATCTTGAAGTAATAATTGCCACCGCCAACGTCTCGTTTACGAGCAAAGTTGCATAGGGACGTGGAAGCTAAGAGATTTTAGTCGCGAATGTGAGAAAACCTTTAGTTTTAAATCTCTGTTCAATTTGACCCTGAAAGCAATATTGCTTTTGATAAGCTCCGTCGAGTTCTCCACAACGGATCAATAATCGATCTTCTTAGCGGTCTTGTCGCTATTGTAGAGTTTAAGAAATGACTTGTAGATGTGGGTGATTAATAGATTGTTATAGAACCTCATTAAAGTATTATCTCGCTATAAACGAGAATACAGAAGAAGAAAGCTTGAAAGTGATCGCCTTGTGTTAGAACACAATGTTGCTGGTAGTATATTTCGAAAAATTATAATATTGTCAAGTCGAGCATCAGTTTAAGTGAAAGTTTATTTAAAAACACACACACATATATATATATATATATATATATATATATATGTGCTTAACATTCCATGAAAATCGTACTTTGTCTTCCCTATTCTGTGCCAACGCAGCTTGCTCAGCGCGGTTTTCAAATCGTCGGAACACGGACCTATCTTTTGCCACACGCAGATTTCTTGTTTAAGAGGATACCGCTGCAACATTACCACCAACATCAGCGATAATCGAAATTATAGTAAAATACAAATAATAAGCAGTTAGTATACGTACACGTTCATCAATCCGACTTTTCTCTGAACGCAGTCTAAACACAATCGCCACTCCAGGATGTGACCGGAAAAACAAACAACAAACACACACATAGTTGTTTAGTTAAGCTGGTTAAATGTTCTCTAAATGTCTACAGTCATTTCAATAAGACGTTAGGATAGACTTAACGTTGGGGCCATTTGGCACTAACTGGTTCTATCTCTCGTGCTATATATACATTTGCCTTTCATTTTCATTACTAAATGTTTGCATCTCTCTATGCTTTCACGTGTTCTGTGCACTTTGAACGTGCGACGACTGTAGCCGGTCAGATCGACAAAGAACGTCGTCTTCCTTTCACGGACGGACATCAACTCGGAGGGCGTCTACGGCTGCGAAGTCTCGACGGAAGGCCCATCCTACCAGACTGTGCGCGGAGAGAAGGAGATGCGAATCTATGGTAAGTCAATGGGTCAATATGTGAGTGGTGGAACGCGCGTATCTAAATCTGCATAGAATGCTGCGTACGTAATCACCTCAAGTTCACATGTGCTTTAAGCATGTGTGCATTAAATCAAACAAATAAACTGGTCAAGTAGAATAACCTCTCTACTCTTCTCCGAACGCATTTTGACGTGCGTGATACACTAACAGCATACGTGGGTGATGTTTAGCAGCATGGCTCTACGACAATAGTTGTCCATAAGTTCTGCATTCGTTTCCATTTGCTCCTCGGGTATCAGTATAATTAAAATATTTTTCCTCTAATGGTAGATGTCTCATTTAACTCTATATTTGTACGACGCTATCAAAACCGACATTATCAACTTAACCCCACATACTGGCGCTTTATATCCTACGCTAGAAATGTAATAATGGAATTGATTAACATAGGCCATAATTAAGAAAAAAGTGTATTTCATGAATAGGACACGCAGGTCAGTGATATCGTGACGATACGTGGCACAGCTGTGGCGGTAACTCTTGTTCATGTTATAGAATGAATAATAACAATATTTAAGGTTTTTAATTTAATGAATTTAAATAAGTTTTTTTTTCGCATACTTCTGGCAATAATTGTAGTAGTAGTATACGTGTAGCAACAGATGACGACAACAACGCCCCGTGTAGTGACGCTGGCAGCCGTAGCGACACTACTAATAGACATCATCCATATAAGCGTCTGATTTGTCGGCTGGTTGAGGTGGCTTCGTGAAACAAACCAGGCGATGACCGACGCCGGGCAGAAGCGAGGGGCCAACTCCCTCCCCATCCTCCCCTGGGTAGACAACGTCCGGTAGGCGGAAATGAAATGTCACGCAGGGACGCAGGGACAGCCCAGGCCACACAAACTGCGATAAGATAATAGTGGAGGTAGTTCGGCGTGCGCGTTAGGTGCTAATGTCGCGGTGTTGTCGTTATTATTAGTTGCTGTCTATCGTTTGTTGTTCTGATGGTTGTTTTTGTTCTTGTTGCTGTTCTTGTTGTTGTTGTTGTTGTTATTGTTGCTGTTGTTGTTATTGTTGCTGTTGTTGTTGATGTTGTTGTTGATGTTGTAGTTGACGTTGTTGTTGCTGTTGTTGTTGCTGCTACTGTTGAAGGTGGCTGTTGCCTTTTACCTTTATCCGTAGACAATCCTGCATCATCAGTTAGCCGAATTGATAGTATTGTCAGCGACCGGGAATCGACATTGTTTGACAGCTGACATATTGACTATATTGTTCCCAAGTTGTTAAAATTAATGGCAATCTACCTAAATATCCCTATGTATTCTACTATACCAACAATAAATGAAAATGACTCAAGATCTAGATATATATATATATATATATATATATTTATATATATATATATATATATATATATATTTATATATATATATATAGAAAGTTGTGATACGGCAAGATCCCTGGCGGTAGTGTCGTCTTCCCTCTGCGTACGCAGTGCTATTTTATCCACTTGCGACTATTTAATGTCACCTTTAATACGCTGCTCACCGTTGTTATTCTACATATCGTTAGACGTAAGAGTAATTTTACCTATACGCTGTTTAACAATGTTTACTGTACCTATTATTTGTACTGCCACGGTTGCTGCCAGCATCGCTGGTGCCGCTAGCGCGACTATTTCTAGTTGTGTCAACACCGCGTTCTAATAAACGCGTCACCGCGTTTGTGCCACAATTTCCTTCTTCCAATTGTTGTAGTTCTCCCTAGCGAAGGTCCGGTGATTCAGGGTCTTTCGACAAGCTACCACGTAGGCGACGTGGTGAACGCCACCTGCTACTCGCGGCCATCAAGACCGAAGGCAACCCTTCGGTGGTTCATCAACAATCAGACGGTATGTTGCAAACTGATATATATATATATATAATAGATAAAGATGGTTTTATTTCATTTTGAAGTTACAGTGGAATATGAATATCTAACTACTCTTGGGCTTGTGAGGGGTGCTACCAATCGAGCTTATCCTCGAGGCAGCCCCTCATTGTACCCATAATTGCTGCCGCATTGCCGCGCTGAAATATGTATAAAAATGTATATAAATATATACATTTTTGTAGAAAACAGTCTCTTTAACTTAACCCTTAAACTTCGAACCATGTTGTTGCTAACGGCAGTTCCACTGTTAGTGTGGTTGTTGTTATCCGTTATGGAGACAACTCTCACTTAGACGCTTTTGTGTATCTGTGTGCTTACTTTTGTACAACTGATGTTGCCTATGGAGCAGCCATCGGTGCTTCACCAGATCTCGCATTCGGGCCCGATGCGACATGACAACGGGCTCCAGTCAGTCAGCTCAAATATCCAGTTTACCATCCGGCAGACGGATGTTGCCCGCGGTCGTCTTGAACTCAGGTATACCAGTCATTCCGATAAGTTACTACATGCATACCACAATAATCATGTATATACCATTCCATTCCATGATGTGGATGATGATGTGGTTTTCGATGGATCAATAGCACGTATTGATATGACACCGTTTGCACGAAAACAGTGGCCCTACGGTACGGTTTCAATTATGGTAAAACTAACTTGGTAAGCACGCAACTCGTGTTTTGAGCTCTCGTCGGACTTCAGATCGCTCAGCAACCGGGCAGCAGCTATTTAGCTTCTCCGTAATAGTGCTGTCAATCAATTCTACGGAAACACGCAAATTTGTCAAGCTAAAAGTAACCACAATTGGGTACAACATCCGCATGAAATTAAACTAGGCCTGCTCCTAAAAAAAGTAAACCTTTACTTCACGGTGTTGCCTTTGTTTCCGTTGTATTGTCTTTGGCATTGTCATTTGCCTATACTATGTCTTTGTTCAAATGGTCGCTTTTTAGTCGATGTTGTTGATGTTGTTATTGTAGCTGTTTTTGGTGCTGCTGATGTTGTTATATTGGTGTGGTCGTCCATTGCGGTCTATTGTTGAGTGCTTTGTATTTAGATGTGTTTGTCGCAGCTGTTAAGTGTCGAACCCGTAAAAATGTAAATTGACGAGTAATCCCTCCGATTCCGCCAACAGGTGTATGGCCTACGTGCTGCAAACGGAGAGCCGAACTTCCGAAGAGTTGGTTATGGGAGGAGATCGTGTTCAACCCGTCCGCTATCCTAAAAGAAACACTGGTAAGTTCCTACCACACACGTCGACCACTACATTCTTAGGCGGATCGAACGTTTTTAAACGCGTTATTCGGAATAGACTTGAGTTGCTCGTACGATTTTTTCCTATCTCCTCCATAGTCTCGAGACGTTGCCTTTTCAATTTTTTGTTTTATTTGTGGGTACAGAAAATGGTCGGAGCCAGGAACGGCAAATAGGAATGTTGCGGAAATATATAAACCGAAATTTTTATTAAGAAATCCAAGATCAGTAACGATGTGTACGCCGGTGCGTTGACATAATGGCGTGTCCAAAACTTGTTTGCTCGTAGTTTAGGCCACTTGGACGTGCTCGCAGAATCTTCTTGCGCAAAACATTTCGCGGTAGTATTCTAAAATGATCATAGAAGTGACAATTCCTGGAAGATTTATATATATATATATATATATATATATATATATATTATTTATAGTGACAATTTCCTGGGAGATCTATATATCGTATTTATATATACCCCAATGATATAATTGATATTTATATATACCCTTATAGTCGAAAAAGTCAGTCAAAAGAACCTTGGTGTTAAATATGCTTTGTCTGAATATCTTCGATCGACTCGCTCCTCCGGAAGCACCACTAAGAGGCTTGAGCTTTGGTCTCGCTGTCCTAATCATATACCCATGATTCGTCTCCCGTAAGCACTCTCTAAAGCACTCCAGGGTCTCCTCTTGCTACCGCCTGAAGGTTCGGACATGAATTCTCGAAGAGCGTTCATTTGCTGGAAATTTCAATTTTTTGGAACGAACTTCGTTGTCAGTCTTCTGCAGCACAAAATATCGATCAAGACTGTGACAACTGCTAACCGGCTATCCAATCCTTAATAGAAATTCAGCGATTGTTGAGTAAGATATCACGACTTTTCAACGTTCTTTTTCTGTTATTGAGGTCGAATACCTTTCCGAACGGGGGTCATCTACGGTTTCTTCACGTCCGTCGCGAAATCGATGGTACTACGTATATACAGTGTTTCGGGACACTGTTTGATCACCGTAGATAAGCAGCTTGTGACATTTCCACCATGCGGTTTGGTTCCTAACACCACACCTTAAGATCTTTTTCTTCCACCAGCATGATTTGGTTTATAACACAGAACGTGATGCAGGTTTTTCCTTGATGTTCGGCTCCTTAAAACTTGTCGAAATTTTTCTTCTTTGAACCAAACTCAAGCAATAAACGCCGCCACCGATTGGCAAAAGCTGTTGAATGACGCTTCTAAGCCAAACAGACCGGAAGACTCGGTGGTATATATATATATATATATATATATATAAATATCGCACAGTATTATTTTCTATAAGGTTTTGCATGAAGCCACCCCTTTGCCGCCACATCCATAGATAAAGGTCTTTCGAAATTGGCAGGTGTTCCTTCATGTGGCGTCACATCGCAAGAACAGCACACGTATAAAGACAAGAAACATACACACTCACACATATCTTATCCCCGATATCGTCACTCTGCTTGTGTGGCCGACCGTTCTCCAGCTAATTTGTTCACCCTCATCTTGGCGGCTGTCCTCCTTGTCTTTGTGGGCCGCGGGCCGCAACGTATCCTATCAGGACCCAAACGGGCCTCGGCAAGGCTTACCGCTGTCATTAGCGAAGGAGGACGTCTCAGGACGACACACACACACACACACCGCAGACGGTCCCCGTCACAGGATCCTACCAGATGCGGGTCAAAAAGCTCTTATTACTGAGCCGCCCGTTGAACGCAAACTAGTGGACGAGGATGGAGCAATAAATCCGCTCCTTACCTCCCGCATGCGTCGGCCTTGGCCAACACGCTGACGATTCCATACGAACCTCTTTCCCGCAATGCCTTTTCTTTGTCGCAACATCGGGCCCGTCGGCAGGACTCGTATTTGCATCCGCGTATGATCAGCGCGGAGCAATAATGCTAACATTAGGAGTAGCAGTAGTTCGTAGCAGTAGCAATAGTATCGAGCCCGGTCGCGTGGCGGCATGCGTCTGCGCCTCGCGACCGGAGGTGACACATAGGTGCGCAGGTTCGAGCCCCACCGTTGCACCGATTTGTTTTTATGGGGGTCTGTCTATGAAGCAATGCGAAAAGCAGTCCCATGGACGTTAAATCTTGGCTGAGGGTCAGCCCGAAAACTTTTAGCAGTAGCAATGGTGCGAGTACCAGTTAACTAGCAACTACCTCAGATGCAAACTAATAACGTTGGTGTGTGTGTGTGGGACGGTATGGTATGAGGCTATCCTGACTTCCCCGCCCGCTTTCCACGGAAAACTCCATCCGTCACCACAGGGCTACACGATGATGTTCTATCGTTTAGCTGCCTACGTCGTGCATCTGCATACCCTATTTATGTCCCTAACGGACAGATAGCGTCGGGCTATTATGATATGCTCTTGTCGAGCTTGGTGGCGTGGTGGCTTAAGTCTGCGCCTCGCAACCGGAGGAGACACTTAATAGGTGCGCGGGTTCGACCCCCCCCCCCCGTTGCACATTTGTACTTATGGGGGTCCGTCTATGAAGCAATGTGAAAAATAATTCCGTAGACGTTAAATCTCTTAAGAAAACATTTTTTTATTAAATGCTCTTAACGGGCGCAGTGCGTAGGGCTATTTGATGTTTCTAACAGGCACAGGGCGTGAGGCTCATAGGTCCCGTCTGTTACAACTTAACAAAGCTCAGAGACGTTCAGAATCTACAAAAGTTGGTAGCGGCCGTTACAGACTCTGTACAAGCGCGACGCGTTTATGCAAATACAGAGCGACGCTAGCTAAGGCATACACGAGAAGCCTAGTACTGCAAACGTCATCTTGGACATTTCGTTTAAACTAATGTGTTCTTTTTGTCTTTTCTCTTTCTTCCTTCTCTCTCTCTATATATATATACCGTCCGTCTGGCTATCGGCTCATAACCTCGCGACAGTGTTCACAGGTGAGTCGCGGGAGATGGGCAGCCCCATCATACGAACGGCGCGTCCTCGTTACGATGTCGGCGACGAGCTGAACGTGAACTGCTCGGGCGGGGGCGACGTGACACAGATCATTCACCTGCAGTGGTTCGTTAACGACAAGGAGGCGCGGCCCGATGTCCTGAAGAAGTTCAACTACGCGGGCCCCGGCGGTGGCGGAGGTGGGACCGGCGGGAACGGTGGGAATGGTGCAAACCTGCTCGGTCTGCGGTTTCGCCTTCAGCCGGCGCACTTTCCCAACGACGAGCTGAAGCTCAAGTGCGTTGCCACCACGATGAAGGAGGTATCGCAGAGCAGTGACGCGTTCGCTTACGAGGCCAGCCAGTACGTGTCAGGTCTCCACCTTACGTCGGCGGCAGCATCCACCATGATGCGCACACGCGGCGTGTTCACGGGCTCATCTCAGTACCTTCCGCGTAAGCCACATACGCTCTCCGTTACTATAACACGGCTTGTCGGTGCGGTTTATATTGAGATTCGATGCAACCTTTCAGTGGCCTCGTTTTTATTTCGCTGGCAATCGACATCTCAAATGTAACTTACTTGCGTATATATATATATATATATATATATATATATATATATATATATATATATATATATATATATATATATATGCCTAAATGCGTATGTAAATTACCCAATTTATATCGAATTTTAATTATACACCTTACTTATATTACGTATCTAATTTGCAATTTGGTTGACATCTTACAACCCAAATAGACTAGCTTTTCGTTAAGCGACATCAGTAAACAGCCCTGCACGTTTGAAAAACGCGTGTTTTGTCTGATAAAGCGAGGTTATCGTATGATTTTCTGATTGGAGTTTTAGATTTCCTGACAGCGCAGGGATCCTACAATATGTGTTAGCCTTCCAAATGTTAAGACATGCAGTTAAATATGATTGTAAGCGTTACTAAATCTAATAAAAAAAGATGACTAATTTAGGCTTTCACGGCTACCTTTAAAGCACTAGAAAACAGCAAAGGGTTTACATTACGGATAAGAACTCAAGTAGGGCGACACCAGTCTTTCGTCCAGCCCAACAGGGTGCAGACGGCTAGGTATGCATATGCGCAAATTCACGGTATGTATCGGTGTGTATGTCTATAGGTGTATGTTAACATGCTTGTACTGCCTGGTTTATTCGCCTTTCAGCTGTGTTCGGCTTAGTGCTTGCCGTGATCTGCAGTGCTTTTACATCGACGATGGCCGACTTGCAAACTCGCATAATGTTGTAATGTTGTTCGCGGCGGATGTTGGGGCCACACGCCACCTGTTGGAAGTTAGTCTCGCCCGTCTGGTCGTTGTGTGCTGTTGCTGTTGTTGCTGCTGCTGTAACCCATCTACGCCGCTACACCAACTTCTTCGTCTCGGTTACACCAGGCGGCTACAGGGAAAAGGACACCTACTTACAAATAGCCAGCCGGCAAGCCACATCAACAGCCGGCTACGCACAAGATCGAACGGCAGAACCTTGCGCCGCGATGTTGCGTAGACCATCATCCTGTCTAGATGGTAAGCGAGTGGCAATGATGGAAGGTTTACGCTACAAGGCTTCTAATGAGAACCTCGAGTCAAAGGTGTAAACGGCACCTCGTCGCTTCCTGTCCTTCGTCAATATTACGCCGGTCGGTGTTGCTGAGGAATGCCGCCATGACGTGAAGCCAGATTTATGCACACTTATTCCTCTCTCTCACCCTCCTTTTCTGCCTTGAAACCCTCACTCCGTAGAATGGGCCCTCGGGACTCGAAGAGAAGACAGGCAGGTCTGCCACAGTCATCTACAGCGTAGTGTGAAGAAACATATAGTCATGCTAGACAAATATGCCTAGAGATCAACTCGATCATCACTCTAATCAAATCATGCCGCTAACCAAACGCCATAGGTGCATGATGTTGTATATCTGTCAAAGGATCGTCTTTCGCCCAATTAGGCTCGCTTTTGCCTCAACAGCGACATCGAAAAAGAAACCGAACGGTGAGCGGCCCATTGGTGTGACCTCTGATGGCATGTATATCAATAGGTTGGAGCTCAATAAACACACTAAGCTCCGGTTTGACATTTGGCAATGAATTGTAACTAATTAATCGTTTAATCAGACTATAACTATAAATCAGACTAACTCTGAGTTGGCACATTTGTAGAGACTGGCAAAAGCGACAAGCGACCCAACACAAGCGACTCCGCCCGCCCGTCTTTCTTTGTCGACACAAGGGCAGCGCGTACAATAATAACAACAACAACAACAGCAACAACAACAACAACAACAACAACAACAACAACAGCAACAACAACTACAACAGCAACGGCAACAACGACAAGAACACTAACAGAAGTATAAGCACCATCAACAACAAAAACAACTGCCTTTAGCGACAGTGTTAATGAGGCACCTAGCTATCCATGGTACTTCAGTTTTCAGACTCTGCCGCTGGTAGCGCCGATTATGGTGTCATTGATGGTGAAGGCAGAAGATTCGAGATGACTCGAGTGTGACGACCTCGCGGCAACACGGAACGTGGCAGGAGACGTGGCCATGGCCTTCCAGCAGTGACGAGTGGCCCATAATGTGTACATAGACGGACTGGCAGGCACGTAGGTATGCAGATGCTGAGCATGGTAGACAAACGGTGGTGCAAGCTATGAGGCATGATCATTACGGGAATGACAAGAAAGTGCTATAGAAGCTGGAAGGAGATGTGTATGGCGATACGTGCGCGGGGCGAGCTCAATGACCGTGTGCCTCGCGCACGACAGCCAGCTGAAACGGGCGGATCTCTTGACCAGCCGTCAACTGTGGGTCAGCAGGGGACAAAGTAGAACTAATGAAAACAACAACATCAACAACAACAGCAACAGCAGTAACAATAGAAGCGACAACAATGACAACAAAGATGATTTCGTTGCTAAGCAGATTTAGGTTCCGGCCGGATAAATCGGTTGCAAGTGGAGAACGACACGACAAGGTTCGAGGGTAGATGCACTATAAGCTAATGAGGTATCTCTTACCAATATATATATATATATATATATATATATATATATATATATATGTGTGTGTGTAATACTTACACGTGAATACAATATGGAAAAGGTTAACTTGTGAAGTTTGAGATTTATACGTGTTGACGAGGTCTTTTGAGGTAGTCATGGACAAACCAATATATATATATATATAGATATATATAACGATGAGATTACAAGAGCGGTGATTATCAGACTGAGAGAGGAAAGTAGCCCACTTGCACAGATTAGGTGGCAGAATTTCATGGCAGAACATCACGACTGTTGCCACGTCAACAGCGGGCGCCGCCGCCACGTAGGTCACTGGACATGTAAAATAAATAGTATGACATACATCACTGAGGAGCATAACAACTGATAGACGACTTAAGAAACATAGTGCATGAACTCCGGAGGGTCGCGCGCGACGGCCATTCTCGTGTAGGTAGAGCGGACGTTCTGCCGCATTGTTTTTAGGTCTTGTCAAAGAGTCACTGCATGTGTATATATATATATATATATCTATATGAGTAGGGTGTTCGAGCTTTTTGGGTGGTTCGTTGCCTGAGGGCGATTGCGTTGCGTCCGATACACACAATACAACCAACTCTTTTTTGGAAAGCAAATTGGCGGGTGAGACGGCGGGCAATTCGATCTTCGTCATAAAGTGCTGCAGCTGTCACTAGCTCAACCGTGCTTCATCGATTGGGAACAGGGGATAGGGGATAGGGGATAGGGGAATACCGTGCGGCCATATTGCCTCTGTGGGGTACTGTCCCAAACGCACGGTGCCATAGTGCAAAAAAAGAAGTGCAGGATTGAAACATCGGCACATTTGGTTATGAGCGTTCTGATACCGCACTTAAACCGGCACAGACGGAACATATGGACTGAATAACGATTAGCGGGCGTGCGGTGGCTGGCACCAAAACAAGTCGAACCTTAGCGGGCAAGATCCGCGCAGCTGGCAACATAGCCGATTGTAAACCCTGTTATGATCTCAAGCAAAAGGTTAAAAACATATATATATATATATATATATATATATATATATATATATATATAAGATTTTTTCCAGGTTGATACGTGTAGCCCTACTTGAACTACGCAAATTTATGTTCGATGAAGAATACTACACGAATTCGTTTAAAAAATTAGAGAGACAAAACTTCGCACAGAGCCCCTCATGTGCATAAATTTGTGCCGCGTCTAGTCCTATGATACGAAATGCTCACGTTGTTCATGCTGTTAACACTGGGTTTAAGTATTAGAAGAGAACTGATAACAACACTCGTAACCGCTAAAAATGCGAGTTATGAACAACTGCACTAACATAAACAGTAGTAATACAGAAATGACAATAACCGGGCGCATTAGTAAAAGCAAAGAGAACGCAATATTAATAACGCGGTAAATTACTCGAAAACTATTTAGCAGATGCGGTAATATTAGCAGCAACAACAACAGCAAACAAAGCACTAACTACAAAAAACAATTCTTGACGATCTACTATACCACCCTATCAACATGGGGGATGGGTGGAGGGGATGTGTGTGTGTATATATACATACCGATATTTGTTAATCACGAGCACACGTAAAAATTTGTGTCAAATTTAAGACGGACTACTTGTGTACTTTGTCGCCAGTCGTAGTAGTAATGTACATTGTCGATACGTAAGTCGGATTGGGGGTGTCTGGCCACGGGCAATTCTGAAATGCAAAATTGTGGCAGTGGATTGGCTCGGTGCGACACACATATCCAAATTTGGAGGTGATCTTTCCATTAATATTTGCAGATTTGGGCTAACGCGGTTAAAATTACGATATATAAATAAATACGTGTATAAGTTGCAACGTTTGGCGACCACTTATTTTTGTCACACATCTTCACCTGCACTCTGCACGCCGATGCGCGTACGGGACAGCCTCCTTTGCCCGAGCTGGAGAGCTACGACAAAAACATAACACGCAACAAAGCAGGTCTTTCGCTAACCGGAAGAACCTCAATCGAGTGAATAGTTCGTCTACGCAGACGTAACGACGTCCCGGATTGACGGTGACGTATGCCGAAATAAAGTCGTCGTTTATTATTATTATTATTATTATTATTGAAAAAAGCATGAACCACAGCACATGCTGGGGTAACAACAAAATCCACGAAGGAAGGAGAACCGTAGGGTTAGAGGCGGCAACATTGAGAAACCAAAAACTCGAGAAAAGTTCAACATGACAAGTCCGAAGAAAAAACAAAAAGGAAACAGAGGACGGAAAGTAACAGGAGGAAAAGAATAAAAAAAACGTCCATTATGGTGATGGATCGGAATTTAATGTTGAAAAGTGCGCGTAAGCAACTAGGGATTGCGAGAGAGAGATAAAGAGAGACAGTAAACGGGCAATAGTGAACGCACGAAACAGCAGGTATGTTTGGGTGTATGAGGAGGAAGGATGAATGTGCTAGGTACACAAGGTGCGAGATAAATCAGAGTAAAATTATTATACCGGAGTTGTATACAGATGAAAACGCACGTCACGTAAAAAAACACATGGCGATAATTATATAACACCGGCCGAGGCATAATATCCAGCTGATTGACTGAACTAACAGTTATGATCACAATAGGACTAATTATGAATAATACGCCACCTGACCAGACCGCAACATGACGGTACGGATGAGCAACACTGGATACGGCGGCTCGAGAAACGCATGGAAATAGTGGCGATGAATTATTAGTATGAACCATGTGATTAATTACAACAACAACAAAAACAACAAAAACAACCACAACCACAACAACAACAACACCGACCGCGCAGACAGATGATAATTAATTAACTGATATGAATTTCACTCACGAGGAGAATGACCCTACAAGGAAGGAAGTAACTCACTCAGTGCATGAACAGGATCGTTGACGAATAAATACAATATAGTATATATATGAAGAAATGAAATCGTGTCATCATTTTGTTCATTAGGTAAATAGCTCCGTTCAGAACAATTTAAAACAATTAATTGACCATTTTTGCCATAACATGTTTTTAGCTTTTTTCATACGTATGTATTTATTTGAAAGCAATAAAGTTGGAGAAGTCCGAGATGTATACGTGTTAGCGAGATTTACGTTATTATTTTTGTTACATATATGTATATATATATACGAATTTAAATTACTTTATTTATATTTAAATTTTGTAATTATACAAATTAATTTATTGCAATGTTTAATTATATATAAATATATATAAATATATATATATATATATATATATATATATATATATATATATATATATATATATATATATATATATATATATGTATACAGGGTGACCGGAGAAGCTTTCGAGAGCAATATTAGGAATTGCAGAGAAGTTTTTTACAATGGGGCACGCTCTCGAAGAAGTCTTGTTTCGGAGTAAGAGTGAAATTACTAAAATTTGGGACACTGGTGCTGTTGTCCGACATATGTGTCCGAGCGCAAACTGTGTCATTGGGAGACAAGCACTAAGCACACGCTCGTGTGCGTGAGAAAAATTTGCTTCTTTTGCAGCATTCCGCTTCATTTAGCGTATGAATCTTGTACACGAAAGCCTTCAGGTAACCCCAAAGAAAAAAAATCGAGACTTAACTCGTGCGATTACGGTGGTTGGGTGCGCACATCGACCTGCCTCGGACCAGAATCCACCGATTCTCCAAGGTCACGTTGAGCTAATCGCGTACCGCAGGATTGGAGTGCGGTGGCGCTCCGTCCTACTGGAACCAAACACCTTCTGGAACGCCTTTTATTACTCCTGGTAATCTTTCGTTCAATCAGGAATGTATGGTATGCTCTTCTCCATCCAACACGTTTAGAAGCATGTGCGGGCCTATGAGATAGTTGTTCACCAAGCCAGCCCACACGTTCACAGAGAAATGCATCCACGCTGGTAAATCATATGGGGGGGGGGGGCTCACTTGTCCATTAATGAGTGATGTGCCTCTTGTGTAAAGCAAGCTTCAACCGGTGAAAAACACAAGCGCAAGAAACTCTGGATATGCTTCAACTTGCCACAGAGACCAGCAACAGCAGACGACCCGTCGCTTGTAATCTGCATCGAGCAGAGCTTGAAACTTGCTGCGGTCGGTACGGATATAGTCGTTGGGCACTTAATACCCTGTGGAACGGTACAGCGACTCGTACCAACCTCTCGGGCCACTTCCATCTTGCTTGCAGGAAGTGCAGCAGTGTCACAAATTTTAGTAATCTCACTCCCACTCTAAAACAAGGCTTCTCGGAGACCATGTTCTAATAGAAAAAAAATAGTTTCTTTAACAGGCTTTACAATTCTCTATGTCGCTTTCTAAATATTTCTAGGAGACTATATATATACACGCACGGTTAACTGAACGGAGGAATAATAGTCTCTAGATCTAGATAACCTGTCGGCGTGAAAGTACATTTAAGTATAGCCAGAATTCCCAATGCAGTGAGGTCTAGACGAGTAACTATTTTGGCTAGCGTGGCAGATATAATTACAGGAAATTGAAAATAACAGAAAAAAAAACAAGTAATACGATATCTCAACTGCATTTTTTTTAGTTTAAATGTTCTCTATAATGCAAGATATCTTGAAAAACGTATTAGTAAATTCCGTTTATTGATTAATGTCTATTTTTAGTAACATCTTATAATATCAATCAACCAATACACATTTTGCACAGTTTCATCTTAATCGTGACGTAATAGGAACAATTTATTTCAGGTTTTGTTCAACATGATTTAGTAGTATTATACAATAGTTCACATATTATTTTGTAGGCTAAGAATATCGTTGAAATCTGATTGAAGTGAAGATGTTTCGATAAACGAGCACGTGAGTTTGTGGTAATGAACTATACTTCACTCTCCACAATAGTTACATACGCACTCGTCAATTTCATAACAATATCCTCTCAGTCATATAAGGTGATTAGTAATCATGCCATGTTGTTCGGCATATTATAGATCTGTTTTTCTGTGATGACAGTTTCCATTGATTGCTCCAAAAAACAGGGCCCTCGACATAGAGACCCATTAGAAATGCCATGTTGCGGTTTGTTCTAAATTCTCTGTAGGCTTCTATGATTTGTATACTGAACGGTATCTTGTCCAGAACTAAATTCTACTAGTGTGCGTTTGTGGCATAATTCTAGCGCGAGCATTGCCGATGCGTTTTTGGCAAGCTCAACATGCGTCTTATTAAATAAGATTTTATTTTATCAACGTTTTTAGGGCCTGATATTGTTGATTTTTAGTTCTATGTCAGTAACGTCTCCCACTAGAGTGATGGCCGCGGTGGCCGTGCTACGCATTTTCTCTATATGTCTGGAATATAAACGAAATGCGCCGAGGGACCTGCTATATAACACGTAACAAAATCCGCGGATACAATGTCGCGATCCAGACGCTGGTGCTTTACTTGGCACGACTACAACGAAAATGCATTTAAACTACCCCGAACCCTCAACCCGCTGTACCTTGCTGTCGGACGAGAATTGACACCAAGCACAAACTGACTAAAGATCACCCAAGCATTTTCGTCAAATACCATAGAGGACTTCGACAACCACGAAATGTTCTTATACTAATTAGCTCCAAAAACCATAGATCAAACGTTTACATACTATGTGCACCCACTAGAATAGGCAAATCAACATTTCCTAATGAACAAGCGCAAACTCTTGGAACGTGTTATTACCAAAACAGAAGCAATTCATTGCATAATTACCACCAAGAAACGACTATTATCACTGGCGACTACTACGGTTGGGTAGCTTATGACGAATACCTAAAACTACGTAACAACATATTTATAACAACCAACTAACCGATAGAAAATTGGTACACATTTAAATCACACATTGCAACATTCATTCACTATTCACAGATAGGATTAATTGCTGCTATAAGTTATACGACAAAACAATAAAAATATATCATGAAGACAAAATAGTACAAGAAATAAAAAGGACATATTTGCCTTAAATAACTTTTTTTTTTATTTATGCTTAAACAAAACACCATTAGTTACTTTATAAAGTTCTGGTTTCAAAAAAATTGATTGCTTTGCATAAGGTGACCTCGTCGTTCTATAAACAACAGTTGCTTTAGCAATCCACTTGAAGCGGAGATGTTTTTCGTACGACTGTCCTTGGGAGTCGTATGGCCGTCCAGCATAAACTAGGACCATTAAGAGGAGACAAAATTGTGTCAAACTATCTGCAATAACCGCTCCTAGCACAACACCAGCCGCAGATAACGCACGAGCAAAACAAGGTTCCAGCACCCGAAGGTCGCTTACTCAACACTCTTTTGTTGGTTGACTTTCTTGAAATATCTCAACGGTTATAGTTCAAAATCCCCCCTCAAATCTCAATTGCTTATTGTACTCCATTCGAGCCTTCTTGAACAATTCTTGAAGAAGATAAGCCAACCGAAATCTTGATTTTTTTAAGTACTCCTGCTGTTAACGAATACTCCACTCGAGACACCTAATACGTCTTCGTATTTCACGCACTTCAAGATGTCCTTCACTAAACCACTTCACATAGCTGACAAGAGAACCTAACTTTCGACGCGGCATGGGCCATTATGACTACTCACAAACAACTTCTCCGCTTATATACAAATTAATAGGAAAGGAAACTGGTTAGAGGTTGCACAGAGGTGGCCACCTCGAGGGACCTGCTATAAAACACGTACTCAAATCCGCGGACACAATGTCGCGATCCAGACGATGGTGCTTTACTTGGCACGACTACAACGAAAATGCAGTTCAACTAATTCGAACCCTCAACCCACTTTAACTTGTCGTCGGACGAGAACTGGCCCCAAGTACTAACACAAAACACCTGCAAAGATACTTTAGATGTCCTCAACTCATCAGCCTCCAACGTCTTAAAACTGGCCTTGGCAAAACTAGGTAATTGAAAAGCGCCCGAGAACGTGAAAATCAAAATTTCAAGTATTGCACGAAGTTTGGAGATTTCGAACAATACGGTGAACGAGCAACACTATAGGGTAATTTCTTGTATATATATATATATATATATATATATATATATATATATATATATATATATATATATATATATATATATATATATATATATATTATTATTATTATTAATACGCTTTATTTAAGGAAATGTTTAGTCTGTTAACATCAAATTTCCATGGAGTTGGCGGGTTACTCTCCAAGGGAACATATGGTTAAGTGTTTGCTTTGTCGCTACAAACTTTGGAAGAATGTTCTTCTCACGACGCGTCGTCGTATGAATGATATTGAACATCTTTAACATCAGATCGGTATGATTTTTCTCAATATTTGCGAGGGTATCACAGTCAATCTTCCGCAGCCTTTCTAATATGTTGGGAATCTGGACGTCATCGCTTGGAATTCCACACTTGTATGCAATCTTTCGTCGGTATTTGCTGCATAACTTGTCTAGGAGTCGCTGATCTTTTTTCAGACATGGATTCCAGACTGGGGCTGCATATGTTATGATCGGCAGTACGTACACCTCAAATAGTTTTGAGTATATATGTGGATCTCTAAGTATGAATGAGCGTGTAATCCAGTTCGCTCTCTGTGTTGCTCTTAAAACAATGTCTGTTATGTGTTCGGTGTACTTCATATTAATTGATGTCATTACACCAAGGTCTCTAATTAGTTTTTTCGAGGCAAGAGAATGGCCACCGATTGTGTAACTGTTCTCTGCATTTCCGTGACCAAAATGAAGTACAACGCACTTTGTCACGGATAGTTTCAGATCTAGCGAAACGGACCACTTATAGAAATTGTTTATCGTATCTTGCAGTTTTTTGCAGTCCTCGGCCGAGTTCGCGTTTCCGTATATTTTAACGTCATCCGCATAGATCTTATATTGCACGTTTTCGGGAATAATACTCTGTAGCGAATTGATGTAAAGAATAAACATTAGTGGCCCAAGAATGGTTCCTTGGGGGCAACCAGAGGTGGCATAAGCCTTCTCTGACAGTGTATCATGAACACGTACATGGAAGGTCCGTTCACGTAGGAAATCATTTACCCATGCAACTATTTTGGTGCCTACTCCAAATTTAGGTAGTAACTCCAGTAGTTTACTATGTGTTACAGTTTCAAAAGCAGACTTAAAATCAAAGTATATAACGTCAAAACACCTTGATGCGTGAACATGTTCTGCCCAGTCAAACTGCGTCTCCAACAGTTGAAGTGTGCAGCTTCTACCAGGACGATAAGCAAATTGTTCTTTAGTGATCAGTCCTTGTTTGTCGGCGTTTTGATATATAGCCATGGAAATTACACTTTCTAACAGTTTACAAGCTATAACAGTGAGCGAGATCGGTCGCTTATTCTTGGGGTCTGACTTATTTCCCCGCTTGTGTACAGGGCTAACAATCGCCGTTCTAAAAATCTCTGGTACAATCGAATCTTCCAGCGATCGACGAAATATCAAGCTTAAGGGGTGGCATATCGAGATTCCAAGCTGTTTGTACACGATTGACGGCACCCCATCAGGGGTATCGCTTGTCTTAGATTTCAGGCTTCTTAGGTGCTTCAGCAGGTTTTCGGATGTGACGTCAACATCATTCACGACCACTAAGTCGTCGTAACCACCAGGAGCATGCGTAACTCCAGAATCTCGCAGACGTAGCTCATCATTCGATGGATAGGTTTGTGCGAATATGTTTTTAATTAACTCTGCTTTTTCATAATCATCAGAAGCTAGTGAACCATCGGGTCGCATAATTGACGCCAGATAGTCACGAACTGAGATTCGTTTGCGGACGTATCTGTGGATTGAGTTTACATCGCTGTTTCGAATAACAGCGTGCTCCTCAAGAGTTCTCTGTCGGATGCATGCTTTGTTGAGCTTTATATATATATATATATATATTAGTGTCACATACAAAACACAAGATAACTCTTGCTGAATAATCTGACAGACTATCTCAAGCGCTGGCGCCGTTTGAAAGAGGAAACTCATATCAGCTAGCCTTCCTAAACAAACGAAACGGTTTTCCGTCTGTATCTAACCACCTTGTTTACCACAAGAAGCAGAAGCTAGGAGAGTGTTTATTTTCAACTTAAGCATGTAGGTAGATAGCGGCTACGTACAGTACCATGAATAGAATTACCTTCTATTCGGGCATTGTCTAAATAGGCCGTGACTCGTGTTTTCAATGCGTCCAAAAGAGCATCGTGTTATAAAAAAAAGTATGCCTTAAACACGCAATTAATGACATGCTCGTTGGCATGTCGTCAATTGCCAATATGTATTCGTATCACAACTTGTAACAAAATTGTACTTGAGAGCGTGACGCAGCTACGCACAATAAAGCATCCGATCTATAAGTTGTTAATAATAATATGCATTTTTTATAAAATCTATAAAATATCATATCTATAAAAAAACAGTATCAACTTGATTGCTGTTCTCCACTCCACCGAGCAAACTCCACATACATATTAGATACGTGCCGAAGATCAAGGCCTTGATCACCGCCTGCAAGATCGGCTAAAAATACAAAGTTATTTAAATAACGTTGTATTTTTCTTTTTAGTGTGCTTGTCGGCACCGCTCTCGTGTCTTTTGTCGTTTGTGATGCCGTCTCCAGGATGCTCGTTGTATCCTAGTAGCATTGGTCTCCGCGTGGCTCAAAGTTAACTTAAGTAAATACACGCACCCACACATATGTGTCATATCGGAAGGGGACCGGGCGTGGTCAGGCGTTGTTGGTAAGGGCCAGCGAGCCGGTACGAGCATGTGTATCAGCAAGGCAGCGGCTGTTGTTCAGGCACGGCTGTGTCTGAAGTACGGAAGCGTCGTATTTGGATGATGAATCATCATGCCTTCAGTGACGACATCCGCCCCTTTAGGTCGTGACGTGACGAATGAACGGTAGGGAGCGTCACGGACAAGTCGTGCTACGTCATGTTACGTGCCGGAAGATGTCGGCCGGCATTTTTCCGCCGCTAAGTCCGTTGATCGAAGGTGAGGTGCTTTTGCTGAGGCTCCCGCCGCGCAGTTCGTGCTTCAGAACAAACAACTTTGCGGAGAAGCGATGCGTTGGCAACATCCTAGCGCGAAGAAAGAGACCGCGTATTAAATGCTGTGCGTTTTCTGCACAACGAACGGAAGCATGTCTGATTTCAGACGTGTTTTTCACGCACGCAATAGCAAAACCAACCAACGTGGGTTGCCACTCTACATGCTGAGCACGAGACGCACACGGCAAGTGGTACGAATCCAGTCCAGAATAAATAGGTCCGCTCATGTAAATAACGCGTTTCATGTAGCGAAATATAGGGAAAATGCAATGTCCACCTTATATAGAGAAACGATCCGTAATCAATGAATAGAGTGGGTGTGTGTGTGGGGGAGGGGTGAGGGTTACTGGGCGCGACAGAGAAACAAAATAGTAACCACAACACGAACAAGAACAATAACAAACAACAACAACAACAACAACCAGAGCAGCAGCAGCAGCAACAACAACAACAACCAGAGCAGCTGCAGCAACAACAACAACAGCAACAACAACACCACCATTATATGACGTCGGCGGCTGCATGAAGCGTCAAGTCTTTGCAGGCGCGCTGCCTCCACCAGCCAGGGCGGCGGCTTCCGCAGGCGTCAGCCAGCTTCGTTTGTCGCTCTGCCGATGTTGGTCGATGGTTGGCGATGAGTCAGGTCGTGCGTAGCCCGGTGATCTATGAACGAGCGGCACGCTAAGTCACCCGTCGTTTCATCATCATCAGCAGGAGCAGCTTCAAGATCGGCAAGCCTCCAGCAGCTGGAACAGGCTGGGGGCAGCAACCCCCGACCTGGCCAGGCCCGTCCGATGGCTGCAGGCCCAAGACCGCATAGTCGCGAGCGGGCAAGAAGTCGTCTTCGTCGTCGTCGTCGTCATCCGGGATGACGGGAAACCAAGCGGGAAACAGCCGTTGTCCGACAGTTGCGATCACGCCGTATGCCGCCGAGACTTGCCCACTCTCCGAGCATAGAGGCGCCTTTATTCCTTTTATTTCTCTCCTTTTCCATTTCACTCATCCCTTTGACTTTGATTTTCTTTCTTTCTCTCTATCTCTATCTATCGCTCTCTTTCTTTGTCGCACATTCTGCTCGATCTCTCCATCATTCCGTGTTGCCCGCCGCTCGGCAAGGTTACTATCATCTATTTCTCCTATATGTGCCGTTGCTTGATAGACCCTCTAGTTTTTCGTCGGCCCCGTATCCTTCTTTTGTGCCTCCTATCTAACGTTTATTTTTTATCCGCCTCCGTTTCACTACTGCCACACTTGCTCACTTCTTCTCAATTCTCCTCTTCCATTTGATCCCCCCTTTGTCTCTCTGTTTGCTCTCGCTAACTTAAAATCTCTCTTTCTCTCTCTCTTTTTTTCTTCCACTCTGTCTATAGCTGTCTTCCTAGCTGTCATCATTCTCTCTAATGCTCTCCTGCTTTTGTCTGCTGCTGCTGCTGGTTTTTGGCAGATTGCCTCCAACGTCGGGGTCTTTGTGCACGGGCCCCCTTTACCCACAGACTTCATAGTCCGTAGTCAGAAGTCCACTCTGCCCGCCATTCAGTCGCCGTAGTAGCAGCAGCAGTAGTCGTCGTCGTCGACCCAGTCCAGTCAGTGTTCGCCACCGTAGCAGCTGTAAAGGCAGGCGTTTGGTAACGACACAGCGGTAAGTAGATGCCAGGCCACCATACCATGCCACCGATGAGCCACAGATGACGCGGAGACGATGAAGATCAAAGTCACCCCACCCCCCCTCCCGCCACCACTTCACTCGTCCAACAACCAAGGGGGCGTACAGAGGCGCGATGGCGCACGGGAGGCACCAGGAGGCGCACCGCCCGGCTTAGACATAGGTATACGCGCGCACACACACACACACATATACAAACGCCGCACGCCTATACACAGATAGAGCTATACTCGCAAACACCTGCACACGCTAGGCACATATATATAAATATATATATATATATACTTAGCCCAGCCACACACGAGGAGACGCTAGCATCTATCGAAATAGCGGCGCATTACCGTATCACCTGTCCTATAGTGTGGGGCACATTTAGTGGAATTTTCACGGGACCAAGCAGCTGTCCAATCTACTAACACGCGTGTCTAGACTAGGCAAGCGCACAGTCGTTTATTTCGGGGCACAGTCGTTTTCCCCTTATGCTAACTAAGCACATCTGAAACGGAATTGCCAACGATTTAGCGAACAGATCAACAATACCAACAGTTACAGCAAACACAACAATCTACTACAATGAACTACTACTACTGCCAGTGTTGATTGGCCCATTTCTACTATACCTTAAGCGTCTCCACCTTAAATCGGCCATTGTTGATTCGACCATTGAAGTACCAATACAAATAGCAGTAATAGCAGCAGCAGCAGTTTTTCTTTATGGAGGTTAATGCTTACTAATGTACGCCCAACATCACGATACTGAATAGTGTGCGAGTCGTGACGTTGACCTACCTACTAAACTACATGCTTCTACGCCTCACGCGTGGGCCGGGACATGCCGTCCAGGACTAATCTAACTAAGTCCGAGATTTGCCGTTTGAGACTAAACTTACTACATGGTCTAGCGACTAGAGGACATCCTTGCGCCCCAGGACTGCCGAAGCTTACGAGGCTATTGTCATCCAGCTCTTTAATCTTTTAGCACGATCCGTCCAATTGGCCGTGGGCAGTACCTCAAAATAGCAGTCATAGCAGCATTTAAATAGCAGCAATATAGCTACTGTCGGTGTCGTGGCGGTCATGAAGGAACGACCGTGCTTTATGTGGGGGCACAAAGCTGTACATCGTACGGCCACCGTTCGTATGACAGCATTTCGAGTTCAAGACAATGGTCATGTTGGAATTAGCAATGGGCCACGGGCTACGACCGCCGCTGGATTATTAACTGCTGTTTGACTTTTCGATAAGAGGCGAAACTTTCGTTTACGGTTATAACCGATACGGACGCTAAATTGATGAAAGCTGCGAGCCTTTTTCAGGGCGTACAAATATACAGGTACGGTACTGGAATGCCCTTGACGGCCACCACTGATGTGCAACTGTAAAGTACCTCTCATCTCTTCCTATCAAAGGCAGGACAGCATTTCTGTTATGCGCACTGACTGATAGACAGAATTACAGGCGGGACTACTGCTATTACTGCTACTGTTACTCGCCGTACGCATTGTCCTTGCAGCCACAACGCTAGATAACGCGAACACCCTCGATTAGTCTCTAAACACTTCGCAGACTCGCTTCTTCCTGCCGGGCCGGATACTGCAAGCGGTGTCCTTCGGCGCGTTGCTTTTCCGACAGTTCAAACTAGCCGCGGCGCTATCGCGTACCCAACGAAACCATGATGCTTCAAAGATCGTACTTAATGAATTAGCAACGACCGCCGTAGCGGTTGGAGTGATTTTTTTCGAAACAATCTATTGTCGTGACCCACGGGAAATGATAACCAAACATGTCTACACTTTCTTCTAGCAAAAACTACTATGTATTTCAGGTTATAACCGTAGAGCACTTAACGGTGATGAACGCACCAGATGCTCAAAACCAACGTCTTACGCACAATCAGCTGGAGTCGTTGAGGTCCGGGTTACGTCATATGTCACCATTCTTATAAGCACATAGGCATGTTGAAGAGACAAATATATATATATATATATATATATATATATATATAAATATATATATATATATATATATTTGTCTCTTCAACATGCCTATGTGCTTATAAGAATGGTGACATATGACGTAACCCGGACCCCAACGTCTTACGCACAATCAGCTGGAGTCGTTGAGGTCCGGGTTACGTCATATGTCACCATTCTTATAAGCACATAGGCATGTTGAAGAGACAAATATATATATATATATATATATAAATATATATATATAAATATATATATATATATATATATATATATATATATATATATATATATATATATATAATATATATATATATATATATATATATATATATATATATATCGTGAATATGCGAGGCGCAGCAAGAATTATATATGCAGAGTTATCTAGCTGCAATTGTGATTCGACATAAGTAGACTTACACCTAACAATGGATTGCAGAGAACTCAACGCCTCACATGGTCGTGCAAACGACATCTTTTCTGTCGCTCCGTATTGCGATCCGTTTGTGTTCGTAGGGGGCGAAACGATAACACTTCTCACTATATGAATATCTATGTGCTATGTACGCAAACGAAGCCTTTTTAATGGGACCACTTTTCGAACGCCTACAGACGCGTACGAGCGAGAAGATCTCGCGCCGCAACAATAACAGCGATTACGAAGCAACGAACGCGAACGTACGCTATTTTGCTATTTTGTTTTCGGACAATATCCTCTTTTTTTTCTATACGAACTTAAGCCTGCCGCTAAAGATTGCAGCGACGAACAATTCATTTAGGCTATAACAAACGTTCAATTGAGACTACGACACAATGAACGGCGTTCAATGAATGAATAGTCAATGGGCTAAGCTGCCATATTCGCTTCAGTCTTGTTGGCAGCGGCGGCAGTAGCCGTGGGGATGGGCCCATGTTTCTTGTAGCTGCTTTAAATTTGTAGCCAGCCGTGAACCAGTTGGCTGCAGCCACATACCTGCAGGCATAGTTGTGGCGGCCGAGCCGGAGGTGGAATGGCAGTTTGAACCTGCACCCCACCCGGCAATACGGCCGGCACCCTGGCTGCTCCATTGCCAGATGCCTGGAGCTGGAGGCTGAGAGCTACAGCGTGACTGAGTGAAAACGTAGCTGGCTGAAGGGAACGACGATCACGGGGGTAGGGAGAGGTGGGTAGGGAGGGAGAGAGGGGGAGAGAGAGAGCGTGTGCACGAGGAGAAATCGATGGATGGAGTCAACCCCCAGAAACTTGGGGTTGTCAGACAACCTCAAGGCTCAAGCCAAGAAGTCTCACTACTGATCGCAATAGGCCAGCCGAGAGAATTCCTTAGCGGCAGCAGTCCTAGTGTTTCGCTTCGTTGAAGTCGAGCAACCAACCACCACTGTTGTGCTCAAATATATATGTATATATATATATATATATTCACATTCATACGCTGGTGTATGTGTGTAATCGTGTGTATCAGTTTCTGAACGCATCAAAAGCTAAGCCTGAATGAATACACCGCCCCGCAATGGTATGCAGCATGTATGTGAAGACGAGATACACATAGGACAAAAAGAACAGCATAAACACAGGCTATGTGTTCGTTACAGGTTACGCGTTTGTTAGCTTCGACGTCGAGCTTGACCTGGATGAAGGAAAGACATAGAACTGTGGCATCAAAATAAAAGAAGATTTAAATTGAATACATTTAACTTGCTTGCTCTTCCTTTGCCTCCTCCCTACGCGGAACCCTTGATGACACTGTAAGCTATGTCAACAGAAGTTCAATACAAAGCACACCTACCTTTGTAGGCATTAATGTGGTACATATGCACGAAGATTTAGCCTATAGCTTTCCACACTGGCCGAGTGGAGCCGAGGAATTCGTTGCAGTTTCAAAATTCACACTTTACTGTTAATAGTCGATTACGCCATGTGTACGTACTATTCAAGGAGCGATTGCCCCCAACTCACGGATCGACCGCACTGTGCCGCTAGAGTGTTGGTTAATGACTGCAAGAAAGCTGAATAAGAGTTAGGCCTGTTTTTATGTTAATTCTGTATTCATTCCAGCCCCCTTGCTCTTCTCTGTCATTGGTTTGGCTCATGTTAGGGTGTTTGTGCACTTGTGCCGTATTGCTGCAACGTATGCTGGATCAACCAAGTTATGAATACGTGTATCACTCCTCGCGCACAGAGAACGCTTTCGGAAACTGCACCCTACTGCCTGCACTCCATGTTTTGCCATGTTTGGCTAGCGCCACTGTTGTTGTACGAGACCGCGTATCTCCATGCCCAGCTTACGTAGTGTCTTTAAGACTTCATTCACTTATTAAAAGCCACTGTTTAGGCGCGTTCTATCCGGCGACTACAGTCGATCCGCGATTGTAAGGGCGCTGGCTTCTTGCCGAAGGTTTCCTACTGATTCCCACCGGTTCAGTCATGCTCGCAGTGCAGAGTACTCTTCTTCCGCCTACGCAGATCCTAGCGGGAATGCTTGCGTCGTTCGTAAACGAGAGTTCCTTGTACAAGGTCTTCGTATGTCGCCACAATATGAGCGATATGACTTGAAATGTCAGCAACGCACCTGAATAGGTTAATGACAAAATGGCCCTGCTTTAAGAGAAATTAAAAAAGAAAAAATATACCATTGTTGTGCCGGTGGCCATCATTGGGAACACGCTGAATACTGGTTCTACGGATTTACAAAGACAAGAACGACAGACGACAGAAAAAAAAAATATTAGAAAAACGAAGTTTGACCAGAGACAATTGTTTCTAGACAACCCATCGAGCCCGGTGGCGTGGTGCCTTCGTCTGCGCCTCGCGACCGGAGGAGACACATAAGTGCACGGGTTCGAGCCCCACTGTTGCACATTTGTATTTATGGAGGTCCGTCTATGAAGCTATGCAAAAAGCAGTCCCATGGACGTTAAATCTTGGCTGAGAGTCAGCCCAGAAAGTATTTTTTAAGACAACCAACAATCTTACATTTCGCTAACTCGGCTATGGTTTGAACTCATATATATATATATATATATATATATATTATTTCGTACACCGCTAACGTGTTCTTTGTTTTCCCCTTACGACCTACTTACGAGCTCAGACTATAGCCATAAACTAGTGCTTTCTCATATGTGTGCGTGTGTGTCGGACCAGCGTATACAACGACGATCAATACACCATGTACTTGATTAGTGTCTATCACAATGATATATATATATATATATATGTGTGTATATAAATGTTCGGCAATAATAGAATATGCACAGACAATAGAACACTGCTGGCATCCTTCTGTTGAGTGTGAGTCGTTCGTCGTTCATTCGAGGTAGGACCGTGCTAAAGCCTATGAGCGCCACGAGTGTTGCCTCCACCACCGTTTTACCGCCTCCACCCCCCAATGAAGGTACTACAACTCCTGCTACAACATACTACTACTACTACTACTACTACGGATGTCTAACCGGATGTCAGGACAACTCATGCAAACAAATGCAAGTAGCCGATAACAGCCGACCGACCGGGATGGGGGAGGGCGGGGTGGAGAAGGGATTCCCACCGCCCGCCGAAACAGCCCACCTCGCGGCGAAGGGAAGGTCAAGGCGTAGTGGGGGGGTTGTCGAGGCGGTGTATCCGCCGCGCTATGGCACCAGCAGTCGTCATCTTTGTTGTTGTTGTTGTTATCGTTGTTGTCCCCGCCGCCATCGCCGTCGTCGTCGTTGTCGTCGGCGTCATCATCCTCCAGCTCCACCCAGACTAGCTAGCCAAACAATAATCGTTCGTCTGTTCGTTCGCTTGTTCATTCTTCAGCCAGCCCGTCGGCCGGCGATAGATTTGCAAAGCTTGCTTTCGGTGTCTGCGTCGAGGCGGGTCCGGCGCCGTCCGCCCCGGCGGCCGTCGCCTACCTGGCCGCTGGGGTCTGGTCATACTAGACAAGGCGCCGCTACTGCCTACCGCACCAGGACACGAGCCAGCCAATGTGTTGGCAAAACGAACGAACGACGACGACGAAGAAGTATTGCGTAGCTAGCTGTACGATGAGGTAATGTGGTGTGGCAATACGAAAGAGGCAACGTGGAAATCCTTAGCAGCAGCAGCGTACAGGATCTGTACAGGACTGTGTACAGGATAAGGGAGCTGTGACGCAGCGAGGCACTGCTGCGACGAATGCGATGATGTCGATGGGTTGGTGGGGTGGTAGTGGTGGCGGTGGTCGTACTGCTACTACTACTACTACTGCTGCTGCTCCCCCCGCCACCGCCGCCGCAGCTGCTGTAGTGGGGTTCGGATCTCGACCCCCTCTTCCTCCTGCCCTCCCCTAGTATCGGCGCACTCGGCACTACGCCACGGCTACCTCCGGCCGACGACGACGAGATACACGGCGAGACACTCCACTGTCTGCAGCACAGAGTCGTCTATCTGTCCGTCGTGCGGCCCGGCCTATCAGGCTGGATCCAGCCCATCGCTAACCTCGCTGCCGCTGCTCCTTCCCGCCGCTACACCATTACAGCTTCTTCTTCCTCTTCGTTCGTTTCTCCCTAGGAGCCCATTAAGCCATTAGCCGAGTGAGGTCGCGCGTGCGCGAGGGGGTGAACCGTCCTCTCGGGCTTCACCCTTGGCAGGCCACGGCTGCCCTCTTCAGGGTAGACGCCACTCCCGGTCTGCCCTTTTCCTGTCGGTGCGTGCACTCCTCCTGTCTCTCTCGCTCTATTGTGTGCCCCCCCCCCCCATTGTCGTCGTTGTTCCTTCTAAGCCCTTTGCCTCTTCTTCATTTCCCCACCTACGCCATTCGCCGATTCGTCCTCGTTTCTGTTTCCGTTGTCGTCTTCTATTTGTACGTAGCACTTTTTCGACCCGGCTGTCGTGGTTGAGGTGAGCTTCTATTTGCCAATATACTCTTTGTTCCCTCTTCTCATTCTTCCTCTCCGATAGCACCTCCTTCAGAGCTCACTCGCCGCTGCTATACATAGCCAGCATAGCTCGTAAATGTTTGTCGCCTTACGTATTTAGCATCAATAGTTACGTGTACCGTGGTTGACCCTGCAGTGGTTTCGCACATTTTTGTCTAAATACAGTCAATTAACAAAAAAAACATTTTATTGTTGTGAAATACTAAGCTGGCAACAGCTTGCAGGGCACTGTAGGTTATAACAGGTAATATATATATATATATATATATATATATTTTTTTTTTTTTTATTAGAAAAAAAATATACACATATATATATATATATATATATATATATATATATATATATATTGCCTACAGTGGTCACAAAACATGAACACATTTAATAAATATATCTCTTATCCTCATTGAACCATCTCTAGATAGCAAGCAAGTAGTTTAGACTCCTCTGTTGTATTATGACATTTTATTGTGTTTGCGATATTTTCTCGTAGATGAGTCATGTTTCATCACAAGCAGCTTAACAATTAAAGCAAACACTCAAATACATGTGCGTAAACGATCGCCTAGCGAATAACCCAGGTACAAGGCTTGGAGATGATTCTAACTTTGTTGAATGCTAACAGCGGTTGACTTCTTCTCCGTGAAGTTGTAGTTAATAAAATGCATTTTTGCTTTATCCTCTTCCTTTACGTGCTTTTCAGAAAACTTTTAGAACAATTTTCAACAAGGGTGTCTGGTCACAAACCCCTCTGTACGAGCGAGGCGATGCTTATATTGTGACAAGCGACACCAGCCTGAATACTTTTCCGGCGCTTTTACAGCAAACCCTTTAGAAAAATTAGTTTTACTAACTATCTCTTAGCATTATACAGGGCGGAATGGACGCTTTTAAGAAAACAATCTTGTCTGCGATGCCGATTTTGCGTGGCAGCTCTGCAGGCCTGTAAAAGGAGTGATAGCAAAATATAAAACATCTGCACAACAACTTCATATATTCACCGATGCGTATGCCCATAATCAAGTAGATTCTATCTACAACTTGCCGATTGAGATCCCTCACGTACTCTGCCTGCACACGGCGATTCTGCCGCACATCGGCTATATTGTAGTCTGGCGTCTGTCTGGCGCTTAAAGCC
Organism: Dermanyssus gallinae; assembly: GCA_003439945.1. Classification (NCBI taxonomy): domain Eukaryota; kingdom Metazoa; phylum Arthropoda; class Arachnida; order Mesostigmata; family Dermanyssidae; genus Dermanyssus; species Dermanyssus gallinae. Next base: position 141,269 of record QVRM01005378.1, on the reverse strand, counting down.
TTCTTTCCACCTGGGATTCCTTAGTAAGGGAAAGGATGCAAAGGCTTGATTGCAGCATATCATTTTTTGCTGCCTTTCTGTGAACTGTCCCAGCAATGTCAGCCGTAGGTAGCCACGTAGCAGTACACCTCTGGTAAATAATTTAGCGCATCGAGGCATTTAAGCGAGCTGACAATAATGCTTACTGTACGCCACTAAAATAACAAAACACGTTTCCATAGCGGCGCATGAATCAGCTCGAGGGAGCATGGACCCCTGCGGTGTCCGCGACGACACCCTCTGCAGCCTACTGCCTTCAAAGTTTCTCCTATCCAAACGCCAACAATAGACAAGACAAAATAGGAAACTTTTAAATTTCAATGCCAATAGCCAGTAAGTTGCAGCGTGTGCGCTGTCTACGCCTTCAGTTGACACCAATTGTGTAAGTAATGTCTACCTAATTTGCCGTCAATAGGCTTATGCTAGAATTTTCAAGCCAATAAGATAAAGGCATTTGCTTGCTAATTAAATAAGCTGTTAGGTATGACCGTAGATTCTGCTAGTGTGATCATACCACCATTCTGCATTTTACGGCACTTCATCACGCATGTACTCTGCGGCACGTTTTCATTCGGCATTTGAATGCACTTTCCGCAATTAAGAACTCATGGGTCAGTTTCATCTAAGGTAAATTATTAGAATTCTGTAAGACTAAATGGAAACACATTTGTTGGGGATGGCGTTAAGCGACACGAAGGTCATTCAACTCAATCCTGGTGTGATTATTAAAAGTGGATCCCCCATGTTCATTTCTCTTGGTCTAATCGACCTCGACAGTGTCAGGCGGACCGGTTTTTGCATTTTCGCTCTGCTGCTTGAATATATCTGTATACATGATATTAACAAAATCATTTGCATAAATACGTGTCAGAAGCGGCCAATATTTTGCAAAATACCCCTTCATTATTACACATTTCGTACATTTGATAATTGTAAGCTCAATGATGAATTATTGAAATTTCAATCAATTTGACGTCTGAATAAGACGGTCTTATAAAAACATATAAATATATATGAACAAAATTTACGTACACGGCTTTCCCAAATTGCATTCTGCGGGACCGATCTGCTCGTTCCAATGCGCCGCTTTTCTTCCAATACGGAGTACAATAATGCCTAATTAATGACTTGCACAATAATCCTCCACGTACGTGTTAGGGTCCATCTGGTACTGTAATATATGCTCTTTATTTTGTTTCTGCACTTCCTTTATCCACAGTACTTCATATTAGAATGTTTTACAGTAATTTTTTGAACTAAGCAATACCAGGCGTGAGGAGCTAGAAGATAAGGAGAGGATTGAGAGGAGAAACGGGACAAATGTATCTATATAAAAATAGCTACAAAAGTGGCGTCAAACTCTGCTTGACTTTATCCGATCTACGTAGACCGGTTATAAAAGTGTATGTCGTTTGTCACAATACGCAGAACACCGAGCACCGTGCGGCTAAGGACGGGGCTGAATGGTTACCTGTTTTATGTACTTTAGGGTAAGGGACTTTATGAAGAAGCCTAATAAGCAATAGCAGTGTTTCAATGGCTGATTACGAATATGCGTAATATACCATTAGTGAGGCACGATTGATCCGCAAATAATATGAGTTAAAAACAAGCCCCTCTTATATAATCAAAACTAGTTTTTTTTTATTTATTTATATATATATTTCACACATATTAACTTTGCATATAGCAATAACACTTATACTGTTGTTAGCTGCTCTCTCTCTCAATATATATACATATATAGATCTCGCTGGAAATCAATATGTCGAAGGTAAGAATTCAACATTTTTTAAGGAGGTTGTTTTTAATTCTAGACCATCCTCCGTCGCCTACGGGCTTGGAACTTAACTAACCTGGGCGCTGACTCTCATCGGTTTGGTTTATCATCTATTCTCAATGAGCATCGGTCAAAGAAAATTCGATCAACAACAGGAATCGAACCGGCGACACCCCGGTACACGACAACCATGACTAGCGCCCCACTAGTCACCCCTATACCACGCCGCCACATGATATGTCGAAGGTTAACGACGCCAATCTGGTCAACCAGCCCCCGAGTTAGTTAGTCAACGAGCCAACGAAAGACCGAACCAGGCCCAAACAGAGACGACCTAATAACAACGGCGAACCGACTATTCACTGTCGATTCAGTGGTTGGCGTTGCGCTCCCAACGATGGCGTCGTAGATACAGGCGGTAGCAGCTGTTGTCGCTGTAGTAGTAGTAGTAGTGTAGTAGCAATAATAATAATAATAGTGGCCATCGCAGCAGACGTTCAGTGCGCTAAGGAGTCTAGGGCACTAGCTCTGGTTGTGGGGCAGCTGAGTTGCGGCACTCGCTCGAGCTCCAGACGTGCCGTGGAGAGAGAGCGCGCGAGAACACGAGAGAAAGAGAGAGACGACAGACGGACCAACGGCCAAACGCGTCGTCCCGTGCGTCGTTTTACCGGTTGCCGAGTGTTTTAGTGATCTCCAGGGAGACCACAGCAGCGCCCATCGGCATTCGCCCAGTAGCTCAGCGTACCCCCGCATCCATAGTCCGAGCCCTGATCCCCCCGCGCCCCCTAACATCTCCGGCTTGCCGGCGACAGACGACTTCCCGCTCGATCGTTTAGGTCTTTTCCTTCTCATCTGCGCTACCCCCCTCTGTTGTCGTTGATGGTGATGATGATGATGGTGCTGCTACTGTTGTTGTTGCTGCTGCTGCTGCCGCTGCTGTTCTTTTGATCGTATACGTCTGTTTTCCTGTCGTTTCTTCTTTCAGAGGCGGGGGGTTCAGTTTCCCCCGCGTGCCTCTCTCTCTCTCTCGGTTTTTACCCAGGCTTTCCCAATGTCTATCTGGCTAGATACCCGCCTATCTTTGTTCCGCTCGCTCTCCTACCACACACACAGTCCTTTATGCACCGCGCTTTGTCTGCCTGCCGTGCGCTTGTCGAGAATGTGGCTCCGTCGAGTTGTCGGCTCGCGAGTCGTAACAGAGTACAGCCACGAAGCTAGAACGAACGAGAAGGAAAGACTGTTGTCGGCTACTGTGTCGGCTGGCCGTGCTGCAGCTGCAGTAAGCCTCCACGTCGTCTCATCGTCGTGGTCCTCGACGTTGTCGGTGTGTGGGGGTTGGCCGGTGGTGGGGCGAGGGGTGGCCATCGTCACGACGAGAGGCGCTAATGTGCCTCTTTTATTTTAAAACAGAAAACGTGTCCCGCACCTGCACCTCCTGCGTCTCCGTAGATCCCCCTACGTACCAGCAGCAGCAGCAGCGGAAGCAGCAGTTGGACTACAGTCGCCTACGGCGGCAGTAGCAGACCTATTTGCAACCTCTGTACCGAGAGCTTTCCAAGTTCCCCTTGGCGCACTTCAGTTTTACGCCTCTCTCTCTTTCATGCCCTTTTTCTAACTTTTCTGCTTTCTGCTCTTCGTCGTTTATCTCATTGTATCCTGATTCCTGTTCGTGATTAGGTGGCCTCCAAATGATGAGGTCGCTGGCATCGTCATGATCCCGTCATCATCGTTGTCTTTACGGTATACTATCACGACCAGTAGCATCATAACCTCTTGTCGTGCTCCAACCTTTGCACATCACAATACACATTGCACGATCCACAGCAAAGTTAGATATGTTAAAATTACAGACTCGAAATTTTATCCTTAGTATTATTGCCGCCATACAGTAATTAGTGTGCCAAGTTGTCAAGCGTTTGAACGTTTTCGAAACAAAGAACATATCGGTTTTAGCGGCAATACCCAACCTTCTTATGCATGGCGTCGACCAGGCAAGCATCATTGGCATTATACACATTGCGGGCTACAATCCCCTTGCGCTGGTCCTATAGTTATATCACCGGTTACACTCTGCCTGCTATGTCTTGAGACATAAACCTTACCGACTGCCGGAGGGACCCCGTGTCTTCGTAGCTATTGGCACGATATTGGCGTATTTATGTTTCTTCTCCTTTCCGTATGCTCCGCCGCCCACATAGAGTTAACATTGTTGCGGCTGAGAAAGAAGGGAGCTGCAATGCATGAAACGGTTGCGTCCTATGTCAGGATTATGCTGAGAGACCTGACGGGAGTCATCACGTTATCGGGCCTCCGAATAATGCTGCTCAGTTCTTCAGCCTCGGAGTTCCAGTGTTACGTACAGATTTCCTTTTTTTACGGGTTTGGTTTATTACTTCGTTTGACTCTGTGTATCTTCAAAAGTTTGCAGCGAAGTAGACAGCTTTTGCATATCAATCGCTGACCCTTTTAGCGGTGGCCATGCGAAAAATGATCAGATCCAGCATGACGCTTAGATGTGGAGACGGCACAACGCCATATTGACTCAGCGAAGCCGTGCTACTCCATCACTAATGCATTTATCTAAGATAGTATGCCAGCAGTTGCAAAACTGGACTTCGAGCTTTTATCCTTACCCCTTGGAGTGTTACCATAACGACAGTAGTTTTTATATATATATATATATATATATATATATATATATATATATATATATATATATATATACTATACCCGCATGCCTATTTTTGGACAGCTATTGAACCTGGCGCTAGCAGGAATATCTGTAGTCGCCTCCCTGGCTACCTCACTAACGGTAACTCTCACTGTCTCCTTTACTTGGTTAGGGCCGAGTGTTGTGTGTAAACGTTAAATGCGTTGACTTCGTTGTGTGTATAAATCGAGCCCGGTAGCGTGATGCATTCGCGTGCGCCGGATTGCGATCGGAGGAGGCACACGGGTGTACGGGTTCGACCTTCACCGTTGCACATTTGCATTTATGGGGATCCGTCTTGTGCGAGAGCGATTCTGTGGACGTTAAATGTTCGCTGAGAGTCAGTCAGCATAGAAATACACACATGTTCTTTGTGTCTTGCCCAGTGTACTGCACGCTTGATGGAGAAACAAAAATTGATGTTTATTATAATGCTATATACATATATACAGCACATCAATTATTTAATTTTCATATCCCTTTTCCTACCCCACTGTTACGTTTGTGTGTTTGTACAAACATATACACGGTACTAACTATGATTTTTCAATTTCCAGAAAAACCTTAAACGATACCGATTATAGGGCCAAAGCTGTTCTCCTTATTTGTCGATAAACAATGCTTCAATCGTTAGCGACCGGGAGAACAAACGCAGGTGCAAAACGGCACACGGACAGTGTTTTTTTTTTGACAACAGCGTGCTCCTCTTGTATATGTGTGTATATATATACTCCTCTTGTGTATGTGTGTATATATATATATACACGCTCGTATGTGGTCGCTACGGTGCCGAGGAGGATACGGCGGCAGCAGTAACAGCTCTCAAGCTAGTTTGCCTTTTCACCTAGCTTAGCTTTTACGGTGTAGGCAACTCCCATTGAGGCCGATAGATCAAGACGGTACCCGCTCAAAGATCTCTGTTTTCCCATCATCCCTTCCTTCGCCCGCTTCGCCTACGCTCTGAATGCGGTGCTGAACCCGAGCTGAAGTAATTGGCTTTCTTTGTGTACGCCACGCCAAGTAGCCATCGTCAGTTGTTGTCGTTGTTGTTGTTGCATTGAGGGGTTTCTTATCTTATCCTATCTGTCTTATTCTGCGGCCCCTATGGAGTGGCCTTTCGATAGCTCAGCGGGCAATCTCCCTGCCACCCCCCTCTTACCCCCGAGGACCTCTGCATTCCATCTGATCCTGATAGGACGAGATTGCGAGACAAACCAAGATGCGTCGTTTCGTAGTGCAGTTAATTTGGTGGTCGGCTTGCGTCGGCCGCCGAACGGCTCGATCTCCTACCTGCTGCCCGATTCGCGTGCTCGTTCAGCATTGGGCCGCGTCGACCTACTCTACTAGAACTCTACTACTCCTTATAGAACAGCCGGGCCACATACGCCGTCAATGGAGCGATTCTGGAACGTCGGCCTTTTGTCCGGTGGAGAACCGGGAGAAGCCCAACGATGCCTAAACAGTGACAGTGATATTGTTCACGATCTGAGAACTATCTGAGAAACTTGCAAATAATCAAGTTGTCGTCTGAGGGCCGCAAATAGCTTCTCAGCTGCCTGTGCGTCGCTTTGTTTTTTCCATTTATGACAATATATATATATATATATATATATATATATATATATATATATATATGTATATGCACATGCCTATATATATATATATATGTATATGTACATGCCAATAAATATATATATATATATATATATATGGATTAGAGAACCCATGGCTGCACGTTCGTGCGCATGAAGGAGACAGTTGTTCACTCCAAAGTGCTAATATAGTAAATCATTGAATAAATATGATTGCTTAAAAGTATGTGTCAGAACTTTTTGATCGACTCTCATATATATATACATATATATAGATATATGTATATATAGGTGGATAAAAACGTTTTGATACCTATTTATACTATTTATACTAATAGTATTTTATTTAGCATGTTAGCACTTTAGAGTGAACAACTGCTACCTTCAGCTGCACGTGCGCGTTGTCGCGGGTTCTCCAGTGCCCCAAACAGCTGCTGCATTTTCTCGTTGAACGTCAAGCGTCAGCCTCTGAGTCAAGAGTTTGAATGATCTCGAATCTCCTGTCGAAAGATTAAGGCATCTTTACATCCAAACGCTGAATCAGTTTGGGTGTAAAGAGGCCACGATCTCTTACTGCCTCGAACGTCAACGGACAGAATTGATGCGGATAACCAACGCAATGTATTTAATTTTCCAGTGTTTTTTTTTCAAAATTGGTCATATTTGGATGTAAATTCGTGAACTTATCCCTCTGGCTCTTGTCTAAATGCTTTTAGCTTAAGATAGACGCCCGCATATGCACGTGTCGGTACATACTATATAATTTGAATATGTAGTATGCGCTCAGGTGAAGTAGTATTTCTACTTACATCCAATTACCTGTTATACAATATTTAAAATGAAGTATGCCTGTATCGACCTTCACTGTTCAGGTTTGCTCTAAGTAAGAGGAACGTGCTTTATGAGGAAATGCAGGCATGCTATCGATCATTAAATCTCTGTGAACTCATTTTAGTGTGAATGTCACTCTTGATTCCGTCATCTCTCGTCGATGACAACGGTGGTGTGATATGAGCCATCATTGGGACGTTGCCTATATATATATATACATATATAAATCCATATTGTTTTTAACAAATTTATTATTTTTCATATTATGAAATAAAAAGGTAGTTTGAAATTGCAGGTTTGTCCGACGCGGAGGGCGCGTACTAAAGCTGCTTTTCGCTCTTATTCCGAAGATGATGCATTCTTCTGCAGTATGTGGCACGTATGCCGTGTTCTACTAGATATGAGCTTTCGTCTGCTACGCATCAACCGGATGAGCGCCATTCTGATACGACAAGAATTGAAATCTAAAAGCGTGCCAATTTAGACGAAACACCCTATATATATATATATATATATATATACTAACGCCACCATTGCAAAACAAGTGGCACTTGTATTGCCCGTGAGATGGAGATGCAGAGGGGCGATTTTCGACTGCTGCCTTAGGGAGAGGTGATGGTGGCTGTGCGGTTTGGAATGGTTTGTTGGCCGCGGTGGTTGCTTGCCGTGAATGGGTGGCTGGCTGGGCGACATCCTGCGTTCTCGTCGTTGCTATTTCGCCAGCTCGCTTCGAATTCAAAACTGAATGTTGTTTTCAATTTAGTGAATAATTTGCCAGAAATTGACCGGGCGCAGCGGGCTTTGTGCGCACAGTTTTCCTGTGCGGCTAGATATGAGTAGGAGAGCTTCCACCATCGGGGGTCGTACCGCCATCGATGTTGTCGACGTTGCTGCAGGCGCCAGCGGTCCTTCGGGGGGTGGAACGGGAGGGCGGGGGGTGGGGGGGGTACAGGACAGCCGTGACCTGGTTGACTTGACGTAGTTGATGCGGTAGTAGCAATAGTAGACCAGTTGTAGGACGACCAGCTTCCGTCGGCCTCGTAGCTGCTGCGGTCGCTTGGGGCGTCATACTCAAGCGACTTCCACGACGAGAAGGAAAAGGGAGGCCCTGTACGGGGGTTCCACCGCATTCTCGGCTGTAGAAAGACTGGACGACGGACCACCCTCACGCTCAATAGTTGCGAGTGGATGGCGGGCGTGATACAGACGCAAAGAGACCGAAGGGCAAGTAAGAAGTGTGCCATTCGAGTGATGTTAACGTGTTCATCTCATGTTAGCTTGGAGCAAGCGTCGTTACGCTGGCCGAGTCAGAGCTACCAGAGCCCTATATATATATATATATATATATATATATAGGCAAGCTGGCAGTATAGATTATTTTTTACCAGATTTTTGCATGAAGCCGACTCAATCGCCAAACGAATTTACAAAACCTAAAATTAACTCTACGCTATATAAAAAGTGCATTTGATTGCAGAAGTTTCTGCAAGGATGGCGACGACATCTCGACAAGCACCGGCAGCTCTGGTATATTGTCACAACTCGTACAGCAAAATACGACAAATTTGATCTTCTTACGAACCACTTTTGCGCTTTACGCGCGGCAACAAGACGCCGGGGGCGACGGGTATTAGAGCCGAATCATACGGCTATTTAGCAAGGTTGGTCTATTATTAAACGATCTTTTCAATCATACTGTCTCTTGTCTAGCGTGTTCCAGAAGCCCACGCAAATAATATATTTTAATATGGAAAAACGCCTTACTGTCTTAACGACAAAAACGCGCCCTTAAAACCAAACCGTTCGTGGGAATCAAATGCCTCTGAGAATATCGCCGAGACGGTCTCTATATATTTAGCGCCAATCATTGTGAATGGTGTTATTGTCTATTTCGCTTTTGAATCAAACATGGGCATGTCAGAGTATAAACAAAATTGAAAAAGTATAATATTAGTGGACTTACGGAAAATGCTACATAGTAGTTCTAAATGTCGTCAAACATATCGTATTTTTCGAATAGAACGTTCATTACGATCGAATATATATGTAGCTAAATATAAATGGCTTCTTGTATACGGTCTCTATAAAACCAAATACAGCACAAATCATTCCTAGCTTCTTGTATACGGTCTCTATATAACCAAAGATAAGAGCTGACTGCACAAACGTACTTAGTCACGGAACGAAACATGGAGCAATCCGCATATGAACAGTAAACGATGACCAATAAATGTACTTTAAGGACGCAAACAGGTGTCCATCTAGAGAGGTAAGTTCGGTGCCGTCGAGATTTCTCAAACAAACGGGGTTCGGGCAATCGGTGATCGTGAAAAACGAGAATGTTGTGATCCAGTCAAAGGGCACGCGTAACGGTACTTACACACGATTTAGAAACTATGTACGTACAATTTACAGATTGTGCACATGGCCGGCCGGTCGCCATAAACTGACTTATGCTGATGCCGGGCCGTTAGAGGCCCATCACCGTGAGATGCAGACAGAGTGGAGTTTCGGTGTTTTCCTTCTAATTATGCTTGCGTGGACTGCTGTTCGCAAGGCTGGTGCATGACACTCATGGCCAAGGAAAGCTTTTGCTACAAAAACAAGTTGGTATAGTTGGTGGTGTCACTAAATGTCTTGCCAATTCTAGCGGGTTTCCTGAACAACATATCCAGTATGCAATCGTGCGTCACGTCTGGTATCCAATGAGAGCCCATTTGAAGCAGACTCTAAACAAACGCTAAACATGGCCAACCAAGCAACTATTGCGTCTCAGGAACGCTCAGCAAATATCAGCTATTGTCCACGCTCTTCGCGCCGGACGGACCGCTAATGAGATTGCAAATGTTCATCGATTATCGAAACTGACAGTACATGATCTATGGCCAAGCACGCGCCTGTATAAGTGGCAAAATCGAATTCCTTAGCAGAGAGGAAGATTTACGATAGAATGCGCGAGGACTCCAGAAGAAGAATTCGCGCAGTGCAAAAGCGCATTTTGGCCGATCCTCGAAGCTTGAGCTTACATTGAATGTGTTATGGCGTGCCAACCGTTCGATCAAATGTTCACAAGGACTCTGGTATTAGTCGTATAGCACAAAAACAGACCGAATTTTTCTGAGGCCAATAAAGCGAACAGTTGTACTCAACACGGGAATTCCTGGATTTCCTTAAGCATAATTTCCTCAAGCATGCCGTGATTATTCTTCTCTGGCGAGAGGACAACCACCGCAAAGGAAAAATTACCCGGCAGAAAAAACCGTCAGTTTGCCCACAATCCAGAAAATGTTCCTATTGTGGAGACACATTAAACTTAAGGCATCCTTGCGCGTTCTGGGTGTGGTGTCTAGTGAAGAAAACATTTTTATTTTTTTATCTATCTATAACCTTTTTCTATGAGAGCCAAAGAACGACGTAATGCTGCTGCCATAGTAAAAATGTTTTTCGTTAACTTCTTTTTGAAACTGCGCTCAAGCTAACGTACCCGATGAGCTTGATCCATGTGGGAAACCAGGAGGGTGCCGTCTCTCTACATCACTGCCTGGGTGAACCCTGCGCATGAAGACGGCGCAAAGGCTGATCCTGCCGTTACCGTTATGGTACCGATCTGCTCGTTGCTGTTGTATACTGCACATATACTGTGATTATAAACGCGGTTTCAGTCACATATTGCCCAGGACCTGCTCCGGTCGGTCCTTCCATTATTTGTAGTGAAACTCAAGCTTGTCCAATTGATATACGCCTTGAACGATTGGGGAAGGGGAAGAGCCTTTAAAATAATCGTGTTTATACATTTTTACGAATGTGGTAGTACCATCAACCTGTTGTTTAGCAATTTTGTTGAACGCGAATTTTCGACTCTCGCTAAGGCGATTCAGCTCCTTAACGTTAAGGTCGCTCTTACAAAGCTGATGTATGTAAGCTTTGCTAGTGTTTCGCACTTAATTGAAGCGCGTTTTTTGTCTTTAAATTAGGGCGCGAAATTGCTACATATACATACGGTAAAAGTACCACTCCGGAAGTAGCTAGAATTCGGCTAAAGAAGTCAACGAGACCATTGATAGTCAATCGGGAGGCAAGACCTACAGGCCACATAGGAAATTGAAAATCTAGAGATTTTAGGGTTATGCCACCTTTGGGATAGAGCTGCGTGCAATAGTCGTGACGTGAACACATGAAGCATTATGCACGGCTATCTTCACTTAGTGTGTTTGAATACTAAATGTCATGAGGACTACTGTGCGTGCGTATTGTGTTAGGAGCATGAGTAGTACTGTGTCAGTATTGTTCGCAGCAATACTGACACTGGTATTCACTCAGTTGACTACCCGACACCTACAACGCGCTCACTTTCCAATTGCATCTCGCTGGAGCGGTAAACAAGACGATGCAGACGATGCAGAAGAAGTGTGTTTTATTGATACCATGTACGATGATCATGACTTCATTATTCCGTAGGGCCCTGTGTACGAAGACAAAAAAAAGTTAACTTTTATATACTCTATTGAGTGAAATAGGATGATTTATAAATATATATATATATATATATATATATATATATATATATATATATATATATATATATATATATATAATATATATATATATATATATATATATATATATATATATATATAAATCCATGCCAAATAAAAGAAAAGACAAGGCATAAATCGTTTGCGATGACTGGCAGTATCGCTAGGGTCGTATCAGGCGAATGGATAGAAAACGAAAGCGGCAACAGAGAGAGAGATCGCGCAAATTGTACTTGGAGTTATTATACCAATCGGGATAACGCGACAGGCGAGGTTAACGACAACTTTGTCGACGACGACGACGACGACGACAACGACAACGAGTACAGTGGCCAGAGCCACGCCCACCGAATAATTGACAACACGAGAGACCTCGAACTGCGAGAACTGGCGAAGACCGGCTTCAGCGGTCCGCTTCTTCGCTGACCGGCATCTTCGATGATGGGTGTGTTTAGAGACGGCCAATCGACGTGCAACGGCAAATACATGTGGCCTTCTTTCGTGGCGTGCCAATGTACCTCATGCGGTGGGTGGTGGGCGTCAACCGTCTTCATCTCAGCCACTCATCGCATGACACAGCGCAGACAGCAGCAATAGCAGCAACAAGTAAACAAATCACAGGTCATTGACGACTGGCGCGGGCTTGGCTATTGTCAGGAGAAGAAGAAGTACGACCATCGTGGCTAATAGCAATCATAATCATCTTTATATTTGTCGTCGCAGCCTGTATCATCATAATCATCGTTATCATCATCATCAACATCTTCTACTTTTACTTCATATAAGTAATGCTAATACAAATACGTGTATTTGCAACTACAAGTAAGAGAAGAGTGCAGAGAGAGAACGAGACAGAACTAAGGCGATATAGGGCATTTTCAGGCCAAGCCTTCGAAACCGTGGGCAAGGACGCCTCTCCCACGGCTTCGAAGAAATGCCAGGTATTACCGAGATTGGAAGGACGGGGAGGAATCCGGCTTCCGGTGGGTTTGTGAGTCCCACATTCTAGTTGCACAGGCTGCTAGTATGTAGGACGCTAGCCCACATGCGTCACTAGGAGAGTCTTTTCTGCATCACGTTTTGGAAATTCCCTCGAACACACGCTTCAAATCATCGGCGCCATCCGTACTAGCCTATTCTAGAGTTTTGCCATACAACTCATAACGAGGACCGGACTGAACGAACATGCCCGGCAGGATCTGTACAGCATACCCAGTGTTTAGATCGAAATTTGTTTTAGGTAAATCTTCAATAACACTCCACAGTTTTGCTTAGCATATGCGAAGTTAGACAGTTGAGTAAACAAAAACATACAGGTAATTTAAGAGCCTTGTATTTCCGACAGTCTAAAGCATAGGCGAACATATAGATGGCCTCTACTTACCTCTCCGGTCTAAAACCCTAGTAAATCTCGCCCATTATCTTAGTTTCATCTATGCCATGGTCGTGCAGCAGTGACATCACCGTTATCGTAGTAGACAATTTGTTGCTAGATTGACTTTGACCGATTTTGTTTCTTTCATCACGAATAGTCTACCGTTTCTTTATTTGATAAACAAGCTTTCATATCCGAACATACATAAAAGTTCGTTGAATAGCCGCGCAATTTATTCATGCCCGCACTTGCCTAGATCCTTCAACACACTGCCCGAGATCTGGTGCAGAACCTTAATTCTGCTTTTTGGAATAGTTGCTGAGGCGCTCCTATTCTCTAGACACGCCTATTCTCTATGCTCAAAGGCAACAGGGTTACTTTATTCCGGGATGGATGCGCTGACATATGAGTAAAGAGAACGCTATCCCCTAGCTGTAACCTTTTTAGTTCGCAAAAAAAAGCTCGCAAAATTACCACATATCATGCTGTATCATGATTACCACCTTGCTATCAGGTTAGACTCCCGACAAGTGCATTTTCCAGAAACCTCTTTAGTAGATATAATAATTCTTTAAATGTTTATATACATACGAAAGCAGTTATCTATAATCACAAAAAGCTACCTTATTTCCCACATTTCGAAACTTTTTAAGTGTCTTTTGGAATCACGTTGAGTAACTCCTGCGATTTTTTAACCCTTCTTTAGCTTTAAAACACTACCCTTTTAATAGTTTTACCCGTGGAAACAGTAAAAAGTCGCTTGGAGCCAGGTTCAGAAATTTGGAGGTTGGGGAAATCAAATTTTGCATCAAAATATCCGAAATCCGTAACGATGTGTGCGCCGGTGCGTTGTCGTGATGGGAGTTTCAAGAGTTGATTGCCTAAAGTTAAGGCATCTTGCGCCAGACGCTCCCGTGCAATCCTTTTAAAATTTCGCTTTAAATTTATTTAATCGATTTTTTTCTTGAATTCACCATTTGGAGGATTTGGTTTTGGTCTCGATGTCGTAACCATATACCCCTGATTTGTTTTCTGTAATCCCTGAAGCAATCCAATTCGGACATTTTCCAACGGGCCTTAATTTGCTGGACACTCAACATTTCTGAAACGAACTTCTGGTCGCAATGGCAAAATTGTACGGACCTGCTCGTTGAAGCTTCAACGTAAGACATAACAACATACCGACTATATATGATCCTTAACCTGACTATTCGTCTTTCGCTAACTTGCGTTAGCTGTCAGACAGATTATGCAGCATTTTTTGTGGTCCGTACCGATGATTCTTACCAATAATTAGAGATCAGTGGCCTTGATGTTTGTTGTTGCTATTATGAGTATGATTACTCTCCAGCTGAGTGACTGGGCGGGGTGTGTGATGTTGGGAGGGTCTCATCTTCACCGTTCACTCTCGTTCAGACTCGTAGGGTAGCGCGACTCACGTCCATCGTTCATGTGCTCGTTCGCATATCTGTCGCTAGTTTGTATTTACCACTTTACAATGTGGTTGTATGGACTGGCGAGTAGAAGCTGGACTAGCAGCAGTATTAGCAATTGTAGTAGTAGTAGTCAGACCTGAATGGCAAGGCATTTCTCCACCCCTCGACAAATGAGCTTAACAAAGAGCTCAGTTTATAAAGCGCGCGAGAGAGAGAGAGAGCCACACAGAGAGAGCGAATGGCTGGGCGACCGAGCGCGCCTGACTCCACCCCAGTTCGAGTACAAGGTGCGCATCCATCCAGGCAGGGCAGCGTTCCGTCAGTTAGTCGAACGAACGCTCGGTTAGTTCTGCCGCAGTGCCTGCTGGCGCACCGCGGACGCGCTGATGGGGGGCATGGCTGGCGCAGGTGGTCTAGCTAGTAGGTGGTGACGCCCGTAGTTGTGGTCTACTATAACGGCAGCGCGGTCTCGTCAAACGGACCATTCGAATGTTGTTGCCACTCGAACTACTGTTTCCCTTCACATGACAGGCTGGTTGTTATTTTCCTCTCTCTCTCTCTCCCTCACTCGCTCTTGGGTCATCTCTCTATCTTTTGCTATATATATATATATATATATATATATAAATATTGCCACGTTATTTTGTTTAGTGCTCCTCCTTGTTCTGATAAAATATTAATCACGTTTAAAACAGTTATTATAAATATATATATATATATATATATATATATATATATATAAAGTTGATCCATAAGTGCGGTCGGAATTTTCACCCATTTTTGAAAACACATGTCATTACAACGGAAAGCATTTATTGAATGCTATACTGCCAATTTTGTTAAGCTATACCTGGTTTCCGAAGTAATGGTTTTTATACGCTTCAACGCCATCTAAAGAATCGAATTCTTTGCCATTATGGTGGTTTTGATGGGTCCGAAACAGATACTGATTTGGTAAAGCAAGGTTCGAATTGTACGCAGGTGGTGAAAAAGAATGGGTGCGGTCTTGCGTTGCTGTAGTGGAAAGTCACTTCTCGCTTATTTGCCCATTTCAGCAGCTCCCGGCCAACTAATCTCTTTAAATTGACCAGTTGTGGACAGTATTTTATCGTATTGATCATTTTGTTTGGTTATAAAAGCTTAAAAAGAAACATCTTTACATCCCACCAAACACTTAACATCACTTTCTTTGTATGAATTCCGGGTAGGGTAGTTGCTTGGGGCTCGCTTTCATCCTAAAGCCACGTTCTTGTTTGGACAACGCCGGTCTTGGTCGTTACCGTCAAAGTAGCCGTTCCTAAATGAGACAAATCCCTTTTGAACTAGGCTATCTGTTACTGCCTTTCCGCTATGCACTTTACATATCTCAATTACAACTTGGGTTGCATTGTTTCCTTTCCGGAAATAAAATATCATTAAATACCGAAAATGCATATTTAACTCTGACATTTTCACTCAAGCGTCACAGTTTGCGTGAGTAAGATATTCCAAAAAGTTCTACAGTAAATACGACGCATTTCTGCCCTTAATGCCATGTAAACCCTACACGTATTTATGTCCATAGATAAATGGGCCACAATTGAGGGGGTTGTTATGAAATAAATTTCCAATAGAATGTGTGTATTTGGTGTGTAGAGTGTGTAGATGATGTGTGTAGAGTGTTTAGTTTATTTGGCGGTCGCTAGCGTCTGCCTTGCTCGGGCACCTGCTGGATGGAAAATAAATACAGGCCATTGTCTATTCCGGCAACCTGACGCAGTAGTTATGGCGTTCTCACTGCAAAATTCAACGATTGAAAAGCAGCGGCGTGTTATCAGATTTCTGAGTGTAGAACGTGTTCAACTGGCTAATATTCATTGCCCTATGCTGGCCGTATACGGGAAATACTGTGTGTCCAACAAGGCAGTGAAAAAGTGGAGTGCCCGTTTGTGAAGGCCAGAAGTTTTTGGGGTCAGACAACACTGTAACCTCGGCTGAACTCATCGACAAGATAAACGACCTGGTTAGAGGTGACTTGGTGTAGAAGTAATTGGTGTGTCACAGTGCGAAGAGTTAGAGATGCTGAGACATTTTCCAAAGAGAAATATATATATAGTTGGACGAAATGGATGCGAGTTAACTCCAGCTGCAACAGGCTGGTGCCACAAGCCAAACAGCCGGCGAGACAATTGAGCTTTTGAGAATGAAATGTCCCGGATGGATAAACTCGCGTAAAGGGGACATTTACAAGTCATGAATATCGTGCAGTTTAATGCCGTTAAACTTTTCCAAACTAAAGACCAACATTAAAGCTTGCATTAAGGTAAATGAGCGTGATATGTGTAAAAACGTGTTACACATAGTGCCCCAAATACAGCTGGTAAACATGAAATAAAGTCGCTATCTTAAAGTTTTTTTATTTTATAAGAAGTGGCATTATATTTGTAACAGAATAGAAAATGAGTTTTAAAATATCTTAAGCACTCTTGTTATTATGTTCTATTACATATATTAGACTATTAAAAAAACCCTCGATATATATATATATATATATATATATATACGTCAATCTAATATACATGTATACATATACGAGGTGTGTTCAAAACGTATCGCGACTTTTGAATTTTCGCGGGTTACGTATATTCGAATTTCGATTTTTTGTGGCGTTATGTTGGTACTCATGTCTCTCACTTATGCCGACAAGCTCGGCCATTTTGAATGTTCACTTAATTGTTGACAGCTGCTTTGCTTGCACGTGTTTTGGATCGTCTTCGATTTTTACCTATTCAAAAAAATTGATCAAAGAACCTGTATCAAATTTTGTGTGAAAAACGAAATTAAGTGCGCGGATGCATTCCGAATGTTGACTGTGGCATACGGAGAAGCTACCTTGGACCGAAGCAACGTTTATCGGTGGTACAAAATGTTCTCAGAAGGCCGAGAAGATGTGAACGACGAAGAGCGTGCCGGACGCCCGAGCACTTCAACAACAGACGAAAAAATTAATGAAGTGGAGAAAATGGTATTGGCCAATCGTCGAATCACCGTTAGAGAAGTTGCTGAGGACCTAAACATATCGATTGGCTCGTGCCATTCGATTTTTATCAATGATTTGGGCATGAGACGGGTCGCCGCGAAATTCGTACCAAAATTGCTCAATTGCGACCAAAAACAGCATCGCATGAACATTGCTAATGAGATGTTGGACTCTGTCCGCGACGCCCAAATTTGCTCCAGAGGGTCATAACTGGTGACGAATCGTGGGTTTATGGTTATGACGTGGAAACCAAAGCTCAATCAGCTCAATGGAAGCTGCCGCACGAACCAAGACCGAAAAAAGCGCGCCAAGTTCGATCGAATATTAAAGTTTTGCTGACAGTTTTCTTCGATTGCAGGGGCGTGGTGCATCATGAGTTCTTGCCACAGGGTAGAACGGTCAATAAGGAATATTACCTGCAAGTTATGCGCAATTTGCGCGAAGCAATCCGCCAGAAACGCCCGGATTTGTGGAAGAACAAAAATTGGCTTTTGCACCACGATAACGCCCCTGCTCACACATCGTTGCTTGTGCGCGAGTTTTTGGCCAAAAACAACACACTAATGATGCCGCAGCCACCGTATTCCCCAGATCTGGCCCCCTGTGACTTTTTCTTGTTCCCTAAACTGAAGAGGCCCATGAAAGGACGACGTTACGCTACGCTTGACGAGATAAAGACGGCATCGATGGAGGAGCTGAACAAGATAAAAAAAAATGGTTTTTTGAAGTGCTTCGAAGATTGGAAAAACCGTTGGCACAAGTGTATAATATCTCATGGGGATTACTTTGAAGGGGACAAAATAGATATTCATGAATAAATGAATAATTTTTGAAAAAACACAAAAGTCGCGATACGTTTTGAACACACTATGTATAGTGGACTTCAGTGGATAGTAATCTTTCAATGACATATTGCCAACGACCAGCCAGCTTTTTGATCCCTTTTCTGTAGAAGTAATATTTCTTGAAGGCAAAGAAGTGTTGTTCCTCACTTCCTTTTGAGAGACTACACTTTTTTTCGAGTCAAAACGTTTAAGAGAAAACGGAATAAGTGGCAGTCTTAGGCACAAGGTCGGGAGAGTATGGTGGGTGCTCAATAAATATCCAGCTCGAGCCGTATATTCTTCCGACTGATGCTACACACATCATCGCAATGTCATAGTGAAAAAAGACCCGCTTCCTGCTCACGAGTTGTAAACGCGTGCAGGTTCATTTTTTTTCAATAGGCTCGTTTAAATTGTTGGCAGTAAAATTCCGTGCTAATCGTTCTAATCGGCAGTAAAATTCCTACTCAGAAGTTCAAGGTAAGCGATGTCTTCAATATACCACGAAGACAATTCGACACTTAATTTACTTACATGTTTATTTGTACGGTCAGACAAACCAGTCTTAACAACAGCGCCCACAGCAACAACTGCCCCATTCTACCAAGCGCGCGTCTCTAGTCACTAGGCTATAGAGCAGCAATAACAACACCCGCAACAACAACAACAAGAATAAAAATACCTGCAACAACGGACAACAACATAACGAGAAAGCCATCGGTGCCGATGCTCCCACACGATGACGTGTCGACGCGTATCGTTCTGCGTTATTGCGATGCGCTGATCTGCCTACGACCAGCGTCCTCTACCATTTGTACGCACCATGTGGGTGATGATGGCCTCTCGTCGTCTGGGAAGTTCTATTCGACGCTATTCGCGAGCATAGTATACAGGTGGCAGGTAGGCATAGAGGCGCGCAAGTCGTTCGAGTACGTGTTGTGTTCTGTCCAAGCTGTGTGTGTTGCACCGACCAGCCTGTTGGACACAGATGAACGTGGGCCCACGGATAGAACTGTGACTTACTCACTGTTCGACGGGGTCAGGGACTCGGTGATCTGCACGACGATAATGATGATGTTGATGATAATGCTGATGAGGATGATTCTAGCGTTGTTGTTGCTGGTGTCGTTGCTGTTGTTGTTGTCGTTGTTGTTGTTGTTGTTGTTGTCGTTGTTGATGTTCACGGGATCAACCGGCAAGCTGGCCAGATAGATGTATACATATTCATATAGGGGAATTGATATTCGATGATAACTATTATCATAATGGATCCATGTCAGCGTCATATCCCGTAGCATTTATTTCCCTTCCTCCTCTCTCTCTCTTTCTCTCACTTTCTCCATGCATTTCCCCCGTTTTTATCGCCTTTCCCAGCCTGCCCTTTTGTGGATATATATATATATATATATAAGTTTGTGTATGTGTGAGTGTATATGTGATGAGCATGGTAGCGACTTGTGGCCCCTATAGCTAACCGCATAACCCCACGGCCACCTTCCCTTGACGAGAGTTTCATCCGTCGCCGTACTTCGCTTGCGTTAACCTCCTTGTCTCTTTGTGTGCCCGCGGTACCTTTAGACCTCGTGCGCGTCTCTCTCTTTCTCTCTCATAGTATGCATAGTCTATTCGAAAACCCGAAATGCAAACTGATAGATCGGCCACCCCCGAGTAACCGACCAACAGTCGCACGGACGCCAAACGTAGGCTAGACATGCCGATCGTCGCCGTCGTGGTCAGGTCCAAACCCCATGCCCCCTCCCCATCCATACACGACTGTTTGTGTTCGAGCTGGCCTCGTCTAATGGAGTTGAGCTCGATACTTTAAAGGTGCATAGGCCATGGATATACTACGATTCGAATGATTATCATGCCGATAACAATGCCGCAGCTGCTGCTTGTTATTGACAACACCCACGCCACGACCGAATATAGCAATATTTGATTTATATATATATATATATATATATATATATATATATATAAACTCCTTGGTTACATTTTATTACACACCTGATGTAACAATGACGTATTTCTGGCAATATGTTGTTAAATCATATTCAATATAATCTACGACAGAGCACTTAGACCCCACAATCCCTGAGAGTTTATTTTGTCGCCTACGCAGACGATCTGATCGTTCCCGCCCGTAACCACGATCTGCTCGAAAGAACAGCCAACGGAGCATCCTGGCAGATATTCGACAATACTTCGTTTTAACGGATTGTCACGCTAGGCAACCAGAGGTAGCCGTTAAGAAAATAGTCAAGAACTCTTTTCTCCTTTGTTGCCAGTTCGATCCGTTTGCCGGCCGTGTGGAGAAGCTACCATGACTCGGGGCCGGAAAACGAAATTTTTGGATATACAATATCCTACGTAAAAGAAAAGTCCTATACCAGTGACATTCGGTTAATTTTACGCCCAGTAGACGGGTAGTTTGGGTCTAAAAATGTTGGTTATTAAGGATTGTTGAACTATATGTGTTGAACATCGAAGGGGCGGGGGGGGGGGCTTTACTGAACAATAATAGATACGTAGTTTTTGTCCATCTATTAAAATCATCCATGCACTTTGGGACAGCAGCCATGCAGAGAATGTTTTGACCTATTATAGTGTCCAGTTTAGGATACAATTATTTGGCTTATTCAGCTAAGGGCGTCGCGTGCACCCAAAAAGACCGCGCGCTGTTATTCGGTGTATAACTGCGCTATATTTTTTGTCCGGCTACGTACAACCTTCCGCTTTTATCTTAGCTCCGTTGTTTGAACACTGTTTCCGATTGCCAGAACCTAAACTAGATTTGCTTCCCGCCGCTTGGCGGCCGGGTGTTTGCCTCTTTCATCTAGGAGAAGGCAATTGTGAGCCCTGTTACTAGGGCGGGTTTATGGTTCAGCGATTTTTCTGCATTTCTCAGCCAATACGGACGACAAAAACATGCTGAGATGTCATACGCAGTACATGTACGAACAAGTTTGGCTGAAAAAAATGTCGCCTTATTCTGTCGCCAAGTTATAATCCGAAATGAAATATAATTCAATTATTTAAAAGTGATCGTGATTTTGACTCGGTTTTTCATGTTTAGGACATCCAGCAAGGCGTGACGCGCGTGACCTAAATAACGGTCTCAAGAGGGGAACTTCTACAGAGCCAAACCGTACGGTCATATAAGCAAGTGTGTACCTTTAGAAAAACGTGTCTTGAAGAGTTGACAATAAAGTTTTCATTCTAATTTTTTATACATTTTGAAGAGCTAAAAATACTGTGCTTCTTCTGGTTGATACTTGTACGACGTAACTAAAGTTCTAGTTTTTTTTGTACGTGTAGATAAAAATATCTTTTTGCATCGATCTAACTGCTCGCTGAGGTCTCCGGATTTTTGCTGGGCTGCAGAAAAAATAATGAAGGAGCAGACGAATGACGCCAGCAAACTTCCTCAGCACACTTCGAATCAAATTATGAAACAAACATATAGTTGTTCAACATTTTTAAGAGACACAAGCGTTTAGGTTAGTACAAGATTCGTGAATCGTGCTTATTTTTTGATAATAGACAAACTTCGGTGGTGGACCATCCTCAGTAGACCCATAAATAGTTTTTATGCATTTTTGGCTAGTAAGTCCTCCAATATATTTTGGAATGTACCAAAATGGCTCTAGCTTGTTTCAGTTGATACTCGAACGCAAACCTAGTACTAGTTATATTTTGCATCTTTATTTAGTGTCGCGATCTGCACACTCTGTACTCTCTCTCACTCTGTATCTTTTTGCTTGCATCATTTAGTTGATTCTGCGTTTTTCGTGGCTCATTTTGATACATGCAATGAGTTGGTATGTGCCGAGGCTCGTTCATACACTAATCACTACCAAGGGCCCGTTTAGATGGTCGGACGACAGCAATAGATTTTATTTACGAATGCGTTGCTCATCGACGATTCAACTGCAGCGCAATTTTACTCCTCCGAAGAGAGCTCAGCCTCATAGGGCCTGCGCAAGCAAACGCAGGACTCACAACCTCCACCCCCTCTTCCGGAGTCCGGGATCTCGGCAAGGCCAACAATTCCTGTCCTAAACGCAGCATCTACAACACCAATAACAAGTGGCAGTCGACCATCGTGGCGCGGGGCGGTTTGGCCATCAGGGCGGAGCGGAGGTCCCGAGAACCCCGGGACGGGGTCGCAGAGCCCCCTGAGGGCCCTCACGAGAGCATGAGCTCCGGTAGCAGCGAAGCCCAGTAGCGTGTGCATTAGTCCCCCGAGTAGCACACGAAGAGCTTGGCACACGAAAATCGTCCATTGGACATCATCGCTACTCGCTGACCTCGTGACCACACGTCCCAACGCAATTGATAGACTCACAGACAGGCCTTATGAGGATATGAGGCTGCAACCGCCTCGGTTAGACTCGGCCAAAACTGCCACTGTTGGTAAAGCGGATTGCCAACGTGAGGCTCCGACAGTGGAAGAATTCTGACAACGCACTCCGAACAAATAACGAATAATATTAGCAAACAGCTTTATTCATATATAGGTCACATCGGAAAAAATATAGCAGAGTTAATAGAATTAATCCTTTCGTAAGTTTGTGGAGTTCATTCCACTGTCCGAAGTGCTTTTTTTGCGTTTGAAGCCTTCCATTTTCTTCAAGGCCGCGATGTGACTTCGAAAAGTCGAGATCTCCATCGTTAAGACGTGGTGTGAATCACAGGTAGATGTTAAGACTAATTGCTTTGCTTAGCCTTGCGGCATTTCACGTGCTTGATGCACTGCATGACGGTTCATAGCGGCGAGGCAGCCCGAAATGCTTTGACTTTGACACCATGCACGCACTCTATATGACGATTGTACACTAGTTACATAACATAAGCGCCAATGGCCTTAATCGAACTAGTGCTATATTGACTCATCATACGTTCTATTTCGACAAAGACTGATTGTGCGTCATACAGCAGAAAAGAGGACAACTCGACGCAATAAGACCGTCGTTGCGTGTTGAAGCTCAACGCATGCAGGCCAATTTCACGCTAATTTATTTACACGCAACAGAAGCAACGAGCGTTAGTACTTAGAACGCCACCACGTCGCTGTCTTGCTTGTTCGTACGTCGAAGCGCGCAATAAATGCCCCCTTCACCGCCCCTACCACCCTTGAAATAAAACCCGACAATAAAGCGAGTCATTTAGGTTTATGGTCTCACGACTCCCCCACAGCAGTGCCAAATACACACACACCGGCGTTGGCGAAGGCGACCGCCCGTTCACGTTGCGTACGGCTTCTGGCTTCGTATGCTAATCGCCCTATTGTAGAGCTAACTGATTGGGGGGGGGGGGGTGAATGTACGCCGTGTTGCTTACATCGTCCAAGTGAATGAATTGGGGGGTGAATGATACGGCGAACGGCCACATCGGTGCATCGATAGGCGATCTGTATCGGTTGGTGTCGTCGACAGACATCCGGCTACGACATTGCCCGTCCATTGTATTGTCCTCTGTCCGTACCCGCTGTCTCTGTCATCGGTGGGCTACGTCGTAGACTCTGCACGTACCTCGCAGCGACACAGCGCTGTGTCGCTGCGACGCTGCACGCAGATACAGTACGACGGCTGTGTTGGCGGCGAGAAGTCCGCCCTAACAGCGGTTGACGACGACCAATGGCGGTTTGACTGTGGTTCAGAGTGGCGGCCACCGTCACCACCGCCACCACCATCACCACCACCACCGCTGAACAGATACAATGCCTCCACCGTTTGCGATTCGAACAACCCCCTTACTCTACCCCATCACCCTTCTCCTCCCTGATCGCGTACCCCTCGTGCGGCCCGGCGGCCTGAGCTCGTTGACTGCGGTTGGTCGGTCGGTCGCTCGCCCGGCCTGCCGGCGCTGGCTACAAGACGGCGGCTGCCAGACAGAAGAACGCGCAAAGGACAACGAAGACGCGCCTCTCGGCTCGTTCGGCTTCGACCGGCAAATGTCGTAAGGTCAGCGGTCGATGTCGCCCACTTCCGGAGACAGACGATTCTCGAGAAGGAAAGATCCCGTCTCTTCTGCGGGTTGCGTTGCCCGCCGCTGCGCCCGCGTCTCCCGTGACAGCAATTTCGAGGGTTCCGCAAGACGCCTAAGTGGCCATCAATCTTCCTTGTTTGCTCGCTGTGCCGGCCAGTTGTACTACGACTACGCCTACTACTACGACTACTACTGATGCTACCACCACCACCACCACCATCACCACCACTAACACTGTCAATGTTACTTTAGTGGACGCCTGAACGTCACGATAGAGTACGTCAAACACGGACACACATATAGACAGTAACATATAGAGAGAGAGTAAGGGGCGAGAGAGAGTAGATGAATCATGAGAGAAAGAGAGAGAGAGAGACCGATGGACCACAGGGGGTCGTAGGGAGATAGGTAGAGAAAACTAGCAAGCGAAGGTGACCCCTTCCCCCCCCCCCCCCGCCCCCCCGAACATAAGGTAGCAGGCTCA
Source organism: Dermanyssus gallinae (assembly GCA_003439945.1). Classification (NCBI taxonomy): domain Eukaryota; kingdom Metazoa; phylum Arthropoda; class Arachnida; order Mesostigmata; family Dermanyssidae; genus Dermanyssus; species Dermanyssus gallinae. The sequence continues at coordinate 116,650 of QVRM01005378.1, read as the reverse complement.
AACCTAGCAAGTGTGGTCTCTAAGAACGGCGGAAGTGTTTCTGCTGTTGCTAACGCTGCTAGCCGCATAGCATGACTGGCGTACGTATCATTTGTACCTGTCGCTCGCTCGTCATATCGGGGGACAAGCGGGGGTTCGTTCGTAAACACGGGTGGGAAGGCCGATGTGTTTGCTTACACAAGAGCGGGCTGTCGGCTGTTTGAAAATCGATCGCTTTATTTCGCAAGTCATTGACGCATAGAACGATGTCCGCTCTTACTCTGTTAGCTGTGCTGGTAAGCGCTGAGAGCCATTAGAGTACCAGCTAAACTAGGCGAACTGCGGAGAGAAGCTTTGCTTGCCTTTCACTACGCCTTCCTAACGCTTCAACTTGAGCGGCCAATTTCTTTGTTGGACACCGGGTAATGAGTACCGATTTTTTCAGTCGAAACGTTTTAAAGTGTTGCAACCTTGCTACATGTGCAGCGCTCATATCGGAATCTAACGGTTTGGCATAACTATATTCATATATTTGGCCAAACATATATATATATATATATATCATTCATTTTTGAATAGAAACAAACGTACCTTCTGCATTTATTTCCACCGTAAAACGTCTGCCGGATAAACTAGGGGAGATGGCCGGCAAATCCAACACTTGGAAGTGCTGTGGATTCTATCCCGACATGCGGACATGTCATATTCATTTTTGAATCAATCTTCTCTAAGGTTTCTAGAGCTGTCAACGGTTAGCACGGCACTGGCATAATTCGTTCGGTAATGCATTTACAAGCACTGGTAGCAGCAGTCAAATAATAATGCTACTTCCAATTGTTGTTGTGGGCAAAACGAGCAAACGCCACGTTACCACAACATTATGAACGCTATTGTGCGTACGTAGTTTCTTTTCTGTCACCATGATGACAAACAAAAAAATGTTATGCTTGCGAGGTTCGTTGAAAAACAACAACAACAACAACAACAACAACAGGAGAATAGGAAGCGGTCTAAAGGCCAGCAAACAAGGACACGTGCCACCACCAGTCGGATTGGCATTCGAGACGCAGGATAGGGTAGGGGAGGGGATCTCCTTGTATAGTCCCCCATGTGCAACTTACATCTTGCCCGGTTTCCGATAGAGCCTGTTGACCCTTGTTGGCCTGCGGGGGCCAACCTAAAAGAGGCCTGAGGGCCAACGTTCTTGAAAAACAATTTGCTCTTCAACATTTTGCGCCTGAATGTCGACGCTCCTTCGAACCCCCGTAAAGGGGACGGCTAAGGGAAACCGGACAGGCCTTCACCATACACCGATCATTGTTTTCGACGCTACGACGACGGCGGAAGCGGGGACGATCATGGGTGAGCGGTCGGTAAGCGTCGATGCTTTAGTGTAGTAGCTGTCTTGCTGCTGCTGCTGCTACTGCTGCTGTCGTTTTATTCCTTGTTTCAGCCGCTACTAGCTGTTTCTGCTTTGGTCCAAAACACTGAGAATATATATATATATATATATATATATATATATATATATAAAATGAGGAAGATGAAGAAAAGGTTGCTTCTAGTCGGTACGTTAGCGTAGCAGCGTCAATAGCAACCTATTTTCTGACGATGGGAGGATAGGCTATGACGAAGGAGGAGAGGTGCGTTTGTAGAGGCAGCTTCGAAAATCGTGGATTTATCCCGTTGACCGGTCAGCTTGGCCAGCAGGCAGCTCTAAAGGCAACCACTGTACACGAGCAAAGCGACGGAGGCAGCGGTGCGCTACTTGGTGTATAGCTCGCTGTTTCGCGTTAGACGACGACGAACTACGGAAGCAGAACTACAAGCAGCAGCAGCAGTAGCAACAACAAACACAACAACATCAACAGCAACAACAACAACAAACACAACAACATCCGCAGATGACCTACCTGAACCTAGGTCGTTGGCTTGCCACTGTAGCCCCCAACGAAGCCTAAAACAGGCCGTTCCTGCTACTAGTTTGCTGTTGCTGCTGCTGCTGCCGCTGTTGTTGCCTCCTTCTTGTGGGGGCTCTTTTTGGGGGCCGTCATCGTCTTCGGCAACGGCAAAGTCCACCCGACCACCAACGCAGGCGAGGTTCTGACAGCGGGGGTATGCGAGTGTGACTCTGGCCGATGCCGCTACTGTTGCTGCTGCTTCTGCCGCAGCTTCTACGGCTGGCGCTTGGTAGCCACCAACCAACCACCTAGTAGCAGCGCATGCCGTCGCGAACCTTGCTAGAGCCAGCAGCGGCAACGGTAAGCGCCGCCAAGCTACTTGTCCAGCTTTTGGGCTGGATATTGTTGCTATTCCTGCTCTAGCTGCTGCTGCTGCTGCTGTAGCTGTTGCCACGGCCCCCGAAAGGAGGCTCGACCCTTCGTACGAACCTATGATCTGGAGATGTCGATGCAGGCGGCAGCTTCGTAGACCTAAGAAGGGGGCATATGGCAAACTCGTGTGGCTTGAGTTGGCTTGAGCAAGCAATTTGTAGTCACGCTCAACCAAGCACGTCATTGCTGAATTCAATGCGAAATATGGCACCGACATCGCAGGGTAGGTAGGTTTGAGAAAATAATAGCAACAGCAGCAACAACAACAACGACGACAACAACAACAACAACAACAACAACAACAACAACAACAACAACAACAACAACAACAACAACGACGACGACGACGACGACGACGACGACAACAACAACAACGACAACAACAACAACAGCAACAGCGACGACAACAACAACAACAACAACAACAACAACAACAACAACAACAACAACAACAACAACAACAACAACAACAACGACGACGACGACGACGACGACAACAACGACAACGACAACGACAACGACAACAACAACAACAAAAACAAGAGCAACGACAACAACAACGCAACTGACGATTTCCGCCATTACAACTACGACAGCAGCAACAACAACATTTGCAAGAATGGCAACAACAAAAAATAGCAACAACGGCCCACGACGGACTGCTCTACAGCACCGATAATGTAAACGGCAACCGAGTTCCCTGGAGTCGTCATAGTAGGCAACGTTCAAAGTCACCAATATATTACTTAGCCCAAAAACAAAAAGGGCATCCCTGACAGTCAAAATCGCCTACCGAAGCGCGAAAATACGTACGAATTAGAATCCGGTGGCGGGTCGTTGATTGTAGAGTAATCAGTGCGACATCATTTTCAGAAATTTACAAAAATAAATACAAGTCTTTTGGCAAGACGGGCAGCATAGGCGGCAATTTTGACTATAAGTCCGTACGCAAATTTAATGGGTATGTCATCCGCCTATGGTTGAAAGGTTAGTTACTTTGGGTTATCGCTTTGCCAGCTTATAAATATGACGTTGCGACTGCTCTTGATGAACTTGATGAAGCAACTCGGCGTCGTAATATCTAAATTCAGCTAACAATATATATATATATATATATATATATATATATATATATATATATATATATATATATATATATATATATATATATTAAATATATAAATGGTAAACTCATTTATTAAAGTTAATAAAAATAATTTATTATTAAAAAAAAAAATATATATATATATACATATATATATATATATATATATATATATATATATATTGTCGACAAGTGCCAATTAAACTTACAAACCTTGCAGACGCAGACAACAACGCCCTAATCTAGCGCCATATATGTGTCGAACGGGAAGCATCTGCTGCATGGACGTCTAGTTATGAGAGCCGTCAAGGCCTAAAGGATTCTTGTCAGCATGTTTCCGATGTTAACTGTGACACTTTTGAATTCCTACTATATATGCTTTACTTTTCCTTTCTCTTCTCTTCCCCTCTCTTTTATATATATATATATATATATATATATATATATGCGTTTGATTTTCGAAGTCACGACGACAGTGCAGTCAACGTGGAGGCAGACGCATTTGGACCTACACCAGCTTCCGCGGGTCCGCGGCTTCTAGGGACCGACCGTGGTAGTAAAGTATACACAGTTTGGTTACGTGCTTCGTTCTCCTTCTCCGACTCCTCCAGTTCCCAGACTCGTCTCTTCGATCCCCCCCCCCCCGCCCGTGCTCCTCTCCCTATTCCCGTCGAGCGCGCACCCCCGCCACACCTCAGCATCCCCCCTTCTAGGGTAGCCCCAAGGGCTTCTAGGGTAGCCTAGGCTTGGGCAGTCTACCCCAGAAGGCCTACTCTAGCGCACCTGTCGCCGGGGGCTGGCCTGGTCTGCTTGGTCCCGCTGTGACGCTTCCCATTCAGTACGTGACTGCCGAGTGAGGGAGACCAAATCCTATGACTGCTACAGCTCATGGTGCTGCTGCTGCTGCTGCCGCTGCCGCGACTACTGTGCGGGGCTCGTGCAGTTCCTTCGGTTCCGATCGTCATCATGGTGACAGGGCGGGAACAGACGCTTGCTACCATGGCGTAGGTCGTTTAACTCACACTACGTGGCCGGCAGACGACTGACTCAGTATGGCTGCATACTGCCTATGCGGCGGCCCAGCACCTCCTAGCCAGGAGGGGCGGCCAGGTGAACTCCAACACCGACCACCGATTGGATAACGATAACAAAGATGATGACGATGACGACGACGACGACAACGACGCTAACACTACCACTGCAACTACCACGAGCGACGACGGAGTTGCGTTGTTGTTATTGTTGTTGTTGTTGTTGTTGCTGCTGCTGTTGTGGCTATGAGATCGTCTCTCAGTAAACGAGGCAGTGAAAACTTTATACATCATACAGATTACTACTACTACTGCTTGACAAGTAGCAACATTGAGGTATTTCAAGTGTGCTGCTAGTGTATATATATATATATATATATAATTCGTCAGGCGATTATTGATATGAGGCCGCGTTGCCCCACTGGGCGTCAATAGGAAGTCTCCCGTTTCCCCATCGTCATCTTTAAGCGTTCGGCCAAAGTAGTATATATATATATATATATATATATATATATATATATATATATATAGAAATATATATGAATACCTTTTACCCACTTTCCAGCGCGTTGTGTATATCATTTAGCTGACCTCTGGTGCAGAATGCAGAAGTTGGTTGCAGAAAAAAAATCCTTCGAAGTTCTACAGCAGCAATCCTTTTATACGAAATATCATGATAACAGTAATATATAAGAATGATCATGTGTAATGACTGTAGTTAGATTTGAACGAATCTGTTATAAACGTCAAGCCGTCTTTGACAATCAGTAATTTCCGTCGAAAATTCCGATATTTTATTTCACTATGTATCCCGCCCATTATGTGAGTTTATGCGCATTTTACCAAACGCGCTGGTTACCAGACGTTGGTACCCTCACAGTGTCCACCTAGCTGTTCCTCGATCTGTGTTACAGCATCGCACATAGCTGTCGTCCTCGTTCAAGGTTTCCCGTCGTCGCTTGAGATTTCCATATGCGTTTCCTAATGAATGGTCTGCTGGGATTCACGGACTTGTGTTTCCGTAAGGCTTTACAATGTGCTTGACAAAGAAGCGGGGTCCTCGGGCGCAACCTTGGCCTTCTGAATGGCTGCAACTGGAGAATACCGGGAGATCTGCCGACTTATAGTTGTGGCAGAGTACATGTATGCTTCTACTTATATATATATATACCCGGGGTGTCTGCCTGTCCATTTAATCATCGTAATTAATGTGTTCAAAGCAATTCTATCCTCATACAGTGGTATTTGCAGAGTCGAGTTTTACACTAGAGCTAACTGCACAAGATCAGAGGCAAGTCGCTTTTCATTATGTGCTCGTCGAGCCGTCAACTTACCCTACGGGACGTGTAAATTAGAGTTCCCGGCCAGCGCTCCAACTGCCTCTGACGACACTTGTTGTGTGGAGCCTTCGCATTCCACCCACTCAATTTAATTGTACAATAGTCCAAATTTACATTGCCCTTAAAAAAGTAAGCTTACCACGGACGCTCTGTGGTTGCGTAGTTTTAGATCCCAGTATACGTAGCGGCGACCTGGAGACAATCCATTTGGTTGACGCCGCGAGCAAGCCCCCTTTATGCCGTAGTAGAAAAACGCCTGTTGCATCAGTAATTAAATATACTATAGAAAAACGCCTGTTGAATCAGTAGTTAAGGAAGATCTTTATATTCAAATCTGCGTGACATTTTGTTTGAGGGATTTGTCGTGAGGGATTTCTCAAAGAAAACAGCAAATGCCCGTTTTAAGTGATGGCTGTACGTTTGCCCAATTTCGATTTTCTCGACACCGCAAATCGGTCGAAATGTCAAAATGAGAGAAATGTTGTACGACTGTTGAAGTTAAACGTGGGCTAAACCAAGGCCAAGTCATCTCATAAATCAAAAAGGCTTGCTGTGGTCTGGCAACTGCGTCACTGCTCTCATTTCCTAGAAGGCGAAACATCATTAAAGACTTCGGAGAATGCGTGTAAATGAGAAACATCCAAATGGTTCTAAGTTCTGCGTACTGAGGTACAGCGGCGAGCAGTAGAACAAACGTCTGTAAATCGGCTATTACATTTATAACACATTATGACACGAAGTTAGAGCGTTTTTTGTCGAGGAAATCTGTGTGTCGTGAACTCGTTGCTCCATATCAGTCACAAAACAAAAAAAACTCTTGTTCATTGCTATGGCAGAGTGACCAGAATGTTGCAGTGGAGTT